>CM071930.1:55053971-55731656 GCA_016081115.2 Rehmannia glutinosa
GGCACATGAATCAATATAAGCACACTTATGCACCCAAGCACAATGCGAATATGCACAAAAAAAAAATTTATATCATCTAAAGAAAGCAAATGCACCGGCCTGATCACGAGCATACGGACAAAGGAACGGTTGTATGTTCCTAAAGCTCTAAGCAATTTTCTAAGATTCATTATGATTACGGAACTAATAGGTGGCAACCCCTTAGAAGTAAGATCTATTGGCTATAGGTTGGTTGGATCACTTTATAGTCTAACCCCTCGGGACCACAGACGGGTTTGGGTACCTAAAACTTGATTTCCTTGATTGCGGAGTTCGGGGAAACAAGGCGGCGCCAAGGAACCTAGTACATGGATAGTGGATATTCCAAACATATGATTGGGAATAAAAAGAATTTATCAAACTTCAAGAGTGAAGGGGAGCAAAAGTCATATTTGGAGAAAGTGAAGCTCGGGGAGAAATTAGTGGAATTGGATCCGTAAAGAAAAATGGATTGGAAATCATAGATGTACAGCCTATGTTGTGAGGGCTTAATTTCAATCTTTGAGTATCCCTGACTCGTGATAAGGGCTACAATGTAGGATTCAACATTGGTGTCTGTCGAATCAAGGATCTTGAATTAAATGAAGTTGTCTATCACGGAAATAGAAAGAAAAATATGCATGTAGTGGATTGGTCTCTTTGCTACACCAAGTCTACAAGCCTATTAGAAAAAAGCACGGCCAGTGAAGTTGGTTGTGGCACAAAAGTTGAGTCACACGAATTTCAAGACAATCAACAAGCTTGCAAAGAGTCATCTTGTGGAAGGATTGCGGTTTCGGTGTATAAGAAGGAGAGCATATGTGATGCATGCGGAAAGGGAAAACAAATCAAGTCTTCATTCGAGGATAAGCCAAGTCCTTCTTCAACAAGGATCTTGTATTGTGGATATGGATTTGTTTGGTCTGTTGAACTAGCTAGTATCGGCAAAGAAATACGCGCTTAGTGGTGGTGGATGACTATTCAAGATACATGGACCATTTTTATGTGTAAAAATAAGGAAACTTTGCGAGAAACTTCCACAACTTATGAAGAAAGTTCAAAATGGGAAGAGCCAAACCATTATCAATATAAGGTTTGACGAGGAGAGAATTACGAGAAAATGGTATTGGTCATGAGTTATCGGTGGCAAGAACTCCACCTGACAATGGAGTATTTGAAAGAAGGAACATAACCTCGGGAAAGTTTAGCGCAAGGACCATGTTAGGCAAGTTGCATTGCTAAGAAATTTTTGGGTGAAGCCATTAACATTGCTTGATACACTTAGAATAGGTGTATGATAAATAGGAAGTTTGTCAAAACACCCTATGAAATTTGGATGGGAAGAAAAACTAATGTTCGATATTTTCATATCTTTGGAAGCAAATGTTTCATTCATAATAATGGCAAGGATAATTTGAAAGCTCTTGATGCTAAAGATTATGAAGGTATCTTCTTAGGATACTTAGTTGAGAGTAAAGCCTTAAGAGTGTTGAATAAGAGGACTATGGTCACGAAGAGTCTATCCATGTGGTTTTTGATTAATATAATGTAAATGGAGAAGACATTAATAAGTTAGCTAGAAAGATGAATCACCGGCTATTCGGGAGAAGAGTCCCATGTTGATGCAAGTATCAGAAGACTCGCCCTGATAAAGATGAGATATTTGAATCTCAAAGGCAGTTGGAAGGCTTGCGGTTGAATGATGAAGATCGGTGTTCCAGCAACTTAATTGTAAGAAGATTCAACCCGAGACTTACTCCAACGGATGTGAGATGGCTCGAGAGATCATCCACTGAGTTAGTCATTGGAGATGTCATAGTAGGAGTGAGAACCAGATCGAGAACTCAACATGAAACATTTTTACTTATTTCATTTCTCAAATTGAGCAAAGGATGTGTCACAAGCATTGGATGACACTCATTGAATTCTAGCTATGTAGGAAGAAGTGAAGCAGTTTGAAAATAATAAAGTTTGGGAATTGGTTCAAAGGACTACCCATCAAAATGTTATTGGAACTAAGTGGGTGTTGAAACAAGATTAATGAGGAAGGATCTATTGTGAGAAACAAAGCAAGGTTGGTAACCAAAGGGTATTGCCAAGAAGAAGGAAAAGATTTTGAAGAAACCTTTGCACTGTTGCAAGATTAGAAACAATAAGCATGTTTCTTGCTTATGCAAAGACACAAGAACTTCATTGTCTGCAAATGGATATGAAGAGTGCATTTTTAATGGACTTTTAGAAGAAAAGTCTATGTGGAACAACCTCACAGGTTTGAGCGAAAATTGGAGACAAAGTCTACAAGCTCAAGAAAGCATTGTATGGTTTGAAACAAGCACCAAGAGCATGGTATGACATATTGTATCAATTTCTTATAGGCAATGGATTTAACAAAGGCAAAGTTGATCGAACACTTTGTTTAGAATTCAAGATAGAGAGAGCGTCTTTTGTTAAAATTTATGTGGATGATATCATCTTTGGATCCACAAACAAAAAGCTCTTGTGACCAATTCTCAAGTGTTATGCAAGGAAGTTTAAGATGATCATGATGGGAGAGATGACTTTCTTCCTAGGTCTTCAAGCCAAACAAATGAATGATGGAACCTTTATAAGTCAAACCATGTATAACAAAGATTTAATGAAGAAATTTGGTATGGAAGAGAAGTCTGTGATGATTCCGTGAATATACGTGAATATGGACATGGATGCGAGAAGAAAAATCGAGTTGATCAAACAAGATATAGAGCACTAATTGGATCATTGCTCTACTTGGCTATAAGCTGAACCACGGACATCACATTTGTTGTTGGTATATGTGCTAGATTTTAATCTGCTCCAAAGAAAAGTCATATATGGCTAACGACTAAAAGAATCTGAGATATCTTAAGGGGCGAAGAAGTTAGCTTATGGTATCCAAAAAATGTGGATTTAAGGCGATTGGATACTCGGACTCGGACTATGCTTTAGATGTAGAGTTGATAGAAAAAATACATCATGTACTGTCAAATGCTTGAAACATACTAGTTTCTTGGTTTAGCAAGAAACAAAACTCAATTGATACATCATGACTAAAGCGGAGTACATTGTTGTAGGTCGTTGTTGTACCCAAGTGTTATGGATGAGGCAACAGTGAGGATTATGATATAGAAGAAAAAGATGTTCTAATTATGTGTGATAACACAAGTGCCATTGCAATCACTCGAATACAATATTGCACTCAAGAACCAAACACGTTGATGTCAAATATCATTTTATAAGAGATCATGTTTAAAAGAAAGACATCACATAGGAATACATATCAATCGAGAAGCATATAAGCGGAAATATATTCACAAAGCCCTTATGTGAATCAAGATTTGAAGAACTTAAGAATGAGCTTGGGTTGATTGGTGAGTTAGAATGCTCAAAAGACTCATTCATCGAGTTAAAAATGGAAAAATTGCAATATCAAAGAGTTTCACTCATTGACCCAAATGAAACGACTTTTATGGCTATTCAAGAATCAAGTTAGGTGAGCAATGAGAATATCATTGATCTAATCTATGGAAGATAAGCGATCAAGTCAAGTCATAAATGAAGATAGTGAAGCATTTATGAGCTAAGTGACAAAACAAGGTCGTTTACATTTAAGCGGGAATGTTTTACACTTGACGTCAAAGCATCATTAAATCTTTGTCGGCTAAAAAGTGCGATAATTTACTTATGATTGGATATAAATGTTGCCGCATTTAATGCAAAGTAATTAGTGCCTTTTGAAAGATTTTATCTCGGCCATTGATCAACTTTCAAACTTTTGGAATTCTGGCAAACCGTCTTCTCAAGTCACATATATAGAGAAATTTCATTCTCTCTCTTCACTTTCATTCTCTTGCATTCAAAAGGTTTCGGATATTTTCTCTCGCAAGCAAACCCTAGTTCTTCATTCATATTCTCTAAAAATTCAAAAATGGCCCCAAAACAAGCTGCTCTTGATTTTGGAAAGCTCGTGAGAAGATCCATCTTGGTGCATTGGTGGATTTTGAAGGCCATCAAGCGGTTGGTGGACAAGGAACTGGCTGAGAAGATTGCTCGTCATTTGGAGAAGTCGAGCTAAAAGATTTCTCACTCGAGAAAATGACTCAAACCTTCCAAGATGAGGTTGATATGTTCTACATGGACACGACTATTCACAATGATGGGATCCATTCTTCGTGAATGGGAAGCAGATTAAGTTGGTTGCGGTGACTTGGAGAAACACCTACACCTTCCATCCGGCGGACTCGGGAAGTTATTGGGAAAGATTTCGATTTGGTGAAGACATGGAAGGAAATTGCTAAGCTAGGTTTGGTGGCAAAGTGAACTACTCGCCTTACTGAAGAAGGCCATTAAAGATGACTACCACAAGGCGATGGATGTGGTGGCAAAGTACATCGATATGAAGTTTGGGTCTTTCAATCGATTTGTCCCAAACTAAGATGATTGTCATGACAATAATGGAGGAGATTGAGGTGAACTGGAGCGAGTTCATCTTTGAGAAGCTATGCGAAACGTTCGTAGCGAAGATGGTGTGGGATCTTGTGCATTCCCTGGGTTGTGGCTCCGATCTTAAGCTATTTGATGGAGAAGAAAGGTGTACCCCTTCGCAGGGGAAAGCCTTTCCATGCTAACAAGAGGATGTTGAGGCCAACCTCTCGATTTGCTCGAGAGGGCACATGCAGAAAGACCGCCACTTGTGAAAGGAATCAGCTGATCACGTCCTCGAGGACACAGTGCCTCCGTTCAGCTCCTCCCTAAACTGTTCTTTGTCACTCACACAATAGCAAAGAAGAGAAGGACAAGCTTTGTAAGCCGGTGTCGAAGCGGAAGATCCGGCCCCTTGGCAAGTCATCATCTTGGTGAAGAACATGAGAGGAAGAAGTCCCCTTGGAGAGACACTCCAAGAGATGACTAGTCAAGAATTTTGTTGTAGAGAGGCTTTGGGCAGCTTATGCAAAGACAACCCACCAGTGAGATCGACACGAGATGCCACCGATGTCCAACCTACATAAAAGAATGGTGATGGTGAACAAGGCACTTCTTTGAAGAAACTCAAGATAATTCAACGATTTGCCCCCACAATAGTAGGTGAACAGGGTGATCTTTGAAGAAACTCAAGATAATTGACTATTTCCCCCAAACCATTGATGAGAGAGTTGAAGTTGAAGAAGCTCAAAATAGCTGGTGGTAACCCCGGGGCAAATGGGTTGATAATGAAGGAGATGATGGGTCGAAGGTCGATGTTGAAGAGCTGTAAATAACCCTATTGTTGTTGAACGCCCGAGACCCCGAGTGCCCAAAGATATCCAGATATTAAAGAAACGATTGCATGCATGGAGGCTTTCGAACCCGGCCAAAGTCGATTTCAAAGGGTTGACATGATTGATGAGGAGGAATACCTCCTTGGATTCTGGATAATGCTCATATTTCTTATGGTCTTGATGAAATCTCTTGCACAATTGTCCTCTATTAGAAGAAGAGGGTGTTGCAAAGGCCAAGGCTCTAGAGAAAGCTAAGGCACTTGAACCTCGTATAAGCCCATTCTTAGATACAAATATTCTGAGGAGGCTCTTGAATGTGCCAGTGATGACATAGAAGTAATTGATGCGGTGGCCACGTGGAGAAGCTCACGGTGAAGCAAGCGTTGCATGAGTCCCATGAGTTACATGAGCGAGTGCATGCTCGGGGTGCATGAGAATCATCTATTTCCATCTCTCGCAACCCCTTATATGGTGAGGACCATTGATGCAACCACCTCACCGGCTCACTCATAGGGACCAACTAGGAAGGATGGTGATGAAGTTGGGAAAGAAGTAGCATAGGACAACCCAACCGAGCGCGTATGTAGGTCCCGGGGTGATTAATTAAAGTATACAAGGGGGTTGAATAAACTTTACCAATTTTTTGATTTAGTCCTTTTAAAGTCGAGTTTTATCACAAGTCGGATGGGTCCTTGGTGGACAACTTAGTTTACTTACACGCAGAGTTAGCCACTCCAGACGGATTCATTTGTTGATAGTATAACTCAAATTGATTTAGTTAACTCTTTAAATATTGATAGACTTGGTTTTCAAAATGAAAGACTTTCACCCTTAATTGAAATATGTTTTTCAACACTTGTTTAAACTTAGTTATTATCGATTGACTTAGCAAATTTAAACAAAAAAAGTATAAGTATGCAGGAATAAAAGTGTGCAAAATGTAAATGACACAAGCAATTTTAAAGTGGTTCAAAGCGGGGTAATTCTTCTAATCCGCTCTTATCCAACCCCGGAGAATCCACTAATGTAACGGTGACTTTGTTACAAAATGGTGACGATCCAAGCTAGGCCTTGATCACACAAATTTGGTTTTGCTTCTCGGACTCAGCTTCTTCACAAAACATTGTATTGCTACTTGACTCCTTCAAACTTTTGGATTTGTTCACATAGCCCTCCAACGAGTCTAAAGCCTTTGGGTTTGAACTGGAACCTTAATACACCTCCTTCAACCTTAGAGTGTGGACCCCTTGTTCTTGAAACAAGTTTTCCTCTTCAACAGGTTTGAAGTTGTCTTTCCTTCAGCGAGTGTGTTGGATTGATTCACCTCGAGTTTAGGATTGAGGATATGAATAGGATGCTTGAGAGATATTTTCTCTTGCTTTGCGAGTTAATGTCTATTTGCTTTCTTGCATTCGTAACCTTCTCTCTCGATGCATCCTCGGCCTTTTATAGTGCTTTGTTTGAAAAATATATTCATTGAAGAGATAGATGTATTTTTCAAACTATACTTTTAAGGTTGTTGCCTTGTCTTGTCTTGACTTTGATGTAGATTGATCCTGAATTTAATGCTTTGCAACCTTTCCTTAAACTCTGCAGGTTTTGGGGACATCCTATGGATCCTTACTTTTTGCACTCTTTCGGCAAAATAGCTTTATGGATAAGCGTCGGCATATACTTACTTCTAGCAAACAATTAACTTTGCTTGACAACGGATCTCTTGACTTTCTTTGATTCTTTTTGTTGCATAACCCTTTGTGATTAACTCGGCTATCTTGGAATGACTTAGTTTGTCACCCCATCTGACCGAGACAGCTTTTCGCAAGAACTTGACTAAGACTTCACCGCACTTCACTCGGCTTCCACTAGCTAGGTCTTCACTTCGATCTTGATGAAACTCCTTCACTCTTCAACTTGGTGCTTTGACTCACCTAATAGAACCCTATCTATTACAATTTGATTTCAAAGAGAATTGGGGTGCCAACTTCCTAATCTAAGTTTTACATGGTATTATCAAAATCTATTACATAAATTTCCCAACAACGCCCTATTAATGTTGTTGAGACAAGCCGCCCATTTGGCTGAACACTCAAAGGATACTGCCGAGTCTCGGTGTCGATTGACCCCATTGCCAATGAATCAACATGTAAGCGGTTGAGTTGGGAAGCGAACACACTACAACCAGGTCGGAGTGAGTCTGTGTGAGACAAAGAATATTTAGTGTTAGGAGGCGATGGTGAGACTCAAAAGAAGAGTAAGTTGGGACTAACGATGCTTTGTGGTAAGACTATCACGGTGAAAACCAACCCGCATTGCGAGCAATGAAGTTTCTAATGTAAGCGAGGCACATGATAGACTGAGAGAACCATGGCGATTAAGATCGCTCGTATTGAAAGTGCAATCAGGTTGAGACCTTGAAAGATGCCAATAAAGAAGACCTTAATGTAGTTGAGTCCGCAAAGGATCACATTGAAGGCCTTCAGAGCGATTCGAGATTGTTTCCAAGTAGTTGAAGACCCCAAGGAGGTTGAGACTTTCGGTGGGAATGTGAATGTTTCGAGGCCCTTCCCAATATCGAGATCGAGTCAATTAACCTTTTTTAGAGATTGACGATTTGCATGACTCGAGATGATGAAGCTCGGATTTCATTTGAAAATGAAGTTGAGTCCATGTTCGCAAAAATATTTGGATCATACAACTGCAAGTGTATAAGGCGTAGTTTATAGGATAATGGCAAGCAAGGTCGTATTCCTCAAGGATTGATACTTTGGAACGTGAATCTCTTTTTATCCAATTTAGCTCTTGACCTATACTTTGGAACGTAATATCTCTTTTTATCCAATTTAGCTCCATTTTCTATAAAAAGTTATAAGAATACGCAAATATCACGCCCAACAAAGGAAACCAACCAAAACACATTTGAATATGCGTGCAAATACATCAAATATATATCATTTTAAACCCTTAAATGCACGTATATTTTACACTCATCACCAATCTAGAAAAAAGGAGCTGGAGGCGAGAATGAAGGAGGCTCGCTCAAAAGTTGCCTCTTCAAAGTTCATTTTGGTTGATGGCCATCCCCATGGTGCCATCACCAACCCGTGATGTTCTCAAGGCAAGCGAGGCTCGAATACTTAAAAAGATGATAATGTTGGAGCCGCTAAAGTTGTTAAGACAAGCGAGGCCGATCCCGGCTCAACATGTTTTCACGCATTTTGCGAATGCCGATGAAGCTCAAATAGCCGTCTGAGAAAGAGATGGTAGCCAGGTAATCGAGAGAAGTGCTCACGAAGGTGAAGTGGGACCTTCTCGATGCTTATTGGCCTTTATGAAACAAATTTTTGTAAGTCAAGAAGTCCCTTTAGCTAATGATCTTGCGAGAGGAAGGCGCACGCTATCATGTTGATGTAAGTCCTACGACTTCCAAGCTCGAGATGACATGAGAGTTGTTCCTTTTAGTTACGATTTTGAATCCCTTTTTCCGATGATTCATCTCCGAGGCGATTGGCTTTAGAAAAGTCTTCCGAACCATTTGTGGTGAAATGGAGGCTATATAACATGGATTTCTTTCTCAACCAAAGGATAGACAACCATGATACAATGATTTCGGGATATATAAGAGGAGTTGTGTTGTGCATCAGAGAATGGACTACTCAAACAAAAGCTCTTCGCAGGGGAGCAAGTTGGCTACTTCAAGTCACATTTCTCCAAACTTGTGATGCGGTGTAGCGAACAAGCTCAATTTCGATGAAGCGGCAAGGATAACATCGGCCATTTGGAAAGAAAACACGACATATATGGAGTTGCTCAAGCTAAGTTCAAAAAGGATATGCGGCGAGATGGAAAATACTCTGCGAAATGAAATGCTTGATATGATGGCGAAGCTATAAACTCTCTCAGTCTTGAGTAAAGAACAATGAGACTCCATCACTCATCAAAAACTCCACTCCCTTCTGATCGACTCCATCTCACTCTGCGGTAAAGGGTGATGATGCCAAGGGAGAAAGTAGTAAAGGGGAAGAATCAGTCAAGAAGACCCCTCCCTTGAAAATTATTTTCAAAGATCAAAAGGCTCATCTACTAGTTCTCTACTCTCTCGGTACCACCAGGATATGTCGGTGAAATTTTAAAAAAGTTGAGCTTGCCTTCAAGAAACAAAAAGTGAAATAGAAGAACTTGATAGAAGATAGCATGGCAGATTGAGAATTTGAAAGCCCATTTCCATGGTCCGCCGCATGAGAATGCTCCAGGAATCAACTAAAGAATCCACTTCCCTAGTGACTTGGTGGAAAGATCACTTGAGGAGTATGAAACTCTCATGTTTGAAGGATATTTTGAGGGGGTGGATCTAAAAGATGCATGGGATTTGTCTTTGGGAGAAAGGTTTAGAAGTTGTAAATATGGCCAAGCGGCGGACTCAACTACAAAGAGTCGCAGACTTCGAGGCTCGGCTTGATCAAACTCCCGGAGGAGCGACCTGCTAGAGGAAGAGGACTAGATGCTAGGTCAGTGGAAAGAGACAGAGGTTCTATGAAGATCTAAAAAGGTTATGTGCGTATATCCTCATAAAAATGATCGATTGTACTAGATGGGCTTGAGAGAACTTTTGAATAAAGAAGTTGCTCATCGTGATGATGAACTCGCACGCAAATATGAAGAAGATAATGTGAAGCAAGATAAAGAGTACCAAGAAAGAATGAGAGAAGATGAGATCAAGAGAAACTATGAAAGAAGAAAGAGGAAGGAAGAGAGAAGAAGAAGAGAAAATATGAAGAAGATCAGAAGGCGAGAATAAGATGAAGAAAGAAGGAAGAAGCATCATAGAAGATGAAGACAGCTACGAAAAATTTTGTTGTATTTTTACACATTTGTAAATACACAAAAAATATTGTAAGTATATGTAAAGTGCGAATGATATTCAATAAAATGATACATTCTTACACATTTTAGCACTTTTTATGTTGTGTTTTTATTTTAAGTTTTGGCATCATAAAAAAAGGGGAAATTGTTGGGAAAATTATTTATATAGGTTTTGTTGATGCATGTAAAACTTAGATTAGAAAGTTGGCACCCCATTTTCTGTTATAATTCAACTGTGTAATAGGTAGGATCTATAAGCTGAGTATCAAAGCAGCCAAGTTGAAAATCACGAAAAGTGCCAAGTTGGTAATCAAGGTCACAAGTGAAGAATCGGCTCGATTTGGTGAAAGTGTCAAAGAAGAGATTCATCAAGTACCAAAAATTTTGTGTTTGTCAAAGAGACTAATAGCCGAGTCACTCCCAATAATATGGAGAAGACATAATAAAGGGGTAAAGCAGAAAAGAACTCGAAGAAAGTCAAAAAGTCCGTTGGAATGAAAAGTCAAGAAATAACCTAAAGTGGAAAGGGGACAGATCGCAACCTTAAAGTCGTCTTCTTTGAAAGAGTGCAAGAGGTTGGGAACCAATGAGAAGTTCATAGAAACCGCAGGCAATAAATTAAGGTTGGGTCAACATCATTTATGTATAACAAGACAAGCCAACGATCAAGAAGTGAAATTTGAAAATGTCTATCTCTTCAATGGACACTTTTTCAAAAGTCACTATAAAGGGCTGAGGAACATTTGTGAGAGAGTATAAGACACACATTCAAGCAACTGAGAAAAGCAAGCAAAAACACTCTTAAGCAATAAATTTCTAAATCCTCAAGCCTACATTCAAAGTGTATTTGTCCAACACACACAAAGTGAAGGAAGAAAAGCTTCAACTTGATTGAAGAGAAAATTTGTTTTAAAGAACAAAGGGGTACGCACATCCAAGAAGTGAAGGAAGTGCTATGAGGTTCAAATTAGAACCAGCTTTGAATCTATTAGAGGGATTCATGATCAATTCGAAGAAGGGTTTGAAGGAGTCAAGTAGTGAGACGCTTGTCTTACAAATAAGCCGAGTCCCGGGAGTAGAGCGATTGTGTGATCAAGGCCTACTGGGACTCGTTGTATCCATCTTTATAGATTGTTGCATTAATGGATTACATCCCGGAGTTGGAGAAGAGTGGAGTAGATGAATTACCCCATCCTCAAACCACTATAAATTGCCTTGTGTCTTTTTATTTTTCAGTAATTTAATTACTGCACATTTTATTCTAATGATAGATATATTTTCCAAACTCAACTGATAATAACTTAAACAAAACAAATGTTGTAAAACCATTTAACAAAAATGGTGTAAAACTTCCGCTATTAAAAACCAATTAAGCTGAATTTTTAAAGAGCTCACTTCACTCAGCTGAGTTACTCTATCAACAGCTCAGTCAAGTATGTTGAGTGGTTAACTCTCTTATTGAGGTTGAACTAAGCTGTCTTAAAAATACTAAGCTGCCACTTGTGTAAAAACTCTGATTTAAGGATCAAAAATCAAAAATTAGTTAAGTCTATTCAACCTCCTTCCCTTCTAGACTTAACACAAACACCCATTGGGACCTACATACTAGTTAATTTGAGTCACCAGTGCCTCAAAGACTCTTATTATCATTGATTTTTGCTACATTTAAGATTGAGAAGACATATGGGTAACCATTACATTCTCTATCGTGTCAGGTCGGTGACCGCGTTGGATACAAGTCGGGCTAAGGCATCTCGCTTGTATATTCTCGTTTCACGAATATGAATGACCTCTGACCGTGTCTGCGAGCAGTTTATTCTTAGCAAGCTCAGTATTGAGAAAACTTAGGCTCCTTGGCTTCATAATCCCCATTGATCCGATTCACGGTGGTGAGAATCACATGTGGATGATTAACCTTTTAAGACCCATGGAGGTCACCATTTCTAACCATGCCAACAAAGCTTCATACTCGGCTTCATTGTTCGTCGCAGGAAGCGAAAGCACACGGCCGAAAGCAAGAACACTTATCATCGATTGATAAGCACAATCCTACCCCCTTTCGGTTTATGGTTGAATATCCGTCAATATAGTCGCCAAGTTTGTTCCTCACCGACATCAAGTTGTTGTTGGTGTGAACTCGCCACAAAATCTTCTAGAGCTTGCCCCTTAATGGCTGTTCGGGGTTCATATGATATTTCAAATTGGTCGAGCTCAACTACCCACATAATCATCTTCCTAAGGTATTTGGTCGATGCATAACTTGCTTCAACGGATAATTTGTGAAAACCATGATGCGATGCTCCGAAAAATATGGCCTTAGTTTCGAGGTGAGATCACAAGTGTTTGAGCTAGTTTTTCCATCGGGGTACCTGCTTCGGCATCATGTAAGGCTTGACTAACATAGTAGATCAGGTCTTGAATAGAATTGTCTAGTTGGATCAACACCGAGCATCGCGATATTCGGAAACGACCACGTATAGATACAAAACTTCACCTCGGCTTAGTTTTTGGAGGACAGAATGGTGGATAAATATTATTTTAATGACTTTAAAGTTGCTTGTGTCTACTCGGTCCATTCGTAGTTCTTATTTTTCTTAATGATTTCAAAGAAGGGCTTACATTTGTCTCGTAGACCAAGATACAAAATGACTTAGGGCGGCTAGTAAGCCGAGTTAAACTTTGCACTTTTTGACTGGATTGAGTGGTTCGAGATCAATTATGGCTTTTATTTTATCGGAGTTCGCTTTTATTCCCTTTGGTGACCATGTATCCCAAGAATTTTTCGATCCTACCCCAAATGTACATTTTTTGGATTTAACACCATCCTATACTCACGCAAAATGGTAAATATTTTATTCAAATCGAAATATGATCGGATGCATACAAAGATTTCGCAAGCATATCATCTACATAAACTTCCATGGTGTGGCCTATCGGTTTTCGAACATCTTATTAATTAACCTCGATAGGTCGCGACCGCGGCATTCTTGAGCCCAAATGGCATCATTTTGTAATAAGTGCAAACCCGGTGAGTAGAAAGAAGTATTATCCTCATCGTCAGGATGCATCCCGATCGATTATACCGAATATGCATCCATGAAGCTCATGAGCTCGCACTCGGTGGCATCCACCATGTAGTCGATATGTGGCAAGGGGTAGCTATCCTTTGGGCACGCTTTGTTTAGGTTGGTGAAGTCGATGCACAAAGCGTCATTGAACATTACTTTTCTTGACCAGGATCGGTTTGGCCACCCATCTCGGATACAACACCTCTCTAATGAATTTGTTGTCCAGGAGATTTCGACTTTTGTTTCCAAATCTTGTTATCGTCGGGGACCCAACTTCCTTCTTTTCTAGATCACCGGTCTATAAGTGAGGTCGATTATTTAATTGGTGATAGGCATGTTCGGATCAATCCCGGCATGTCATAATGTGACCAAGCGAACACATCAAGATTATTCTCCAAGAATGTAATGAGCTCAGATTTGAGTGGTTCCCGGAGGTCATGACCGATCCTAAGCTCGTAGCCTGGTTGATGCTTACCGACATCTATTATGTCAAATTGTTTGGTCGGCTTGGCATGTTTTCTCTTCTTGCTCATTCTTCCTTTGGTTTGTCCTTCCTTTTTGTGGATGAGAAAATCTTCATATGGATCCTCCGGTGGCTCCTTCCCAAGTAAATGCCTTGGCACTGGGCTCTGCAGAAACCCTATGGATATTTTAAGTTGCTTATTCTTCTCGGGCATGGGACTTGGATTGCTTGGTTCTCCTTATTCAATGGTATTGATCTCGGTTGGGCGGATCTTGAGCACACATTCTCGAGATTCTCTTTGATTCCCCTTGTGAATTTCTTCCCCTTATAGAGTAGGAAATTTGAGACAAAAATGATAAATGGAGAGAGCCACCTTAAGGTGATACAATATCAGCTGACCAATTATAGCATTATACTCGGAATAACTATTGATTATTTTGAATGTCGTCATGATTATTCTTTTAATCGCTCCCTAGCCGAACTAGACAGGAGGTCGACTTCACCCGATTGGGACAATTATTCCTCCACCAAAACCCGAATATTATCATTGCAAGGACAGACAAATGAGTCATCCACGTTCATCCTTCAAAAACCCTTATATAAATAACTATTACATAGCCGGAGTTGACGAGAATTTGGTGGATGGGATGCCTGAGTCGGGGTCGTGATGACCATGGGGTGCGAATGAGGGTGGACTATCTGGTCAAGATCCGATCGAGAAGGTGAAATGACTTGTAGGCAAACCTTGTTTGACCTTGGCAACCCAAGCATGCGTTGAGATACGTTGGATGCCTCACTAACGTCGGCTTTTCTACCTGGTTGGTGTTAATGAGCGCGAGAATTTCTGGGTCGTGAGGATGATTGTTCATTGGTGGAACTCGGCTGGGTTGACCATTTCTCTGCAGTCGGCGGTCGGCACCATAGGTAAAGGTGGTGGGGGTGGCGGTCGCGAAGATAGCATTTAAGGCCTCCCGAATAAGATCATGACAACGTCGTGTAAAATATACATTCATTTATGGTATTAAAATGGTATGTAATTTATGTATTTGCATGTATAATTAGTGTGTTTTACTTGGTTTCCTTAGAAGGGCATTATCTGCGTATTCTTGTAACTTTTTACAGAAACGGAACTTAAATGAAAAGATATCGGTTGGAAGGCCTGGAAAAGATCGGCGAGTGCAAAGAGAAGATCCAAAAATGAAGAAAATTGATGAAAACCAAGTCACATGGTTGGATCGTTTGGTATCACAAAACCGTGTGACCTAACCTTGTGAAGCAACAAGTCCGTGTAAAGTGTTCGGGAGAAAACAGGGCGAAACCAAGCCGCACGATCTGGCCGTGTAGGATCACATGACCGTGTGGTGTGACCGTGTGAAACCACACGGCCCATGCGAGCTGTCTGTGGCGAATGTTTTTGTCCTTTTCCTACAGAACTCTACAAGTGATCTCTCCAAGCACCTATATAAAGGGACAAGGGTCGCACGAAAATTCATGCATTCATACAACATACAACACACCAAAATACACAGATTAAATAGATCAAAGGTGTTCTAAGAGAGGAGGGCTACGTTACGAAGGACACCACAAGTGCCTTTCACATCTACTAAGCACAAGAGTTTCAAAGGCTTGGAAAGAGGATCCATCTTGACAAGAAGGGGTATTCTTTCTTAGTTTAGATCTCTTGTCTGTACTTAAATGATGTCACAATGTTGATTTCAAGTTTGTCTATAAATTTGTTATCAATGTTTGGCTAATCTTTAGGATTCTAGGCATAATCAAAACGGTGGATTCATGTTAAATTTGATAGATTGTTTTCTTAATTGATTCATGTGTTCTATTTTATGAATTCGAGTGCTTATTCTTAATTGCTTATTATCCGATCAATAATTTGCATGTCATATTTGTTAGTGCAAAATTCGGGAGAGGAGTTCTAACAATAATCGAATTGACATAAATGGGTGTAACAGTCGGGAGACCTACAAATCGTTTTGTGGGGAGTCATTCAATTCATAGATTTTTTGGGAGTTAATAATAGTTGTAACGTATCGGAGATCTACAATTATTATTAATCTATTATTTATCGTCGCGGGAGGGGGAATAGACTAATTTAGGAATTGAACCCATAGAAATGCATGAAATAGTTTTGTCAAACATTAATGGATTT
Organism: Rehmannia glutinosa; assembly: GCA_016081115.2. Taxonomy (NCBI): domain Eukaryota; kingdom Viridiplantae; phylum Streptophyta; class Magnoliopsida; order Lamiales; family Orobanchaceae; genus Rehmannia; species Rehmannia glutinosa. The sequence continues at coordinate 55,069,818 of CM071930.1, forward strand.
AATATTGAAGAAACATGTTGAGATTATGGGCTAGATTGCTTTCGTATTTGTTGAATATACTTGTGAGGTTCGAAATTTAATTTAATTTCATTTTTTTAATAAAACTCTTGATATTCGGTTGCTTCAATAAAATTGGAATACAATGTTATTATAATTTAAGTATTTCATATTCAATCCCCGAGAATACGACTTTGCTTGCCATTATCCTATAAAACACCGTACACTTGCAAAGATAGAGATCCAAACAAATAATTTTTGGCAAACAAGTTTTGGCGTTGATTGTGGGATTGAAAGATTCTACTTAGATATAGTAATAAGTAGTTCAATCTTAATTGAAGCTTTTTGTAAATATTTTTTTATTTTCTTTTTTTCAATTTTTTTGTAAAATTTTTCTTATTTTTTGATTTTTTTATTTTTTTTATTTTTGTAAAATTATTTTATTTCTTCGGTTCTAACATTGTTTTTGTTAAGTGCAGATAGTGCATGATCAGGTGTTCTAGATCTACCCAACACATACCCATTGATTCGAGAATACAACAAAACAACTAAGGAAAAGATCTAAAGCAATGGCGGATGGGACTAATCAGAATGTCGGGAATAACATGAACAATTAGGAACGCCCACCTAGGGCAGATGTACATGACTGGATTTGAAAAGGCCCGCGAGAAGGGCAATTAGGGACTACTTCCAGCCGGAAATTAGTCGGACTTATGGGGGTGTAGCCCGTCTGCCGATCAATGCAAACAATTTTGAAATAAAACTTGCATTGATCCAGATGGTCTCACAGAATCAGTTTGGGGAAAGAGCCGTTGAGGATCCAAACGCGCATCTGGCGCAATTCTTAGAGATCTGTGACACTGTTAAAATGAATGGTATTTCTGAGAATACCATTCGATGCTGCCTTTTCGCATTCTCTCTACGCGATAAGGCTAAGGGATGGTTATGCTCTCTAACACCACCCGCAGCAGATTGGGCTGAACTAAGTTAGCGATTTTTAGCCAAATATTTCCCCCTAGTAAGACGCTGCAACTGAAATCTGAAATCGCCCAGTTTAGGCAGTTAGATTTAGAGCCATATATGAGGCATGGGATAGATTCAGAGAATTGCTAAGGAAGTGTCCTCAACATGGATATCCCGATTACAACAGGTTCAGTATTTTTATAATAGTTTAAGTGGCAACAAAAGGACCATTATAGAGGTTGCATCTGGGGGTGCACTACTAAGGAAATATCCAGATAAGGCACTAGAACTGTTAGAGGAGATGGCAAATAATAGTTAACAATGGTCATCCGAGAGATCCAATGTCTGACATGTGGCAGAGGTTCATGATGAGAAAGTTACCATGCTCACGTAACGGTATCCATGCTAAACATGGCTGGATGCGTCGACAAGCAACTCCAAGAGATCGTGCGGTTGTTGAGGAAGAGGCAAACTTTGTGGGACAACAAAGAAACTTCAACAACAATTATAGAAATAATCGGACACCCAATTACTTTCATCCTGGGTCGCTGAAACCATGAGAACTTTTCATATGCTAATAACAAAAACGTTTTGCGGCCCGCCTCCAGGATTTAATATGGGTAATCAAGGTAGAAAGAGTCAAGTAGGGGTGTTCATTTTTCGAATGGATCCGAAATTCGATTCGGTTCGAATTCAATTTTAATTTCGAATTAGGATTTTTGAATTTGAATCGAATTTGAATCAACTCGAATTTCAAATATGAATATTTGAATCGAATAACGAATTGAGGTTTTTTGAATTCTATTCGAAAATCCTGGTCGAGGTGAAATTCGACTAAATTTGAATTAGTATTACAATTCAATTCTTATTTCAATTCGAATTCAGTATTTGATTAAATTTATATGTATATATTTCACATATACGTAATTATTTATTATATATATATAAATTATACACATGCATTTATAATATATATATGAATAAAACACTAATGTTTAAATGAAAATTGTAGGTCCCAAGGGGTGTAAGTGTAAGGTTTAGAAGGGGGTTGAATAAACCTTACCAAATTTTCGATTTAGTCCTTTTAAATATACTGAGTTGATACTACATTTGTACCGTGTCTCCTGGATGGATGATCAATTTAGTCACTCATTAGAGTTAATCTCTCAGAAGACTCAACCGAAATTTGTTGATGGAATAACTCGTTGTTGGCTATGAATTAACTCAATGTGGTTTTGTTTTGGGCGGAAGACTTAACACCCTTAAGTTTGATTAAGCAAGAGTTTAGTGCTTGGTTTAGTACTTATAAATTATCAAGTGGATAGCAAATTTATCGTGAGATATAGCGATTAAAAATGCAGGAATTAAAGTCTTTGAAATGTAAATGACACAATGAAATTTTTATAGAGGTTCGAAGATGGGGTAATTCTTCTACTCTCTCTTCTCCAACTCTGGAGGAATCCACTAGGTAATGATCATATACAAAGTGGTAGCAGTTCGGATACAAGTCTTGATCACACGGTGACTTGATCCTTTGGGACTCGATCCGGGAGACGCTTGATCACTCGGTGGCTTCTCGTGACGACTCGGCTTCTTCACAGGTAATTTGCGCCTTTACTACTCTGACTCACTTGTTCAAGCTCTTTGGATTTGATCACGAAGCCCTCCAAAAGCTTAAGACTTGGTTCGACCTTGAACCTTCCTACAATCCTTCGTGGAATGTAGACCCCTTGTTTTCAGTATTTTCCTCTTCAACCGATTGAAGTTATCTTTCCTTCACGGTGAGTGTTGGATTGATGTTCTTCGTAGTGTAGGCTTGAGGATTGAGAATGTTTGATTTTCTAATAATTGCTTGAACGTTTTTAGTTGAGATCTCAGAACTTGTGTCTCTTGTGTCTCTTTTGTCACACTTGTATCCCCTCCTTTCTCAAATAAACTCCTCAGCCTTTTATAGTGATCTTTCAAAAATTTGCCCGTTGAAGAGATAGGCTTATTTTTGAAAGTCACTTGCGTCGTTGGTTTGTCTTGTTGCGATCCTTGGAATTGCCATTTCCTCGTATGAATTGTTCTTTCACCTTTTTGAGTTCGACACGGTGTAGTGCTTCCCATTGGTTCATTCCTTTTGCACGCTTCGGGATTGAGCACTCGAGAAAGGTGTTATGGAGATATTACTTGTTTAAGTAAGCTTTGTAAGCCTCTTGATTTACGTGAAACGGATCTTTTACAGATTATCTCGACTTGTTTGCATTTCCTTGCTTTCCCCAGGTGACTTAGAGTCGTCCTTCCAATCATGGGTGACTCTTCTGTCACTTCAACTTGAGACTTGGCTTTTCTCGAGTTGACTTGTGCGATACTCCACTCACCGCATCTCACCGCTTCTTCGATAGAGTTCCGTCTACTCTTCCTTGCCATACTCAAATTTGTCTCGCAGTGAGTCTTCCTTCTAGTCTTGATTTGTCTTCTTGCATGTTAGGGCGTAGGCGACTTAACTCACTTGGCCAGCTCTATTTATTACAATGCATTTTACAACAAGAATTGGGGTGCCAACTTTCTATTCTAAGTTTTACATGGCATTCATCAAAATCTAAACAATAAATTTCCTAACAATTTCCCCTTTTTGATGATGCCAAAACTTAAACCATTCAAAAATGCAAACAAAGAAAGATACATACAGATAGTGTATTGACATAGAATGTATGCGCAGAATCAATCCTTTTATTGATCATAACATTCTTGTTCTTTTACACATTTGTTTACAAGGTGTATCGAGCACATATTTGTCTACACAGAAAATAAAGAATTTCTGACTTTATTTGAAGACTTACATGGTATGTATTTACATAATAAAATACACGAAGGGTGGACAAAGAACACTTCATCTCCTTTGATGTCTCCTTCTTTCATCTTGTTCAAGATCTTCTTCTCTTCTTCTCTTTTTCTCATCGTCACCGCTTGCCTTCTTTTTCTTTTCATATGCTTTCTGGCAGCTTCATCTCTTCTTATTCTTTCTGTCTTTCCTCCCATACCGAGTGTGTCTCTTGTTTTCTTCTATTCTTTTTGCATACTCGGCGTTACTTTTAGCCACTTGCAAATTTGCTACTTGGTCAAGCTTGTGAGTAGATCCCTCATTTCTTTCCCGGATCTACGTATTCAATATTTTTGGGCAAAGGCCAGTCTCAAACCTCTTCCTCCACTACTACTTTTTTTTCCTCTACCGGGCGTGTATTGTCTGGGGGTCTTCTTTCGGTGAGTGACGGCGGAGTGACCAGCAGTGATCGGTAGTCTCATTGCCTGTCTGTCGCCTTCTTCACATAACGTGAGACCCTTTTCCCAAAGACAAGTCCCAAGCTTGAGCCATAGACATATTTGCAAAGTATCCTTGATTCTAGCGTTTTGAATTCATCAACCGATCGTGGCTCTGTCCCGACATCCGAGATGGCATAAGTATCTCTCTCTTTGGAATACCTCCATGTTCTTTCAAGATGTTCATAACTCGGGCATCCATTCTTCCTTCCACTTCCTTCATCCCCGCTTCAATTGTTTTTCTTTTCGGCCATAGATATAGCAAGAGTGTTGGAGTGGCAGAGTCACTGAGGAGTTTTGGCCGATGATGTCGGTGTGAGGACCTTGTTGGGGGTTTGTGCAATCATCAAGGTTACATCCGTCGATCTTTCCCCTCAATGATTTTCCTTTCTTTTGTTTAGGTGTTTCCTCATTTGTCTTTGCCTTCCACATGCTCCTTTCTTTTTCGGCCTCGGATTTCTTTAGCGCCTAAGGTATTCCTCTTCCCCTTTTGGCATCATCAAAGGATAGAGGAACCCCGTGGGAACATCTTTGGCAAGCGGAAGTCGAGCTCACGATAGTCGATAGTTGAGTTTAACCTGAAGTCTGCTGCGTTGTATGCGACAAAGAATTCGGATCGAGTAGCATTGGACTCTGCTTGAAATCGACTTCATCTCGGCCATGAGAAGGTTGAATTTTCTAGTCATGTGTTCTTCCGACGCTGTGAGATCATTCGTATTTTGCTCACGCATCGCCTTTATCTCAAAGTGTGAGCTTCATGCATGTGCTCAATATGTTCTCTCGGCTTCGTTTTTGCATCGGCATTTTCACTCTCCATACCAAGAAACTTGTTGAATAATGTCCGAAGAATCTAACTTGTTCCACACGCATTGTTTTTGTTGTTGCCACCATTCCCGATCCCGGATGTTATGCCTCTTAAATCGGTTTTGTAAGGTTGGCATCTCTGTTGTCGATCGCATGTCCAAAGAGGCTCGATGCCTCTCCATCCGTTCAATCTTAGCAAATAGTGCTTTGAACACCTCGCGAACTTGGTGATTCTTCCGTTGCGGTTGATGGCCATACAAAGATCAAAATCATAAGCGATTGGAACAATGGTGCACGATTGAAAAAGCGAGCTGGTCGTGGTAGCGTGCGCGCTTTCGTTTTCTCGACTCTTCATGGAGGTCGGGTACCTCCGGGAAAAAGGAAAAGATTCTATAAAGGATTCATCACCGCCCACCGGGATTTGTTCGATGATGAGCGGTGCGCGTGAAGTTCTTTTAAGAATCGACTCTGCGACTTGAGGAGCTGCGATGGACTACGGTTCATTTGGATTTTGTTGTGAAGTGGACCCGCTTGCCGAGCCTCGGTTGTCTCAACAACCGTTGGTCTCGGTGATTTTTCCAATTGAGTAGATCGTCCTCGGCCTTATCGAGCGTCATCGGACGATGATGAGATTTCCATTGGTGGCTCATCATCAAAATTAAAGGTTTGACGAGTAGTCTTGGGATCGACTTGCTCGTGCTTGGAACATCCATAGTCGAAGTCTTTTGGATTTGTCACGGGGGGATGACTCGGCTTCTTTCTTCGCCTTTCCGATCCCCGGAAAAGTTACGCCAGGATTATCCCGGGAATCATGAAGTGCGCTTATCTCCTTCTCGATGGATCAATGATGGCGGGAGGGATGTTCTCATCTGCAGCCTTCTTTACCCCAGGGAAGTCTCAACCTCCTGTGGGCCTTCGCACTTCCAGCGAGTCTCTCTACCGCGAGGCCTTGGTCCTCCTTTTCGCGGTGTCATTTGTCTTAGGGTCTTCTATGGTGGCATCCATTGGAGTCTCAACCCCATGGATTGCACTTTCATCGCCCCAGTGTTAACTCCCTGTATTCGTTCCTTCATGTGCCTCGACCGCATGCAGCGTCATTAGCCTTCGAGTAGCGGTTGGCACTCACCGAGACAAGTCTCAATCGCCCGAGCTTCGTTGATGGCAACTTGTTGTTCTTCTTGTGTTTGTATTTTCTCTACTTCGCCTCCTTGATTCGTTGTGGAGTCATCTGCAAAGATCCTCCGACCTTTGCCGCAGTGGGAGTTTCCCCTCTCGGTGGCACACCGGTGAGTGACTTGAATGGGGTCACTCGTCTCCAAACTCCCGGTTTTTTCGATTGAATGTTCGGCCGTTGGGGCGGTGGTAAAACACCTTCAATAGGGGTTGGCTCGATTGGGGTCCCCACTATCCCGGTTTCATCGCCATGTCCCTTATTGCTTCTTCCGAGTGAGTGGGAAGTGGTGGCGGAATAATAACGATGGCGATTTTCGAACCACTCCCATTGGATCGATCGATTTCACCGTGTTCGAGGACTCTCCTGGTCCCTCCATCGTCTTTGCTCGTGAAGGATTCGGATTCGTGCAATGCTTGCTGCATTTGCAACTCTTCCGTGGCGGCAGAACATTCTCCAGGTTCCTCATCACCGCCGAGAAGACATCAAGGAGAGGATGTGTGTGTTACGGGTGCCGAGATAGGCGGATGCTTGCCTTCTCACGTGCCTCGCCTTCCCTCTCGCTTGTCTTTCCTTCTCCTTATCCTTGAAGATCCGCAGGATGTCTCGTGCGATTGTCTTCATCCGATCTTTTGGAGCACACGAGTGGTTAGTCCAAGGAAATTCAACATTCTTCTTCTTCTTCTATAAATTCGGGCCGTTGGAACTGTTCTCGACTTACTCAACTTCCATTTCCTCCACTCACGCAGATGATTTTGGATGTCCGGGTAAGGTGGAGATAGGATCATCACATCACTATCCGCTTTATCGCCTTCTTCTTGTGTTTCACCTGTGTGTGGACTACAAATTGTGTCTTCAGGTTGCCTCTTGTCTGACGCCTTCGAGACTTGGCTGTTTCATCAATTACATCTGGAGACTTACTTCTCCTTGATCTCCAGATCTGCTCGGTGAGTGGTCGACTCGGCCAGGTTTCTCAAGCTCGGAGCGCTTGATGATTCTTCTTTCGTCTTTTAGTTTGCACTGAGGAATTTCTCGGTTCGAGATAGTGTCTTCGAATCGTGGCGGCGGGGCGTCTTTGTGTTTTTTTCTCGAGGAGCCGCCATCTTGGCTTGTCGATTCTCCTATTTTTGACGATCGGAGAAGGTATTTGTGAGTCCTTCTCGACCGGCTGTTCTTTGCTAAGGGGAGACATGGCTGCAGGGGCAGTGACTCACTGCAGGGCGAGGAGCATGTTTGACTTTCTTTCTTTGTCAGAGGGGCGTAGTCTTCTTAGCAACCGCAGGGGGCTTTTCTTCGGGTGGAGAGGAAACAGTTGTATCTTCAGTGGTCACCTGATTCCCCTCACTCGTGTCGCTCTCTTGGCGTAGGCTCTCTTCGTGCGCCGAGGAGAGGTTTGCTCAACATCCTCTTGTTAACATGGAATGCCTTCCCATGTCTAAGAGGGACTCCTTTCACCTCCATCGTCGGCCAATCACTAGGCCATATCCTAGGGATCCTCCAAATGTGCCATCTTCCTTGAAGGATTTGTTCTCCACGCGTTCGCGAGTCTCGTGCCATTGAGACAAACTCTTCGCCCAGATTTATTTTCTTTTGCGATGATTGCGGCCATTACAATCGGCTTTGCTTTTTGATTGGTCAAAGCCGCCAAATTTGATGTCAATACATTTGGCAACTATGTCCAACGACTTGTGATAATCCTCCTTCAGATCTCTTGTTTGTTTGTGTATACTATTTTATCAAGATAGTCGGGCTTGGCTATTCCTTTCAAGCATCGGCCCAAGTTTACATCAGCTTCTTTAATCTCTCGATGCTCCGCCTGGCTGGGTAGTGAGCAATGTTCACCAAATCCTCGCAGAGATAGTCACCGCTTTCCATGAACAGATGACTTGATTCCTTCATCGTGAATCTCAAAGCATTCATGTAGAATTGTGCGACCTCCTCCACATAGGTCATCGGATATTCTAACGTCGTAAACGGTTTGGCCGGTCGTTTCCAATTTTTCAGCGATTTTCTTCACTAGGGTGTCGTCGGACCCCTGTTTCACCATTCCGCCGAAATCCACAAGAGACCCGGTGTGGATTTGCTTCCCTAACTTGGTAAAATCATAGGTTGGTGCCATTTTTCAGATTTTATCAAAGAAAAACTTGGAGATTGGTTTGGAGATAGATAGGGCTTCGAGAGAATTTTTGCCTTTGCTTTTGAGAGAAAGAGATGAATAGTTTTGGAAGTGTGAGAGAGAAACGGACGAAAATGGTTTAAATATGGTTTATGAAAGGGCGTGCGGTGGTTTTTGAAATGTGATCGAAATCAACGGCTTAGATTTTTGCACGCCTATTTAGCATTTAATGTCTCGTATTTAATGCGGCAAAGCATTTATATCCAATCATAAGCTTGGTGTGCGGCTTTATGTCCGTACACATCATCATTATCCGACGTATTCCTTAAAAACATTCCCGCTTAGTCAAAACGATCGCATTTTTGTCACTTTGCTCATAAGTGACTCGAACCTTCTCCCTTAGCCGATTTAACTCTACTTCTCATGATTCTCTTAGTGACTCATTATCACCGACTCGGTGTAAATTGTTTTCCGACATATCTGGTGATTCTTGGTGATTTACGTGTTGACTCTTTTTCACCTCCTTTCTGTTCCATTTCTTTTCTTTGATTCTTCTTCCGAGTGTCATTTCAGTTCAATTAACCCTAACTCATGTTTGAGTTCTTCAAATCTTGACTCACATAATGGTTTTGTGAAGATGTCCGCCAATTGTTTATCGGTTGAGATATATTCCAAGATGATGTCCTTCTTTTCAACATGATCTCTTATGAAGTGATATCGACATCGATATGCTTTGTTCTTGAGTGCAACACAGATTTTGAGTAATGGCAATTGCACTTGTGTTATCACACATGATTGGAATTTCTTTTTCCTCAACTTCATAGTCTCTCATTTCTTTGTCTCATCCATAGGACTTGGGCACATTGCCCGCCAGCTATATGTATTATGCCTCAGTGTAGAGGTGGCTATTGAATTTTGCTTCTTGCTAAACCAGAAATCACTGTTTCCTAAAGCATTTGACATGTGCCTGAAGTGCTCTTCTTGTCCACTCGCATCCAAAGATAGTCGAATCGAATAGCCAATTAGCTTGAATCCACCTTCCTTTGGATACCATAGGCCTACTCTTGGCTTCCTTTCAAGTATCTCAATATTCTCTTAGTTTCTTTGTCATATGGCTCTCTTTTGGAGCAGATTGAAATCTTGCACATACACCTACAAAGAAAGGTGATGTCCGGCCCGCTTCTTTGTGAGATAGAGCAATGATCCAATAAGTGCTCAGATCTTGTTTGGTCTCTGTGCTTGCCATCCGCATCCATGTCCATTTTGTGATGTATTCATTGGTATTTTTACGAAGATTTCTCCTCCATACCAAACTTCTTCATTAAATCTCGGTGTATTTTGTTTGACTTATGAAGGTTCCATCCTTCGTTGTTTCACTTGGAGTCCAAGGAAGAATGTCTCTCTCTCATCATGCTCATTTCAAATTTACTTTGCATGAGGTTTGAAAACTTTTCACTGACTCTTTGTTTGTGGATCCAAAAATGATGTCATCCACATATATTTGAACAAGATACTCTTTTTGTCTTGAATTTCGAAAAGTGTTCTATCTACTTTTCCTTTTGTGAATCCATTTTCGGTTAGGAATTGTGACAAAGTATCATACCATGCCTGGGTGCCTGTTTCAATCCATATAGAGCTTTCTTGAGTTTGTATACCTTATCTCCAAGAGTCTTTCTCGCTCAAATCCGGAGGTTGTTCAACATACACTTCTTCTTCCAATAAACCATTTAGGAATGCACTTTTTACATCCATCCGATATATAATGAAATCCTTGTGAGTCGCATAGGCAAGAAACATCCTTATAGCTTCCAATCTTGCTACAGGGCAAATTTTTCATCAAAATCTATCCCTTCTTCTTGGCAATATCCTTTGGCTACTAGTCTTGCTTTGTTTCTTACCACGTAACCTTCCTCGTTCATCTTATTTCGAACACCCATTTGGTGCCAATAACATTTTGATGTATGGGTCTTTGCACTAATTCCCATACTTTATTTCTTTCAAACCGATTCACTCTTCTTGCATAGCTTGAATCCAATGTGTGTCGTCCAATGCTTGTGACACATCTTTGGGCTCTATTTGCGAGATGAAGCATGTGAACATGGCTTCTTGTTGAGTTACGGATCTTGTTTTGACACCTTCTCTTATATCTCCAATGACAAGTTCGGTGGATGGTCTCTCGGCCATCTTACATCAGGTTGGAGTAAGTTATTGGATTGATCGACTTTATTTTGTGTTGTTGTGGTCGACTCTCTCGTAATCACTTAGCCGCAAATTTTCCGATTGTTTTTGAGATTCGGCTATCTCATCTTCTTCGAATTGATAATTCGGCTTATTTTTCCAAAGATAGGACTCTTATGTATGGTTGGATGATTCAAATTTTATCGGTGACTCTTCAATGTCTTCTCCATTTACATTTGGCTCATCGAATACCACATGAATGGATTCTTCTCCGCAACCATAGTCCTTTTGTTGAGTACTATGTAGGCTTTGCTTTCGGTGAGTATCCTAAGAAGATACCTTCATTGACTTTAGCATCAAAAGCCTTTAGATTGTCTTTGCCATTGTTGTGGATGAAGCATTTACATCCAAATATTTCAAATATGCAACATTTGGTTTTCTTCACCCAGATCTCATAGGGAGTCTTTGTCGGTTTTCTGTTTATCATACATCCATCTGTTTTGAGTGTAGCAAGTCGTGTTGATTGCTTCAGCCCAAAATCTTTTAGTAACCTGCTTCCGCCACCTAACATGGTCCTCCGCTTCTTTGAGGGTTACATTCTTCTTTCTCGCAACTCCATTCATTTGTGGAGTTCTTTGCCGATAGTTCATGACCAATACCATTCTCAACACAACATCGAAGTTATTATTCCATTGACAAACTCGGTTCCTAATCTCGATCTTATTTTGATAATGGTTTGACTCTTCTCGTTTTGAATCCTCTTCATCGCCTATGGTAGTTTTTGTAGAGTTTCTTTCTTCTTACACATGAATATTGTCCATGTATATCTTGAGTATTCATCTACTACCACCAAGGTGTATTTCTTTCCACTTATCTTCGGTTGGTTCCTTTGGGCCAAATAGATCCATATGAAGCAGTCTGCAATATTCTTGTTGAAGATGGGCATGTCTTTTCTTTGAATGATGACTTGATTTGTTTTTCCCTTCGACATGCGTCACATATACTCTCCTTCTTGTATATCGAGTCGGGAAGTCCTTCCACAAGATTACTTCTTGCCGCCTTGTTAATCGTTTTGGAATTTAGGTGACTCGGCTTTTTGTGCCACGTACCCAACTTGATTCATTTGTGCTCTTTTGCTAGTAGACAGTCTTTGGGTGTTGCGGTTGACCAATCCACGACATACATATTCTTCTGTTTCTACATCCTTGCAAAGACAACTTCATTTGATTCAATATCTTTGATTTGACATACACCCATGTTGAATCCAACATTGTAGCCCTTGTCACGAGTTGATGATGCTCAAGCAAGTTGAAGTTAAGTCCTTCAACATATGCAACATCTGTGATTTCTAATCCATTCCTCTTTATGGATCCAATGCCTCTTATTTCACCAGGAGCTTCATTTCCTCCAAATATGACTTTTGCTCCTTTAACTTCCTTGAATTTTGACATGATTTTTCTTATTCCTGTCATATGTCTGGAATGACCCACTATCCATGTACCAGGTTCCTTGGCACTTTTGTTCCTTGAACCCGCAATCAAGGAAATTAAGTTTTAGGTACCCATACTTGTCCAGGTCTGAGGGGTTAGAATTGTAAGATGATCCAACCAACCTATAGCCAAATGATTTGACTCTAAGGGGTTTCCATCTATCGGTGCCATAATCATAATTAATCCCGCAAATTGCTTGGGGATTTTAGGTTCATACAATTTGTCTCTTTTGTCGTATGACTGCCGCATATGTGTTTTAGCAATTGCCTTTCTTGGGTAATTGTGGTGTCTTTGAGTGTAGTGCCTAGGTGCATATGTGTCTTTGATGAAAGCTCTTATACTTTTGGAATGGCCTTTCTTTGAGTTCTAGGCCTTTGCCATTTGGGCTTATATTCCATGTCTATCCGATAGTTCACATTATTCCAATCAGCTTGGCTTGGATACTTTCTACCATTCCCATCATATGTATTTCTCTTATAGATTTTAAGGGTCTTTGGTAGCTCTACTTCTTCTTTTCTGAGTAATTTTTGTTTGGAGTTTGTTGAGGAACTCGGTGAATCTCTTCTCTTTGTCCTCTTTCAGCCGCACTCAATCGGGTCGTTTTCCTTTTCCTTTGTAACCAAGGCCGTTTGCTTGTTATTGTGCTTTGAGTGAATGTGTATGCAACATTTCGAGTTTTGGATTTTTCGGACTCTTCATGGCTTGAAGATCCTTTTTCCAAAATTACTTTTAAGGTTTGACATAGCACGAGAGGAATTAAATCCTAAGCTGTCTTGTCTCCACATTCTCTTTGACTCATAATAAGATCATCCAATGATTTAGATGCCTTAGTGAATGAGGCAATAACATTTTTTAGGTCATTTTCCCTCTTCTCTATAGCAGCAATTTCTGCTATTAATTTAGCATTTTCACCTTTAAACTTTCATTCTCATCGGCTATTTGATTTAGAGTACTCGGCTCCTTAGTCGGCTTTGAGTTTTGACTCTTGAGTAGGTTGTTTTCCTCATTTAGTAGTGTGTGTGAGAATTTAATGTGTTCAAAATCTTTCATCATCTTGCCTAATGAATCATAAAGGTCGGTGGGTGATGAAGTGTGTGTGTCACGATCACTATCACTACAACGAGTGTGATGAATTAGAGTGTACCTCATCTTCTTGGTCAGGTTGATCTTGTTCTTTGGCCATTAAATAGATCAAGGCTTCTTCTTTAGAGTCACTTGAGTAGTCAGCTTCGCTCTGCTCTCGAATCGGTGTCTCTCTTGACTTGGTTGTTTTGATCTCTGCGAGCCATCATTGCCTTTTTCTTTTCTTGTCTTCTTTCTCTCAAGACCTTTCTTTCTTCTTCATTCCTGTATTTGTTAACTACAGGATATGAGCAATCAATGGCATAGTGACCTGGTTGTCTCTGAGCCCAACGTAGATATTCACCTTTTGATCACTCTTTCCATTCTTGGATTGTCGACCCTTTGATACTCAACTTTTTGATGATCTGTTCTCTTGGTTGGCCTATCTTCCCTTGATTTGGAGGGAGTGAGTGTCTTCCGGAAGATTCACCCTTTCCTCTCTTGTAGTTCTTATTGAAGAACTTGTTGAACCTCTTAACCATCGGGGCTATTTCTTCCGGGGTCGGTGACTTCTTTGACTTGACTCTCTTCCCATCTTTAACAATTAGAGCAATTTGTTTTGGGGTACATTGTCTCTTCCGGTCTTTTCTTCTTAGCTCAAACTCGTAGGCTTTGAGGTCCGAGAATAATTCATGGTTGGATGTCTTTGATAGGTCCATGGAATGTCTCGGTGCCATGACCTTCATTTCCCATTCAAATTTGGAAGACTTTTAGGATCTTCATACACATTTCTTCGTGTATATTCCTTTCTAAGTGCGATGCTCATTTGTGATTTCGTGAACCGAGCATCCAGTTGATCCAGGTTTTCTCCCGAGATCATTTTGAAGTTCTCAAATTTCTCGTACATCCACCTGATAATTTGTTCTCTTTGATTTGCTCCGAGCCTTCACAAATCAATGTCGGCTTGTCCCCATTTCTTTAGCCGTTTTGCATGATTTGACTTTATTGAACATGGCTTTGTCCAAGGTTTTGTAAAGGATGTCCTTGGCTACATTGTCCAGTTATATCTTTTTCTGTCATCATTTGTCCACTCGTTCTTGGTTTTTCAACCATGACAGTCCGGGAGCAACATCCTCTTCTCCTTCACCGCAGCTCTTCTTTGTTGTGTTCACCTTTAAGATTTGCGAGAGGCCCATCTTCTATCACTATCCACATCTCATCATGTAATGCTTTGATAGATGAGCCTGCATCATACGAATTTTCCAATCATCAAATTCTTCAATTGTGAACATAGGGATGCGTGTCAAATTTGCTTCCATGATAATAACTTTTAATGATAAAAAGAGTTTTGGAAGTTTTAAGTACTAAAGCAGATTTTGAAAAGTTTGGAGATCTAGTTCAAGAACGTCATGCGGAGGGTTCAATGAACCAACCGCTCCGATACCACTTGTAGGTCCCAAGGGGTGTAAGTGTAAGGTTTAGAAGGGGGTTGAATAAACCTTACCAAATTTTCGATTTAGTCCTTTTAAATATACAGAGTTGATACTTACGCGGTTGTGTCCTGGATGGACAATCAATTTAGTCACTCAAGAGAGTTAATCTCTCAATGAGACTCAATCGATTTTGTTGATGGAATAACTCGGTTGTTGGCTATGAATTAACTCAATGTGGTTTTGTTTTCAGCGGAAGACTTAACACCCTTAAGTTTGATTAAGCAAGAGTTTAGTGCTTGGTTTAGTACTTATAAATTATCAAGTGGATAGCAAATTTATCGTGAGATATAAGCGATTAAAAATGCGGGAATTAAAGTCTTTGAAATGTAAATGACACAATGAAATTTTTATAGAGGTTCGAAGATGGGGTAATTCTTCTACTCCTCTCTTCTCCAACTCCCGGGAGGAATCCACTAGGTAATGATCAAGATACAAAGTGGTAGCAGTCCCGGATACAAGTCTTGATCACACTGGTGACTTGATCCTTTGGGACTCGATCCTGAGACGCCTTGATCATCGAGCCGGCTTCTCGACAACTCGCCTTCTTCACAGGGCGCGCTTGCTACTACTGACTCACTTGCTCAAGCTCTTTGGATTTGATCACGAAGCCCTCCAAAAGCTTAAGACTTGGTTCGACCTTGAACCTTCCTACAATCCTTCGTGGAAGTGTTGGATTGATGTTCTTCGTAGTGTAGGCTTGAGGATTGAGAATGTTTGATTTTCTAATAATTGCTTGAACGTTTTTAGTTGGATCTCAGAACTTGTGTCTCTTGTGTCTCTTTTGTCACACTTGTATCCCCTCCTTTCTCAAATAAACTCCTCGGCCTTTTATAGTGATCTTTCAAAAATTTGCCGTTGAAGAGATAGGCTTATTTTTAAAGTCACTTGCGATCGTTGGCTTGTCTTGTTGCGATCCTTGGAATTGCCATTTCCTCGTATGAATTGTTCTTTCACCTTTCGAGTTCGACACGGTGTAGTGCTTCCCATTGGTTCATTCCTTTTGCACGCGGGGACTGAGCACTCGAGAAAGGTGTTATGGAGATATTACTTGTTTAAGTAAGCCTGTAAGCCTCTTGATTTCTCGTGAAACGGATCTTTTCTGATTATCTCGACTTGACCGCATTTCCTTGCTTTCCCAGGTGACTTAGAGTCGACTTCCAATCATTGGGTGACTCTTCGTCACTTCAACTTGAGACTTGGCTTTTCTCGAGGTGACTTGTCTGATACTCCACTCAGTTTGCATCTCGATTTGCTTCTTCAGTAGAGTTCCGTCTACTCTTCCTTGCCATACTCACTGTCTCAGCGGAGTCTTCCTTCTAGTCTTGATTGTCTTCTTGCATGTTAGGGCGTAGGCCGACTTAACTCGGCTTGGCCACTTCTATTTATTACAATGCATTTTACAACAAGAATTGGGGTGCCAACTTTCTATTCTAAGTTTTACATGGCATTCATCAAAATCTAAACAATAAATTTCCTAACAAAAATGTAAAATTATAAATATATGCTCTTTCCTTCTTGTTTTTTTAGTTTTTGTTAGAAATAATTATACTTAATATTGTATGAAATACATTTTACATTACTTCAAATTTTTATCTTTAGACTATATTCATATAAACATTTTTGTGCTAAAAATATATTTTAGGTAAAACTGTTTCGCTCTTCTGAGTCTCACGTGGAGGGGATGTAGTGAAATAATCTATAAGAATATTCCACCACTATGTCCATTGTATGGAAAAGTACACTATACAACATACATTATATATTTATACAATATAGTCTTTGACTTTTTTCTTTTGTTTAAATTCTTATTACAATATGCATTATACATTATACATTTGTACACTATATTACATATATTTATCTTCAGATCATATTAAAATAATAAATTATATGATACACAAACTATATCTCTTTATCTACACACATACACTTTGTCAATTTGATACCTCATATTTGAGTATAAAAGTTATTTATCAAGTAATTAGTCTTTGGTATAAAACCGAGCACAAAACAATTTATTAAAATTTATATAAGAGAGTTCGTTATGAATTTATGACAGTCTTTAGTTAAATTAAACAATGAAAAATGGTTAGTTGATAATTTGAAATTTTGAAAAAACAAAATCTGGAATTTTATTGGGTATAGTCCAAAAATATTATGTTATGAATCCAAACTTTATTCACTTTATCGATAAATTTGGATTTTTGGATTGACTCGAATTCGTTCGGAAATCGAGAAATTCAATTCGTTTAAATTCGATTCGAATTAATCGAATTAGGATCGAATTTCGAATTGAGGTTTAAAATGTTCATTCGATTAAATTCGATTCGAGGAAGTCGAAGAATTCAGAATTCGATTCGATGAACACCCTAGAGTCAAGTGATAAGAGAGCATCTCAGAGAAGAGATGTTATCCTC
This sequence comes from Rehmannia glutinosa, assembly GCA_016081115.2. Lineage (NCBI taxonomy): Eukaryota > Viridiplantae > Streptophyta > Magnoliopsida > Lamiales > Orobanchaceae > Rehmannia > Rehmannia glutinosa. The sequence continues at coordinate 55,086,812 of CM071930.1, forward strand.
ATTTATCGGAGAAACTAGAGCAAAAGCGAACAAAGATGAAGCAAAGATAGAAAGGATTGAGGAACAAGTCACTTAGTTGAACACGAACATAAATGCAAGATTGAAATCTCTAGAAACACAAGTAGCCTAGATCGCGAAGCTGGGTGGAAGGCCAAAGATCAAAAGGACAAATTCCTAAGCGACATCGAATCAATCCGAGAGAACAATGCAATGTCGTTCGTCGATAGATGGTATGGATTACGAGGGCTTCTGATTTCAACCGACACAGTTCAATGACAAAGTGATGTTAGAAATCTAAAGTCTGGTTGAAGACGTAAAACTTAGCGCCTTATTGAGGCAACCCAATTTGTTTTCTATTTTTTTATTTTGATTGCCTTCAATTTAATTGAATTTTAATTCCATTGTTTTATTTATTAACTTAATTTTTAGTTGTGTTTGGTTTTGTGAGTTGTTGTGTAGAGGCGTCACGGAAAACTCGGGTTATTTAAAAAAAGGGCGAAAAATACATCACACGATCGTGTGAACCAAGTCACAAGGGCCATGTGACTCAGCGAACCAGGACTCGTCACACGGCCGTGCGGGAATCGGACAGAGGCAAAGACGGAGCCCAGTGGTGCGCACAGGCGGGCCGTGTGAGCTCGCACGGGCTGTGTGGACAGTACAAGCGGGATTTTTTTTCCCTTTTTACTCCCAAAACTTAAATTTTATCTCACTTTCTCCTACCCAAACCCTCCAACTCAAAAATTCTCTCCCAAAACACTCAAACTCTTCTCCAAATCTCCTACAAATTCACTTCAAATCTCACCCCAAAAATACAAACTCTTCACCTTCCTAAGAAACCCATCACCATACTCCTTCATGTTCTCAACTATTACAAGTTCTTCACCAAGTTGGGGATTTTCAAATTTCCAAATTTCAGATTTAATACTTCATAAACTTGATTTTCATGGCTTCTAGGGGAGAAAGAGGAACAAGAAGGAAAATAAGAAGAAGAAGGGAGCCAACACCAGAGCCCGAACCTGAGCCACAACTGGAGTATGCGGCCAATGAACCAGAGGCTTCTAATGTCATCTTGTCGGATGAAACACATCGGGCCCAATGGGCGGTGCTTTTATTACCACCATGGATAAATACAAGGTATCCCGATGAAAATGATTCAATTCGATAGGACTATTTTATCTGCTATGAAAATGATTCAATTCGATAGGTGCAATTCTTTGGTTAAATCATGCGGATAGAAAAAGAGTTAGGCTCCCAAACCCGGAAGCTACTTTATAAGAAATAAGGGTAATTGGTTAATGAGAGGTGAACAGGGGTCGTTGCTCGGGAAGAGCAAGATGAGCTATATGGGGATGTCTTTGGAATCCTCTGCACAAGGGGGTAACCGACCATGGAGCATGACTGATAGGCTTTAAAGGGTGGAAACTGATGTGGGCAAGTTAGTATATGATACTTATCAGTTGTCGGCCACAGTTGATGAGTACCACGCTGAATACTTACAAAGGTTCAAAACTATCACCCATCAGCAGCAGTACATATACGAGATGATGTCTCGCATGGATCAGTGGCACATCTCACAGGGCCACTACCCTCTACCTCCTCCACCACAGTGATTTAGTAAGTATTTTTTATGCATTCCTCTTTACTTTTGATAATTCAAGAATGCGTATATTAGTACTGTTGCATATTTTGCATTGCATTTAGGATTGCATGTAGAGCATAAAATTGCATTAAAATTTTAAAAAATTTCAAATTTTTTATTTTATTTTTATTTTTAGAATTTTATTGATTTAGCACGTTTAATTGCTTTTGTGTGTGATTTTGATCAAGATTTCAAAAATAGTACAAAGTTTTTTATGATTTTTACTATGAGCATTTGATTTTAGGAGATGACATATTTTTGTGAATAATGCGATGAATGGTTGAGGAGATGTCTTTTATTTGTTTGGCATTAGTTAAGAAAATTGGGTATTTGAGCATGTTGCGAAAAATAAGTCTGTGAGCTTTGTGCCTATAACTGCTTTCATCTTATGCAATCTTATTTTTTTCTTAAGTGTGTCATTCATGATTACCTCTAGAACTTGCTTTGGTATCTTCATTGAAGCCGTGTGTGTGTGTAATTTTTTAAAAATATAATTTAAGGCCATCTTTGTGTAGCCCACTTAGCCTAAAAAGTCTACCTATGAACTCATGATTCCCTAGTTAGCCACTTTGAGTCTTAACTTTTTATTGTTAGCCACATTTGATATTTAAAACTTGAAATTTTATTTTTATCCCAAAACTACTTGAGCTTATAGAACATGAATAAGTTTGGGGGAGATGTGGTGAAAATTATGAAAAAGGAGAACGTTGGCAAAAGAAATAGGGATGAGCAATGTTTAGGTAAATGAAAGAATAATGAAGTTCGAAAAAGAAGAAAAATCTCGAAAAAGAAAGATAAAAATCAAGCAAAAGGAAACAAAAGAAAGAGAAATTCTTGAAATTTTGAAAAATTGATGACTTGAGACTAAAAAAGAAAAAAAAAGGCAAAAAGACCAAAGAATGAAAAGGGAGAAAAAGGGTGGAGTTTAGTTGTAAAAGAATATATCTTGAAAAAATGAGTTTTCGATAAAATTGGATTGGTGAATTGCAAGTGTGTACTTAAAATTCTATTTACTCAAGTCAAGTCACTTAATCCAAATTTTCTCTACCCTACCAAAGAGCCTACATTACAACCAAATGAAAGTCCTTTTTGATTATTAAGTTGTGCACACAAAAGTTGTAGAGATTTTAGACGATTTTCCGGCCTATGGTAATTCAACATTCTTGAATTGATTTTGAGCGTAAACGCTTACCATACATTTTGAGAGTTGAGTGATACGCTACTTACTTATGAGTCGCGATGTCAAGTACCGAAAGAGTATTAATTATGTCGAACTTATGATTGATGACTTCTTGATAATGAATTGCATGGTTTACTTAGATGTGGAGTCAAATGAGATTGAATGTTTATAGTGTTCTTGTGTGTTCTTTGTACCCCTTGAGATTATTTTTCTTAATTTGCTCGAGGACGAGTAATGGTTTAGATTTGGAGGATTTTGATACGTGTAAAATATAAGTGCATTTAGAGGCTTAAAATGGTATATAATTGATGTATTTACGTGTATATTTAGTGTGTTTTACTTGGTTTCCTTAGAAGGGCATGATATTGCGTATTCTTGTAACTTTTTACAGAAACGGAGCTTAAATGAAAAGATATCAGTTGGAAGGCCCGGATAAGATCGATGAGTGCAAAGAGAAGATCAAAATGATGAAAAAAAAAAACGAAAACGGTCGAAGCGGTCGGTGTGTGGTATCACACGACCATGTGACCTAACCGTGTGAAGCAACAAGTTTGTGTAAAGTGTTCGACAAAAAATAGGGGCAAAACCAAGTTGCACGTGCCTGGTTGTGTAGGACCACACACCGTGTGGTGTGGCCGTGTGAAACCCGCAAGTATGTCGTGGCGGAATTTTTGTGTCATTTTCCTACCATAACTCTACAAGTGATCTCTCCAAGCACCTATATAAAAGGACCAAGGGCTGCCCGAAAATTCATTCATTCATCCAACATACAACACACTAAAATACACAGGATTACACAGATCAAAGATCTTCTGAGAGAGGAGGGCTAGGTTACAAAGAAAACCACAAGGCCTTTTACATCTACAGAAGCACAATAGTTTCGAATGCTTGGAAGGAGGATGCATCCTGACAAGAAGGGGTTTTCTTTCTTAGTTTAGATCTCTTGTCTGTACTTAAACAATGTCACAATGTTGATTTCAAGTTTGTATATGAATTTGTTATCAATGTTTGGCTAATCTTTCGGATTATAGGGCATAATCAAAACGTGGATTCATTTAAATCTTGATTGATTGTTTTCTTAATTGTTTCATGTGTTCTATTTTATGAATTCAGTGCTTATTCTTAATTGCTTATTATTTAATCAATAATTTGCATGTCATATTTGTTAGTGCGAAATTCGGGAGAGGAGTTCTAACAAAGACCGAAATCAAAATAAAGACATAAATGGGTGTAACGAGTGGAGACCTACAAGTTGTTTGTGTGGAGTCATTCAATTCATAGATCTTTTGGGAGTTAATAATAGTTGTGACGATCGGAGATCTACAATTGTTATTAATCTACTATTTATTTGCCGCCGTGAGGGGAATAGACTAATTTAGGAATTGAACCCATAGAAATGCATGATTTTGTTTTGTTAAACATTAATTGGATTTAATATCGAATAAGTATGTTGAGATTGTGTGCCTAGGGTTGATTTCGTATTTGTTGAAAATACTTGTGGTGTTCAAAATATTTTTTTAATTTTTATTTTTCGATTCTTTTTATAAAACTCTTGATATTGATTTGCTTCAATAAAATTGGAATACGATGTTATTATAGCCTTTAAGTGTTTCGTATTCAATCCGAGGAATATGACCTTGCTTGCCATTATCCTATAAACTACACTTTGTACACTTGCAAGTATAGACATCCAAACAAATATTTTTGGCAAAGGACACTTTCGTCGTGTCATGACTAATAGGCCTGTGATAACTGTGATAACAGCAATATCTTGAATCGTCGAGCTTAGGTGGGTCGATCTTTAGAGGGTGAGATGGTGGCAAAAGGTTGAGATCTCTGATTTCTTTGAATATGGTGGCTGGAGAGGCCGTCGAGGTTTTTATGGCACGGATCTCGATCTGATGCATTTTCTTGGAATGACTTGTGACCTATAGCCGAGCTGTTTGTAAAGGACTTAAATCCAGAACCAGACCACGAGCTGGAGTCCTTCTTAAAATCTTTCTTCGGAGCTTGTTGTTTCTGGTCGGCAGTGGGGCCTGCCATTGCCTCTTCAGCACAAATATGTCTTTCTTTATGGATTAAGAACTCCTAGAAGTATTCACGCCTTGTTCATGGATGGCCAACGAAACTGAGACTGTGGAGATAGTCCCGAGATCGCAGCCATTAACATTGCATCATCGATCTGAGTTCCATCTCACTAACTTTGTTTATTAAATCTTGCAATATAACTCTTGAGAGGCTCATCATTATTTTGCTTTATAGTGACGAGAGAATCTTTTGGGCGCTCGCACCCAAAAAGCCGAAAATGGGTAGTGAAAGCAAAAGTGCGAGATCGTTCCAACAACGGATTGATTGTGGTGGTAGGGTGCCAAACCATCGGTGAGCTCGGTCACCTAGAGTTAAAGGAATGCTCTATAAAGTATGGCATCGTTGGGACCGTAGGTCCGTATAGCATAGTCCAAGCGAGGTATTTATGAATGTGAGTTGTTGGGTCGGTCTCACCATCATTCGGGATCGATCCGAGGCACTTTAAATTTGGCGGGAAGTGGAGTTGCCAAGATATGGCGAGCAAACGGTGATACAATGTCGTAAGGCGGGCTGACCTAGTAAGGGATCTCCTCCAAAGATGTCTTCTAACTCATTAAACAACGTCTTGGCGGCATATTTGACTTCTCGTTCGTTCGGGGACCGGGTCTCGAGCTTGATTATTCCTAGGGAACATGATTTGTTGGGTATTGAATCCAGGATCGAATTTTAACGGGGCCTAGCTCGGATTAGCTCCACTCCCAGGCGACCAAAAATAGATTACACGCGAACGCGAGGATTGAAGGTGATGTACTCGGATAGCGTCCCCAGCGTCATCAGCCATTCTTCTCTTTTCACGCTTAATTTCCTGGCGTCTGTCCTGGGAGTTTGCTTTTTGATTAGCTTGGTTTTGCGGAAGTTAAACCTGGACATTTTCATACACATTAATGAGGGGAGCAGGAGATGCGTTCTGGGGTTGGGAGGCCCCCAAAGTTTGACTTACTAACTGGGTCATCTTTTGCATGAAGTCCAGATTAGTAAAAAGTTGTTGAATGAGGAATAACGCCACGGTCCCGACTTCGGTTGGGGGGTTGGTGTTATCTACGGGTGGATCTTGCCTTTGAGGATTTCTTGCATTATCTTCTTGACTTATGGTGAAATTTAACAAATATTGGGCGAGAATACTTAGCTGGAACTTGAGAATACTTAGTTGGAACTTTTTGAAATTGCAACTGGACCAACGTGCCCTCCTTCTAGCGCCAATTTGTTGATGCTCGATTTCGCTCAACAAGGAATTAAATGCCAAAACACTTTGTCTCGAAAAATAAGAAATATAGCATAAAGTGTTTTTTTATTACGTGGTCAAACAGGACTCTTGGTGGTCGTTGTCTTGCGAATTTCAAGTACAATGTCTTTTTTTATATAAGAATTTTATGTTATCTTTTTCCTCATAAATGTAATCTATTTATATTATAACATTGAATAGGCTAGCAATCATTAGAGCTACACAATTTGAGTGGGACACTTGTCCTCTTGATATGTGAGTTGCATGATTATCGTGTGTCAAATAATCTTGTTGAGTTGTCTTGTTGTTGCTTTGCCGGTGTGGGGTTGTTCCGCCAGGATTTCGGCTTAGTCGTCGTTGACTTTTTAGGATGAAATTCCCTAGTCTTGAAATGCCTTCTAGCTAGGCTCAGTGGTCGAACGACATTCTTCCGGATTGACAACATGATCGATCCATGTCGGACATGTCTTGAATTGCCACGTGTGCATGTTTGTCGACTTTGTTCGGGTATCATCAATATTTATTTGTACTAATTAATAAATCCCATATCTCAATTTACATTAGGGCCAAATAAAGCTACTTAAACAATACGTAATTAATTCAAGAGGATAATTACAAAAACACCCATGAGGTTTGGGCTAATTATAAAAAAATGTAGAGATATTTCAAAATTATAAAATACCCCTCGGGTTTGATTATGTCTTAAATATAAGGAGAATCGTAATATTTCGATAAATGTCAGAAGGAGTTTTGAAATATTTTTTGCTTATAAAGAGAGAATACTTCACACGGAATCAAACCTTAATATGGTTTTTGCAATTTTCAAATACTTCTATTTTTTTTTCAATTAGTTGGAATCTCAAGGGTGTTTTTGTAATTATCCCTTAATTTAATCATGCATTTATGCTAAAGAGGTTGGCACAAAAATGAATTAATTGGGGCAAAATTCAATTTTCTTCAAGATCGACATTGATTGCCACGCGGTTCTGTGTGTGTGTGTGTGTGTGTGTGAGAGAGAGAGAGAGAGAGAGAGAGAGAGAGAGAGAGAGAGAGAGAGAGAGAGAGAGAGAGAGAGAGAGAGAGAGAGAGAGAGAGAGAGAGAGAGAGAGAGAGAGAGGGTGAGTGAGAGCTGACTTTTTGCAAGCAAATGAGTAAATGCTGTTTGCTGTCCTCTTTTGACTCTTTTTACCCCTTTTCTTCTCTATAGTCAGCCTAAACAACAACCTTTGTTCTCTTCTCTATATATTCCCCCTTACACATATCCCATTTCCCTTCAGTTAGACTCTTGTCTCTGCATTTCTCTCTACATACTCCACACCCCCAGACACCAGATTAAACAAAAACCCATGAAAATTTAACACAAAAAAATAAAAATCTTTTTGAAGTGCTAGCTCTTTTACTTCAGTGATATAATGGGAAGACCACCTTGCTGTGATAAAATTGGTATGAAAAAAGGGCCATGGACTCCTGAAGAAGACATCATCTTGGTTTCTTACATTCAAGAACATGGCCCTGGAAATTGGAGAGCTGTTCCTGCTAACACAGGTAATCAAAATTTTAAAAAATGAATTTTTCATTCATTTTTTTATTTTTGTCTTTTCATGTTAGTTACAATCATTAAAAGCAGTGTAATAAATATACCTGCAGCTCCATCCACCGTGCTATCAAAAACAATTGTTTGATTTTTTGAGACACAAATTAAAGTTACATTAATTATTTCCTTTTATTTGTGATTAATTTCAGGTTTACTTAGATGCAGCAAGAGTTGCCGGCTGCGGTGGACTAATTATCTCCGGCCAGGCATTAAAAGAGGTAACTTCACCGAACATGAGGAGAAGATGATTATCCACCTCCAAGCTCTTCTTGGCAATCGGTATGTATAAATAAAACACACACACAGCACACACTAAAAATGAAGTCCATGCAAATATCTCCAAATGTTTGTTCCAAACTAGGGTTGGATAGATCTAACAATGGTAACCCAATTAATGGAAAGATTATTTATTTTCATTCTTTAAATATTTTTACTTATATATTTGCGATAATTATAAAAACTACCCTTGAAGTTTAATCTAATTACAAAAATAAAAAATTACAGCTATCTTTCAGATTTATAATAACTGGATTTTTTTGATAAATAAGCTAAACCTCAAGGGTAGTTTTGTAAAACCATATATATTTTGATTGGTACTTAGATATTATAGTTTAATTTTAATTTCCTTACGACTATTTATTTTATTTATTTTTTTTTTTTTTTTTTGTGTTTTTGAAGATGGGCTGCTATAGCATCATACCTTCCCCAAAGAACCGACAACGATATCAAGAATTATTGGAACACTCACTTGAAGAAAAAGCTTGCAAAGCTCAAAGGCCACGATGAAAAAACTACTGAAAATGGAAATTCTTCAGATTCTCAATCAATTACAAAAGGCCAATGGGAAAAAAGGCTTCAAACAGACATTCACATGGCCAAACAGGCCTTATGTGAGGCTCTCTCCCTCGACAAATCGGACACAAATTCATCGATCATCGATTCAAAGTTTTTTCCCATGGCTGCACAAAATAAACAAATCCAAACATCATCTACATATGCATCAAGTGCTGAAAACATCGCTCGTTTGCTCGAAAACTGGTCGAAAAAATCTCCGAAAAAACCGTCTCATCAGCATCTGCCAGGCTCATCTGAGAGCACTACACAGAGTTATAACAATTGTTCAGTTGGGATGACTTCTAGCCCTAGTGATGGGCAAATCAGTAATTTGACATTCCTCAGCTCGAATTCGGAGGTCTCACAATTGACACCTGAAACTGGGATTTTTCAGGATCATGAGAGCAAGCCTAGTTTGGAGATGACACAAATGCCCTTCAGTTTGTTGGAGAATTGGCTCTTTGATGATGCAGGTGCACAGGGGCAGGATGGGGATTTCATGGAGATGGCTTTGGAGGAAACTGCTGATTTGTTCTGAAAAAAGAAATTAAATTTTTTCAGAACAACTTAGCAGTTTTTTTTTTTCTTTAGGTTATTTTTCTGGTTTATTATGATCTTTTTTTTTTTCTTGGTGGGGTTTTTAGGCTTTGAACTGGTCATAGTTTTTTTACTCCATAACTCTCTGTTGGAAAGAACAGAAAGTGTAAATTACTTATTGTAGTTTTAGAGTTCTCTCCATTGGCATGTGTACTAGTGGATAGGAATAAGCTCCCCTGTCTCATAATTGGGACAAAAAAGTGTTTTGTACCTTGTGCATCATTGGGTGTACATTCCTGAGAAATGAGAATTAGGGTTTGACTTTTGATGCTTTGGTATCACAAAAGCCATATAATTGCTGTGTGTTTGGCGGCATAGATTGGCTTTGGAAATGAAAGTTTCTTGGAAAAAAAATTTAATTTTAGTTATGTAGGATCAATTTTTCATACAAATTCTTATTAAAGCTATCAATTCCAAGCTGCCTAGTAAAACATGGTTTCTTCATTCCAAGGAATCTATGTTGGGAAATTCAAAAGATTAATATTTAACAAAATAAATACTTATTAAAATTGCTGCTTATTGATTCATTTCTATAGCTTGTATATTGCTATTTATTAACCGATATATGTAAAACTGGATGCATGGACTTTTTATCTTATCAATTATGTATTTAAAGTAAAAAAAAAAAATTGAGACCTCTTCAGTAATTAATGATAAAATTATTATCAACTTTTAACTTGCAGTTAACCTTAATTATCCATATTTAGTATTATTCTTATGCATTTAAATTTGTCCCTGAACTCCAATCTTTAGTCAAATTACATCCTTTTTAGAAATGCATAGTTTGTAAAAGTCATGATCTGTATTTAGGCTAGTTTAAAGCTGGTTTGTTATAATAACTAATTATGTAATGATTCGAATTCAATCTAGACATATGAATACATAGAAAACTTTAATCTGGAAGAGTAAGCACTAGCTAGTACTGGAATCTAGTTAATACAATACGCAACAAATTTTTTTTTTTTTTTTTTGTTTATTTAGAATCAATATGCAACAAATTATAGTTAAATATGAAGAGTGTAATTTGAGTTCTTTGACAATTTTCAATTTTAGAACATGTTAGATTTTGATTTTCAAAAATTACGTTAGATTCTTTAAATAGTCTCATTTTCAAAAAGTACATCCTATTTTTAAAAGCCTAAACCCCATATTCATAAAACAAAAAAAAAAAGGAAAAAAGAAATATTTCATTTTCCTTGGGGACCAAAAATTTCTTACTTTAACTTTCAAAAATCACGAAATATACATATTAATCTCAAAATCAAAAAAAACGACAAATAAATTTGTCAGTATAATTGGTCAAACTTTACAATCAAATAGCAAAATACATTTTTATTCTACACATCCAAATAAATCTTTTCAAATAGTGAAAGGAAAAGAAACCCAACATAGGTTAGCCTCGTCCGCCTGAAATGGGCATATGGAGACGAAAAATATTATAGTTCTTTTCATGGATTGACAATTTAATTGGGACACCGGGATTTGGGAATGCCTTCTGGCTATACTAAAATTATTGTGTCGCCAGGTATTTTAGCCATTTCGTCATATTAGAAATATTTTTTAGCTATATGTATTTTCAAACACATGTTTCTTACTTATTTCGATAATTGAATAATTCATTTTGCCCTTTTTGAAAAAACATACATTGTCCATTCTCGACATTTCTCTTCCTCTACATTCTTGACAAAATTGACCGAGACAGAGCACTGGAATTTACTCCAACAATGGCGCCCGACTCCGGCTAGATTAGACGTGGCACAATAATAGGTACATATTAATCAATTAATTTGATATTTCTGGTTGAATTTGTTTTGGTTCTATTGGTTTAGCTTATCGAGGTTGCTTGGGCGGGAGTTTAAATAAATGAATATTTTCTCATTGACGAGACATGTCTCTCTATAACAAGAAATGTTAGTCAAATAAAATTGGGTTATCTCGGCCACCACAAAGAATGGGATGGAGATCGGGGGTTTCAAATCCCTCGCTCCATCAAATTGTTTGTGGGATGGAGGTCGGTGGTTCATATCCCTTCTCCATCAAATTGCTAAAGGGGGCATATGCGAGTTTGGTGAAGATTTGGTGGGAACTCATCTTGAAAAGATCTGTGTGGGTTCGATTCGGGAGAGATCGTTATTAGTAGATTGGGGGTCGAACATAATTGTTCTCTTTACCTGGAGGAGGATCACGGTAGACTTCGTCGTAACAACTTTGGCCGGATGCGTGCACAGTTTACCTTGGCGGCAAAGAATGAGGAGCGGAGTTTGTTGTCCTCAAAATAAAAGTTCTCTGTTCGAAGTTATCAAAAAAAAAAAAAAAATGTTAGTCAAATTAAAATTGAAAGTACAAGATAAAAGCTATTTATTTTACCTTTTCATTTTCCTATTTTCTGTATTTTTATACCCCTAATTTTTCTCATAGTAGCTTCATCACTGTCTATCGAGGTACAAGATAAAAGCTAAAATTAAAATTAAGCCTTAGCAGTACAACTGTACAAGTGTTTAATCGTACATGACTGCCTTAATTGCATGTGGATACGGTAACAGTTCAAGCTAAAAAGTTCGGCATGCATAGGCTCTCTGAACCAAATCAACAACAAAATATACACCCCATCCTTCAAGAATAAACAAGGCTACTAACATGTGAAACATGTATGTTGTGAGCAAGCGCACTTATCATGTCGACTCGGTAACTACATAAACCTGATAAGTCCCAAATCAAATCTTCGAATTTCGTATCATGTTCATGTCAATCAATCACACTATGCCTCAAATTGCCGACCCTAGTCCCATTCTTCAAATTCTAGAAACTTCATTTTGTTGCTAGTTTTCTACTCAATGAGAATATTATAATATATAGGAAGAATCCGTTCTTGGAAAATGAATTAGTCAAACGCTTAGGTGAAAAAATCACAGGAAGCCCAATTATCATCATCCATAAGATTTTCAAGCCATCAACTCATCATAAATAATTTGCAAGTCATTACAAGTCAAGAACCAAATCTGCAAGCTGGAATTTTAATTGGAAGAATGCAATTGCACTCTTAATTGCACAACAGCATGTGTAGGGGCTTGACTTTGCCCCGTTCTACAAGTAGGAATTTTGGCTTCATCTTTACCGGCCAGGAAAATATTTATTTATGAGGATTACCGATATCTTGTAGATTTTATATTCAGTGTATATATTTTGGGTGTACGATATGTTTTTCAAATAATGATTTATAAAGCTAGAATTTATTTGAGCTCGCAAATGACCGTGCAAAAAAAAGGATCGGTCGGGTCGAGCCAAAATTGGATTGATACTTGATGAAGATATGATATGTTTAGTAGTCTTTTTTGGTTTATCTTTTAAGTGTCCTAGTTAAGTTAGGAGTTTTATTAAGGTATGAGTTTGATATTATAAATAGTTGTTTTGTTATTATTTTTAGGTAGTTGAATTAATATTAAGATTTGAGATTTATTCTCAAGCAATGCACGTTCTTTCAATACTTACGTATTCTTGCGAATCAACGGTAGTATTTTTATTCTTTATTGTTCACATTTCGCCAACATCAATACTCCACTATTTTCCTTGGCCCCGCCCAGATGAAACCCCACTTTCATTCTTAAATGTAGCCAGATCACCGCCCTATCCTTTGGGCTAGAAATTGTCAATTCTAGAATTTATACACCACGACACATTGCATAGATATAGTGCTTGGTTGCTCTCAAAATACTCCTCTTCCACGAAATAGCTTTCCGGCCGAACTTCGCCGTGACACCTGCATAAAAGGGGGCTGGAGGGGTGCTCCGGCGTACCCTCTCCGATGCTTAAGTCAGAAACTTGGAAGAGAAGCAAGAGGCAAAAATATAATATGTGAAAGTAAAGTGGGATTAGGTTAAGAATGAACCTGGACTTGGGCTTTTATAGCTTTGCTCGGATTAGATTTCCGTAAAACCGGGATTCATTACGATTTGCAATGAATCATCATTAGATAGGATCGAATCTTCTAAAACCCTAATTTATCGACTGTGTCGGCAGGTTGGCCCAACTACAAGAGTTCTTCAGGTCGGCTCATAAGGTCATCTAATGTTGACCCTCATCACAGAGCTCATCGCCTCTTCGGCCAAATCATTAGCAGAGCTCATCGCCCTCTTGATTCGGCCATTAGAGAGCTCATCGCCTCTTCAGATCGGGCCTTTATAACAGAGCTCATCACTCTTCCTATTTAGCAGAGCTCATCACCTCTTTAGATCGCCTTATAACAGAGCTCATCGCTCTTCCTATTTAGCAGAGCTCATCGGCTCTTTAGATCGGCCTTATAACAGAGCTCATCAGCTCTTCCTATTTAGCAGAGCTCATCAGCTCTTCAGGTCGGCCATTGGGAGAGCTCATCAGCTCTTTAGGACGGCCATTTAGCAGAGCTCATCGCCTCTTCCGTTAGCAGAGCTCATCGCCTCGGCTCTTGATTCGACCCATTAGCGAGCTCATCGCCTCTTGATTCGGCCATTAGGAGAGCTCATCTCTCTTGAGGTCGGCCATTAGGAGAGCTCATCGCCTCTTCAGACGGCTTTTTATAATGAGCTCATCGCCTCTTCCTATTTAGCGAGTTCATCGCCTCTTGGTCGGCCATTAGAGAGCTCATCGGCTCTTTAGGACGGCCATTTAGCAGAGCTTATCGCTCTTTCAATTAGCGAGCTCATCAGTCGGCCATTAGCGAGCTCATCGCCTCTTCAGTCGGCCATTTAATGGGCTTCTTGATTCGGTCCATTAGCGAGGCTTCTTCAGTTCGGTCCATGTGGTCAACCTAAATGGACCCTCATCAGGGCTGAAAAATAAACTAAATTACTCAATGCTCGATAAAATCAAACTAAATTGAACAATATTATGCTCGGTTTCACTCTATTCTTTAACGCCCTACACAGTAATCACCACCTTAATTACACCACAGTTAGATAAAGCCTGTTTATACGCGGTGCACATAATTTCTTATTTTTCACTAACAATATCATGACACCAAAAATAAAAAAATTCTAAACCTCCACCACCACATGTAAATCCACATTGTAAAGGCATAATATAATATCCCTCATTAATACTAACATCATCACCGAAGAAAAAGATGAGAAAAGAGTTCCCCTTTAGCCCTTCTTTTTGATTTGTCAGTTGCAGAAAGAATTTATTGAAAACATGGATGCAAGCTCGAAAGGGTTACCCAAACATAAATGGAAACTTTACTTTTAGAGATTAAAAATAAAAAATAAAAAACGCAGTCATGGTTTCATTGGTAATTAATTTGCGTGCACCTTCAACGGAAGCTTCACTTTTTTCTTCTATTAAAACAACATTTATTATTTATATTCATATATGGTGGAGTGAATGCAATATAATGAAGCTGGCATGGAGCAGAAAAGGTCATGAGAGCCCATGTTCTCTAATAGAATGAAAACAGCCAGCTATATTTCACCAAACATTTCTTTTTTAGATATTCACATTTTTTTGTACATTTTGTTTTTTTCCAAGAATTGTTATTGTCCAATTATGGGCCATATATTCCAAGACTGTACAATGCTAGTCTGAATCAATATTTGATGGTGTTAATATGATTATGTTAAATTGTGATATCTATATGATAAAGATAAACAAAAGGTAAATGAGGTATTTGTCCTCTTACAAAATTAAGGGAATTTCTCGAGACAAAATAAAGTTATAAGAGCAGGGTTTATGGTGACCAAAAAAAAATCTCTGATACTTTAAGTAGTCGGTGTTATACCATTTGAGAAAAAAATAGGTCACATAAATGTTCCCTAAATTTGACATACGATTCAACCACAGTAATATTATATATCCTTGTTAAATTTAGAGGGACTTGGTACTGTCGTCCCACACATGAAGCATACCCAATATGGGAAAGTGGACTAGCCCACCAAGTGAAGTTTCATCCTAAAACCAATTGGTGATAGGAATAGTAAATCACTTGGCTTATAAAGTGGACTATCTTCCCTTAATTAATTAATGTGAAACATATATCAACAATCCTGGTTCAATTGCAATTTGGTCATGTAACTTTAGAGGTGCCCAAAAGTGGTCATATTTAAATTTCATTTGGCAAAAACCACCCTTGATCTTTAGAGAACTCTCGGATTTAGTTCCCAATTAATTTGCTGAAAATTTCAAAATTGATGGGAAAATTTCACGTAAGTTGCACGTGAAAGCAAAAAAATTTGGAGATTTTCAAATTTCCGGCCAAAAATATCCATGTTATATACACAATAAAAAAATAAATTAATGAAATCAAGAAAACGGATATAAAACCATTGATGCTCTTCTCAGGTTCTTGGCTAAGACTCATCCAGCTGGTGATTTGATTATTAACCCTATTTGACAAGATCACATGTGCATTGAAGGATAATCTTGTTTTGCTGTATATCCAAAGTTAGATATTTACACTATTCATGTGACAAAAATTAAAATTCTAGACAGAAAACTGTAGGCAAATTGAGGTTGGCTTTTGGACCCAATGGGACCTAATTTTGCTTTAACTTCATTTTCTTGTATTATTATGGTAGGGTACCTAGCTTTTGGAACTTATGATTGGTCTATTTTGCATGAAATTCAGTTCTTTCTATGTTTGGTTTGTGTGTGTTGTGAGTGTCGATTTAGTCTTATTCAGCATGGATTTACAAAGGCTAAATTGCAATTTTATGGTTATAAGAAATCAGCAATAATGGTCCTGTAAAAATTACGACTTCAAAAAAGTCTCGTAATTATTAATAAACACTTGATTTTAGTCAATTTGTTGTCCCCGAAAATCAGAAAAATTGGCAGAAAATTCACGTGTCTAAATTTCCAATCAAACCCTACTAATTTTGCTCATGTGAACATCCTTTGTGTTAGTTTTTCTTTCCCGAGATTTTGTGCCAATCAACATGCCAAAGACACTTTAGGATATTCACATACGCAAAATTGGTTTTCACATTAGCGAGTTTGATGGAAAATGTGAATATGTGGATTTTTCGGAATATATATTTTCCAATTTACAACCACCAAAAACTGGAATGTAGGTTTTTTTTTAAAATTGTGTGGCATTTTCCAAATCGTGATTTTTGCAAAACCATTATTCCCATTCTCTATAACAACAAGACTAATAATTGCAATTTAGCCTCTATCAAATTCCCTCTACTTTGCCAACTCCAACCCCCCCCAATATATATATAGGGATGGGATCTCATGTGGCAGCCTTTTACCAGAAGCAAAGTGTGGATTGTTCCATCCATTCACACCTTTTATTCAATGGTCCGATTGCTATTAAAAACAACCGATTCATCAATTAATTAATAGGTGGAAAGGGCATAATAATAACTAGCAAAATGTCATAAATCAAGCCCCTACAATCAAGGGATTGATTAATATCATGTTTCCATAACGAAAATTGTGCACCATTTTAATAGTTGAATGAATACACCATTTAATAATCGATCGTACATCATTTTATATCTAACAGGCATCATTGTATAACTAATTGTACATCATTCAACGCAGCCGATTTTTATGAGATTTGATTTTACGATTGTTCTCGCTTTCCATTTTATCTCGAATCGTGCATCATTTAATAATCGACTTTGCACCATTTTGTATCTAACAAAAGGCATCATTGTATAACTAATTGTATCATCATCTAAAGGAACTATAAAGACAAAATGGTTACACCATCTTCCCATTTAATAACTTAATTGTGCATCATGTTATATCTAACAAATGCATCATTGTATAACTAATTGTACATCATCTAAAAATCCTATAAAGACAAAATGGTGTAACCACCTTCCCATAATGACGCCCTACCACTACAAGAAAATTAATTTATAATGAGAGGAAATTTCATCAATATATCTCTAAAATCCGTCATTAAAGACCATTAATGATGGGAAATTCCCATCATGGAACCGTCATTATTGGCCTCCTAGTTAAAAGTAAATAGTGATGGTAAATAGGTCCCGTCATTATTATTTTAATATATTTAATGATGAAATTATACCGTCATTAAAAATCAATTCAAATGATGATAAATTTCGTCATTATAAAATGGTTTGCCTCTCATTAAATCGAACTTTATTGATAACAAATCCCCTCATTATATTGTCATTTGTCTCTCACTATTATTGTTTCATTGATAAAGTTTTAGCATCATTATCAATTATTATCCCATCACTAAAATATAATTACAACTATCATTATCTCTAGAAAAATCAATAATTACCCTCACTAAAAATTATTTTTTATTATAAATTACGACCATATTTCATATGAATTGCTCATTACATATCAACACCTCATAAATAGTAAAATATGAATATCGCTAAATAAATATTCATAACCGCTAATTCCTTAAAATAAAAATTATATAAACAATCGCATCCACATTTGTTTGAATATACTCGTATAAAAATATGAGTCTCATCTCAAATGATAACTAAATCATTCTCTAATATTTATTACATGGAGTACAAAAATATTTGAACATCATAAAAGTGAATCACTTGTTTGCTTCAAAATACCATGCACCGACTTTCTCATTCTTGAATTTTTCTTTGTGAATCAACCTACAAGAAAGTTCAAAAAAGAAGAGTATTAATCCCAATAACAAACATAGAATTCAATGATTAAAAATATTAAGAATATGATGAACAAAGTATATTCTACAATTACAATGCCATATCATAGACCATAAAACTCTTCATTTGGTCTTTAGATTTCTTGGAACCTTTTAGTCTAGGGGTCAAAACTCTTTATGCATATTTTTTTTGCAGGTAAAACAAATTTTGTAGGATAATGAAATTGGTTTGCAGATGATGTATCTATGCATAAACCCCTCCACCATGTAAAGCCAAACCAGCTTCCATGGCTTTCACTGCTGGCACCAAAAACAACACCTCAAAATCGCAGTATACAACTGAAGAAAATGCAGCAAAACAAAATGAAAACATGAAAAATTCACGGATCATACACAAAACTCTTAACCTCTAATCCAACTAGTTCACTTTGCTTAACCTCTAATTAATTGTGCAAATTAACCCCGTAT
The DNA here is from genome assembly GCA_016081115.2 of Rehmannia glutinosa. Lineage (NCBI taxonomy): Eukaryota > Viridiplantae > Streptophyta > Magnoliopsida > Lamiales > Orobanchaceae > Rehmannia > Rehmannia glutinosa. The sequence continues at coordinate 55,105,027 of CM071930.1, forward strand.
TTTGAATAATAAGCTCAAAGAAAACCCAAAATTTACGATTGAAAACAAAAGTAACCCAAACATTGAAACCATGCAAGCGACAATCACAATTAGATTTGACAACAACCAATCCAAAGTGATTGCAACAACAAACACTAATCTTAAAACAAAAGATATCATTACGTAGTTAATGTATTCAAAACACACACACACAAATTATGCATTATGGATGTATCAAAATATTCAACATTCAATATTTAACAAAATAACCCCAACCTCACATTCTCAATAAACAAAATCATCATAAATTATCATTAACCCAACTAATAAAGCAAAAATCTCTAAGATATAAAACAAAAACTAGTACAAGATAAATAAAAAAATAATAATGGAAACCAACAAAATAAACAATTAGTAATACTTGTTCAAGGCCATTATCACAAGTCGTACGTGCATCCGAAGTTGGTTGGTTGTCATTTTCGATTCGAGCCAATCTACTTTCAATAGTATCCATGTGTCTCTTAAGATGATTATTCTCTTCTTCTTTATCATGGAGCTTAGCCTCGAGCTCTTTTATATAAGCCGTCTGAGAATCATTAAAATGTTTTCTTTTCATTCCACCTCCAAAACCATAGACGTGGTTGTGGCGTTGTGGTCCAAAACACTTTTCAACAACCTCAATTTGTGATAGTGATGCATTGGATTGAACAATATTTACAATCTCATCCTACAAGGTCAATACAAATCAATCAACTAAACAAGGCAAAGCAATAACAATTCTTTGAAAGTCAATTCATGTAAAACCAAAATATGAATACTAACAGTACATTATTATCCATGGTGCACAAACAAAACTTGTGCACAAAGCCATAACAACTAATTATGCTGCGATAGACCATATCCAAAAGAACATAAAAACCATTAATTTCAATGAAAGTACTCAACATAATCAGTCAAGAATCTCAAACTCATCTTCCTTTAAATGTGCAAGCAACTTCACCGCTTACCATAGAGCCCCAAAACATGTTATATGAAGGAACAATAGAAAAATTTAGGATGAAAGTTTAATCTGTGATACTTACATATTTTTCTTGTCTTTCTGGCTCAACAAACTTTCCTTTTTTCTGTCGAGTCTTGTAGAAAGTTTTTGCAATATCAGGTGGGTTGCCATCTTTACCTCCCTGAAAGAAATAACAAAGAAAAAAAATATTATATGTTAAATAACCTATAAAATTTGTATTACAAAGATGTGTAAGACTTATAGATTTTACAACCATCTCATATATGAGTTGTCTATGCGGTTTGCTTCGATTCGATGAGGCATCACTCCATTAACCCGATTGTTAGCATTCTCAATCTTTGGTTTTATATACAAATCATGAACCAACATCACAATTTTTATTTTCATAAATACAATTTAATAACTACATTATGAAGATATTTCTTATAAAATATTTTAAAAATAGCATACCTTAACTCATCGAGTTGAGAACTTGTTAGTTACAAGCCATTCAGTCTTTAGCATTCATTCCTTCTCGCACATTTTTCAAAACTTCAATCTTAGTTATGCAAGGTCTCACATAATCTACATTTAAAGATGACCTCCATGTCGCCCATAAAGTACCCATGTGCTCCAAAGTACTCTCACGGTAGAATTCAATATTAGGATGAAAAACATTCTGGAATATATTATATATTAGGATCCATGTTATATAAATAATTATCTCCATTTAGTTTGGTTGATTTAAAAAAATTAACTTCAAACTAATGGAGAAATAAAAACTAAGACTACAAATGTTCTAAATCGACAAAATAATTAATGCATCTCAACTTACTTTTATTGCATCCCACATGTGTTGTTTGTCTAACTCGATTAATTCCCGCCATGACTTCACTCGATTGGACATATGTGCTTGTCCCATACGATTTTTCCTGTGCCTTGACCAACTTTTGTGATGTTCTCCCACCGCACGATTGTTGAAGAATTCAATTTGGAGTTTCTCTCCACTTTTAAAACCGCAATTTTTCTATTCTTATTCTTGTAAGTCCAAGCGGCTACGATAATCTAGAGGGGGTGAATAGATTATCTCCAAACTTTTCGATTTCGCCTCTTTTTCGAACCAAATGCTCAAACACAATAATAAAGGTGCTGAATGTAAATAACACACGTCGATTTAAAGAGGTTCAACCCACCAGTGGCCTAATCCTCAACCACCCCAAAGATATCCTGGATGGATTTCAAAAAGAAAAAGAATTTTATTAATTACCAAAATTAATACAAATTCAACTTACAACACCTTGAAGAGCACCACACTCTTCTTCAACACCACCTTTGGAGATTACCACAATCTCCATTGAAGATTACCACAATCTTCCTTCAACGGCACCTTGTGAGGATTACCACAATCTTCAACCTTGAAGAATACCAAATTCTTCAACACCTCAATAAGAAGATCACCACAATCTTCTTGCACCTATCACCTAGATCATCCAAGTGTGTTCTTACCACAAGAACACTCACAAGGATATCTTGTGTTGAATGATAACCAAAAATCAAGATTACAACTCAATAATGAATATTACAATTTGAGTGCAAAGTGTAATCAAGAATAGCCTAGACCTCAAAGATGTGAAAGTGATAAGCTAGCAAATTTACAACAAGAATAATAACAATGAAAGACCAAGTATTTGCTTGAAGTATATCTTGTTGTGTTGTATCTCAATTGTTATGTTGGTTGCTCCAAAACTTCCTCTATTTATAGGAGATGATTGATCAAGCATAGGCTCCTCTTGGGAATTGAAAATCTACAGAAAAATACAATTAAAATCAAGAATATAGTCATAGAAATCAATCCCACAATTTAAGGAAATGTGTCTCATTGTCAAACGATCATATTTTTCTCAAAGCAGGCGACGATTCACGGCCATTTAAATAAGAGATTTGAAGAACACTTTGAAAAAACAACAGGGCGACCGGCCGACATAGGCCGACGGCCTGGTCGACCCTATCTCAACCGGTCCCCCTAAGTGAAAAACCAAGGAAGTTTGTTCTGTTTCAAAATAAAACATTCGGAGTGCACCGGCCGACCAGGCGGCCAGGTCGGCCGATCGACCGCTCGACGCCCAGGCGACCGGTCGACCTGACCGTTTTTCACTTCTGTCTCATTTTTTGTTCCAAACTCATCTTCAGGTACGGGTTGCCCTATAGGGCGACCGGTCGACCTCGAGACAGAAAAGTTGTCCAATTTTAGTCGAAAATAAAACCCAAGAAATACTCCGAAAATTTAGTAAAAACATTTTAAACCAATCGGAAGTATTTAGACAACATTTAGGAACCTTATTTTGAAGTGAAAATTTATAAACATAAGATCATTAGAAGTGTTGTCCAATTTTATCTAAAGTAAAACTTGAAGAAATACTCCGAAAAATATTAAACCCATTTTAAATCATTTAGGAGTATTTGGACAACAATTAAAAACATTGTTTTGGTGTAAAAATAAAATCATCAAAATTAAGATAAAAACATATATCAAACAATCTCCCCTTTTTGATGATTACAAACCAAAACAATTTTTACACAAAATAGGAGAACAATTTTAGAAATGATTTTCCTAAAAACATTTGACCGTTTGGAAGCAACCAAAATTTCCAAAATATAAAATAACCAAGTAGGGGAGTAAATATATTCAATACACAAGCTCCCCTATCAACAAGCATGTCAAGAATTAATGTAAAAGCGATTATCCATAAGCTAAAAGCTTTAGCTTTTACAATTTGTTCAAGAGCTTATAAGCTCCCCCTGTCACAAAACATCATTAAACAATTATATAAGTCCATCAAGCAACCATTGGACTAAAAATGAATCACAACTTATGGCTTTTATGAGCCATAGCTTATAGCTTTTATAACAAGCTTTTATTAGCTTCTTTGAGCTAATGAGCCAATTTCCTGTTTCTCCCCCTTTGGAATCATCAAAAAGAATGTTAGGATGATAGAAAGCTCATATAATGACATCAAAGTGCACCAAAGGGACGGTTTATCTACCGTTGAGCAACTTAAGCTTAAAAAATCCAAGGAAAAATTGGAGAAATGTAAGAAATCCATAGGCTCATTTGTTAGCTAAAAACATGATCTCAAAAAGATTTTAAGACATTTTGAAGCAAGAGAATCATGTAGAAGTTGAAAATTTCATTGCGACATTTCATCGAACACCTTGTGTGCGAAAAAATAAAAGAGGTTGTATATAGCCCTTGTAAATGTTTCAAGCCAAAAATTGTCATAACATCATCAATCATCCTCATTTCAAAGCTCAATAAGATCATATGCAACATATGCAACATTTGTTCATCAAATAAGAGGCTCAACAAAGAGATTCTCAAGGGTTCAACCCAATTGAGATAATATAAGCCAAAAAGGATCAAGGCATTACAAATGCCAAAAATTAGAGCATCCATCAAGTGATACAAGTCATGCCTTAGACAATATATGTATGATATATCAAATGTCCCAACATATCCATCTAAGCATAATGATCAAAGCATTAAAAAAGCACTTTTACCATCAAGTACTTCATACCAATTATCAAACAATGCCATATAAGAGTATTTTTACCATCAAATACTCCATCAATATCATGATCATCAACTTGCAATTTTAATCCTTTCAAGAAAACACGCAAATATCATTAGTGCAAAAGAGTTTTACAAAAGTTCATAAAAATACAAAGCAACATGAATGAAAATGCTAGAAAGTAAAGGGGTGGGGAACATCATTCCTCATCCGAGGAGAAGCAAGATCCAGGGAATAAAGTCCTTGATGAATTTCTTCAACTTGCCGATAGACTTTTGCATTTTGGAGGTCTTTCGCTCCAAAGCCTCATACCTCGTTTCATGAAAAGCCCTCATCTCATCAAATTCGGCTTGGGTATACCTCCTAGGCGGTTGAGCACCAGATTACCCTCCGGATTGCTCTGGTTCACCTTCCTCCGCCAATCTTGCGGCCTCGGCGTCATCAAAGTAGTCATTAGGATCGGGGGAATCTTGACCTCTTCCTCTAGCCATTTTAGTTGGTCGGATGTCCATATTCTTGCGCATAGTGACCATTTGGGAGATGTTATCAATATCAAAGTCATTTTGATATACCTCCGAGTTACACTCCGACGAAGGTAGTCCCGACTATATAAGAAGTTTACAAATCCAATTTCCCATAACCAACTTCTTATTACCTTGAGTGATGGACTCGATTAGACATTGAATAAGTATGGCGCCAAAGTTAAGCGGTTCCTCCTAGCAATCTTATAAGTCGAGAAAATAATCCATATTGCTAGGCATCTTACCCGCCTTTCCACAAATACGGTGAGGCGAATAATGATAAAATACGATGTTCAAGAGTCATTGCCAACAATGAATACTTTGGTCATACGCTCAAATATGTCTTAACTTCTTTCATGGACACCCCAACATTTCATCATTCCAAGTACCACAAGAGAAATAGTCCCAACCACCTCTCTAACATGTAAAAGCCGACAAATATCATTAGAGTCCATCTAAAATGACGACCCCTTATTAGCGAATTAACAAAGAACCGGTTTCTCTCATTATCATATTGCACCCACATATTAGCATAAAAATGTTGGATAATATCATCATCATACAAAACATAAGCATGCTCCCATAAATACATCCAACCTTGCTCCTCAAAGAATCCTCTAATGGTAGGATATTCATTTGTAAATGAACTAAAACGACACATTTTAGTCCGAGCAATAGATTTTCCTCCCATCCCCGAATCCTCATAGTACCATTCCGCATACTTATTGATGAAATTAAGAACATTGTGGGAATGAGGAGCTGGGAATAAAAGATTTTTTACCTTTCGCCCAACGGCAATTTTGGAGCGAAATTGTTCGCTGAGCTCGGTAATTTGTGCCTAGAGAGTACGGGATTTTTAACGTCATCATCTTCTTGAGCTACGTTTCTGGCAGCTCGAATATCCCATTGTTCGGCTTCTTCTTGCCGATTTCTCGAAGAGCCCTCACCGCCCCTTCTACGCTTGGAGATGGGATTTGACCGGTAGAATTTCTTGGAGGAGCATATATGTGAAATTCTTGTGAAAATAAGAGGATTAGCAACAAGAATCGTAAAGATTGATGAAGAATTGAAGATTCTAGAGAAAAGGGGGAACGTTTCTTGTAAGTGGTTTTGGAGAATTTTTCCGTCATAAAAATCAAGACATTTAACGTTTTTATGTTGAGAAATTGCCCCGGGGCGACCGGTCGAGGTAGGGTGCGTCGGCCGACGTGCGCGGATGACGGCCGCCCTACTTTGACCGCCCCAAAGGCAATTTTTCTTTCCCCTTAATTTTTCAAAAATACGATTTTTCACCCCAAAAGTTTTAAAACTTTGCAAAAAGATAATTTTGGATCAAGTTCAACAAATACGGGTTTTGGGAAAACATATATTCGAGAAAATCGAAATTTAACAAGTAGTGCCCTTTTAAGAGAATATTTGCAAAATCATTTAGGAGCACTTAAGGGGTTAAAATAAAATATCTTGAAAGATATGTGCATAAGCATAATATCGAAGTTCTAAGATAAATACGAGTGAACATACCTCGATAGTTTAAGAAACTTGATGACGAAATAGCCAATGAATATGAGATATATATATCCTACAAATTTCTTAAACAAAATTTGCACAAAAACACAAGTGTAGGCAAGTGATAGGAGATATAAAAAAAATGCTTATGCTACAAAAATACACAAGAGATAATAAACCACATAGGTCTAATTAAATGCACAAGAGTTTTAGAAATATCATGCAAGGTCTTTTAAAAATTTTGAAACTCACAAATATATAAAAGACCTAAATTAAAAATAAATACTTGAAAACTCATTTTGCAATTAAGACACAATTAAAAACATGCATAGAATTAAAATGGAATGCATATATAAATGGGGAGATACGGTTTACCAATTACGCCGTTTCCATGGGTTGTGTCTTTCCCATTGTTGATGATATCTTCCCTTTGAGAAGTCACTTTGTTGATGATGACTTCTTTGATTACTCCATTTCCAAGGTTTGTTACCTTCCCATTGTTGATGGTCTCCTTCTTTGAAAATCATCTTGTTGATAATTTCTTTGCCATTTCCAAGGATTGTGTTCTTCCCATTTTTGATTATATCCTCTTCTTGGAAATTGGTTTTGCTGAGAATAGTTTATTCTTCTTTGATCAAATGAAACTGTCATTTGATGCCTTCTTGGTGGTATGAATTTTCTTCGATCATTATTTCACGGTACCTAATAAAACATTATTTTGTGGTACCCTCAAGTGTTTGGGTCCTTTAGGATTAGCTTTGAGACTTTTAGGTCTCCAACAATAATTAGAGCTATTTCTAGCTCGACAAGTATTTACCATGTGACCCTTTTTACCGCAATAGAAGCATGTAATAATACTAGGAACATAACGACCAACATGCTTAGAGACTTGATTCTTTTTCATATGATTGACAATATTAACCTTATGATTAAGTTCTAGTTTCGAATTATCACAACAATCAACAATTTCATGACTCAAGTCGGATTTAGATAAATGCTTTTTCATGCAATTAATATCCTCAACGAGAGTACTATTTTCTTTTTCAAGGTTTCTAACCTTGTCAAGTGTGGTGGTGTGAGCACATGATAGTGATTCATAGGAAGTAAATAAACTATCCTTATCATTTTTCAAAACATTGAATTCCTTTTTCAAATTTTTGTATTTAACAAGTAAGATTTGGAATTCATTTTGAAGTTCATCATAATCATTTTGCAAATCACTATAATCATTTTGAATAACAATATCATAGGAAGTAGAGGGTTTAGGACATACCTCATTTTCTTCTTCGATGCCCATAAAACAATATTCAACTTCTTCATAGTTGGAAGTTGTAAGAGGCTTGTTCCTTAGATTTGAGCTTGTATGACCTTGAGAAGTAGATGCTTTTGTTTGACTCCTTTCATTTGAAAATACTCCATAGATGGCTTCTAATTTTTGTCATACTTTATGTGCCGATCGAATTCCTACAATATGTTCATATTCCAAATTAGTAAATGAATAATACAAAATATTTAGAGCCTTACCGTTTAAGGAGATGATTTTTTCTCTTCATCATTGAGCTCTTTGAATCCTTTGGAGGTGTGTGGTGTGTCTATCATCGGAATGGATTCTCCATTTATGATGATGTTCCATAAATCGAACCCACAACCTTGTAGATAACATTCCATTCTTTCTTTCCAAACTATAAAATTTTTGGAATCAAATAGTGGTGGCTTGGTGGTGGAGGTGCCGGATAGATGAGTTTCGTTCAGAGCCGACGATCGTTTCTCTTCACTCGCGATGTGAAACGAGATTGCCAAAGAGTTTGGCTCGATACCACTTGTAAGTACAAGCGGCTACGATAATCTAGAGGGGGTGAATAGATTATCTCCATCTTTTCGATTTCGCCCTCTTTTTCGAACCAAATGCTCAAACACAATAATAAAGGTGCGGAATGTAAATAACACACGTCGATTTAAAGAGGTTCAACCCACCTAGGGCCTAATCCTCTACCACCCCAAAGATATCCAGGGATGGATTTCAAAAAGAAAAAGAATTTTATTAATTACCAAAATTAATACAAATTCAACTTACAACACCTTGAAGAGCACCACACTCTTCTTCAACACCACCTTTGGAGATTACCACAATCTCCCTTTGAAGATTACCACAATCTTCCTTCAACGGCACCTTGTGAAGATTACCACAATCTTCAACCTTGAAGAATACCAAATTCTTCAACACCTCAATAAGAAGATCACCACAATCTTCTTGCACCTATCACCTAGATCATCCAAGTGTGTTCTTACCACAAGAACACTCACAAGGATATCTTGTGTTGAATGATAACCAAAAATCAAGATTACAACTCAATAATGAATATTACAATTTGAGTGCAAAGTGTAATCAAGAATAGCCTGGACCTCAAAGATGTGAAAGTGATAAGCTAGGCAAATTTACAACAAGAATAATAACAATGAAAGACCAAGTATTTGCTTGAAGTATATCTTGTTGTGTTGTATCTCAATTGTTATGTTGGTTGCTCCAAAACTTCCTCTATTTTAGGAGATGATTGATCAAGCATAGGCTCCTCTTGGGAATTGAAAATCTACTTAAAAATACAATTAAAATCAAGAATATAGTTGTTAGAAATCAATCCCACAATTTAAGGAAATGTGTCTGTCGTCAAACGGTCATATTTTTTCATTAAAGCTGCAGAGGCGGCCGCGATTTAAATAAGAGATTTGAAGAACACTTTGAAAAAAACAACAGGCGACCGGCCGACATAGGCCGACCGGCCGACTGCCCTCAACCGGTCCCCTAAGTGCAAAACCAAGGAAGTTTGTTCTGTTTCAAAACAAAACGTTGTGCACGGCCGACTGGCGATCGGCCGACCGGATCGGCCGACGCCAGATCGATGCACGGCCGACCCGACCGTTTTTCACTTCTGTCTCATTTTTTGTTCCAAACTCATCTTTAGGTACGGGTTGCCCTATAGGGCGACCGGTCGACCTCGAGACAGAAAAGTTGTCCAATTTTAGTCGAAAATAAAACCCAAGAAATACTCCGAAAATTTAGTAAAAATATTTTAAACCAATCGGAAGTATTTAGACAACATTTAGGAACCTTATTTTGAAGTGAAAATTTATAAACATAAGATCATTAGAAGTGTTGTCCAATTTTATCTAAAGTAAAACTTGAAGAAATACTCCAAAAAATATTAAACCCATTTTAAATCATTTAGGAGTATTTGGACAACAATTAAAAACATTGTTTTGGTGTAAAAATAAAATCATCAAAATTAAGATAAAAACATATATCAAACAATTCTTTCCTCTAACTTTCCGCTCCTTTTGAGGTGTTGAATCTATTAAATAAAATAAAGTAAGAGATAAATATATTGATATTTTAATTCAACATAAATGGATTGATATAACTACAAGTCACATATATTACACTTACCTTCAATGCATTTATCTGTTAAAACATATCTAGGTTCACCACTTTCGCCATCTTCAGTCATGGGAGTAAACTTAACAACAAGATAATGACCTACAGCCTCGATTGGTATTTGAAACTCCTACAGAAATCATAAAATTATAATAACTTAAAGATGGTCATGAATACAACATCTGAGATTTTCTTAGCCAAATAACTGAATGAACTATAAATCACTTGCCTTATTGATGGTACATTCACCGATAGCTTGTAGATCGATCTCCATATCAAGAGTTTTAGAAATATTAAAAGAAGAATTGAATTGTACTAGCCTTTTCAGTTCCATTTATCACATCCCTCGCACTTGAATTTTTTTTTATTTACTTTATAGTCACCTGATATCATGACATCTCTCACTTTTGGAACTCTTTGCATAGTTTGTAAATATATTAATAATATATAAATCGATTATATATAAAAACACATAAAAAAATTAAAAATAAACAAAAACTCCAATTTAAGATTACCAAATGTCGATTGTCTTGAGGCATTTTGAAGAAAAATGGCTCGGCATTTTCATCCAAATCAACATATATATCAATATTCTCCACAAAGATCATGTTCTTTCAACATAGCCAATACATCTCTATCATTTCTCAATGGCTTACCATTCCCATCCGTGACTTTGAAACCCACAGAATAAATATCAATAAATTTTTTGCATATGTTCAAAATATCCAAAAAAGAACTATCCTCTGTAAAATCATTTTTTGTCCATTGATCTTCACCAAAATATACAATATGAGTGTGGGCTGAAATTCCACCTTTAAGAAGACCAAAAAAACTAGTTACAATTATGTCAATATATTTAACTTATAAATAAAAAAGGAATCAATGAAATTTTGTAGAACTATCAATTTACAATGTGTGCATAAATTTAGAGGTATACCAGTTCTTGTATGAATATTGACATATTGAGTTTCTTGCTCTTCAACCTGCTTTTGAGTTGTATTTGTGTTCCTTTGGGTTGCTGTATTTTTAAGAAAATCAACAAATCAAATCATTTAATCATGAAATAATCACGTTTCCATAACTGAATTATGCACCATTTTAATAGTTGAACTTGCGCACCATTTAATAACTAATTGTGCACCATTTTATATCTAACAGTGCATCATTGTATTACTAATTGTACATCATTGTGAGTAAACCACAATTGAATGAAAAGCGGGAACAATCGTAATATCAAATCACATAGAAATCGCTGGGATTGAATGGTGTACAATTAGTTATAACTTATACAATGATGCACTGTTAGATATAAAATGGTGTATAGTTAGTTATTAAATGGTGTACAGTTCAGCTATTAAAATGGTGCACATTTCAGTTATGGAAACGTGATGTTAATCAATCCCTTGATTGTAGGGGCGTGATTTATGGTATTATGCTAGTTACTATTATGCCTTTTCCATCTATTAATTAATTGATAAATCAGTTATTTTTAATAGCAATATGGATCATTGAATAAAAGGTGTGGATGGATAAGATTAATCCACACTGCCACACGGTAAGTCCTCTGCCACGTTTGATCCTAACCCTATATATATATATATATATATATATATATATATATAGAGAGAGAGAGAGAGAGAGGATCCAATGAGATCACATATTATAGTGAGACAATGTGGACTCATCTCAATCCTCCATTATCTATACCAATGGCTAAGATAAATAGGGGTTAAAATTACATTAAACATTTAATTAAGGCAAAATAAGGGTATGATTGTCAAAACAAACATGTGGGGGACCATCCAAATATGGAATCAGTAATTAGGAGAGAGAAAATCACGTGGGGAGAGAGAAAATCGCGTGGGGAGAGAGAAAATCGCGAGAAAATGCCATGCAGTATGTTGTACATTTATTATATATTTGTTGTATATTTAACATTATTTTACTGTATGTTTAACATAATTTTACTGAATATTAAAATGGTCAAACAAAAATATGTGGGGACCATGAAGCTAAGTAATGAGTTATAGAGAGAGGGGGGGAGAATCACGCTCATTAACATATGGGGACCGTGGATTAAGTAAATCAGTCAAGAGAGAAAGGAAATCACGCTCGTTATTGTATTGTATATATAATATATATTTACTGTATATTTAACACTATTATGTTGTATATTTAACATATTTGTACTGCATATTACAATTGTCAAACAAAAATATAATATACAACAAAACATATATAAGTATACATCAAATCACATATAAGTATACAACAAAAAACATAAGTATACAACAACACAAATACATACATAAAAAATTAACTACTTATACAGCAAAACACATTTAAGTATACATCGAAAAACATATAAGTATACAATAATCCTCACTGCCTCCTCGTAGGCCCTCGTTTTCTCCACGTCAGCATCGTCTTCTTCACCAATCATACAGCAACAACTACACCACTTCATCTCTCAGCCACTGTGTAAATACCACCCACAATATCTCATTTTCCACCATTAATCGCACCAATTAATCCATTGTTTTCCTGTATTTTATTTCTAGCCCCATTTTCTATTTCTCCTATTTTCTGGCCGAATATTTCATCGCATGCTTTAGCCCAAAACATGACTAGTTTTTTGGACTTGATATTTTTCACCTCTGTTTCGAAGGCGGTAATTTGAAATTCCAAATCTGTTTGTTTTCTTTTCAGATTTTCGATTTCAAGCTTCAGGATTTCTGGCAAGAATTTGTGTTGGTGATGGTGAAAGCGAAGACGCAGGAGTAGGAGAAAGAAGCGGTGGCGTTGTTAATTTCTTCATGGCAAATGCAAGACTCAGTGTCACAGGCAATCCTTTTGGAACTGCAACAACAATTATAGTCACCGCAGTAGCAAAGTAATTCAAAAGCTTCATAGCGTCAGTCGAGGACCATATTGTAAATTCATGGCGAATTCCCTTCTCGACCAAGAATCTGATAGTCAATACTAGGAAAGTCAAAGAAGCAAAAAGCAGACTAATTTTACTAATAATTGTTGCAACACCATTTAGCTTCACCTGCAGTGGGGTCTCATCTTCTCCCCCCTCGCTTAGAGTTTCCATTAATTTTCCCCATTCAGTTCTCATACCAATCGTAGTCACCAACATTTTACCCGACCCATCTTGAACTTTTGACCTTGCTAAAAGAAATGGTCTCTTTTCGTATATATTTATCAGAAGGATCGAGAAATCTCAACCAATTGGGGTGAAAACAGTATTAAGAAAATGACAGATCTGCCCTTATTTGATTTAAAATAAATTAAAAAGGTTATTAAATTGGGTAAATCTCAACCATCTAAACTTACGATTTGTGGACATGATTAATCCATACTTGTCTCACTCTAATTATGTGGTCTCATTTGATCAAATCCCTATATATATATATATATATATATATATATATGATCGCATGGGGCTTCTTTGTAAGCGTGTGGACTAATCATATACGTTAATTTATCAAATCCAATGGATCAGTTTTTTTTTCAATTTTTTTCCTTTTTTATTTTTCACCCATAAAGGGCAAATTGGTCTTGATGAAATAGTTTTTCAATTTTTTTGGTAACTGGTCGTGTCTATTGGCTTTCAAAGGATATGATTACTGTTAGGAAATTTATTATTAGATTTTGATGATACCATGTAAAACTTAGAATAGGAAGTTGGCATCCCATTTTTCTTGTATTTCTAATTTGTAATAGATAGGACTATAGCTATCAAAAATGGCCCGGCCCGAGAATAGGGCTGGGCTGGGCTACGATTTTGTAGGCCCGAAAAGATCTGGGCCTATTTGGCCCGGCCTGGTTGGCCCGAAGCAATTTTAGTGTATTTTTAAAACATGGGTTGGGCTCCCCAAAATAGCGGCCCGAAAAAATTCCAAGCCGGCCCGGCCCGATTCCCCCCTTGGGCCAATGGGCAGGCCCCGGCCCGGCCCTGTCACTTTGACAACTCTAGATAGGACTGCATGAGCTAAGTGAAGTCAGCTATGTTGAAGAATGCAAGAAGTCAACTGAAGACTGAAGTGAAGACCCAGCTGTGGTGGAACCCGAACGGATTAGACGACGAGCTCCAAACGAGATAAGCGGACTACTCTCAATAATACTTCTAATTTCTTTATATTATATGTTTGATACATTATTGACAATTATAGTACTATTGGTTAATGTAATGTTTTTTAAAAAATTCAATACGATGTCTGTAATCGTAGGGTTGTCTTTGGGCTTACGGTGTTCACATTGATTTATTTTAATTATTATTATTATTGTGAATAATTGTTTCTAAGTTCGGTTCGATTTTTTTCCCTAAGTTTAATTTTAACATTAACTTTGTTTGTTGAAACTAATTTTGATTTTTCATTTCTTAGTATTGCAATTTAATTGAAGTGTGCTATTTTAATTTTCATTTGCTCTGAGTTTTATTTTCCTATGTTCGGTTTTAAACTTTTATTTTATTATTAGCTCTATTTCCTGAGCTTAATAATGTATTTCCTTTCATTATTATAATTTTTATTTAGATAAGTAAAAGTTCCTAAAGTATCAAAAAAATAAAAATAAACTTATTAATTGCTTATTAAATTTGACGTTGCTCAACTTAATTAGAACATTGCAGATGGATCTATCAAAAATGGCCCCTTCACAGCTTGTGTTTTGCCAACACTTGAACCACTTGGGCTGCCCAAGTCCAAACAAAACATTATATGGGCTTACCATGGCCCGTATAGGTCATGGTCTAGGCCTGAGCTTACTCGTCTCTGTTCACAGACTGGCTCGGATCCATTTTGTTGGAGACCAACCATAAGGACCTATAACGTAACTAGTTGGACCGGAACGGTCACCGGGCCGACCGCCCAACCCGATCCCATTTCCCATTCACTTGGTTAGACCTATGACTTCTTTAGTTCTTTTTCTATTCATTTTTATTTTTTTCTTAGGTTATGTTAAGACACATTATTTCATATAAACAATTAACAAGTTAAATTAATGAGATTAACTCCAGTGAAATAAATCCAACAGCGTGGATAATTGTATACTTTCATGATTTATTGTTAGTGCTTTCAATCTTTTGATTATTGATAATTACCATTTGCTGTCCATGAATTTAACAAATAAATGCCCATTTTATAGCAATATAAAATCAAAATGTAGATCTTCATCATTGTATTGTACTAAATTATCTGATAAATTTTGATGTTATATATTATTGAATTTATATGTTTATCATGATGATAAATTTTGAAATTTTAACAAAATTATCTAATATTGCATTTTGGCTAAGTCGATCAAAACAACACCACCAATTGAACATTTAGAGAGTGTTTGGCAGAGCTTATAAGTTTTTCAAAATATTTTATAAGTTGTTTTAGAGGTCGTAACTTTTTTAATTTATTTGGTTGAATTTTTTTGTAAAATAGCTTATAAGATCTCAAAAATGTTGTTTAGGAGCTTAAATTGTTTTTAAAAAAGTAAGGCGATCCCACTTTTTTCTCCGAAAAACTACTTTTTGTTTCAAAAAACTAGTTTCATGTTAGCTATTTTAAGTACAAAACTGTCGTTTATTACTTTAAAATTCTACCATCTTTTTTTTAGTTTCATATCCTAGAGGGGAAAGGCGATGGGAATGAGCTTGAGAGTCTTATATAACTACTCTACTACTATCTGATTCTCAAATTCTACCATCTTATTTATTCAAACACCCAAACAACTTATTTTTAAAATAAGATCTAACATTTTATAAGTTCTAAAAATACTTATAGCTTATTTTTAAAATGAGCTGGTCTTATATGAGACGATCTCATAGACTTGATGGTCCTACAAAATACAAAATATGAGTTTTCTTATGGTCTTGGGTTTGGATTTGAGTTTGGGTTGTAATTTTATTTAGATATAAGATTAATGTCATAAACGATATCCACGAGACCGTCTCTCATACAAGTTTTTGC
Source organism: Rehmannia glutinosa (assembly GCA_016081115.2). NCBI lineage: Eukaryota > Viridiplantae > Streptophyta > Magnoliopsida > Lamiales > Orobanchaceae > Rehmannia > Rehmannia glutinosa. The sequence goes on from CM071930.1 coordinate 55,120,998, forward strand.
CTTCTAAAATAAAACATTTAAGTTCTAAAAGTATTTATAAGATGTAGTAGCTAATTGATGCCACCCCAGTAAACACTAACTCCATATGTTGTTTCTCTCAAAGTGCGTGCACATCCCACTATTTATTCTAGTGGCGTGATGAGGGGCCGTAGTAGCCGGGCGGAAGTGTGTGAATGGGAAGGGGGACCTGGCCTCTCCCAACTTTTCTTTTTTTTTTTTTTAATTTTTTATATATAAAATATTTTTGGGAAAATGACACAAATACCCACCTATTATAGACCGGTTCTTGCAAAATACTAGGATTATAAATAAATTACCTAACAATACGCTGCCTTATTCTAATTACCAACAAATACGCTCAAACCCAGCATATTACCAAAATATACACTGACAACCACCAAAAATAGACTTGCAGATCCACAACGCAGAAGCCGCAACCAAGTGCGCAGACACTTTCCGAAGAAGAAGAACAAACAATACGACTGAACAAGCAAAGGAAGAAGAATCAAAGTCCAAATTAGTAAAATAAAGAAGAAAGCGAACAAAAACATGGTACAAAACACCAATCTCAAAAAACATTAATTAATTACTCTAAAAACCTATTGTTCACATCATCGCAAGCATCTATTTCCACATGCAAAAAAATAATTGAACATATATATACACATCGAGTCAAATTGAGATTGTACACCGAATTTGCGAATACACAAATTTGATCAAAATGAGTGATTCAATATTATAAAATGCTTATTTTGTTCGAAATTGATACAAAATCCTAAAAAGTTTGATTGTCATGAAAATCTACACCATCAAAATGTCCGGATCTCAAAAAAACTACATGCAATTATTTAGATAATTGTTTCAAAGTTGTTTCGTTATTGTTTCATTATTGTTTCAAAAGAGTATATATTCGCATGGGAAGCAATGCATGGGGATTGTTTCATCTTTGTTTCAACTATGTTTCATCCATGTTTCAAATAGTATAAAATTATACAAGATACCATGGATAAAGTGCCAGCAGATAGTATACCACAAGGGAGAATGGACAGAGAACACTCGATTATATCAACTTCGAGATAACGGGATTCGATTCCAATGGATTGCACTTTCAAAGACCTCGCATGAAATTTTAGAACAACAATTACAGGTCAGCAGAGATGAGGAAAGAATACAGATTAAGTACAAATTGAGAGAATCTCTGCCACCATTAAAGATTGAAAATGACTTCAACCTGAAGTTCTATTTGGAAGTAAAAAGCAAAGAAGAAGATTGGATGAAGTTTCCTCTGTGCATAGACCTACTAGTTAATTCAGAAAACCAACTACTCTTGAAATCTAAAGAGACAAGCTTGCATGAAACAGCGCATCAAAATGCGATGGAAGGGACCAGCAGCATATCAGAAGAGAGCTCAACAATAGAAAATATGGGACAAAACCTCATCGACTACATCGACTATGCAAACCTAATCAGCAAGAATGTGGTTCAAGAAACAATGCAAGTCCAAGAATCTATTAACTGTGAAGAACAAATCCAAATAGGGAATGTTTACAACAACAAAGACGAACTGGTCAAACACATCACTCTTTTGCCACTGAAAAATCACTTCCAGTATAAGATCAATAAATCCTGCAACAAGCAATACCATATAAAGTGCCTGGATCAAAATTGCAATTGGCACTTGAAAGCATCATCAAGAACAAGGACAACCAAGTTCATAGTAAGAAAATACAACAGCAACCATACTTGTCCACTCGATAAGAGAATGAATGATAGTAGACAAGCTACAACAAAAATGGTTGGACACATTATCAAATCAAAGTACCTAAACAACATCAAAATAGTGTACACAACAACAGATATAATAAGAGACATGGAGGATGAGCATGGAATAAGTCTCGACTATAGAAAAGCTTGGAGATCAAAAGCGAAAGCACTCAAAATAATAAGGGAGAGGCCGGATGAATCTTATCAGAAACTACCAGCTTATCTTTACAGATTGGAGAAAACAAATCGGGGATCGATTACTGAATTAGTAAGAAAGGACGATAACACATTCCTATTCTTGTTCATGGCTATAAATGCATCAATAAATGGATGGAAACACTGTAGGCCAGTGGTTGTTGTGGATGGTACATTTCTGAAAGCAAGTTATGGGGGGACTTTGTTGTCTGCATGCACGCAGGATGGGAATGGGAGTATTTTCCCATTGGCTTTTGCAATAGTGGATTCTGAAAATGATAGATCTTGGGTATGGTTTTTAACAAAGTTTAGACAAACTTTTGGTCTCAGGGAAAGCATGTGCGTAGCCTCAAACAGGCATATCAGCATAGAAACATCAATAAATGAGGTATAAATTATAAAATATTTCCTGAAGTTATGTTTTATATATGTTTCAAATATGTTTCTTAAATGTTTCACATAGAGATTTCAAAAATATTTTCAGTCACAAACATTCTGATAAAGAAAAAAAATATTATTATTTTAATGATTAGGTGTATCATGAAGTATCCCATGGACTGTGCATGTATCATCTCCTAAATAATTTGAATGCAAACTTCAAAAAGAAAAGCAACGAAATAAGGGAATCATTCATAGCAGCAACAAAAGCATACACGAAGGACGAATTTTAAAGCTGACTTGATCCTTTGGGACTCAGTCTCGAGATGCCTTGGTCACACAGCTGGCTTCTCGTACGACTCAGCTTCTTCACAGGGCAGCTACCTTGCTACTACAGCCCACTTGCTCAAGCTTCTTGGATTTGATCACGAAGCCTTCCAAAAACTTGAGACTGGTTCGACCTTGATATGGTATTAGAGGGGCCAACCAGAGTCGTCTCTGGGGCGGTCAAAGCGGCGCCGCCGCACAGGCCCCCGCCCCCAGGATTTTTTGTATTTAAATTCAATAGTTTAAAATATGTTGATATGTTAAAAACAACCAATAATGTTTAACAAAAAAGTTGGGTAGCTTGGTTGTGTGCATTTTGATCTTTCTCTTTGAAGAAGGGTTCGATCCTTGTTGCCGCCAAATCTCCTATTTTTTCCACTTCTCAAATATTAGAACAGATTAAAAAGGGACTGCCAAAAATTTCAACACTATTTTCATTTTCAAATTTTATAACAACTTAAAAAAGGGCTTGCGGCAAATTTCGGCCTAATAGCTCTTAAAATGAACCATTTTTTGAGCCAATTAAAAAAGAGTCAAAAGAAATAAATGGATTTTAAAACTATATCCCACAAATTTTACAGAATCAAATGAATCACATAGCTATTTCAAGAGAATCAAAAGAAATGAATAGCACGAATTATTAATATATCCCAATCACTATTTAAAGTCCGAAACTTTTCTCTGTGTGGGTGCAGGGTGAGTTTTGATGGGAGAAAAAGAAAAAGTAAAGTTGATACATATATATAATATATACACGTGTGTGTATTTACAAAATATTGGTTAATTTTTTTAATTATTAATAAGAGTTGTGGCTTTGTGGGCAAAGGCACATTAATTTTAGTAATAGGAAGTGGACCAAATGGTGGTCCATGAAAGATTAAATTAGGCATTTAGAGGGGCCCAAACACTTGAGAAAAATATTGAGGAAATTACACAAAATACCCTTCTTTTTGACCGAATCCCCAAATTACCAACACATCCCATTTCTACATTTTTCATTACTTTTTTTACGCTCTTTTTTTAATTTTTTTCCCTAAAATACGCTCTCATGTCTTTACGTGTCTAATCTGTCATTTTTTCTCTCTCTCTCTCTCTCTCTCTCTTCACATCGACTCATCGAGTTCCCGCCTTGCATGTCCGCCATTTTTGGCCAGCTTTGTGTGTGATTCTGCAACTATTTCGTTAACTTCTCCGTGATCCTCTCGCAAAACCGTCTCTGTGAACTGCTCTATTTTTTTTTCGTGTTGTTTTTGGTATCGAATTTATATAATGTCTTCGAAGAAACCCCTTCTTGTTTGTCTGAAAGTGGATAAAAATGCTCAGGGTGGTTCAAGAGTTTTGAGGAGCGGGTCAAAATCTGAAGCTCTAGTTCCTGTATCTTCTAAAAAAAGGAAAATAAAACACGGCGATGATGTTGGAAAACAAGTTGTCAAGGGTAAATCTCCCAAAAAGAAAACAAGTTTTGTTAGAGGACTAGACGTTCTTTGAGGTATGTCGTTTTCATCTTTATTTTCTTGGTTATATTTTTTTATTTTATTGTTGTACAATTTTTGTTTTTTTTTTCGTGTTGTTTCTTGTATGTTTCTATGCTATTAATGTTGTTTTTTTTTTCACTTTTTAAATTTTATGTACAAGATGTGTTGTTTATTTCTTGTTTCTTTGTTGTTTCTTTCTTGTTTCTAGGGTTATGAGTATTTGATTGATCCAGGAGGACTGGTACACCGCTAGGATAAACACTGGGTTTTCTTTTGAAGTTATTAAAAATTTGGAGGAGAAGTTATCCCAGCCGCAATTAGATACGTTTAGGCGCACCTGTTTTGGTTATTTTCTAGACATGCATGAAGTTGATTTCCAAAATCAACTAGTGCATTCGTTGTTGAAGAGACAGGTTGTCCTTTCGCGGAAGGAAGAGATTCTGGTGTCGGTTTGTGGTAAAATTCGAGGTTTGGTATTGGGAGTTTGCCCGGTGATGGGGGCTAAAGTGTGCTAGGAAAAGGCCATTTTGTTCGTGGGGATGGTATTACTTCTGAGTTCTATCAGAAGTATTTTTCTGGCTCAATGAAATTCTCTAGGCAGTCTATTGAGGAGTGTTTTAGATTACAAGTTTGGCGGGAAAATGATGATGATGCCTTGAAGATGTCTTTGTTGTATTTTTTGCATTTTTTTCTGTTTTCTTCTAGTGGAACTTCTGTTAACATGAAATTTTTTGATTTAGTTGATAGTGAATATTTTAACTCCTATCCCTGTGGAAGGGATTTGTTTGAACTTGCAATCAGAGAACTGAGGGAACAAGTGCTCCAGAGGAAGCAACCTCAGGATGAGGACTTGAAGCCGGCTGTTAAACGCACCAAATTTTACAGAATTAAACGCTTTCCTCTCGCTTTCCAGATATGGTTCTACGAATGTTGTTCAGAAGTGAACAATAAAATTTTCAACCGTATTGGGCGCAGTATCCCTCGCATTCTGAATTGGGGTTGTCCGTTGTCTGATAGAGATAAGAATTTGAGATAAGATGATCTCGATATGATGATTTTCAACTGTTCTGCAGAACTAACAATACAATTTAGTTTTTTTTTTGTTTCTCTTTTGTTTCATAAATGTTTCATATATGTTTATGTGTTGTTTCTGACCTTTGTTTTTTGTTTGTTTTCCTTTTTGTTTTAGTTGAAGTTGATGAATATTTGGCCATCAGATGAAGAGAGGTTGCAGCTGGATATTGAAACCTTTTTTGATGTGTCCAAGTACTCATTTGATTCTGTTGATGGGGATTATGTGATTGGTAATCAGAAGAGGAAGGAGCCGGATGTCGAGTTAGGATCGAAGTACACGTTGGAGGATATTGTTTGGAGGCAGGATAAGTTGACCAAGGAGTTGAAGGTTTTCAAGAACTCCGTTAATAAAATCTTGGAAGAGCAGTTTAAAACTATTCTGTCTGAGTTGTCTGCCATCAAGGGGAAACTTCAGTTAACCTTACTTGTGTTTGTCTACCTTGTGTTTCATTGTTTTTCTTTGTGTTTGTTGCTTATTTATTTCGATTTATAATGCTTTTCAATTTTGCTTTTTAGGTCGGGTGATGGGTTGGATCAAGTCGACAATGTTGTTGGGGTGGAAGATGATAAAATGTCGTCGTCGGCGGCCGCTTCGTGAGTCCGAGAAGGAGTCTATGGAAATGGAGGAGCAACGTGTTAAAACTCATGTTGTACCATGTTCCAAGGATGTTGTTGACCCTGTTTTGGAAAGGACTCGAGGTAACAGTAGTCCCCTGTCTAGCGGATAGGTTGAAAAAAAAATCGAGGCTTTTGAAGGTGGCAACATTGGTGGTGTTGTCAGGGTTGAGTCTGTTGCTGAAAGGAAGGTAAATGAGGGTGACGGAATTGGTGTTGGCGGGGAATGTTGATTTGTTGATGGATAAAGGGGTTGGTAACGACGGTGAGGGGCTTGCTGTGAGCGGTTTGATGGAGTTTGCAGAAAATACCGAGAATATTCCGTTTGATACAAGTAAGGTTCCAGAAGAGGTTGGGGTTGAATATCAGGGCCTGAATGTTCATGCTGAACATGGATTTACTGGCTCTCAAGAATTTGATGATCTCACCCAATCTCAGTTTGATTCCATTGTGAATGCAGCAGCTCAAGCTGTTGCTGGAATGGTTGGTTCCTAATATTTTTGCCTCTAATTTGTTTCTTGACATTGAATTTGTCATTTATATTTTGTTTATTACAGTTTTGTATCTTTTTTATTGCAGGCTGGTGTCAAGGGGTCGGATGCATCACCCGCCCCTGAATCCCCTGTTGCTAAGAGGGTTTCAAAACCCTCTGTTGCTGTCAGAAGTCCTTTCACCACTGTCTATGAATCGTCTGGTGATTTAAGTGGGAAACTAGTTGTGGGTTTTCAGTTGGGGGACATTGATTTGGAATCGACCCCTCAGGAGAATGATGCGACCCTGGATGATGGAAAGAAGCAGCCGGTAGTGTTGGTTAAGGGAAGGTGTCCATTGGATGATAGCCTTGGTGAAGGCTATGATGGTTTGGAAGATTTTAATGGTGGTCTGAGTGACTGGCTTTCAGAAGGTTTTGTTTCTCAAGCGGTAAGATTTTTCTATTATGTTTTTGCAATGATTAATAAATATTATTGTAATTTTTTAAATTATTTTGTTTTAGGTCAAACGTTACTCGAAGAGGATGACAAGATTGATCCCTCGTTAAAGCTTGGTGTATGCGAGGTCAAGCAAAAATCATGGTTTCATAGCACGTACTATGTGGATGAGCACTGTCTTCTTGAAGAAGTTATTATTTTTAAGTTTCTATTTTTGTATTTTTGTTTCGTGTTCTTACTCTTTGTTTTGGTCGCGTTTCAAAGATATGGACGTGTTGTTCTATTACATACGGAAGAAGTATTTGACGAGCATTGTCTTTGTGAGATTTACTACCACGGACCGATCTTTGATAGATGCATCCGAGTATCCACAGTAGGTTCACCCATGTCAACAAGAGGAAGAAAAAATTTCGACACTTCCATGATTCACTTGAATACTTCGTGGTTGACTATATTATGGGTTTTGATATGATCGTGGAAAACCGTGGTCCGAGGTTGATCATGTCTTGTTTCCGATTCACCTGCCGACATGGAACACTGGATCCTCGGGAGGCCGAGCATTCAAGAGAGGGTTATTTATCCGCACAATTCCCTCGTGGACTCAGGACTGTTAAAATAGCTAGGAAAGCTATTGAAGCCTACAACGTGCTGTTGCCCCATTTTCTTTCAATGGTTGCATTCTACGAAGAGCGCCAGGACATTGCTCTTGGTTCTGGCCCTTACTATGGTGACATTAATGGTCCATTCAAGGTTTTGGTTGTTAGAGATATTCCTGTTCAACTGAAAAAAGTAATATTCTTGTCTATGTCCTATTTTATTTCTGTTTTATTTTTTTATTTGTTTTTATATTATGTTTTTAACCCGTCCCCCTCCACACACCCTTTTTTTTTGTTAGTGATTGTGGAGTATTCGTAGCTTGCTATGCAGAGTATTTCATCTCTGGGAAGCAAATGCCGGTGGAAGACTTCGACATTGAAAGAGAACGGATGAGGTATAGTCATTTGCTATACAATCACGCAAGGCTTAAGCAGCAGAACGGAGATGAAGACGACAGTGACATTGAAATTATCCCCCCACTCCCTAATGAAGCGAGGACATTGTTGTTGAAGAAGAATTCTTAATGATATTTGTGTTACGGGCACATCGAACAATACGCTTTTTATTTTTATTTTAATGCTTTGATAGTACATTTATTTTGTTACTTGTCTATATTTCTAGTTAGTTTCTTTAGTATTTTTGAAGTATATATGTGATGAATCGAATGACTATGATGTTTTGTGGAACATTTTGTATGATTTTATTTTTGGCATTCATGGGTGTTTGCAAGGTTTTAGTTTTCTACTTTTTGTATGCTTTTTTTTGTGTTTTACACGATGTGCAAAGAATGCAAAGATATCTAAAACAAATAAGAAATATATAAGAAACAAAAAAGCAACATGAATGAGTTTTTATTGAAACAATTGTGTTGTGTTCCATTGTATTAATGCATTTCAGCTTGACATGTATGTAAACAAATGGAATATGGTCTTATTAAATGCATCTTGTTTTGGTTAATTCCTCGCATGTTCCGCTTCTATTGTGTCCATGCCGCCCACACCTTCCGTATTTATTTTTGAAGATTTTCTCTCAAGCCGCGCTTTGTGTCTTCTTTTCTTTGGCCTTCCAGATTTGGCCTTGCCTTCTGGTGGAAGGGTCCACATTGTTTCAATTTCAGGTGTCAGTATCCAGTTATCTTCATGCGGGATTGGATACACTGTTTCCGAATAAATGGCTTCCATTGTTTCCTTTATGTAGTATGCCGAGCAGTACTGGTACGGATCTTCATTCAATTCTTTTAATACTGCTATAGCATGTGGACAAGGAATTTCATCCATTTGGAACTTGTCGCATGTGCAAGTCCTTTTCTCAAGGTCCACAACAAATATTTTCTCTGATTCTGTGACTTTAAAGAGAAAATCATTTGATCTTTTCACCTGGAAACAAAAATGAAACATGTGTGAAACAATTTTGAAACAATGTTCGCTTTTGATTTGTAGTAAATTACCCTTAAATTTAGACAAATGGTGTAGTTTTTCCTCATGTACTCTTCAACTGTTTTTTGTCATTCTTGTAAATGTTGATCTTGCTTCGCGTTTCGATGCCCGCATGTCCAATCTTGAACTAACGATCTAATGTACTCGAGCAATGTTATTCAGGTAGGTGTCTCGCCTACGATTCTTTGCATTCAACGACTCGCAATGTTGGATGTCATGAGAAAGTACCTTTTGTTGCGACGGTCGCGATCGCGTCCATTTCTCGTATCCGATGGCGGACAAGTAAGGTATGATTTTGCTGTTCACTCTGTCCAGTGCAGACATTTGTGGCTCCGTCTCTGGCCGTAGCTGTTGTACTCAGTCATAGTCTGGCGTAAGCATGAGTTATAAAAGAAACACATATTAGTTAATTCATCCCTTGCAATTGATTTTAAAAACAAATAATGATTATAAAAATATTTCCCCTCATATAAGCGTGAGGTTAGGGAAAATATTCCTTTTTCCTATTGAACTATTCATGGGAGGAAGTGATTCATTACGTTTAGAATTCAGAAGCCATTAAGCCAATGGACTACAGACACGAGACAAGTCTTTTCCACCTACTCTACCACTTGTTCAATTTACAAAACAAACATCTATATACGCGACTATAGTATATTCGTAATTAAAATCGATTTTTTTTTTTTTGTTGTGTGAAATTTAAATCTATTAAAGAGAAATTATTCGTAGTTCTAATCAGAAGTGAAGTGGGAATTTCAAGAATCAAAAACCCTTTGAACCGGACAGGCCTGAAACAAGGGACCTCGGAGAAGGGGAAATTAAAATATAAAATATAAAGGCCGTGTCAGTATGTGAGAATACTAAAATCCAGCTGAACCCAGGTATTGTTTTTTTTTTTTTCCTTGCCCACCTTTTCTATGTATTGATATTTTTGTTTTGTTGATGAAGTTTGAAAAAACATGTTGAATCCTGATGACCCAGAAAAAAAAAAAAATTGATTCCTAGTAAAAAATTTGTGCATGCCTGTATCCATGCTCAGAGTTACGGGATTTATATTTTTATTTCTCATGATTTCATCTTTATCCCTAATCATAAGCTCTTTTTTTTTTTTTTTTTTTTTTGCAGGTTGGTTATTGGGCATATTTATTATGCTATTTTTATTGGAAGTTTTAAGGTGAGAATATATGAGTTCTGGGTTTAGTTTGACATGCTACTGATGCTAGGTTGATGATGGTAGTTGGATTTTCTTGATTTATGCTCTTATTTATTAAGAAGGTACCACCTTTGAGTTATCTCTAGAAAAACCAATAATAATATTAATAAAGCACCTGTTATAAGGTTGTGGAAATCTGTCTGGTATATTTATGTCCCAGAAATTGAAACCTATGTACTGTGCCCATGTAATGAAGTCACCATAAAAGATTGGGATTTGGCATTTAAACCTTCTATAATCTGTCTGTGTCCTGTTAGAAAAAAAATTGTTGCTTAGTGTAAATTGGATGAATTAGATCTGACATTCAAAATGTCTTCAGTTTCAGAAAAGAGCATTCTACCCTCAAAGTCACTTTCTTGCCTAATAGCCTTTTCAATGTTTCTTTTGATATCCTCTTGGCTATCCCTTCTAGAGTTAAATGACAATTTTTTTATACCTAAATCAGTTCTTCGGTTCATTACTGTCGATAATCCCAAAGTCGAGAATCGAAAAATTGCAAATCAAGAAGTGGCTTCTCAGGGTTCCATTCCGAAAAAGGTTATTGATGAACCAGAAAACAAATCATGCGACAAACGACATGCTCTTCTTAGAGTGTATATGTACGACTTGCCCCTAAATTTCATTTCGGGTTGTTAGGTTGGAAAGGAAATGAAAACCAAACGTGGCCTAGTGTAGACGATCGAAATAGAATACCGTCTTATCCCGGTGGCTTAAATTTACAGCACAGTGCAGAGTACTGGCTTACTCTTGATCTTCTTGCATCGAATACTGAAAATGTAGTTAGGCCATGTAGTGCGATTTTAGTAAAGAATTCGAGCGAAGCGGATGTAATATTCGTACCCTTTTTCTCGTCTTTGAGTTATAATCGGCATTCGAAGATTCAGGGAAAACAAAAGATTAGCGGCAATAGAATGCTGCAGGAACAATTGGTGGAGTTTTTGAAAAGTCGAGAAGAGTGGAAGCAATTTGGTGGGAAAAATCATCTGATTGTAGCTCATCACCCTAATAGCATGTTAATTGCTCGGGAAAAGCTCGGTTCGGCCATGTTTGTGCTTGCAGATTTCGGGAGATACCCGATCGAAATAGCCAACATTGAGAAGGATGTTATTGCTCCTTACAAACATATGGTGAGGACGATTCCAGCTGATAATTCAGCCTCGTTCGATGAAAGGCCGACCTTGATTTATTTCCAAGGAGCAATTTATAGGAAAGATGTAAGTTCTATATTGATTTAGTATAAACCATTTTTTAAGGGATAAGTACAAATACTAACCTTAAGGTTTAGCCTAATTAAAAAAAAATTCAGTTACCTTTCAAAATTACAAATACCCTTGATATATGTTCTTATTTTACAAATTGCACCTATTGAGTGGGAGGGGGGTAATTTGTATAACAAATACAAACCTCAAGGAGGTATTTGTAATTTTCAAAAGATAACTGATTTTGTTTTGTAATTTGACTAAACCTCAGAGGTAGTGTTTGTAATGACCCCTATTTTTAAATGCTTGCTTTTCCAGGTGGTGGAATATATGCCAGGCTTTTACTTTAGATGGTTAATTGAAAACTCAAAAACTAAATTACTCTTCGGTTGATTTTGTTTGTCGGAGTTTTGTGTTATTTGATTCACTTATGGGAGACTCTAATATGCAAACTCTACAGCTTTTTTGTTTCATTCTTGAGATTAGTCGAAACTAATCTATATTGAATTACTGAAAAGAAATAGCCTATGCTTCACATAAGGGTAATGTGAAAAAACTGGATTATTGATTTCCTCTAGTGTGTGAATATGTCACAGGCTAAAGAAATATTTTTGTCTTCGAATAATACTTGAGGACTTATAGTGTCTTTAAATATTCAAGGACTCAAATGCAGTTATGTTTGCATTTATCGTGCTGATGCACTTGCATCAATAGGCCGATACCCCTTGCATGAGTGGAAAAATGGACAAAGTTCAAGGAATTGAGAAGAAATTACTTCGGGTTAAATTACCATTGATTTTCTGTGTGTGTGTGTGTGTATTTGGTTAGGGAAACACAAACCTCAAGAGGGTGTTTGTAATACCTTAAGGGGTACTTGTGATTTGAAAGATAACTGGATTCTTTTGTGATTCGACTAAACCTCAGTAGTAGTTTCTGTAATTTACCCAATTAATTAAAAGAGGAAAAAAACAAAAAGTAGGAAAAGACGGGAACGAAATAAAACAAAAAAGAAACTCCAAATAATTTTCCGTTTCTTCTGTTGGTTTCATCTTGAGAAGATCGATAGATCATTGTTACTTCTGTTAATTGCATATCCATAACTATAATTATTAATTTTGGTGGATATTCAGGCTGGAGTGATACGTCAAGAATTATACTACCTTCTGAAAGACGAAAGACGTACACTTTACGTTTGGAAGTGTTCAAGCAAACGGGATTCGCCAAGCAAGCAAGGGAATGACCTCATCCAAATTTTGCCTTAATATTGCAGGAGACACCCTTCATCCAACCGTCTATTCGACGCCATCGCTAGCCACTGTGTTCCTGTGATTATTAGCGACGAGATTGAGCTACCGTTTGAAGACGTTCTCGACTATTCAGAATTCTGCGTCTTTATCCGTTCATCTGATGCTGTTAAAAAGGGCTACCTTCTGAATCTTCTCGGAGGCATCAAACAAGAGAAATGGACGAAAAATGTGGGAAAGATTAAAGGAGGTTGGGAGACACTTTGAGTATCAATATCCGTCTCAGCCTGGCGACGCTGTCGATATGATTTGGCAGACTGTTTCTCGCAAGAAAACAACCACGCTATTGAATGTCCACCGGAAGAATAGATACAGCAGATCGCAGTTTCTGTAAGACTAACCGATTCACAATTGCTTACTAGGAATTCTTTAGTTAATGTATCTGCATTACCCATCTAGGCTGTGGGTAATGTTAGACTGTGTGAACTCAGTTTTGGCAAGTTTACACATGATTCTTGATTCTGTCTCTGTTGCTGTCTGTCTGTGTGTGTTTGTGTGTGGATATACATGCAGCAGGCTAAGGCGTGCATATCGAGCAATCTAAGTTTTGCAGAGATGAACACAATATAGGGATAATTACAAATGTCACCCTTGAGGTTTCGTTTAATTACAAAAAGACCCAGTTATCTTTCAAATTTACAGATACCCCCTGACATATGTTTATATTTTACAAATTGCACATATTGTATAACAAATGCAAACTTCAAGGGGCATTTTGTAAATCTCAAGGATTTTGTAATTGTAAAATAAAATCGATTTTTTTCGTAATTAGGTTAAATCTCAGTGGTAGTTTTTATAATTAACCTACAAAATATAATTGTTTCCTAATGCAGGGTTGGTTTGAAAAACTGGAAAAATGTTTTGAAGCTGAGTGGCTGATGCTTAAGGTTTATCAAATTCTTTATAACACAATAAACTCAAAAGAAAGAGAACTGTCAGAAAAAGAAGTATATTTCTATATATGAAAATGAACATCATAATCCCTAAGTAATCTATAACATATATTGCTTGCTCTTCCTAGCTTCATTTCTCAGCTGTCTCTATAAACAAAAGGCATTGAGTTAAACCAAATGAAACAATTACAGCAAAATAAAACCTATAGTGAAACCTTCAAAAGCAGCAAAATTTTCTTTTATCATAAACCAGATTTCTGCATATTTGATTGAGCCTCTGCAGCATACACATCAGCATCTGTTATGGATAGGGTCTGATCCTCCTCGCACCGCTCGTTTTCCCGATTGATCCGGATCAAAATTCATTGCAGGCGAAGGCGCGACGTTTAGTGGCGCGTTTGTTTCTTGCGAAAAAGGATCAGCTTTAAGGATTTCAGAACTTCTCACGAGCAATCTCATGCTTTTTGATGCTGAAACATTATCCTGGTGGATAGATAAAAACCCAACACAAAGGATTACAAGAATGATAATCCTGTAAGTTAAGCAGCACATTTTTGTTTTTTGGAATTTCTTGTTAAGAACAAGGATGGAAGAAGTAGATGTGTTTATCTGAAAATGAGCCCTCTCTATTGCTGAATGGCTTATTTGTATTTATTATGTTGTGGGATTAAAGCAATAAAGCAGAAAAGTGGGGGCAAAACAGCTAGAGAAGCTAGATTCACCCCAATCATAAGAAGCAATATATAAGGCTGTTTTAGAAGACACTGACAGGTTTGAATAAAAAGTTAAGTTGGACAAAAATCATTCTTGAGAAGCCAAGAATCTTTTCGCATTGGTTTCTAACATTCTCTCCTTGCCTTGCCTTAGTTCTTTAGACCATCATTCAAACAAAGACCAATATCTTTAGCCTCTCATGCAACGTCATTTCTGATAAGATCCCACATCGGATTCACAAACAATTGTGTAATGGTTCTTAAAGTTGAGGTCAAACATCAGCTAGCTTTTGTGGTGGAGCTACGGCCTTGGCCTTGAGGGCCTATCAATTTCTCCACGTCATATTGTTATGTTGAATTATACTTTAACGTAACCCCATTTTCTCGTTGATTTAATATCTCATACTAATTATTCCAATACTTGGAAATTTTTTTTATGACACTTATGTACATAATTCAAGAAAAATTCTAGGATGATATTGTTTACCATTGTTACAATGCTCTTATTCAACATTTTATTGTCAATATGTCCGAGATTTGCTGTGTCTAATTAGGTGGGGATAAAAAGATATGGAATGGATAAACAACATGACAATACATGCTAGCTTGGCTGCTAGAATTCAGATATAAGACAGCCAAAGTTAGGATCAATTACAGTTGCAAAAAAGCCAGAAAAGTGGAATGTTGGGGCAAGTTGATAGAACAGAAAAAATTCCCTAAAAATTAACAAGCATTTGGCTTTAGGGAAAATTACAAAACTATTCCTAATGTTTAACCTAATTACAAAAAACTCTGATTATCTTTTAAATTACAACCCTACAAACACTTCCTTAGGTTTAGGGTTGCAATCAATTCGAAACGAGCTGAGCTTTTGAAAGTTTGAGTTTGGCTTGTTTATTATCGAGTCGAACTCGAGCTTAAATTTCGAATATATTGATGGCTCACGAACTTCTTCGAGCTTAATCCAGTCGAGTTTAGTAAATATCAATTATAAATTAAATTATTATTCAATTTATTAGAAAAATAAAATTACGTATTTCTAAAACGCATAATAAATATATTAAAATCTACGATTTTATTCAAAAAATAAGTTTATTTAAACATTTTGATAGTTATCACAAGTAATTAAACGCATACAAAATTAAATTTAAGTCATACTATTAGTTTAATTTATACGAACTTACTAACGAGCCTGCTCACGAGCTTACTAGCGAGTTTTGTTACGAGCCAATGAACCGAATATCTCTAAGCTCGAGTTTGATTCATTTATTTTAAGGAGTCTCATTAAGAACTCAAATAAATTTTTATCGAGTCCAGCTCTTATTAGCTCACGAGCGGCTTGATTCATTTGCAATCCTACTTAGGTTTGTATTTACTTCACAAATACTCTATTTGGAGTGTGCTAATTGTAAAAGAGACAAATATCAATGGAATATTTATAATTATATGAAAGATAACTATTCTTTTAATAATTAAACTAAACCTTAGGGCCGGTAATTTTGTAATTAACCCTTTGCTTTATGCAAATCTCCACCTTTAGAATTCCAAGCTCTTCCCTCAATGCAATAGTAAAAATGAGAGTCTTGGTTTCTTGTGCAGTTGTGCTTAATGGATTTCCTTTATGCTTTTCTTTTGCTCCTCCTTTAGATTGTGTATAGCTAACCCCTCCATTCAAACTTGTAACAGCCCTATTCGTACACTTCTCTTCCCTCCGTTTCTTTTCTTTTTTATTTAAAAAATGAAAGAAATTCTCACTTATCTATGCTTGCTTTCTTTTTCATTTTTGTCTATTTACCTTAATATGTTCAAATTTTATTCAAACGCATCATGTTCCATCACTCTCTCTATCCCACAATTATTAGTTTTAACAAAAAATTGTGAAAACTTGGAAATTTTTGATATAACTAGATATCTTACAATTAGGCCACTCATGGATAGTCTTGTTGGCAATCAAAGTATTGATACTCTTCCACTCAACATTCTCTAATGATCAAAGAATAATAGTGGAAAAGGTCTATTGTGAGACCGTCTCATGGATCTCTATCCGTGAGAGAAGTTGGTTAGGACCAGTGTTCATTTGGTTTTATACCATTGATTTGAGTTTCTAGACTAGAGTTTTGTGTTGTTTTTGAGTATTTTGAGTCATTTTTGTTATATCTCATAGTTTAGGCATTATTTTCCATTGTTTCGAGTCATTTGAGGGGTCAAGCCATGTTGAGAGCCAATTATATCGAGTTTATAGTCATATTAATGAATCGTGTATCAAAAGAAGTACGAACGAACAAACAACGAGAGATTGATTTGAAGAAAAGTCCAAATGCGTCTGGAATTTCTAAAGACTGGCAGGGTTTCGTATTTTGGTTATAACTCTCTCTACAAAATTGATATTGAGCTGATTCAAGTGGCTATAGAAAGCTAAGAGATAGGGCTACAACTTTGATGAAGGACGGAAAACCAAATTCGGACGTTTGGGTGGCGCTGGCGCTAAAAAAGATTTTGCAGCGCAAGACAGCGGAAACGGCGCTGCAGCGCCGAACAGAAAAAAATCGAGTTAGGCGCTGCAGCGCCCGGGCGACAATCTTGCAACGTTGTCTTTGGCGCCGCAGCGCCCGGGGGCGGAAAATCCTATGTTCACCTACCCCTTCTTGGACTTTTGTGTACTATAAATACCATCCTTGGGGCTTGAAATTGGGGCATCTTGGAACCCTTGGAAAGACAATAAAAACAGCTACAAGACAAGGAAGAAGATTTGGAGCATTTTGAGAAGAATTTGGAGAAGAAGATTGGAGGCTTCTATCATCTAGAAATAGAGAAGATCCCTCAACTCTTGTTCTTATTTCATTGATTTCTTCATATCTTGTAAGATGTATTGTTGTATTTTCATGGATTCATTTTCTTTAATCATGAGCTAAACACTATAATTCTAGAGGATTGATGTAATCTATGTTTGAACTTATGTTTTGAGATTGTGGTTTGTCAATCTAGATCTATCAATTTGTTTGTGCTATTTAGATCTATTGCTTCTAAATTACTTGATCAATAATTTAGATTGTTTGGTGTATTTGATTTGACACTTGAGAGAGGTAATTGAATACATGACCTTGGAATAGCATAACCTAGGATTTCATAGAATTGAGAGATTTGTGAATCCTTTGAAGTCATTTAGCAAGATTCATAGCTTTTATTGAGATTTTGATTGGTGATTTTTATAGAGATATTGATTTCCCAATTGAATCTAAAATCATTGGCACTTGAGAAAGGGAATGATTATTGTAGAAATCTTGACTTATAAATTGATAATTGATGATTGATAAACCATATTGACAACATAAGGGATAACTAGATTCATCATACCTCTAGAATTCATTTAATCATTTGGATAAACTCATTGATATTTTCATAGTCTTAATTTACTTGTAATATTTTTAGTATAATCAACTCCATCAATTATTGAATTTCTAAATAAAGTTAGATTACTATAATATAGTACTTAGCGATAATTTGATAATTATTCCCTGTGGATTCGACAACCTTACTTCTCTATATTAAAACTTGACACCGTAGACTTGCGGTTAGAAAATCTCTAACAAGTTTTTGGCGCCGTTGCCGGGGAATAATTCATCTTATTTGCGCTAATATTATTACTTAGTAGTTTTACTTTAATTTAGATTGGTTTCTTTTTGTTACAATAGGGTCATTGTCATTTTTGTGTTTTCTTGTTGATGCGAAAAAAAATAAAAGTGCTAATTTAATCTTATTTGATCCGAAATTGAAAGAACGCCGAAAGATTAGAGCCGCACGAAGAATCGAATTCACAAAAATGGCAGAATCGGTGATGATGAAGACCGCATACCTATTGTTGCACCAGGAAAGGGCCATTCGGGACTATTTTCGACCAACCACGAATCAAAATTATTCGGGCATTGTTCGTCAACCTATCAATGCGAATAATTTTGAATTGAAGCCGCCCTCATAAATATGGTGCAACAAAATCAGTTTGGGGTAGTCAGTAGACGACCCGAATGCTCATTTGGCTATTTTTCTCGAGATATGTGATACTATCAAAATGAATGGGGTCCCCGATGAAGCTATTCGGTTGAGGTTATTTCCGTTTTCACTTCGTGATAAAGCTAGAGTGTGGCTTCAAAACCTTTCCACCTGGAAGTATCACTAGTTGGAATGATCTCCTTGAAAAATTCATGGCAAAATTCTTTCCACCTAGTAAGACACTTCAAATCGAAAAGTGAGATTGCTCAATTTCATCAACTCGACTTTGAACCACTACGAAGCTTGGGAGCGATTCAAAGAATTATTGAGGAGGTGTCCACAACACGGGCACGCAGATTGGCAAAAGGTTCAATATTTCTACAATGGTATGAATGGACATTCAAGAACTATTATAGATCTTTGCGCAGCAGGAGGTACATTGATGGCTAAAACTCCAAGTGAAGCCATGCTTTTACTCAAGAAATGACGCCAATAGTTATCAATGGCCGTCAAAGATCTACGCCAAGAAAAGTTGTCGGTGTTCTTGAACTTGATACTATGCCCGCATTGGCCTCTCAAATTTCCGCTTTGTCAAAGCAAATTGCTACACTAAGTTCAGGTGGAAAATAACAATCGGAGGCGATCATGGAGATAAGTCAAGAAATTATGAATCCCGATACGGAACAAGTGAATTATGTGAATAATCGAGTTTCAACAATAGAGGGAATCAATTGCCGACGCATTATCATCCAGGGACTTCGCAATCATGAAAACTTCGTATAGCAATACGAGAAATATGTTGCAACCGCCTCTCCGGATTTCAAAACCAAGCAAGTACGCAGTACACACGTGGGAGAACAAAATCCGTCTTTGGAAGAATTACTTAGTTCATTCCTTGTAGAAACACGAGCAAGGATGAACATGATCGATTCTAACATGGACAAGCTCAAATTTCGAGAGTTACAACAATAGAAGGTCACATCAACTCCTTGGTGACACAAGTAGGGCGATTAGCAACAACGGTGAATTCATTTGCAGAGAGGAAATTTCCGAGTGATACGAGGTTAATCAAGGGAGCATTGCAATGCAATTTATGTAAGATCGGAGGTAGAAATTCACTTGCACCGAACAATCGCCCATTTATGTGAAACCAGTGGAATCCAAGAAAATGAAGTTGGAGGAATTTGAGACTGTCTACTTGAGAGGAATGTAGTGCAATAGTCCGAGTAAACTACCTTTAAAATGAAGGATCCGGGGAGTTTCACTATTCCTTGTACTATTGGAGGAGTTTTCTTTGAGAAACCACTTTGTGATCTTGGGTCCAGTGTGAATCTTATATCTCTTTCGATGTGATGAAGTTTGGGCTCGGGAGGTGAAGCCGTCAATATCACTTTGCGGTTCTTTGTCGATCGATCCATCGCATATCCGTGGGGAATCATTGAAGATGTATTGGTAAAAATTAATAAATTTGTTTTTTCTGTGGATTTTGTAGTGTTGGATGCGAATGAGGACAAGAAAATACCTATCATCTTTGGGCGACCATTTTTAGCTACATCACGAGCTTTGATCGATGTAGAAACGGGGGAGCTAACTCTGCGGGTAAATCAGGAGAAAGTTGTATTCACTATTCATCCAACCAATATGCTAAAATTTGAATTAAATGATGGTAAGCAGATGGTTGGGAATATAGTCAAGACATTGGAGGTTGGGGAGTTTCTAAGGGCAATGTGGATAACATGCCTATTGGAGCTCCAACTTGAGGAGAATTTGACAAAGTCCTGGGTCAAGATCAGAACTTAGCGCTTCTTGGGAGGCAACCCAAGCCCCTTTTATTGCTTTCTTAGTTTTAATTTAGTTTAGTAGTTGTTTTTGTTTTTTCTGAGTTTTTGCATTATTAGTAGTAAGTTGCATCACATTTCACCCCTCTTATTTATGCAAATCCCACATATCTCACTTCGTCGTCACAAAGGAGCACTTTAACACCACACACACCATCTTCATCTCATTCACTCATTATTTGATAAGTTTGTAACTTCCAAATCCCACCCCATGGTTTTCCCATCTTGTGATTTTTGGTGTGATTGGATTGTAGTAGTCTAGGATGATTGTTGTTGATGTATGGATTGTGGATTGGTTGATCATGTTAGACTTAGGTTTGGTGTTGAATTTTGGGATTGAATTGAGTTATCCGTTGCATTTACTATCTTTGCCCAAATTCATGCATATGAGGTGTTTGATGAAATGCCCCAATGACAGCGGTTTCACATTGTTTAGTGCTATTTTGCATCTCCATGTTTATTTTTATGACAGGCACCATATTTTCTACTTGGGTGCATTATGTATGTCTTTGTGATTTTCGAGTTCTCACCCATAACCGAGTTCCTTGGTTCCACGAGTTTTGTTTTCTGTCTATCTTGCTAGGTTGCAAAGATGCGAAGCCGGGGCGGGGCAAGGCGAAATGGAAGAATAAGACCACACCTCGGAGCATACAATACCCATAGGCTTGTGCGCTAGGATGCATTGTGAGCTTATACGAGACACATCATACACGTAGTAGTATCACATGACTTAAGGAGCCTTCGCTCCTCGGCTACCAGAAAGTCCTTTTTCCCACCTCTCCATTGGGGACAACGTCGTTTTAAGTTTGGGGGGTGCAGTCTGTTTTTATTCATCGAGTCGGGTCTTGAGTTCAAAAAAAAAAAAAGAGTCTAGAGTTGAGTCGGGGTGTTTGTAAAACTGTGAAACTGCATGACTAAGTGAATTTGTTGGATATGAGTTGAACGGTCAAAAGAGCATGTGTTTGAAGCGTGATTTAATCTTCTTTCCATTAATTCCATCTATGTGCTTAACTCTGCTGATTTATTTGGAGATGATTTATGCAATTGAGTGGTTCCTTTATGATCCCACCGGATCTTTAGAACTTGTCGATCACTAGTCGAGGCGAAATCTAGGCGAAATAACCATGAGGAAGTGATTTAGGCCATCTTTGAACAAGCTAGAGCCTAAAATGCCTACATTTGTATTATATTTTCCCTAGTGTCCCCTTTTGAGCCTTATAAACCCGTTTCTTTGGCAACCAATCGAATACCCGAGCCTAAATGTGAAAATTCTAATTACCCATCACTCATACGTACACACATAATATAGAAAAATATTGAAGGTTGAGGAGGGGATGATGAGAAGGGTATGTGGTTAATTGGATGAAGTTGCCCGAGAAAAGAAAAGATGAAACCCCATGTACGCAAAAGAATAAGTTTGGGGTTCAAACAAATGTGAAAAAAAAAAAAAAAAAATCAACGGGATTGAAAGTTCATAAACATTGGGGATGTCAAAAAAAAAAAAAAAAAGTGAAGTGAAGGGTAGTGCCTATTGATAATTCGAAGTGTTAATTGTGTGTTTGGGTGATTTGAGCCACTTATTCCTATATTTTCCTACCTTACTCTAAGCCCACATTACAAGCTTTAAAAGTCCTATTGATCCTTGTGTTACATTAGCCTACATTAGTGGAGATTAGTGTGAAAGACAAGCCTATGGAGTCCGGTAAGCATCTCATCTCTATATTCAAAAATGGATCATCTTGAAAACACTTGATTGCGTGAATCTATCCGGATAATGAAAACGGGGTTGGCATGAACATTCCACCGTCATGATCACATTGTGAAAATACGCTCTTGATTGATAGTGAAACGAAATTTGACGAATGAGTTTGGTTGTGAAGTTTTGCAGTTTGTTTGTATTGTTCTGTCTCGTATTTTTCATTTTAGAGTTGTAATTGCTTGAGGACAAGCAATATTCTAAGTTTGGGGGTATTACCAATTGAAATCTCAATAAAAACTATGAATCTTGGTTGATGACTTCAAAGGATTCACAAATCTCTCAATTCTATGAAATCCTAGGTTATGCTATTTCAAGGCCATGTATTCAATTACTCTCTCAAGTGTCAAATCAAATACACCAAACACTCTAAATTATTGATCAAGTAATTTAGAAGCAATAAATCCAAATAGCACAAATAGATTGGGAAATCTAGATTGATAAACCACAATATCAAAACATAAGTTCAAACATAGATTACATCATCCCTCTAGAATTATAAAGTTTAGTTCATGATGAAAATACAAATACCCATAGATTTAGATGTTTATATTTTAATTAGTTATATCTAGTTATTTTTATTTATAAATTGAGACATCCACCTATTATTGATCTCACAAATATAGCATAGGTAATTTATACTTGGTACTTATACACGCATTCCATGTGGATACGACAACCCTACTCATATCACTATATTAAAACTTGACACCGTGTAGACTTGCGGTTAGAAAAATCTCTAACACCCAGTCTATAAAAAATCCATGGTCAACAACGGATCCACGGTCAACAAAAAGTCAACAGTCCGCCAAAGTTTAGTGCGGTAATACTTTTTGAGAAAAAATAATATTTTTAAGTACAAAAAAACTAATACTTTTATTTGAAAAATGTAATACTTTTGATTAAAAAAAGTGATATAATGTATTAAATATAGTGCTGAAGTTGGGCCATTGTACATATGTGAATGTAATCATTTAATGGAGGGTGGATGAGGGTCCCAATGAGCAAAATGTGATCGTGGATCTGACAAGGAAAATAGAAAATCACATTCAACTTTAGAGAAGAAACTAATGGCACGAGGGCGTGATACACCATTAATGGAGATTTCAGTTTCTAATATGAAATCTTTTTTTATTCTCTTGGAACTTTGATTTTGCCACGGAGTGAAGGGAAAAGAAGAAGAAATACAGAAAAAACGAAGGAGAAGGCGAAGGGGAAAAAGAAGAAAAGAAAAAATATCGCTGAAAACTACCAATGAAAGTATTATATTTTAACTGAAAAGTATTATAGCTTTAAGTGAAAAGTATTACAAATTAGAATTGAAAAGTATTAAATTTTGAACTAAAAAATGTTAGAGTTTTAAGTAAAAATTATTACATATTGAACTTAAAAGTGTTACAGTTTAAATAAAAGTATTACACGTTTAAGAGAAAGTTATTACATGTTGAATTACAAAATATACATGTTGAACTAAAATGTTGTTGGAAATTTTACAATGGTTACAGAAACGGGAAAAGCCTTCAAGATGGCTTACAAACAGAAACATAAAATTACAAGAAAAGTAAAGCCTAACTATTACAATTTTTGAATGGATTCCAACTCCAGAAGCATGAATCTGACAAAACTTTACAAGCCGACTCGAGGAAAATCTCTTTCCGCAAGACAAATACGTCTCGGCTAGTGCTCACGGTACAACGTAATGTCCCCAGAGATAAAATAGCTTAACCTCCTTTGTGTACAGTAGCACCACTGACACAAAGGCACCTTTCGAACTTGAAGGAGCGAGAACTGGCTACTGAACTCGAATGCAGAAGGAAGTGTTCTTGGAAATGTTCTTCGAAAACAACACTCTTACCGACACTTGAAGAATATGCAGAGATATGCGATTTTTCTGTGTATACTGACTTTATCTCTTCCTTCTAACCTCCTCAATGCAGCAAAACGCCTAAGACTTATTATATAGGCCATCATTTCCAATACTTGTAGGGAATTAAAGATAAAGAGAGTGGGCATTAACACCATATGTAACTCCCATGAGTTACAAACCCCTTATTGTGACCACCACTTGAGGAGTTACAAACTCCAAAAGACACACGAACCTGGACACCTCCAATGTCCAGATTCATAGACACATGAACCTAGACATTTCCAATGTCTAGATTCATCAGGACCAACAATTACTTGAATCTGGGCCAAGCCCATTTTCGAGTGACAAAACTAACTGAACTTGAACCCGAGCCCAAAGGGTCGGTCCGGTCCGAGGCCCGTTTGTGATCATACACTTGTGTTATAGTATATCCAATCAATAACACCTTCTAGTATTTATATTAGGAAAAACTATGCCATTTACATAATGCCCATTCGTGTGACCAACTTCATGTATTATTTTCTCACTCAACAAAATTTGGTTTTGAGAAATAAAAAATACTACAAACATCTACTTGAAACATAAATTAACAATTTTCAATTTAATTCCTCCGAAATTAAATACTTAGCCACCGAAAATTTGGTCAAAGTCGAGTCGACGTCCAGTTTCTCAAAACCAATTTTCCAACAAATGTATTAGAGTTTTAAGTGAAAAGTATTACACATTTAAGTGGAAAGTATTACACACATTAAATATTTAAGTGAAAAGTGTTACTTGTTGAACTACAAAATATCAATCATCTTCAGCACCATTTGTAACAATGAGTATCACTTTTTGTGTCAAACGTATTACATGTTCTTAATTAAAGTATTAGTTTTTTGAGGTAAATCAAAGTATTATTTTATTGCTCAAAAGTATTAATTTTCTTATAGTATTACTTTTTTCTTAAAAAGCATTATCGGAATATTTTTGGCGGACAATTGACTTTTTGTTGACATGCGCCTTATTGACCGGGCTTTGTTGACTTGACTGACCCGTCTCACATATAGAGAACCGTGAGACGGTCACATATAAGTATTTGTCATAATAGTGTGGTTTTCTACTTCTCATCGTCAAAGAAAATCTCAATAATCAATCTCTCTCTCTCTCTCTCTCTCTCTATATATATATATATATATATATATATAGGGATTAGTTCAAATGAGACCAAACCCTCTAGGTGAGACCGTAGGGACATATCATGGCCATTGGATTGAAAGTAATAGTGGTCCGATTTTTCCTCTTATTTTTAGTAGCCTAGGATTTATTGAGAGGATTAAGGGTAATTTGGTATTTTTAAAATTAATATCCTTAACAATTATTGGTAAAAAAATCTTACAGTATCTCTCTCCGCGATATAAGGTGTCGATTATATTTTCAAAAACACACTGTTCGTGTTTGTTTCTCAATCCATTTCGCATCTCTGTTCAGTTCTAAGTATACAAAATAATAAAACTATATATGCAATATTCATATTCTAAATAAGCACACTATTAATTCCATTAATATAGTTTATTTTATTTTATTTTATTTTATTTTATTAATTCCATTAATTCCATTTTGGACCCTCTAATCCCAATCCTAAAACCAAACCTCAAATTAGTAGCGTCTACGCATTGGATACCATCCTCGTGATCATTTTATTTTATTTTATTTTGTTGATTTCGATCTGTTTGTGGGGTAGTATCCTGCAGTGCTTTCATGCACATGATTATTTTTGTGTTCTCTCATTTACATGTATAGTTTGAATTTTATTTAGTCAACGATATTGTGAAACTTGTTAGAGTAATTTAATATTTTGTTATTATTGTTATTTATTTGTATTGTTAAGGATAGTTTAGTCATTTTATATTTCTTGTAACCCTAACTCTATTTAAGAGACTTTATCCTCATTCGAATAGTTGTCTTTCTTCTTCCCAAACACATTTCTTTCTCAATTTTGCAATGTATACACCATTTATTCTATCAAAACTAACACTTACACAACACCCCACAAAAAAAAATTCAAATTAATATATATGTGCTTGAGTAAAGGATAAATCACTTTCTTCTTAAAAAATGATAAATATGGTTCTAATGAGAGTGGTTTAGCTCCGATTAAATTCATCTTGGTAGAGGTGGCAAAAAGTTTGGGGGACAACCTGGTTTAACACAAAAACCGATTTAGTCCAAAAATCAATTGGGCCTCTATTTTCTTGGCCCTGTTTAGACCAAACCACACTTTTATGCATAAAAATTGTGTTGGGGCTAGTAAGGCCACTTGGGTTTTGGGCCTGGGCCAAAGTATGCCTGGTCAATTTGGGATTTATATAAATGTAGCTGATCCAGTTTTTTTGTCGGCTTAGTACTTGCCAGCTCTTCATCTTGAGCACATGTACTTGAGTTTGAAAAGATTTACATGACATGCAAGTTTTGTTGAAAAGCTAGTTCATTGTATATAATTATATGATTTTAAGTCATATTAAGTTAAAATATAAATACGAACAGATAAGTAAAATGGATTTGACTTAAACCGATGGCTAATGAGCCTAGTGGTACCACCTCCCTCCTTAGTGGGCAAGGTCAAGAGTTCAACCCAGTGTGTGCGGATTTTGCAAAAAAAAAAAAAGTTTGCAAAAAATCCAAATTCCAAATTGATGACCTCAAGATTTAATGGATTTTCGTGGAATTCATTAAAATCTAAGTTGATGACCTCAAAATTTAATGGATTTCATAAAAATCCAAATTGAGTACACCTGGAATGTTATGGAATTCTAAATTCCATTAAATCTCATTAAATTATATGGTTGGGGACACACCCGTAAATTTCCCCACTTTCATCACATTTGTGTAATTTGTTTTTCCCCACAAATACCATAAATATAGATAAGCCTTTGAATAGTGTCATACCCAACCCAAGTTCAGGCCTATTTTCAGTAATGGCCCTAAATACCCAAGGCCCATTACCATCAGTTGTATGGTTCATACTTGATATAGCCCATATAGAGGCCCTACCGCTCAGGCAACTCACTGTAAAATCAGTTAATCACAAGATTCACAACGAATAAAAACTCAAAAAAGAAAGAGAAAAGAAAAGGAGTTAATTTCATCGCAAATTAGGAGGGTTTTAAAACCTAAAAGCTAGGGTTTAGTTCACTGCTCGAGACCTTACTCATGACGGACGAGACAGCTCCAGAGGTCCCAATGGAACTCGAAGCCCAACCTGATATCGCCGCTGATCCGAAGCCGGCGGATGATTTTGAGAATGGCGGCTCAAAGCGAGTCAGGGAGGAAGATGAGGAGACTGAAGGAAACGGAGAGAAGAAAGCAAAAATCGAGGATGAGAAGTCCGTCGAAGAGCAACGGCTCGAGAGTTCGGGAGATGGAGAGGAGAAAGTGGAGGAGCAGAAGAAAGTGGAGGAGGAGGAGAAGGAGAAGGAATCGGGTGGGGCCACAGTCGGCCCGAAGACTTTCGGGTCGTCTGTCGAAATCTTTGATTACTTCTATAAGCTTCTTCATACTTGGCCTACTAATCTCAATCTCAATAAGGTAAATAATTTTTTTGAATTTTTATAATATATACATACATATATTTGGATCTGTTTTGAGTTTTTATGACATTGGCTATGTCTTTTGTTCGTAATGGTCGGTCTTATTTGCCCTGTAAGAAGGTAGGTTTTTATACTAAAAGTTGAATGTTTAATTGAAACGATTATATTAATGGTTCGGATTCAAATTCATAAATATTCAATCGATTTAAGAGTGAGATAAATCTGAAATTAAAATAAGATTATCTCCAGCCATTGTTGTCCAAGTAGATAGCTAAAGCTCGTAGTAGCATGTATAATACCTTAGTGATATCACAACCTCCCATCAAGGTAGTGGGTGGTTTTAAAACCACATTTTATGCAGTTACCATATCTAGTTTTCAGAAACTACCAAATAACCACCTAATATGTGGACCACCAAATAAGACACGTGATTTATATAAATCCCTTGTCAAAAAACATGCGTTAGGGAATTATCTCAAACATTATGTTCAAATATTTCTACTCGATTCGGGTGGCAATATATCTCCTCTGCATGTCATTAAGCATTCATATATGAGCTTTCTCCTCAATTTGTTCTGGTTTGATATAATGTTCTTCAAATTAGTTGGAAGCTTTGAAAGAGCTGGAATCGTGTAACATTGTGTGGATTGTATATTACAAAAATGAAGTAGCATTTTGGAAAAATGAGATTATTGTGCTAGGATTAACAGAAAGTGTGCTGAATTTGCCATTGGATGTTCTTGTGTCCACTTATTATTCTCAAGATTCGTTGTAGGCCACATTGGACTTCCTTACCTAAAAAATAAGTGCACTCGAGGTCGAAACCCTTCCTTTGGATTCAATATCTTTTTACGACCTGGATTTCACCCTGGAAATCCATATTTGGAGCTCCTGATGGAAGAATTAGGCCCTTCCATGTTTCTGTTTGTTTTTGTCGGTTAAAATTTAAAAATGAGGAACTTCCATATAATTTGTTTCCCTCACTTTTCCGTCCGTTTGCAATTGAAAATTACCTTGTTTAGAACTCAATGAATTTTGGATACCTGATATGGCCTATATACAAGTTTCAATGTTTACATTGTGTTCCCCAATCTTCTATGCTGGCTGTTGGGATATGAATTTTCGCGACTATGTTGTTTGGTTGGTTGTTTGAGAGTTGACAAGTTTATGTGTCCTTTAATTACAAAAAAATGATTGTCTCTTGTTTAATGTGTTCCTGACATTGAATTGCATGATTAATCAAAACCAAGCATTTTTCTTCTGTGTTGTTGCTAAGAAATCAAACTATAGAAGTTTGCATTGCTAGAACTAACGGTTAAACACCATACTCATGCATTTAACAAAGGGATAATTACAAAAACTACCCCTGAGGTTTAGTCTAATTATGAAAAACTCCAGCTGTCTTTTACAAATACTAAAATCACCTTGAGGTTTGTATTTACTTAACAAATACACCCCTCCCGAGGTCTCTTGAGGTGCAATTTTGAAAGGTAAAAACAAATGTCAGGGGGGTATTTGTAATTTTAAGACAACTTTTTTTTTTTTTGCAAGTATGCTAGAGCTCAGGCGTATTATTTGTAATCAACCCTTTAACAAATGATAAATAGATATTAATTTAAATTGGAAGACGTTTGAGTACTGTTATGCATCTGCCGAGGTGGTCATCTAAGTTGTGTAGGATCATACAAATTTAGTATAGGCTCTCAGTAGTTTATTTTTCTTATTTGAAACAGTACGAGCACATAATGTTGCTAGAACTGCTCAAGAAAGGTCATTTAGAGGCAGACAGAAAGATTGGCAAAGGCGTCAAAACTTTCCAAGTCCGTTTTCATCCTCAGTTCAAAAGTCGCTGTTTCTTCCTCACAAGGGAGGACGAATCTGTTGATGATTTCAGCTTCAGAAAGTGTGTGGACCACATACTTCCATTGCCAGAAAACATGCAAGTCAAACATGATGTCAATAAGGCGTTGCGTGGAAAAGGAGGTGGCCGTGGACGTGGTCGTGGCCGTGGCAGAGGATGGAAATGAAGATATAAATTAACCAAGTATTTAATATTTATTCTCTTTAGTTTTGCGCGCAAGTTGTTTTAGAACTCTACTGGAGGTGGTGGCTCTGACTTGAGTGGAGTTATGTGCTTTTGTTTAAGCTTTTGTAATGATCTCTCAATTGAACTTGCAAATTGCAATGGCTTTTTTTTTTTGTGGGAGAACCTCTGCAGCTTATTTACTCATTTATTTTGGCATGAAAAAGGTGTATTAATACCAATCTAATATACCTATCCAGCTGCAGTTAGAGGTACATCTAGAGGTGATCACTAGTGATTTCTTTTTATGTCAAATGAATTGCCATATCCACACATTTAGAATGTACGCTGTGTGGTTTAGACTTTAGACTGAGTGCTGAGTGTGGGTGAGGGTTGTCGTCGGTATGGATTGAAATGGGGTGGGTCCAACCTCGAACCTACCTCGAGCCCCGAACCCACCTTGTTTGCCATAAATATGTTTGGGATGAGCACTGTTCTAAAAATCCACTCCTAGTCTGATTGATTAGTCTCTGCCGCGCTGGCTTCCCTTGTTCGTCTACGTTTTTCCTTCGATTAGTCCCGTCTAAATTCTCCCAGGCTTGTCTAGGCGTTAGGCCCCAACTTGCCGCCCGACTAGCGCCAAGCGGTTTTTAGAACACTGGAATGAGTGTTGTTTTTCTGATTTCAAATCCCCCTCGAACTTGCCCCTGTTCAGCTTTTTTTTTTTTTTTAATTTTATTTTTATTTTTATTGGTCGTTTTTTTAGAACAAAATATTTTTACACTGTTTTATAATTATATAGCGGGTCTGGGGACCTCTAAAATCTTGGTGGGTGAGTGTCGGGTTTTAGCAAACTTGCTTTGACTCTGTTGTCATTCCTAGTTATCGACTGTTTGACGATATAAAAAGAAAATAAAATCATGTGATGGGAAAAATAATCACAACACTTTTTTTAATTCTTCTGGAAAAGGAATTTCATGTCGACTAAAATAGCCGATCTCAAGTCTAAACCACAAATGACTACTTTTCACAATTTCAGTTAAAATACAAATTGATATGAAAAGATACACGAACACTACTAATGAAGAGTCTTGAAAAAAGATTACCTTGATTAAGATACTAATCAAGTGTATATAAAATAAATCAATAATCTTGGCTTTAATGTCAAGGGTCGAATTGAAGATGAATTCAGCAGCTAAAGAAAGGCTCATCAATCAAGAACTGTCAGAACTCTTTTGGAACCTCACCATCCATAAACATGATTATCAGTATTATACATTAAATTAGTTGGCTAATTTTCTTTTTCCCCCTAAATTATGATTTCTTCTGCCGTTACATATCTGAATAAAAGCTCAAAGTGAATTAATGGTAGTACTGTTACCTCTTTAGTTATTATCATGAACTAATAATAATACAGCATAATGAGACCACTACCACTCATTTAATCAGAATACATTAAATTCATTAACACTAAATTAACCTATTAATAGCGGCCAAATTTATTGTGTTTAAATTTAACATTGTAACTTATTTGTAACATTCTTCTTTTTTTTTTTTTCAGTGAAAAGAAATGAATGCTGAATAATGGTGAAAATTCATCATTGGGTGAAATTAATTTGGTCCGTTACACCATAATTCGTTAGCAAACTGATAAAATATTTCTAAAACATAAACTGCTATAATGCATGTCTATTTGATGTAATCATGATATGTCTAATAAAATATATTCCAAATTAGCCATGTTAGTTTAATTAACCTGTAATATTTGGATAGTCGAATTTTGAAAATTATATAAGTAAATATTAATAACTATACAAGTCATGAGTCTGAGTTTCTAAATTAGTGATTAGTTGGTTAAACCTAGCTCTGTCTTTTGGAAATTTATTAGTATAAACATTAAACTATTGCCTATTTATATATCTCAAACCGCAAAATATCATACACTGCTTGTCATCAAACAGAAAAAAAAAAAAACGTACAGTACACTGTGTTCTTAGTGTATAACAACTTATAACCCAAAAATTATAGATCTTGGTTAAAGCCCAATAAATATAGACATATAGTTAAAATATATCTGTTGTCTAATTTAATATTAAAGAATTAGTACTATTTATTTATCCTTAAAAAAGCATTATTCTGCATATAATTAAATACAACAAATGTAGACAGTGAAAATGGTACATCAAATTTATTTTCCTATTAGGGCCATTTCACCGGATTCGGAACTATAATTATGAAGTAGAATATTTTTCATTTGAAGATGGAATTGATACAAGTGTAAATAAAATACTTCATTTTGTCAAGTACTAGTAATTAAGATAAAACTATTTGTTCCCCCACAATAAAAAAAAACAGAAAAATTTAAAGAGAATCAAAGGAATCTTATTAGTTTTAGTTTCAAGATTCCAAGTCCCAATTAATTTGAATTTCAATTAATTAATATAGTGTTATCTTATATATCATAATCTGTTGTCCAACAATTCACACATACACATAACATACATATACACTCATATATGTATATAGATGCATGCATGAGTAGTGACTCATACGGAGGTTTTAATTCATGCGACGGCGCACGATCTACTAAGCACTAAATCATCATAATTAATTATCACTCCATTCCACACATTTATATATCATCATCATTATGTTTATGCCTCGTCTTCTAATTCTATGTATATTCCCAACTCCACACAGACACAAACACACACTGCAGTGTTAAAGAGTATTTTCTTTGTCAACTCATGATTGTATGATGAACATGATGAGTTGGCCAAATTACGAAGCAGCAATACCCCGGCCCAAACAAGATGAATTAATATATGAAGATGTTTTCACCTTCACATCCCAATTGCCACCACTTGATCATTTCTGCAGGTACTACCTACTTAGGGTTTTCATCTTTTTTTTTTTAATCTTTTTGGTAGAAAAAAAAAGATATGTTGTTGATATATAATACTAGCTAGCTAGTAGTTTAATTTTGTATTATTCTTCTCATTTCTTCCTTCTTCGGTGGTGGTGGTGGTGCGTGGTTCAGTAATGCATATTGTGGTTATAGTAGTGCTGGTAATTGGGATAATTTCCAGCCTGATCAATTTGGTGGTACTGCTCTTCATCATCATCCTTTTTCCTGTGTGGATATGTTTCTAAGTAATCCTCTTTATACCTCTCTGGAATATTATGGACCAATCGACCAAACTCTCTTTCCAGGTAAATTAATGCGTACACATTTTAATTTTTATCATAATATTGTTTCAACCCATTTTTCATTTTTTTTGGAGAATCCAACAGTAGTTGAGTGGTTATTACCACACTAATTAAACAAGAAATCAATTTTTTGTTTTTAGGGTTTTGATGTCTTTTAACCATTTTTTAATTTGCAGAGGGTTTAATTATGTGCAATGAATTTGGAGTGAGGAATGAAGGATTAATTGAGGCTCAAAATCAGCAGCAGTTGCCATTATTAATGGAAGATAAGAAATCAGAAAAAGATCAAAAAACCCTGTTGAAAATAGTAATTCAAAAAAGTTGTTGTCGAGGGAAACAATTTCAGACTACTTTTACATGCCAATAACACAAGCAGCAAAGGAACTTAAGGTGGGGCTAACTCTGTTGAAGAAAAGGTGTAGACAGTTAGGGATTCGAAGGTGGCCACACAGGAAGTTGATCAGCATCCAAACACTAATCAACAATGTCCAGGTATTATTATTAATAATGGATTAATAAGGTTGGTGATCGATCAGTAATGTGTATTTCGAATTTCATCTTGTAAAATACATATGTTGGGTTAGGGTCAGTCACATTACTATAAAACAGCTTGGTGATTAATGTTTATTTAGTATTTGTTTCGTGTTTCGCCTTGTAAAATACATATATTGGATTAAAGTCATAAATTAACCCTTTGTGATTAAGAAGCTTGTTTGTTTTCCAATTAATTTCTTTTTAAAATTAATTTGACAGGAAATGGGTAAGGAGGAAGGAGAAGGGAAATCGAGGGCAATAGAGATATTAGAGCAAGAGAAGAAACAAATGGAAGAGAAACCAGACATGGAATTGGAGGACAATACAAAGAGGTTAAGGCAAGCATGTTTCAAGGCTAATTACAAGAAGAGAAGGCTCATGGCCGGGATTAATATGGATGATGCAACTCATGTTGATCATCAAATTAATCAAAACATGATTTGTGGGTCGTCCAAGGACAAGGATGATGATGATCAGGATGAGGAATTGAAGTCTTTTTTCTCTGACTATGTTTCTTCTGATTCTACTCACATATTGTTCTGAAAATATGTACGCATTGTAACTAATGTAAAACTTTGATACTAGGCTTTTTCTTGCCTTTTTTTTTTACATGAATTTTGGTAGAGAGCCCATGTTGATAATGATGACTTCAACACATTGTTGAAATGAGGTTTTGTTTCTATTCAAACTCGTTTTGCCCTTCTTTTAGTATCACTCCGTATTCTATTATATATTTGTGTTTGTATTTGCACATAACACTTCCGCGTTATTAAATGTATAATTTTCAATGGTATGATGCACGCGATGTGCATATTTTATATGCAGTACAATGATTATTTTCTAGAATTAAAATGAATTTCATTCATTATAAGAAAATTATAACTATTACAACATCAAATAGGAAATACTTGCAACACAAAACATGTGCCAAAAACACTTTTAGTTTGTCACGAAATAAAATTTTATAACCTAGACAATCTAAATGATCCGTATATTATGGATAAAACACTTACTAATGAAATTGATCTCGCTTCTGTTACAAATCATTAGATAACACACATCAATGAAAACACTTTTGTCACGAATCATTAAGTAGAATAAGAATCACAACAAAGATGGTGGACAAAAAGACATACCAATTAGATTAATATCTCTTATATTCGAATCATCACATAATTTTTCATTTGGATTTTCGAACAAAGTACTCCTCCTGTTGGGAGTGGTTTAGTCTCCGATCGGAGTGCTTAGCTAGTTTTTATTTTGTTTTCTTGTTTTTAATTTGTTTTTCTTTGAATCATGTTTTACTCCCTCGATAAGTGATTGTTTTCGTGCGGAGCTTTCCCCTTGACATCTATGTTTGTTCAAGGTGGCTTTTTTACCAGTTGGCAATGTAATTTTGTTCTCGCGTATTGAATATACAAGCTATCGTTTCCATAACAAAAAAGGAATTTTGGAACAAACACTTTATTTAAATGAGAAACGAAAAGTCATCTATATATTGGGACAAGTTTATTTATAAAATGAGACTAAAAACATTGAAGATCATTTTTCTCATCCTCCATGGAGGATGAGGGAAGAAAGGAAAGAAGAAGATGGAAAAGGAGAAGACCAAGGTTTACGAATCATCCCTTTTATTTTGCGTCTGCAAAAATTATGAATTCTCTACTATTAATTAAATACATAATGTACTTAACCCTATATTATAGTTATTTTATAATTTCACAAACCCTGTATTTTTTCCTTTTTTTTTTCTTTGAGGAGAAAGGGAAAATGAGATGTCATGAGAGAAAAGGGCTATGGGGTGAAATTTAAACACGGGTCTACATTGGCTATATCCGAATCCCATCCCTTAACCCTACATCATTCCCTTCAATTGGTATCCTTTCATTTCTAAGCCATGTATTCAACTCCCTCTTTCCCACTCTAATTAAATTTAATTATTTGTGAGAATGAGATAGTAATTCAGTGGTTAAGATCCTTTTTTTCGGAGACTAGAAGTTTGTAGTTCAATTATCACCGATCCCTCACCTCCCAGTATAT
Organism: Rehmannia glutinosa; assembly: GCA_016081115.2. Lineage (NCBI taxonomy): Eukaryota > Viridiplantae > Streptophyta > Magnoliopsida > Lamiales > Orobanchaceae > Rehmannia > Rehmannia glutinosa. The sequence goes on from CM071930.1 coordinate 55,155,934, forward strand.
GTACTAAAAAAAGTTTTCTTCTACTTGCATCAAATTTCCTACTTCTATACAAGCCACTTCCTAGTCAAGTGCTCCATCTGTATTTTAAAATAATTGTTTCTTTTTTTATATAATTAATTAACGAAGTCATTTTATTAATTTAATTTTCTTTACTAATGTTGCTATTACTAAACTTACAAATTCTAATATTTATTATATATTAGTTTATTAATATGTAAAAAATAATTAAATTATTTCTTATTTAGTATTTCAAAACAGCCTGTGCCTCATTCTTTTTTAGAGCTCAAATCAAATTTACAGCGGTTAAGAATTTAGCTGCCGAAGAATAGGAAAATCCAGCGGAGCTCGATGAACGCAATCCATCAAGAAAAAGACGATTATTTCCCTCATAAAATCCTGCACCCGAAAATCCCATCTGCTCCAGCTCCACTCCCAACTCCTTCGCTCTTCCCATTTTCACAATCCCACCATTTTCCTCTCCTTTCTTTCTCGTTTCGCCCTACCTCCATTGCGGGATTTATCCTACTCTGGAAGAATCTTTAACGAGTTCCCGGAGCCCAATGTTTCTTTATACAACACCATGATCAAGGCTCATTCATTGGGTCGTGATTCAGCTCGCAACGGCTTTCTGCTGTACCAAGAATTACTTCGTTTAGGCATTTCCGCAAACGCTTTGTCAGCGACTGTGGCTGTGAAGTGTTGTACGAAGATTGAGTCTTTGTGTAACGGAATGCAGATTCACGCTAAGATTTGGAAATATGGGCATCTATCTGATGGCCTTTTGTTGACCACATTGATGGATTTTTATTCTTGTTTAGAGAAAGGCAGTGAGGCTTACAAAGTGTTTGATGATATGTCTCACAGAGATAGTTGTTGCTTGGAATGTGTTGATTTCTTGCTATACTCGTAATGGACGGACTCGGGATGCGTTGGCCTTGTTCGACATGATGAGAAGTCCAAACGTGTGCCAACCTGATGATGTCACTTGTTTGCTTGTTCTTCAGGCTTGTGCCACCTTGAATGCATTGGAATGGGGTCAAAAAGTCCATAGCTATATCGTAGAACACGGTTTTCTCAACGCGAGAAATGTATGTAACTCTCTTATAGTAATGTATTCACGTTGTGGATGTGTGGAAAAAGCGTACGAGGTGTTCAAGCAGATGGTTGATAGAGCGTGGTATCATGGAGTGCGATGATTTCAGGATTAGCTAGCAACGGTTATGGCCGAGATGCCATTGAAGCTTTCAAAGAAATGCAAAGAGAAGGCGTTTTGCCCGGTGATCAAACTTTCACTGGGGTTTTATCAGCTTGTAGTCACTCGGGGCTAATTAACGAGGGTCGAATGTTTTTCAAGTGTATGAGCCGAGATTTTGGAGTTAAGCCGAACATTCACCATTACGGTTGTATGGTTGATCTCTTAGGCCGTGCTGGTTTGCTGGATGACGCTTATGAGCTCATACGTTCAATGACGATTAAACCAGATGCAGCAATGTGGAGAACATTACTTGGAGCTTGTAGAATTCACCGGTATGTTGCTCTCGGAGAACGAGTAGTTGAGCATCTAGTCGAACTCAAGGCTCAAGAAGCAGGGGATTACGTTCTCTTGTTGAATATTTATTCTTCGTCTGGGAACTCGGAAAAAGTAATAGAAGTACACAAAATGATGAAGGAAAAAGGAATTCAGACAACACCTGCTTCTAGCACTATCGAGTTAAAAGGACAGGTGCATGAATTTTATGCGGACGACATTTCACATCCAAGAAAGAAGGAAATTTATGAAATGCTCGTGGAAATTAATCAGCAACTGAGGATTGCTGGTTATGTGGCGAAATAACTTCCGAGCTGCAATCAAAAAGTGAGCCGTATGTGCTGTCCTACCACAGTGAGAAATTGGCCATTGCTTTCGGACTTCTTGCTACACCACCTGGCACTACAATAAGAGTCGCCAAAGACCTTCGCATTTGCGTAGATTGTCATAATTTTTGCAAGATTCTATCTGCAGTTTATAATCGGAAATTGGTTATTAGAGATCGCAATCGGTTTCATCATTTCCGAGAAGGACGCTGCTCTTGCAACGATTATTGGTAATGTGCATACACAGGAAAGGTGTGAACAAATTGACTTACTTGTGTGCAGCAGTGGAAACTAATCATCCTTACTTGCCTCCGAGATGAGCAAAATGACAGATTTTAGCCAACTTTGAGCAAATGAGGGATCCAGGTTAAGGTGGCTAGTGCATTGAAGAACTAGATATCGGTAAGGCGGCCTGATTAAGTTATATGATGCCAGCGGAGGTCTAGAAGCGATGCTCGTTTGCTTGAACAAGACGGTGTCGATGCTCGCCCAGAGGGACGCGGTTCAAACGTCGTTCAAAAAGACATTTTGGTCTTGGTTGTGTTTCCATTGTCATTTCTATTTTTCACTATTTTGGAAAATTATTTTCATAATTTATTAATTTTCGTACGAAGGAAAACTGAATTTTATATAGCTTTAAAAATGAGAAAAAGATTGATTGAGTAGCTTTGAGAGAGTTTTTTAATATGAAAATACGTGGTATGATAATTTGATATATATGATACTGTATTTAAAAGATTTGTATGTGGTGAGTTTTACAGTTTGAAAAAATAGTAATATATCAAGTATATGTAGCAGTCGTGGGTCTTACCAATATAATTTAAATGAAAAAAACGACAATGGTGATTTATAAGTGATATCAGGTATATAGAATTAAAGGTATGAAATGTGTATATTATGTGAAAAATGACAAGATAAAACGATAATTCTCAACAAAATTGTTCAAAAATAATAAAAAAAAAACACGTTTTTTAAATTAATTTTAATGAATAACATAAAAATGAAAACAGGTACTTGGAAATGAAACCACGCAGAAGCAAAGAAAGATGAGAGATAAAACAAGCATTTTATACGTAAAAATCACAGTTGGAACAGCTACACTGCTCCTGCAATGTTATTACCAAATTTGGAACACAATTTCTACAACAGCACATGCTCATTTTGTAAGTAACAAACAGAAAAGAAAAAGGAATTGAACATGGACCAGTAAGTTTCCTACAAAACTGGAACCTGATACATTAATAAGTATGCCAAGGCCACACTAAAATTATTCTTCCTCAAAGATACTTCAGCTGTTGTAGTAAAATTCTATGCCGTCACTGTTTGCTTCTGAACAAAAGCTACACCTTTCTCAATGCTAGCCTTCAGCTCTGGCTTGAGAGCTTCCAAAGCCTTCTGCTCAAATTCGGTTAACCCTTGAAGCTCCGACGAAATCACAGCCTCGACCCCATTCCTCCCAAGCTTAATCCTCGAGGCTTAAAAACGGAAGCTCGGTCAAATCAGATTGGATAAACGAGCATTCATAGACATCACTATCTCCATCGAGCACGGAGCGAGGACTCAACGAATCGTGCCGCAGCATACGCCATCGAAAGAGTAGCTGATCCCGCTCCAGCTTTCGCCTCGACAACTTCTGTCCCAGCATTTTGAATCCTCACGGTTAGTTCCTGCACTTCTTCGTCTGTAAAAGCAACAGACGGATTCGTTTTCGACAACAGGGGCAAAATAGTAATTCCCGCATGGCCACCAACGACCGGGACATCGACGTCAATGAGCTTCAGGTTTTTCTTTTGAGCGACGAAAGTATTTGCTCTGACGACATCGAGAGTGGTGACGCCGAAGAGCTTTTTCGGATCGTAAACTCCTTTGTTTTTCAAAACCTCAGCAGCAATTGGAACTGTCGAGTTCACTGGATTGCTGATAACGTGAATGAAGGCATCGGGGCAATTATCAGCTACAGCCTCGACCAAAGTTTTCACTATGTTGGCGTTAATGTTAAAAAGGTCGTCACGGGTCATACCAGGCTTCCTCGGTACACCGGCAGGTATAACAACAACATTTACTCCTTTCAAACAGTTGGCCAACTCAGATGCTCCTGTAAAATCCGAAACCTGAGCGGGCGTATTGCAGTGACTGAGATCAGCAGCAACTCCTTTGACATTTGCTATATCATAAAGATTTAATGCCGAAACTAATGGTGACATTTTGACCAGAAGGGCTAGTGGCTGGCCTATACCACCACCAGCTCCAAGAATAGCCACTTTATAAGATGCATGAGGCTGAATGTAACTGTAAGATCTCTGGCTATGCTTTAGGGCTTTTGTATTGTAAGAGCGTCTAAGGATAAGGCTGCTTTCACTACCTAAGAATGACGATTCTGATTCATAGCGTACAGAGTTGGCTGCTTTGAGACCGCTGAAATTCCTAAGATAGCTTTTTGGTTCTAATTTGATGCTAAAGGCCTTTGACTGTGTAGGGCCCACTGTCGAGCCAGCGGATGCAGTAGATCCAATGGAGAAATTGGTTGCTGATGTTGCCGCCATCTTACAGTCGCAACCTGCATGACAAAATCGAAAATTGACCTACTCAGGACAATAAACAGAAATGCGCAACATAAACGACTTAAAATTAATTAAAACTATGTTAAACAATAACGATTAATACTTGAAGGAGTCAAAGAGCAATAGATCTGTTTGCAGGATTTCTCAAAAAATATAAACAGGTTATACTACTGTAACTTAACAGGTGTATTTAATAGGGGAAAATGTATCCAAAGTCGCTTTTCATGATACAAATAAGTAGAGAGACTACAAGCTCGCTGAACATGAGTGTAACAAGACCACCGGTTTTTAATTTTCAAATGACTATTTTCGACAAAAGGAGATTGTGGCTAGATATTGAGAAAACTTGTTTGAAGTATATCGGTGTCTACTGAATGCACCGGCCTTGACAAAAATCAAGGTGGGCAACAGGACAAGGGAGACATCATGCCTAAAATGCTTTTAGTATAGTTTTAAATACCATCAAATAAGTCACAGGAGAATTGGATCTCATCCAATTTTGGGATTTCAAAGCTTCAAACTTAGCTTGAAATGAACTAAGATCACAGCACTCCCAGACTTACTAATATTAGAAGAAATTAAAATTAAATGTCACGAATTATGATCCAACAAAATTTTATTTAACGGCGAGATATGTGCCTATTCTCTAATGATAAAACCAAACATATAAAAACAACAAAATAGTTTAAAAAAAAATAATAAAAAGATCCTGTCATTTTCATCCAAGATTACCCACCCACCCACGCAGAAACCTAAAACAATAAACCAACAGCAACAAGTAACAGAATAAATTAAACCCATCACAGTTAAACGAGAGTTTCAGATCTACTGCATATCAGTTCACATCAATAAGTGGAGAAGATGCACTAAGCTAATAATATTTCTGCATTTTCTGAGTTTCCAGCAACACTTATAAATTAAAAAATTAAATAACTGGAAACGCAAGAAATTGAAAATAAATACAAGTTCTTCACAAACTCGTCATAATGCGACAGATCGACGGGCTAAAACAGGTCAAATCGAAACTTAATTCTATTCATTTAGATAATTGAGGAATCAAATAAGATCAAACATTTCAGCAGACATGGGTTCGGTAAACAGAAAAAGAAGGAAGAAAGGAGAGATAAGAGTACCTTTCGGCGTGAAACTCCGAGTGAATAGAAATGGCGTTGAGGGGTTTTGGTTAATAAAAGGAAGTTTACACACACAAACACGGTGGAGTGCGTGTATCTGGAGGGGTTTTGGTTGTCTTAATTTTTTCCGCCGAAGGGCATCGATGAAATCTACACAGGTTAAATGTTTTCAAGCAGCCATATATTTCCCCTTTTTCACCATTACTTTTTTTTTTCTTTATTTTTTTTTTATTTATATTATATCTGGAGATTTCTGACAATTTTGAGCTGTGAATTGTCCAAACACAAAATAATTTGCAAAAGTAGAAAATTGAAGGTTTGTTTATTTATTTATTTTTTGGGAATTTGAACAATAAGGTATATTCATTTACAATCTTCAAAACATTTATATTTGGAAAAATAGAATTGATGAGGCTGCATTCTTACTAAAATCCAAGAAAAAAATATAAAATACGGCAAAATTGTTTTTTAGTCCTCTAAGTAGACATCTTGGAGATTTGATCCTAATTTTTTTGACTTTGGATTTAGTCTTTAAGTGGGTAAAATTCGGATTTTTAGTCCTATTACCTCCTATGTGGTCGAGGTGACTTGTTAGGCTTGTATGGAATATCTTTTTCAAAAATTAATATTTCAATTATAATGGATGAGATGGATGCTTATTTGGCAACACAATTGGAAAAAATGGAGGAAAAATAAGAACAAATCCAACTTGGTATTATATATAAATTAAAATTTAAATAAAATAAAAAATATTTAATTACATAATATACTTAAATTATATCTTAAATTTACAAAAAAAAAAAAATTAATGCAATACAATTTAAAATATTTTAATAAGATTTTTAATAAGTAAAGATCTTAGTTGGAGGGGATGGGATACATTTCAAAGCGAAAGATACTGGGGTTCGAACACCGATCAACACCCTTACAAAAAGGATAAGCGATACCACTTGAGCTACAAGCTTGTGATAAAATATTTTAATAAGATAAATATATTTTAAATTTAGTAATAAAAAATAGACTTTACATCATTAGTTTACTTAACTTCTTATTTTTTAAAAAAAATAATAATTTTAAAAAAAATCAGAAAGATAAATCAACATGTAAATATTTAGTAATCATTGCACAAACATAAGAAAATATATTTGTGCGAAAAAAGCACTAATTATAAGTGCAATGATTACTAAATATTTTACATTTTATCCGAAAAATATTTGTTTTTAAATTATTTATAAATATTTTACATGTTGATTTATTTTTCTTTGAAAAGTTATTCCTAAATAAGATTTTTCTTAAATTATTAATAATTTGAAAAACATAAGAAGTAATTTAATAATGTTGTAAAATCTATTTTTTTATTGAATTTCAAATATATTTATCTAATTAAAATATTTTGAATTTTATTGCATTATTTATGTTTTTTTAAGTTTAAGAAATAATTTAAATATATTATATAATTAAAATATTTTTATTTTATATAAATTTTAATTTAATTATAATACCAAGTTGGATTTGTTCTTATTTTTTCCTCCATTTTTGCCAAGTGTATTATCAAATAAGCATCCATCTCATCCATTATAATTGAAATATTAATTATTGGAAAAAAGATATTCCATGTAAGCCTAACAAGTCACCTTGACCTACTATAGGAGGTAATAGGACCAAAAATCCGAATTTTACCCACTTAAAGGACTAAATCCAAAGCCAAAAAAAATTAGGACCAAATCTCCAATCATGTCTACTTAGAGGACTAAAAAAACAATTTTACCTATAAAATACCAACAATAATTTGTTAGGATGAAATCTTCAAAAAGTAAATTTTGTAAAGTCATGATAGTAAAAGATAAAAATCAATCAAACTAAACCACTTCTTGAAAAATCAGAATTCAAAGTTTAACTCAACTCACAGCTGAATCTTATTAGGATATTATTTTAATTGACGCAAAAAGTTTTGAAAATAAATAAAAGAGAAGGAAATTCATTATTTTCTCCCTAAAATGCAAGACCGAACCGCATAATTCAATAGACTAGAATCATTATTTATTTCTTTATTATTTTATTTTATTAATTTACTTGAAATTGGAGATGTGTGAGGTGTCGTCTAGGACACAAATAGGGTTAGTATAGTCAAACATTGCCTAATGAATAATGAATTAATGATATTAACTCCAACAGCCACAGTCCAAAAATAAGATTTATTTGGTAAGAACAGTGTAATAAGATTTCAAGTTTGATGAAAGCGGATACAAATCCATTCACTTAATATTTGTTTCAGTATTTGATATTTTTTATCCCGTCATGTTCAATGATGTACATATTGATTTTAATATCAACTTTAACTCAGAATGAGAAATGACTAGAGCGACTATCTCAACTCATCGCCGTCTCATGATATTTTCCATTCAATTGGATAAATCTATGATGATGATGATGATTTTGGATTTCATCTCATTTCTCCTTCTTATGAAGGTCACGACAGGATGGACATCCATCGTAAAACTTTGCCACTTTGCTTTTTGCAAGAATTTATAGTGTTAACTAATTTTCGACAATTAATTGACACTATAAACTTCATGCTACCAAGTACCAACCCCACACAATGGGATAAGGTGCGATTGATGATGATGATGAAAAAATTTAAAGTATAAATGTATTCGCAAATAGAAAATATCATATTAAATTACTATATAATAGGGACTATATTAAAGTTAAATAATTAGCAACTAAATATAAAATACAATCAATTATATATAAGTTCAATATTAAGCATTGATTAATCAAGTTGTTGAATTAAATTTAAAAATATGTATAAGTTTATTAGCATTAAATACTTTTAAAATAATTTTGTTAATTTATTAAAACTAACGGTAAGGATAAGATGGTCATTTTTTTGAGTATATGAGTATAAAATAATATATAAAATAATCTTGGCAAGTAAAAAACGTCCCTGATGAATAAGAAGACAGATGTTTAATGCATGTAATAAATTAAAATGGATAATAAGGCATTCAAACTATCTAATTTACACAACTCCACCAGACTACACACACACAAACTTCAAACTAACTAAACATTTTAAAAATTCAAAGTTATTCAGGTCAACATGATAAAAAATAAACAACTATATGAGCTAAGTATACAAAATACATAACTATCCAAGTTACACAACTCCACCAGACTACACACACAAAAACCTCAAACTAACTAGACAATTAAAAAAATCAAAGTTATTCAGGTCAACTTAACAACAAATAAACAACTATATGAGCTAACAATACAATTACTGAATACCAAAAATACAAAACTCACCAACTTTGCAGGCACGTCTTCATCATACTTGTCGCACTTGCTTCCTCCAACCGAAGAATTATCCAATATTTGCATACAACTCCTCTTCATGTCGAACACAATAACAAAGAGGTGTTCACTCTTACATATTGGAAAGAAAAACTGTATAAAACAAAAAAATCATTGTAAAAATCTAACATACTATCATAAAAAACACAAGACATAAAAACAATACAGAATAACTGTTAATGATTTTAAATGAAAGTAAAAAAAAATTATACCATCTCATACGCCTGCAGCTTCTTTGGGTTGGCATCACCAATCTCAGCGTCAAGACTTTGACAAAATAAATCAAAGGATCTACTATCATCAGTTGCCTCGAACTTGTAACAATGGAAAAAATTTGCATGAAATGTGGCAAAACATACACATCCATCAAATACGTAAAACAAAACTAGTTAACTAAATATACATTTCAATGTCAATAACTAAACAAATCCGCTGAGTTACATAAACAAACACACTGAAAAATAGATATGATATTAGCCATTCCTCGTAATTACAAAGCTACCGAGCTATTTAAACAAATTCAATATTCTATCAAAACAATTAGATACACAAATAAAACAAGCGAGATCCGTGAATTAAGTGGGACAATCATATTTAATTAACTATACATTTCTATAATAAAACTAAACAAATCCACTAAACTAAGTAACCAAAACTATTGGACCAACTATACAATTAGTCATTCCTAAGTATACAAAAAAATGAACTAAATAAACAACATCATGAGACTAAACGTGCATTTTTTCCCATCTAAAAACAACACCGCCTAACTAAAAACACCCAGGAAAATTAGGTCAACTAACTCGACATATCAAATTACACAATTTCAACTTACTAAACACACAACCAATCAAACAAAAAATTGAGAAAAGCTACCAAAAACATATAATCATGCACGTGCAAAATATTTTACGATTTCATGCATTGAAATTTAATGAAATTAAAAAAATACAAGTACCGTTGAATATGTGGTAGCAAAAAATCTATAAGGCGAGCTCTTGCTCCTTAACAACTCTTTGGCATTCAAAATCTTCGTCCATACATCAATCAGTGATATGCTCAGGTAACTTCCAGGGCGCATAGTCACAAAGTCCTCCTTGTTATGATCATGTCGCCGACGCCTTGAAGATTGCCTCGTCCTGCAGGATAATGTCCAAGAAAAATAATAATCTGCCATTATAAAAAATTTATAGTATATTTTATCATAAAATATAAAAATTACTTTTCAAGGGTTCTCAAACAACCACTTCACAATCATGTTTTGCTGCTCGGTTAACTTGGACAACACATCAACCCGTCTCTCAACGAACGGGGACGTCAACGTCTCAGTTTTCTTTTTATTTCGCGGTTCATTTCGTCGATAAACCGGCATCTTCTCGCTATTTTTTTTGGTATCTCTTTCCCAGCCAAACCCACATCCAAACCATCATCAGCGTTCTTATTACTCCGTTCCTAAAAAAACAAAATAAACTATAGTAAAAAATATATACAACAAAACATCAAAAATAAACAGGCATGTAAAATGTGGAAAAAAAATACCCCAACATTGTCTAATTCCAAATCATCAGTCGCCTTCTCCTGCCCAGCCTGCTCGTCCACTAGACCCGCAGCCACATCCTTCTCATAAAATCGAGCAGTCTCGACAACCAAGTCCAATTTATCAGTGGTGGGTTCCTGTGTCAAACCAAGACTAAAACTTGGCTGGTCAGGCTTGTCAGGCTTGTCAGGCTTATCACCACTCCATTTCTCAAACTCGTCCCGCTTACATATAGCTGCTTCCATCTTCTCTAGCAGAGCAATATTTTCAGGGTTGCTCCAAAAAGCTTCAGCCTGCTGACTCTCGCTTCCAACCACGTCATCTCCGCCGCGTGTGCCCTCATGACCCGTCTTATGACATATCAAATTTTTCGCAAAGCACTCCAATCTCGAGAAAATCGGGGACCTCGATCACCTCGGACGGGCGTCCCGTATCAAGGATGTTATTTCCACAACATCGGAAGCAAGACAAGCAATCCTTGACTTAATATTCGCAATGTATCCCTGCCGAAATACAAGTAAAACTAATCAAAATGGGTGAACAAATATTGCTATTTTATATAAAGATTGTTAAAATAAATTGAATAATAAATACTACAAAAAGTGTACAACATCCGGAAAATAGGTATACAACATTAGTCAACTAAATATACGAGATATTTTGTTTATGAATTACAAAAATTGGTACACATAAATACATATACAACAAATGTGATCTATGCATAGACAAAAGTATCTGACAATAAGCATACAACATAACAAAATGAAATTATGGAATAATATACAACAATTGTGAACTAAATATACAAGAAGTATACTACAACAACATACGTAATAATAGGTATGCAACATCTAAAAACTAAATATACAACATGTGTCAAATAAATATACAAACACCTGGGCTATGAACTACAACCTGATACACAAAGAAATATATACACAACATAAGTAGTCAATGTATACAACAAAAGTGAACTATCCATACAACATCCAAAAATTCAACATCCAAAAACTAATAAAAAACTTAGTAAAAAATTTACCTACACAACTATGTAACCAATGTAAACAAACATCCTGAGCTATCCATACAAACATTCAAAAATGTTTTTTTCAAAGTATACAAACACTAATTACACAACAAGTGTGTGCTAATTGTACATACAAAAGTAGAATGTACATAGAATTTGCCCCAAAAAATAACAATGAACTTATTGATGCAAGTTTATTTATATACTGTCCACCACCACCGCCGAGGAAGACCGGGAATAAATGATGTTTCCCTTGGTCGACGACCAATCCCTCCAACCGAGGTTGCAATGAAACCGCACCAACATATGGAGCCTCCACATATCCCCCGCCCAAATCCACCGTGTAGGAACTCTTTACGAATTCTTTTCTTAACCTTTTCCATCGTCCATGAAGCAAATGCTAGGTAATGTCCTCGGCACATCTCTCGCTAAGTACATTGACGACCTCGTCCAAGTAAAAACACCGCAAAACATAGACAAAATTGTAAATGTGCCAACACAATAGATTTTAAAAATGCAAAAATGCAAATACATGATGAAATTACCGTTAACAACAAAACGGGCCCATGGAACTCATACTTGTTCGTCTCGTCCCATTTGAGTCTTTTGGATAGAAGGGTGTTCAAGGTATAATCCCACCAATTGAACTCTCTTATTTTTGAAACATCGTCAAGGCAATTGAGAATAAGTGGATTGATATATCCACTCTGTAAATTCCCAATAAGTACATCGTCAACGAGCGTAACAAAATGTCTACGAAACCGGTCCCCCATCTACGCCTTTGCATCATCCTAAAAGCCAAATCGCCTGTTGTCACCTTATGGAAATTTGGAAACATTGTTTTCCACTCTTCGTACAACGCACATTTTCCGGATTTTTTCTTCTTCTCAATAACAATGTCACCGTCGGGGAACCCCAGTAACCTACCAACATCTTCCTATCGAGATGAATACGCCTACCATCCTCGAAAACCAATTCGCTACTTAGTGCATGGAAGTTTTCAACCGGCCAAGTATGTAAGCGTCTTATTAAAATCATCAATTTTTAAAGAAAATAAACTACCAAATCCCATCTCAATGATGCAGACTTGCATTCGGGTTTAAGGGCATGGAGAGCATCTACAATAACCTTGGGTTTCGCCGCCTTATTTGCGTTCCAGGGTAGTCCACGATCGATCATTTGCCTCTTTTTAGGCCGCTCATCTTGAACTCTCCTCCTCACCACCGCCAACTTTCTCTCTCCTCTTCTTCACTTGACATTTTTTAACACAAAAGATCCTGTGTAAAAAAAAAAATAACAACAACTCATATGTCATATGCATTAGCATGTTTCCAATTCAAAATTGTATATTTAACTTAGCATAAAAGGTATAATTGGAAATTGTCAACATCCCCATGTAAAAAACCAACCAGGTATAATGCATACGGTTGGAATACAACAAAACCCCCAACACAAAATAAGCACACGATTCATATATAAAAATTAATAACACATTCTCGTTGACATTCCATATTAACTTGTGTATTTAATATAACAAATTTGTATAAGTAATACAAACAATTCATATCTGTCAAATTTACACCATTGAATGTTTAGAAACCACTAGATTAAGTTTGTTTAACATTGCATATGTGTTTACTTAGTATATATAATCTGCAATCATCTTCCGAGTTCACATACCACTACAAATTGTATATTTAGCATGACATATATGTACATTTAGTATATCACATCTGTATATTAGTCGTAGGACAATGTTCCAAATACCAACTACTTTTTTTTCCAATATAGCAAACGAATTTTTTTAAACACAACTTATCTGTAAACTTGGAATACACTATAAAACCCAACTCAAAAAACTACCGAGATACTTATATGAAAAGTTAACACACATACTTGTTTATATCCCTCCTAATCTTGTATATTTAATTGAACACTACAAATTTTTTCCTTATTTACAAAAAGCTCAATCCAACGAAAAGGGCACAAACACAAGAACAATGTTGCCTTCAAAAGACAAAATACTAACAACATGTAAGTAAAACTGAAATACCGAGAAAAATCAAGAAACGAACCGAACCGAAAAACCCTAGTTCGTCTACGAAGATACAACCTCCAAACACCGAACGACTTGGGAATGCAGAGGAGCAAGAGTTGTTCAAGAGAGGACGGTCAAAAAAATTGCAGAGAACTTACTATAATGGAGAAGAAGACGGAAATTTGAGAATCTTGCAAGAGTTCGTTCAACAGGGACGGTTTCTTGAGAGAGTTGATTCGAGAAGATACCAAATACACAAATTGAATTGAAAAGGCGTGACTAGTTTAGAGAGTGGGCTTTTTGCCTCCTAAAAATCAGTTAGGTGGGAATGGAAAGATTGTATTTTCCTAAAAAATAGGAAGTAACGTTCTTTTTCATATAAGCGATGTGGATGAAAATACAATATTACCCTTACATTCCAAAAATAAGAAAAATGATCTCAACCATTAAAATATTTAAATCAAGGGTTTATAATTGGTCTCATGGACTAACCTAAAGGGATTGGTCTCATTTGAACCAATCCCTATATATATATATATATATATATATAAATGAAACATCTTTGAAAGTCCAAAACTATATCAACCCCCAAAAAAGCGGCCATCACATATAATTATACTCTTTATTTTAAAAAAATATATATATTTTCAATTAATCATCACATAATAGGTAGCCATCATATATAATTCACTATCAATAAACCATCATAGATAGGCAAACCAAACTTTTTACACACCATTCATAATTGATATGCAAGATCACTCGAGGAAAGCTCCACGTAAAAAATTACCTACCTCAAAACTAAAATCACAACTACCCATACATGTGATCTTGTACGCATCTAGCCTACTCCAAACACACTTCATCATTTCGGGTTTAGAGTACTTAATATTTTTAAACGTTAACAAACACCTATTTTGTTATCAAAAACCAATTATGAAAATCTAAAATCTATAACAATCTCACAACAAGATAAATGAAGAGTCTCGGGGGTAGAAGACATAAATATGTCCGATTCCTTTGACATGAATAATAGCATAGGCAAAGGCAATTGTACAAATCAATCGTACTTTTTTTCATGTTATAAAGAGATCGCTTCGCTCTCATTTTTGTAGAAAATTGAGCACTCATGTTCAAAGCTTGTGTAGAAGAGCATATAAATTTTTACCTTAATCAATAAGCGAAAGAGATTACTATAGCAACCAACAAAAACATGGAGTCCCATCTCATTGTGGTTTTCTGTGTTGGTATACAACAAAAATCAAAGGGATACATTGGGGAATAATTCGAACTAACAAATGTCTATTACAAACAAAGCGAAAAAGAAAGCGATAAAGCAAGTCGAGCAAGCGAACTCTTTCTTTAAGATTCTTGTTGCCTCGTCACGATGCTCACGGTTGCATGCAACGAGTCTCCCAAGATACATAAACTTTGGTAAAGATAGGAGCACCACAAATCCTTCTACCCGGCGAACTTAGATAAGTGAGGCCCTAAGTGACGTCACACCCTGACGTAACACCTACTATGTAAATGCAATTTTTGAGTGACAGACTGTGTATGTAGTATGCACGAATTTCTGTGATTGTGAATGTGTTTTGCACATCTAAGGATGGCAAAATGACCCGTCCCACCGGGCACCCGACCCGACCCGTTTGACTCGAAGCGGGGCGGGGCTGGGCTGGGTCTCACCTCGCCCGCGGTACCGCCCCGCCCCGCCCGCCCGTTCTATTTTTATTTATTTTTAATATATTTAATGTATATTTTATATATATATTATATAAAATAATATAGTTTTATGTATTTAATACTATATTTAACATATATAATATAAAATTTTATAAATAATATGTATTTATAATAAAAATATAATTAAAAATTATTAATAACATAAAATTTAAGATAAAAAAAAAAAAAATCACCACGGGGTGACCCCCCGTCCCCATGGGGGGGTGCAGGTATCGAGATACCCGCCCCGTTGCCATCCCTATGCACATCTTCCACTGAATGGAGGGGTCTTTATTTATAGGAAAAACACAAGGCATCCTCCAAAGGAAAGCTATAATAATTTGGACTCAATAATGTCCATAATTAACGATCAAATCCTTAGTATCTTGATTGATTTGTGCAAAGTCATTCCTTCCAATTGTGGCCTCAATCAGTTTAGGAATGATTTTGATGCACTCTTTCAAGATTCCATAAAAATTGGTGATTCGAGTCCAAGTTGCCTATTTAACAGATAAAATCAAGCAACTTACCAAACACTGGATTTTGACCAATCTACTAATATTTCATATATGTTGGATACATTTCCCATAAATACATCTTTCCAAGTATACCATTTGTGTACCAATTTTTCACTCACCAATAAATGGTTTTGTGAAAATAATTGCACCACTCGTTTCCAAAATTAACGTGTCTCTACACTTGGAATTTGGCTTACCAAAACCAATTTTTCCAACAATCCCCCACATGAGTGAAAATGATGCATGCAGACTCAGTCACTCAGACCCCAGGAAACATTGTTGCCATCAGGATAGGTAGCTTGTGGCTTTGAAACTTTCTTAGTAAGATACTATCGGATATATCTGCTGCATAGTGGATACGATGCCTTGAACTACTCCGTTTACGAATATACCAAGATAATATTAGTTACACAACAATATTCGCTCATCTCGAAGTTCTCTGGTTGTGTCCGTTTTGGCCATGGATCACACTTGAGATTCATAAGTGTTTGATTGAGGCGGCCCGTCCTCACACTTACATAGGTGACCTTGCCTTTTAGAGGTACCCTATAATACCCCACCTTATAAGGTATAGGACGTCATTATAGGTCCATATGACTTAACCTCACCACAGTCAGCAGGTTCAATCACTTGGTTGTGCTCTCTAGGTAATGGTTAGCTTGAAGCTAAGTACCAAGTGCTATGACTGAACATTTTAAAGTCTAGTTTTCCTACTGAACTAAGTTCTTGGGATCTCCAGTCATCATAGTTGGGTTTCCGCTAGAAACTGTTCTTTAATTTGTGGATTTTACACCCATTTCTTCTAGCAATTTATGGAATGTTCTCTATCTGGTGTGTGAAACGAACATAAAAGTGATCTTTGTTTAGCCCTTTAGCGAGCGAATCCACTATATTCTCCTTTGACTTCATATAGTCAATGGCTATAATTCCTCTTGAGATTATTTCCCTCACGGTATTGTGTCTCCGACGAATGTGCCGAGACTTACCATTATACATAGCACTTTGTGCCCCGCCTATTTGCTTGGCTATCCGCGTGTATCAATATTGATGACATAGGCTTGTCCCAACATGGAATGTCCTCAAGGAAGTTTGAAGCCATTCGACTTCTTCACTCGCTTTATCCATAGTTATGAATTTCGATTCCATGGTGGACCAGGCTATGCACGTTTGCTTAGTGGACTTCAAGACATCGCACCTCCACCTATGGTAAATACATAACAAATGGTGGAATGTGAGTCTTTTGAGTCCGATATCCGTTTGCATCAATGTACCTTCCTAATCTTGTTGGATAGCTCGTGTAGTGCAACCAAAACTTCAAGGTGTACTTCAAGTATCGTAACACACTTGTCAATGTTTTCCGGTGCTCACTGCTTGGATTCCATTGTGAATCTGCTCAGCTTATTCACTGAATATGCCAGATCTGGCCTTGTACAATTTGTGATGTACATTAGGCTCCCAATGACCCTAGAGTAATCAAGTTGAGCCCTTTGGTTCCCCTGTGTTCTTGATTAAATGCAGGCTATCGTCTATGGGTGTCCTTGCGGTGGATCATCAAAGGTATTGAACTTTCTCAATACACTTTTGATATAGTGAGACAGAGATAGTAGGATGCCTTTTGAAGTCCTCTCTATTTTGATCTCTAGGATCACATCGGCTAGACCCAAATCCTTCATGTCAAAGTTGTCTTTCAACATGTTATTCGTCCTCATGATCAATTCACGAGTGCTTCCCATTATCAACATATCGTCAATATATAGACAGACAATGATAAACGGGTCAGGTGTGCCCTTTACATATACACACACTTATCGCATTCGTTAATGCGAAATCCATTTGACATCATCACATTGTCAAATATAATGTGCCATTGCCTTGGTGCTTGTTTTAGTCCATACAAGGACTTAACTAGTCTGCACACCTTTTTCTCTTGTCAAGGAACCACAAACCCCTCGGGTTGTTTCATATAGATTTCTTCCTCTAAATCCCCGTTCAAAAATGTAGTCTTTACATCCATCTGGTGAACTTCGAGATTGTGCAAAGCAACAATCGCCTAGAGCACCCTAATGGAGGTAATCCTAGTTACAAATGAGTAGGTGTCGAAGAAATCATGTCATTCCTTTTGTTTGAAGCTCTTACCCACGAATCTGGCTTTATATTTATCAATTGATCCATCAGCCTTGTATTTCTTCCTTAGGACCCACTTGCATCAACCAATTCCCATGTG
This sequence comes from Rehmannia glutinosa, assembly GCA_016081115.2. Lineage (NCBI taxonomy): Eukaryota > Viridiplantae > Streptophyta > Magnoliopsida > Lamiales > Orobanchaceae > Rehmannia > Rehmannia glutinosa. The sequence continues at coordinate 55,173,908 of CM071930.1, forward strand.
TGGTTCTACATGATAGAGTCTATCTATGCACTGATAGCCTCCTTCCACATTGCGGCTTCAGGACTAGATAATGCTGCTTGGATGGTCCTAGGTTCATTATCCAACAAGTAGATCATGAAGTCTGGACCAAATGACTTAGCTGTCTTCGCCCTTTTGTTGTGTCTTGGCTCATCACCATCTTTTGATGTATCACCTGTAGCATCACGAGTTCTTTTTATCGAACTCTCTTCTTTGTTTTCTTTACAAGGATAGATGTGCTCGAAAAACACATCATTCCTTGACTCAATAGTGGTTCCTTCCGTCACATCAAGTATATCTGACTTGTGTACTAGAAATCGATATGCAATACGGTTCAGTGCATATCCTATGAAGATACAGTCGACCATCTTGGGTCCTATCTTCACTTGCTTTGGCACTGGTACTTTTTGATTGGCATGTATTTTGCATGTATTTTGGGCTTAATTTTGGTTAGAATATGTTGATATGCATGCATTACATGTGTAAATAGGGCTTTATCACTGTTTTGTGGAAAAGGATTACGTTTTACTCATTTTGTAGGAATTTATCGATAATTGTAGCATTTTGGCAACAATTCAGAGCATTGCAATCGCCAATACTTGATGTGAAGTACGAAGTTTGGAGTCGAATCGAGAAGAAGTCGAGTTTAAGGCGAAAAAAGGAAAAAATGGCCAAGTGCTTGTTGCTACAGATGAGCACGGGCAGGGCGTGCTCCCTAGCATAGCCCGTGCTCAATCCTAACTCAGGCCTCAAGGTTCGACATATAGCACGCCCTGGTCGTGCCATACAGCACGGCCCGTGCTCCATGCTGTGATTTGGACAATTCATGCGGCACCCAGCACGGGCTGGGCGTGACCTAGCGCACGGCCCGTGCGCCTCTGCGGGCAAAACAGAGTTTAATCGTTGTGAACTAGGTTTCGACCCAAACGAAGTACAAATAGAGACGGGGCGGCCACAAACAGGGACACGCTGATTTTTGCCCTAGAAAGTAGAGAAAAGAGCAATTTTCCACCGGAGAATTGGAGAGATCGATCAAGACCGCAACCACACCTTCGAGGATTGAAGATAGATCGAGAGATCATCATCATCCCCGAGTTCACTCATTCCATAGTATCATTATTTTCAATTAGTTTAGACATGAACATTAATAATTTGTCTATGGATTATTTCTTTTCTATGTCTGGCTAAATACTTTGTGATTCCCGGGTTTGGGAGTAGGTTAATGGATACTTTTATTTGATGATTCATTGCAATCAAAGTTAATGTTTTCCAACCCTATTCAAGTACTTTGCTTTAATTCTTGTTTTATCAAAAAGCTATTGGTTTAACTTGTTTTGATATATTGATTCATAATTCAAACAAATGAGTTTCAATATTAGATCTATGCGTACTTGACACAAATATCTTGCATGATTGAGAAGTCTGTGAATATTTGTGAGGCTTTATAATCTTTTGAACTGTTGGGAGTTGGATATATCATGTTGAGTAGAGATGCTAGCAAAGATATTCCAATCAACGCTTTTACATGCATCTCGAGAGATAAGGTAAATTACTTTTGTGATTGGTCTATAGGGAAGAATACGTTTAACTTTGGTTTGATTAATCTGATAATAAAAGGGGATATTAACTGAAACCATAACCCAGGAATCCATTCATTCATACTTGATCTTTTAATCCACTCTTTGCTTTGTTATTCTAGGATAATTTTTTCATTAGTGTTAATAAAATCAATCCATCTCAAATTCGATAGTCTAGATAAAAATAAGGCTATTATAATCCAGTAATTAATACATTAATTTATTAGTCCCTGTGGATTCGACCTTGCTAACCCTATTCTATAAAATGCACCGTACACTTGCGGTGAAGCTAAAAAAAATAAGGCAAACAAGTTTTTGGCGCCGTTGCCGGGGACTAATTAAATTTCTAGTACTAATATTGCGATAAATAAAATTATTTTTAATTTAGACATTTTTTCTTTCTTTTTCTTTTGTTGTTTAATTTTACTTCTACTGTGTTTGACTTGTTTTCTTTAGTTGGTTCAGGTAGTGCATGAACACTCGCTCGAAGCAAGGAGAATTAGCACCATTCATACCGGAGGTTGAGGCTTTTGCTAGGCGAATTAGTGCGGCTACTAAACGGGCGAGAAAAGACAACAAGAACAAGCTATGGCAGACGTAGAACATAACAACAGAGGCGATAACTTGGGTCGATAAGGAAGGTAACAACCGGGCCAGAAGGGTCAATGTCGAGTTACCAATACCAGAGGTTCCGGTGGCTCGTGATCCGGCAGTCCAGCAACAAGTGATTCGCAATTACTTTCGCCCACAGACCAATCGCAACTATGGTGGAATTGCCAATGTCCCAATCAATGCGAATAACTTTGGTGAAGCCGGATGATCTCGATGGTGCAATGAGAATCGATTTGGGGGTTTCCGTATGAGGATCCCAACTCTCATCTTACGAATTTCATACAGATTTGCAATACTATCAAGATAAATGGGGTGACTGATGATGCTATACGTCTTCGCCTATTCCCTTTCTCTTTAAGGGATAAGGCTAGGAACTGGTTAGGCACCCTAACTAAGGGGAGTGTGAACAATTGGGATGAGCTGAGTCAGAGGTTTTTGTTTAAATACTTCCCACCAAGCAAGACACTACAACTCAAAAGTGAGATCACTCGGTTCCAGGAAGTTTGAATCGAGCCTTTGTATGAGGCCACGGGAGAGATTCCGGGATTTGTTGAGGAGGTGCCCGCAAAGACGGATTTCACGAAGATCAACAACTCGCTTGCTTTTACAATGGGTTGATGGGGCGATTAGATCGTTTGTGGATCTTTGCGGCGGGGCGCTACTTGCAAGGTTTTCGGAGGATGCATTCAACTTGTTGGAGGAGATGGCCATGAATAACTACCAGTGGCCCTCCGAGAGGACTAATGTGAAAAGGGTAGCCGAAGTTTCTGATTCGGACCTAATTAAAGAGTTGACAGCCCAGATGGCCGTATTGACAAACCAATTGAGTGCTTTGACAAAGGCAAATGAGGGAAACGCGGGTGCAAGTAATTGGGGAGTTCCTTTAGATCTGATAGAGGAAGCAAATTATGTTAATAACTAGAATTTCAATAATTTCCGGAACAATCAAGCTCCTACCCATTACCATCCGGGCTTGAGGAACCACGAGAACTTCTCCTACGCAAACACGAAAAACGTGATGCAACCACCACCGAGGTTTAATATGACAAATGGTGTCATTACTGCAGAGCCTAAGCCAACCATGGAGGATATGTTCACCTCGTTTATGAGTGAGACGAGGAACAGATTCAACAAGGATGAGGCGAAGATGGATAAAATCGAAAACCATGTCACACAATTGGCCAACACTATGGGGTCCCAAATGAAAAATCTTGAAACCCAAATTGGCCAATTAGCTACAATTATTGGTGGGCAGCATCAGAAAGGCCAATTTTCGAGCAACACTAAGGTTAATCCAAAGGAGCAGTGTAAAGCCATTAAATCCGAGGAGTATAGCGGAATACGAGGTGACGAAAATACCAAAAAATATTGATCAATCGCAGGGGGCACGACCCGTGCGCCAGAGCACGGCCCGCCCATGCACCCTGCTGGAGCTGCGATCGACATGCCGGGAGACGCGGAAACTGAAGCAAATGGCGATGTTGAGGCCGAGGAAGGAATTGAGGATCATTGTCTTTGAACAAAAAGAGGCTGAGAAGCTTAAATCTTTCTCTAACCACGATATTTCTAAACTTAATGTTCTCCTTCCTTTTCCCCAACATTTTCAAAAGAAAAAGTTAGATGCGCAATTTGCTAAATTTTTGGATATCTTTAAGAAAGCGCATATTAACATTCCTTTTGCGGATGCATTGGAGCGAGATGCCCAATTACGCTAAATTTCGAAGGATGTTATGTCAAAGAAGAGAAAGATGACTGGTTTTGAGCAGTCAATCGGTGAGAAGAATGCGTGCAATAATCCGAGAGAAACTACCACAAAAATTAAAAGATCCGGGAGTTTCACTATCCCTTGTGCTATTGGTGATGTTTTCTTTAAGAAAGCACTATGTGATTTAGGAGCGAGTATTAACTTGATGCCTTTGTCCATTTTCTAGGCAACTTGGATTGGGAGAGGTGAAGCCATCTACGGTCACCTTACAACTCGTGGACCGATCACTCACGTATATCGAAGGGAATCATCGAGGATGTGCTTGTCAAAGTAGATAAATTCATATTCCTGTCGATTTTTTGGTCTTTGGATATGGAGGAGGACAAAGATGTCCCTTTGATACTTGGGCGTCCATTCTAGCTACGGGAAGGCCTTAATAGATGTGCAAAGGGAGAGCTCACATTACGAGTTAATGATGAGCATGTTTTATTTACTATCTATAAGGCACTTCAATTTCATGATGGTGTTGAACATTGTAATTTCATTGATGTAGTTGAATCTTGGATTGATGAGTACCACGGATCATACATTGTTTAGGGATAATTTAGAGTTTGGTTTGATACATTCGTGTTCAACATCAAACATGATGATTGATTATGATAACCAAGACTTGTATGATTGCATTTGTGCTTTAGATAACTTGTAGGAACTACCGAGGAGCGCAAGAGGCGCGCACACGCAGAAAAATGTGCGAGAGTCCGTTCTACAGGGGCGCACGACCCGTGCTACAGAGCACGCCCAGGTCGTGTGCATGGTCGAAAGAAAAGCTAGAAAATCCTACGAGAGCACGGCCCGTGCCTCTGAGCACGGGCAACCCGTGCCTAAGGTCGAAGAAAAAGCTAGAAAATCCGACGAAAGCACGGCCCATGCGTCTAAGCACGGGCAGCCCGTGCCTAAGGTCGAGAGAAAAGATGAAATACCTGAGAGAGCACGGCCCGTGCTCCTGAGCACTAGCAGCCCATGCGTCCATCCGAAGAGGTTACTTCAAACCTAGAACTCAAACCCTTGCTCGAGCATCTCAAATATGCATTCCTTGGAGAGAATAACACGAGTCCGGTAATCGTATCATCTCTTTTAACTTCAGTTCAACTTGATAAATTGCTTAGGGTGTTAAGAAAACATAAGTCGGCTATCAGTTGGTCAATCTTTGATTTAAAAGGCATCAGTCCATCGATTGTAATGCATAAGATTAGAATGGAAGATGTCTATAAACCTTCGGTGTAAAATCAAAGAAAATTAAACCCTATAATGCAAGAAGTCATTCGAAAAGAGGTTTTAAAATGGTTAGATCTTGATCGATGCTATTTCGATAGTTCTTGGGTAAGTCGGTGCAAGTGGTACGAGGAAGAAAGGGAGATGATTTGTAGTTAGAAACGAAAGTGATGAGCTTATTGCAACTAGATTAGTTCTGAGGGTGGCGTATTTGCATTGATTATAGGAAACTAAATGATGCTACTCGCAAAGATCACTTTCCCCTTCCCTTTATTGATATGATGCTTGATCGCTTGGCGGGATATAATTACTATTGCTTTCTCGATGGTTATTCCGGGTATAATCAGATCATGATTGCCCCGGAAGACCAAGAGAAGACGACATTACATGCCCCTATGGTACATTTGCATTTCACAGAATGCCATTCGGACTATGTAACGCGCCCGCAACTTTTCAGCGATGCATGATGGCTATCTTTCATGATTTCATTGAGAAAATAATGGAGGTTTTTATGGATGATTTTTCTGTGTTTGGAGACTCATATGATCATTGCTTGGATAACCTTTCTCTAGTTTTGCAGAGATGCGAGGAGACTAACCTTGTTTTAAATTAGGAAAAATGCCATTTCATGGTACGTGATGGCATTGTATTAGGCCACCGAGTCTCTTCTGCAGGTTTGGAAGTTGATAGAGCGAAGGTCGTTGCCATTGAGAAGCTCCCACCTCCGACAAACGAGAAGGCGATTAGAAGCTTTTTGGGGCACGCCGGATTCTATAGAAGGTTTATCCGTGACTTTTCTAAAATCACTAAACCTTTGAGTCAGTTATTGGAAAAAGATACTGCTTTCAATTTTTCCGATGATTGTTTGCAGGCTTTTGAGATTCTGAAGAAGGCTTTGGTGACAACACCAATTCTAGTAGTTCAGATTGGAGTTCAGCCCTTCGAGCTAATGTGCGATGCAGCGACTTTGCAGTTGGGGCTGTTTTGGGTCAGAAAAGAGACAAGTTGTTCAGAGCCATCTATTATGCGAGCAGAACTTTAGATAGCGCACAACAAAACTACACCACCACGGAGAAGGAAATGCTGGCAATCGTGTTTGCATTCGATAAGTTCCGCTCTTACTTGATTGGAACTAAGATGATATTCCACACCGACCACGCGGCGATCAAGTATCTATTCGACAAGAAGGATGCCAAACAAGGAGGCGATTCGGTGGATCCTTTTGTTGTAGGAGTTCGATGTGGAAATCCGGGATAGAAAGGGTTGCGAGAACGTAGTAGCCGATCACTTATCCAGATGGAATACAAGAAAGAGGAGAAAGAAGGCACGGAGGCAATTAAGGAGGAGTTCCCCGATGAGCAACTTCTGATGTTACAGGATAAATTCCCATGGTATGCGGATTTTGTTAATTATTTGGTTGCAGGGGTCTTGCCTCCAGATTTATCTTTCTATCAAAAGAAGAAATTTCTCCAACAATGTCAAGTTCTACATGTGGGACGACCCCTTGCTCTTTAAGAGGTGCGCAGACACCATCATTCGATGATGTGTGCCTCAAGAAGAGTGGGAGGGAGTTTTACAATAGTGCCATTCTTCACCTTCCGGGGGACACTTTGGTCCAACACGTACGGCGGCAAAGGTATTGCAAAGTGGTTTATACTGGCCTACATTATCTAATGATTGCTATCTATTTGTACAGCAGTGTGATAGGTGCCAGCGGATGGGGAACATCTCGAGAGGACATGAGATGCCCATGACCAATGTGATGGAGGTCGAACTCTTTGATGTATGGGGGATCGACTTCATAGGCCCCTTCCCATCTTCATCGGGGTATCAATACATTCTACTTGCAGTGGAGTATGTATCTCGATAGGTTGAGGCGATTCAGGCACAAACCAATGATGCGCGAGTAGTGCTCAAATTCCTAAAGAAAAATATATTCACTCGGTTTAGAATCCCGAGAGCTTTGATTAGCGACGGGGGGTCACACTTTGTGAATAAATTGATGAGCACTTTACTTGCGAAGTATGGGGTCAAACACAAGGTGGTATTAGCATACCATCCGCAGGCAAACGGGCAAGCAGAGGTAGCCAATCGCGAGATTAAGCAAATTTTGGAGAAGACGTTAATATAAATCGCAAGGATTGGGCCATGAAGTTAGATGATGCATTGTGGGCATATCGGTTTTGCATACAAGACACCATTGGGCACATCACCATATCGGTTAGTATTCGGAAATCATGTCACTTTCCGTAGAACTAGAGCATAAGGCATTTTGGGCTGTGAATAAGTTAAATTTTGACTTCAAGCGGCGGGTGAGAAGAGACTCTTGCACTTAAATGAGATGGAGGAGTTAGGGATGAAGCTTATGAAAATTCCCGGATTTACAAGGAGCGAACCAAAAGATGGCATGATCGAATGATAAAGAAGAGAGAATTTTTACCGGGTGAACAAGTCCTTTTGTTTAACTCGCGTCTTAAACTCTTTCTGGGAAAATTTAAGTCGAGATGGTCGGGGCCGTTTGTGATAAAGAAGGTGTTAAATCCTCCGGAAATAGTGGAATTATTGAGCCAAGATGGGGAGGCGTTCATGGTGAATGGCCAGAGGATCAAGCATTACCTAAGCCAAGATCAAAAGAAAGAGGTGACACGCCTCACTTTGCTAGAGCCGTGATCGAGTAAACAGGCGCCAAGCTATAGACGTTAAATTTAGCGCTTGTTGGGAGGCAACCCAATGGTTTTGCTGTTTTATTTCTTCCCATGTTTTCTTGGTTTGTTTTTCCCTTTTCTAAGTTAGGATTTATTTGCTTTCATAGGTTAGGATTTTCTTGTTTTCCATATTCAAAAAAGAAAAAAAAAACCCCCGCACGGGCAGCCCGTGCCATAGAGCACGGCCCGTGTGGTGCCCAAAAGTTGGGCTTGAATGTTCGGCCCCTAGCACGGGCCGCACGTGCCATAGAGCACGGGTCGCACGTGCCATAGAGCACGGCCCGTGCTCCCGTCTGCTGAGACAGATTTAAGACGGGCAGAGGGCCTAGTTTCTTCACAAAAACCCCGCCTCTCTCGCGCAGTTAGAAGATAAATCGAAACCCTCGCACTTTTTGCGAAAATTTCCCTTAGTTTTCATTACAAAATCACTTCCCACACTACTCACTTACAAATTACACACTTAAACAATCTTTGAAGAGAAGATTTGAGTAGAAAAGCACCTAGGGTTTCAAACTTCAACTTTTTTTCAAATTCTCGGGATTTAAGGTATGAATTGCACTTTTTATTTCGAATTTCTTGAGGACTATGGATTAGGGTTGCTATATGATGCTTGTTTGATACTTTTGCCATGAATTTGATTGAATTTTTCTATTGGACATTTTATCGAACACCTTGTGGGTTGTTGAATTAGGATGTTTTTGGTTGATTGCTTGATGAATAATACATGAGCTCGAATGTTTAGGGTGTTAGTGACTAGGATTCTTTGCAATTATATTGTTAGTTGGGTTTGGAAGCTTAATTGTGGATTAAATTGTAGAGATGAGACACTATGCCTTATATAGATTATTGTATGTAATTCATCGTTTTCTTTTAATTAGCACGTCACGGATTCTCACGATTGTTTTGCCAGGTACTCATCGAACTAATGGCTGAACCAAGGAACCGACCGAATAGAGGTAGACGAGGATGGGGGCCGCCACCGCACGTGCGCCACCACACCCAGATAGTCCCGAGGCTTACGGGCTTAATATAACAGAGAACGAGATACTGGATAAGTGGAACCGGCTCATCACTCGTTCTTTCACACCCACACACGCTATGCCGATGATGAGTGTACCCGAGCTCTCGGGATACATGAGGAGGTTTGGCATATGTTCGAACGAGTGGGATGGACCGCCTTCATGCAAGGGCGGTGGCCAACATTTAAGACACTCGAGCTTGAGTTCTTAAGCACCGTGCAGGTTACGGAGACACGAGTAAGAAATGAACCTCAGAAAATCCATTTCAGATTGGGCAACGTATGGAGGAACGTCACTATCGAACGGCCGAACGCATTTTTGGGGTACCATCGACGCCCGTCGGACGGCGCAAATTATAACTCGCATGAATTTTGGCGATTGTTGACTGAAACCCCAGAAACTGGCCTGATGCAGTATGTGGCACGCACATCCAAGGCCTCGTCACTCCGCAACCCCGTATTCCGCTACATCCAAAAAGTGATGGCTCATTTCGTGTTAAGCAGCACAAAGAACGGGGTATGCAAGCGAGCGAGCTATACCTACTTTGGTGTATGCTCACCCGCACCCCTTATAATATGGCAGCGTACTTTGTGGAACACACCGTTTACATTTCTCAGCAGGAAGCGGGGATAATATTAATTGGGGGAATGATAATCCCCATTGCTCAATATTTTGGGGTTAACATGCGCCGCATAGAGCCGATAGAGGGCAGTCGAAGCATCAACATGAGCGCCCTCCGCACCATGAAGATCATCACTGAAGAGGAGAACATCCTCTGTTTTCAACAAAAAGTCAGTGCGGTTTCCCCCTCCTAACCACATGACTCACTCTTTGTGGTGGACAATTAAAATAACTGGCTCCTGAACTCTGAAGCACATATCAGGGTCCTGGATGGCCTGACTGCACGAAAAAGGAGGAGGGTAGCAGGGTTACTCAATGAAGAGGATTTGGTGGAGGCAAGGGAGTACGATTGGCAAGAGAGGGGTTTCGGCGGGGTTTCCCACGGGCGGCCCGACATTCGAGCTCCTACCAAGGTGAGGAGTGTGGGGGGCGAGTTTGATCATGATAGATTCTATGCTCTTGAGGAGAGCGTGCGCCCAAAGATAGGGGCGACCGGTGCTTTCGAGCGGAGCGGGAACAAAGGTACCAAGCCAGAACTTGTGGTACCAAGCCGGGAAGCGGCGGGAGTTGGAGATATTGCAGGCGTTGCATCGATTCAAAATTGGCATATCTCCCGGGGCCACTTTCCGCCGCCACCCCCACGATAATCAGTCCTATCCACACTTTTCTTTGAAATTCTACCTTCTCTTCTATACGCTATAATTTCATTCAAGTTTGGGGGGAGGTAGTAATTTTGTTGGAGGGTGTGGCATTTTTTCATTCATGTAGTTGCATTTAGAGCATGTAAGATGCATTGCATTAGATGTTTTTGATTAGTTTAGCACGTTTATTGCTTTAGCACGTTTATTGCTTTCTTAGTTGTTTGGGGAGTGAGTTGACCGCTATTGTGTGTTTGTTGATCTTGGGAGCATGTGTTGAACAGTTTATGTTGTTTTAAATTGGGTGTTGAGTGTGAGTTGACCGGGTTGAGAATAATTAATATGGAGCATGTGATTATTGGGATCATGGTTAATATAATTTGAATTATGCACTTACAAGCCTGTGAGCTTTTTGAGCCTTTACTGCTTTCATATTATGCAGTCTTGTTGGTTGATTGAGTGTGTCATTCATGTTGTTTTGAATTCTAGAACTTGCTCTGGTATCTCCGTCAAAGTCACATGTTGTATGCATTCATGAAAATGATTTTAGGTCATTTTTGTTAAGCGTTTCAAGCCTTTTTGCCTATCTTATGTTATTTGATTTCCCTAGTTAGCCAATTTGAGCCTATTGCCTGATTTTTTTGATAGCCACATTTCAAGCCTTAAAACTTAATTTGATATATCTGTTACCCTAAGCTTGAGCGTATAGCATTGAGTAAAAGGATAGAATAAAGGGTTGAATGAAAGGATATCGAAGAGTTAGAAAATAGTTTATATGTTGGGTGATTGGGAATAAAAGAAGAAAATGAGGAAAAGTGAAGAATACTCACCAAGGAGTCGAAAAAAAAAAAAAAAAGACTGCAGAAGTGAGCCGACCATAAATGAAAAATAGGCTGGAAATTGTGATGTAAGGCAAAGGAGAATGATTTGTATGAAAAAAAGAAGGGAGAAATAGAGAGATGATAGGATATAAGGCGATTGGGAGTACATAGTTGATTCGTATTAGAATAACTGTTTGAGAAAAAGATGTGCTTACCAATCTATACGCTGAGTTGAGTCACTTTATCCATATTTCCCCAACCATAAACAAAGTCCTTTCGATTTGTGAATTTCATACAACGAGTGGCGGAGATGTGAGGCGATTTGCAAGCATATGGTAATTCTTCAACATTGATATGACTTGAGCGAATACACGTCCCGTATTATTCTACTGAGTAGAGTATACACTTTATCCCTGAGAGGCATGATTTGAAGTGTTTTACCATGATTTTGATAGACTTGTGCTCCGTGTTAGATATTTGAAACTTGGCTGGTTTGTGCTTGATGTCTATGGATAGATGACATGAATTGTGATGCGGTGTTCTTGAGTTGCTCTTCTTTACCCCATTTGTGTTGTCTTGTTTATAAAGTGTTGACCGGGACTGTCAACAGTTTAAGTTTGGGGGTTTGATTGGCATGTATTTTGCATGTATTTTGGGCTTAATTTTGGTTAGAATATGTTGATATGCATGCATTACATGTGTAAATAGGGCTTTATTCCTGTTTTGTGGAAAAGGATTACGCTTTGTTCGTTTTGTAGGAATTTATCGATTAGTATTTTGGCAACAATTCGGAGAATTGCAATCGTCAATACTTGATGTGAAGTATGAAGTTTGTAGTCGAATCGAGAAGAAGTCAAACGAACCGGGCAAAAAAAGGAAAAAAATGGCTAAGTGCTTGTTACTACAAGTGAGCATGGGCAGGGCGTGCTCCCTAGCACAGCCCGTGCTCAATCCTAACTCAGGCCTCAAGGTTCGACATATAGCACGGCCTGGTTTGTGCCATCTGACACGACCCGTGCTCCATCATTTGTGATTTGGACAATTCATGCGGCACCAAAGACGGTGGCGTGCCCTAACGCTGATCCGTGCGCCTCTGCGGGAAAAACAGAGTTTGACTCGTTGTGAACTAGATTTTGACCCAAACGAAGTACAAATAGAGACGGGGCGGCCACAAACAGGGACACGCTGATTTTTGTCCTGGAAGCAGAGAAAAGAGCAATTTTCCACCCAAGAATTGGAGAGATCGATCAAGACCGCAACCACACTTTTGAGGATTGAAGATAGATCGAGAGATCGTCATCATCCCCGAGTTCACTCATTCCATAGTATCATTATTTTCATTTAGTTTAGACATGAACATTAATAATTTGTCTATGGATTATTTCTTTTCTATGTCTGGCTAAACACTCTGTGATTCCCGGGTTTGGGAGTAGGTTAATGGATACTTTTATTTGATGATTCATTGCAATCAAAGTTAATGTTTTCCAACCCTATTCAAGTACTTTGATTTAATTCTTGTTTTATCAAAAAGCTATTGGTTTAACTTGTTTTGATATATTGATTCATAATTGAGCAGGATGAGTTTCAATATTAGATATATGAGTACTTGACACAAATATCTTGCATGATTGAGAAGTCTGTGAATATTTGTAAGGCTTTATAATCTTTTGAACTATTGGGAGTTGGATATCTCATGTTGAGTAAAAATGCTAGCATAGATATTCACATCAACGCTTTTACATGCATCTCGGCGAGAGGGTAAATTACTTTTGTGATTGGTCTATAGGGAGTAATATCGTTTAACTTTGGTTTGATTAATCGATAATAAAAAGGGATATTATAACCCAGGAATCCATTCATTCATACTTGATCTTTTAATCCACTCATTGCTTTGTTATTCTAGGATAATTCTGCTTTAGTGTTAATAAAACCAATCCATCTCAAATTCAATAGTCTAGATAAAAATAAGGCTATTATAATCCGGTGAGTTAGTACATTAATTTATTAGTCCATGTGGATTCGACCTTGCTAACCTATTCTATAAAGCGCACCGTACACTTGCGGTGAAGCTAAAAAAATAAAGCGAACACTTTTACCTTTGCCAAACACCCCATACCTTTAGGTAATTGTAGGTTAAACCACGACCTTTTCATAACTCATATGGGGTTTTATCTTGTCCTTTGTGGGAAACCCTATTTAGAATATGGTTGGTGAAAGAATTGCTTCTCCCCACAAGTTACGCGGGTAACCCTGAACTAATCAACATAACATTCATCATGTCTTTCAGGGTTCTATTCTTGCGCTCATCAACGCCGTTCGATTGAGGTGAGTAAGGTGCCGTGGTCTGGTGAATTATGCCATGTTATTGCAAAATTCCTCAAATGGAACCACATACTCTCCACCTCTATCACTCCGGATTGACTTAATCTAGGTGCTGAGTTGATTCACTACTTCACTTTCAAAGTTCTTAAAGACATCTATAGCCTCGTCTTTATTTTTCAACAAGTAAACATAACAGAACCTTGTGCAGTCATCAATAAACGTGATGAGATACTTTTTGCCTCCTCTAGTCTGCACAAGTTTCATATCACACACATCAGTGTGAACAAGTTCTAGAGGCACCGTGCTCCTTTTCACTGAATGAAAAGGTGCCTTTGGCATTTTTGCCTCAACACAGATCTCACATTTATATTGTTAGTCTAATTGAACATTTGGTAATAATTTCATATCTACCAATTTCTTTATGGAATTCATGTTAACGTGCCCAAGTCTAACATGCCATAAATCACAAGGCTCAATCATATAAGAGGAAGAAGCAATAGTTTCATTAGCATCATTGCTGCGACACACAACCATTACATTCATCTTGAACAATCCCTTTTCAAGGTGTCCCTTGCCAAGGAATTGCCCATTCTTAGTAAGTACAAAGCTACCAGACTGAAATACTAGTCTAAAGCCATGTTGTACAAGTAATGATCCTGATACAAGATTTTTCCTAATGTATAGGACATGCAATACTTCTTTCAATGTAATTAGCTCCTTCCCAGACGTCATCTTAAGTAGCACCTTCCTAATTCCAACAATGTCAGAAGTTGAAGAGTTTCCCATTTAGAGGCTCCTCCAAAGTGTCACGATCCGAGCACACGTGACAAGTCGCACCGGTGTCAACGAACCATTCCCTAGGGTTATCAACAAGGTTAGCGAAACCAACAACGAGACAAGTCCAACTTGGACATACCTTCCTCAATGACCAAGTTAGCTCCGGATTGTTTTCCCTTATTCTTAGGGGCATCCCGGCAGTCCTTTTGTTTGTGTCCAGGCCTAGCACAGTTGTGGCAGTTTCTTGCAAACTTCTTGGCTTTCTTGTTATTGGGTTTAGCCTTATTGCTATTCCCCGGGTGCTTGCGTTTCTTGTTTGTATTAGATTCCGCCAAATTAGCCTTTGCCTCCATCGAGATCTTACCATGCTTGACATTTGATTGCCTATTGCCTTCTTCAATGTGCAATTTCACAATCAAATCCTCCAAGCCCATATGGTTCCTCTTATGCTTGAGATAGTTTTTGAAATCCCTCCAACTAGGCGACAACTTTTCAATAATTGCAGCCACTTGGAATGTTTCACACAACTGCATCCCCTCAGCATGGATGCTGTGCAAAATCAATTGCAAGTCTTGGAGTTGACTCATAACAGTCTTGGTGTCAACCATCACATACTCAAGAACACCTGCCGACAATGAACTTCTTGGTGCCGACATCGCATCCCGTTCGTACTTTTTGTCCAACGAGATCCACACGGTCCCTTGGCAGTACCTTTGAACAGGCATACACACTGTATAACGCATTATCCAACCCATTAATGATGTAATGCTTGCAGAAGTGGTCCCCTTGACCCCATGCATCAAAGCAGCCTTACGATCCATATTAGTATCGTCTCGGGCAACAATATGAGGGTCCTCTTTAAAAAACCTCACCAAAATTAAGATTGTCAGATAAAAGAACATCTTTTGCTGCCATGTTTTAAAGTTAAGCCTGGTTAATCTTTCCGGCCTTTCAGCATGGGTAGCCATGGTTGCTGGAACATGTGTGACAAGGTGTTGCCAACATTGATGTAACACCCAAGGCAGACGAAGAACCATGTGAAGCCTGAAGTGAGGCATCAGGTGTGGTCACACCGAAGGCCACACTCGCTGGAACATCATAATACTGGGGTATGTCAGAAGGTGTGGTCACACCCCCTACAGTCACTAGAGCATAACCGAGCAGAAGAGTGACAAGAGGTATGGTCACACCCCTACGATCATTTGGAGCGTCACGAAAACAGAGGTGTGACGAGAAGATATGGTCACACCCCCACAATCATCGAACGAAGCGGTGTTGGCGAAGTGTGGCTAAGTGAGGTCACACCAAAGCGAGACAACAAAAATAGGTGTTGTCGGAGGTGTTGTCACACCCGAGGTCACACCTACACAATCGATAGTCATCGCGTTGCTTGAAGATGCCATAAGTCCAAATTACGAATAGAGTCTTAAAATTGTTGGGATACAACAAAAATCAAAAAGGGATACAATGGAGGATAATTCGAACTAGCAAACAACTATTACAAACAAAGTGAAAATAAAAGCAATAAAACAAGTCAAGACAAGCGAACTCTTTCTTTAAGACTCTTGTTGCCCCGTCAAGATGCTCACGGTTGCAGGTAATGAGTTTCCCAAGATACAATGACTTTGGTAAAGGATAGGAGCACCACAAATCCTTCTACCAGGTGGCGAGATAAATGAGACCCTGGTGGCGTCACATCCGGACGTAACGCCATGTGCGGATGATATTTGGTGACATTTGTGTATGTAGGTATGCATCAATTTCTGTGATTGTAAATGTGTTTTACACGTGTTCCACTGAATGGAGGGGTCTTTATTTATAGGGAAAACACAAGGGATCCTCCAAAAGAAAGCCCTAGTAATTTGGACTCAATAATGTCCATAATTAACGATCAAATCCTTCCTTAGCTTGATTGATTTGTGCAAAGTCAATCCTTCCAATTGTGTCCTCAATCGGTTTAGGAATAATTTTGATCCACTATTTCAAGATTCCATAAAATTGGTGATTTGAGTCAAAGTTGCCTATTTAACAGATAAAATCAAGCAACTTACCAAACACCGGATTTTGACCAATCTACCAATATTCCATATATGTTGGATACATTTACCATAAATACATCTTTCCAAGTATACCATTTGTGCATCAATTTCTCACTCACTAATAAATGATTTTGTGAAATAATTACACCACTCGTTTCCAAAATTAACGAGTCTCAACACTTGGAATTTTGGCTTACCAAAACCAAATTTTCCAACACCCTGTTTGTCTACGCAGGAACCCACTTTTCTCCAATGAAATGCCTTGACTCATATATATCCACCTGCAATAAGCGAAAGAGATTACTATAGTAACCAAAGAAAACATGGAGTCCCATCTCAATGTGGTTTTCCTGTTGGTGGTGGCGGAAGAGAATTTTGAGAGCAAGAGGTGTGGAATTATACATAGTAATTAGGAAAATTAGATGCAACTTTAATTATTGTTAAATAATTATGATACTGCACCAGTTTTGGAACCACTTACTATAATTTCGGTAATAATTAGACATCTTTAGAATTTGTTGTCTAAAAAGCTGGTGTCAAATTGCAAGACCCGTTATAAATAGACACCGGTTTTGAAAATCGATGCAAAAGCTGGTGTCTAGTTGATGGTGCCCTTTATATTGACAACGGTTCTGGAAACTCGTTGTCTATTATTAAAATGCAGCACTAATAAGATAATGGTTTTGTAAGAAACCGATATTAAAAGGAAAAGTCACCAGAAAAGTCATAAAACCGATGTCTTTATGGTGATGTCTATTTGTAGTTTTCTTGTAGTGATGGGCAGGGTTATGCGGGATCTGAGCGGGTTAGACAGGGCCTAATCAAAAGCAGACATAAGCGTACAAAGAAAGAGTAGCACCTAAACGATGACTAATCAGAGCTAGGCGGCGATTTTTAAAACGGTGGTCACAACAAAGAATTCCAAACCCTTTATGCTCTTAACCCTCGATATGGCCAAATGAAAATGACCATGACTGAATATCGGTGTTGGCAGGTACAAACCATCATGAAAGAGTGTTTGATTGTGACTTTTATTTATAGTCATGCAAAGAAAACAATAAGTGGAAATTATCTTTTTTGAAATTTAAATGGCAATCTCCTTTCTGAAGAGCTTAATTTCATCGTGGAATAAAAACTTTACTCTCAATATTAGTTCGAGACATAATCTTTGCTTCAATAATATGATCATTGAGTTGTGTAATCACCAATATGGTGCTATTACATAATCCTGAAGATTGATCCATATTTCGTAGTAGCATCACTGGCACCCCAACCTTAAATTTTAAGACGTGGTTTGGAATTCCTGAACACTCGATGTTGTTTAAGAAATATGTTGTGTAGATTTTTGAAAATTCCAAATATTTTGCATATGTTGTCAGAACAAATATATATCCTCTCATATACTGGAATCATAGACATCACATAGTCATTCACCGACTCCACAATATTATTCGTTGGTGCAAGTATTGCTCTGGCGTCAAAAAAATGAAGGATTGCGAAAGTTACTCAGAATTGAAGGGTAAGTACTTTCTGCAATAGCTGCAATATGACTCTTACATTTTGGATCAGTATATAATCAAGAATATCAATTAATGTTTCCCCATCAACTTCTACCTCAACTTCACCATCTCAAATTTTTAGAGCGGTCAATAATTTCATATATTTATAAATAAAAATACGAGAATAGAAAGCGAGTAACCACCAAGAAAAGTACACATTATACAGATCATTTTTAGATTTGAAAGAAAATTAAAGTAATATCTATCATCGATTCAAATTTGAAAAGCGTTCATTACTTGGACATCGAAGATAATGAGTTTCATACTTTTCTTCTTTTCAGGATTATATTGCAGTGTGTATACCATAACCGCTTACATCGTACTTTAATCTTCCATGTTTCTTTGTATGAGTGATATCGAGATATTGTTCACTTTGGTAGTCATGCCAAACAATAGTATGTCGTGGTATTCGTTTTCTCAATAGTTCTTCTACAAAAATATATATTTTGAACTAATTGAATCTTTAATTTCTCAATAAAAGCATTGACTTTTCCAAAGAGGTTGTGAGAAAACTCTTTATTTTTGGGATTATATTTTATTTTTTTGAGTTGAGATTATTTTTCTTTGCGGATATGAGACAATTTATTAAGTCTTTTTTTTTTCTTGCTTGCTCATTATTGACATAAAAATAATATATTTAAGCTTTAAAGATAGTCTAAATAGAATTCTTGATTTTTGGATTACTTGTTATCTTTTGAATTTATTATCTTTTAAATTATAAATTATACTAATTCAAATGAGAGAATATCTTCTACAAAAATATTAATTTTTAATAGAAGATAACACATTCTTAAGTCTATTTTGTTTCTTGCTTGCACATTTTCTGCAACTATTTTATCTATATAATATATCCCAAGCTGTGGGGAGTTTCTAGGTATATTGGTATAGATTATAATACATAAATATAGTTTACTATATTTCAACGGGAGATTTTATCCATTTAGAGAATAAAATAGGAGTAGAGATATAAACATATATTGGAAAAACATCAATGATAAGTCATAAGTGATTTTGGAAAAATAAAAATTGGTTGATAGAATCTTTGATATAAAATATCAAAAAATTTAGAAATACTATTTTCTAATCATTTGATCTAATTTCTAATGTCGTTTTTATATAAATTGGAAACTATTTTCAGCATGTAAACAGAAATATTTTTAAAAGATAAGAAATTTGAAAGATAGTGTAGATAGAATAATTGATGTTTGGATTACTTGTTATCTTTTAAATTTGTAATCTTAAACTTGTTGTCTTTTAATTATAAAATATATTATAATTTGTTTTCTGCATTTGTTTTGTATGTATATTAATATATTTATAAACTTTAAGATAACAAATTTAAATGATAATGTAGATAGAATACTTGATATTTGGATTACCTGTTATCTTTTAAATTCAAAAATATATTATCAATTCACTTTTTTTAAATTTGTATATAGGGATGCCACATGAATAATTGTAAATCAACCATATGGAATTGAGAGAATGAGAAATTGACACATGTCCAAAATTAATTAGATGATGACATGTGTCAACTTTATTTTTCTTTTAGTATATAGGTTGATTTTCCAGAGTTAATTCACGAATGAACAAAACTTATATTACATGTTGCAATTGTATTTTACTCTTTGGGGAGGATAGTTTAGTCGGGAAATTTTTTAACATAATATTTATAAGTGACTCGCTTATTATATATATATATATACATATATATATATATTGATATACATTCGGAAGGAAACACACACACACACACAAGGCATAACAAGAACTGATACAATAAAAGAATTTTGATATTTACATGGATATTCGAGGGGTGTAAACGATCGGAGGTGAGCCGAGCTTTTTGTTTGCCAAATATTTGTTTAACATTATACGAGCTTGAGCTCGAGTAAAGAGCTCTCTTTAGATCTATTTGTGTTCTTTTGATAAATTTTTATAGTGTTTGAATTTGTTCATGAACGCATTCGCATTCGAGTTCGTGTTAATTGCGTGTTCGTGAACCTTTGAATAATTTTGTTCGATAATAATAAACAAATAAACAAACAAACAAAATTACCTTTGATGAGTTTATGTTCATTACATGTTCGTGAACAAATTCAACTTTAATTTATATGTTAATGATAAAAATTTTAATATAGTAATTTTATATCTTTTTTATATTAAATAGAATTATATATTATATTATACGAATTACATATGTGTAACTTTTCAATATTTATATTTAAATTATACGGATAATTTTAATTTTAAAATGAAGCTACATGGGCATTTTAATGAACATTTTGTAAACAAAACATTAAACAGGCGTGTTCACGAGCTTAATGAGCAGTATATAATTGTTCAATCTTTGTTCATTTATTAGCGAGCCCTAAATTTATTCATTATATGCTCGTTAACTAAATAAACGAACGTAGACTAACGCTATCGAACTTTTCACGAGTTATTTGTCAAACGCTCTGTTCATTTCTGACCATAACGGATATGTTCGGACCTTTTTTTAGTACAAATCATGCGAGGAAGGAGAGGGAGGTGGACCCCAGGACCTGCGGTCTAGACATGAGAATCTTTAACAAATAAATACTATCCGATTCTCATATTTAGACTCGAAAAAAGAGGGTTTTACTTGTCTTTAGTTCCAAAATATTTTTTTAGTACAAATCCTGGTAGGGGAGGAGTGGTGGGATTCAAACCCCTCACCCTCTCTCTAGTCAGGCAAGAGAGTTTTAACCACTTGACTCTTTGTTTGAATCCCTAATTACAAAATATCCAGGTAAACTAAAAATAATAAAAACGCTTTGCTCTCTTGAATTTCTAATTTTTTTTTTTTTCGGTGCGAGTCAATATACTTTTGCACCCTCACAAAATTAAAAATTCTAGTTAGAACCCTCTGTCAGTTTCTTTTTTTTTTTTTTTTTTTCGAAGTTTGCCCCCTAGATTGGAAATTCTTGAAGATCCGAGCTAAATTTGGTGGCCTTCTAGGAAAATCACCTAGTATGGATTTATTGTTGTCACTTACGCAAGTCCTTAATTTGTTAACCAAAGCATTCTTTCTATAGAGAAAAAACAGACCTTTCAAGCGCTACAGTATCTGAAAAGAATCAGACAATTAAGCGAATGTTAGGTGAACTTGCCGTGATGAAATTGTAAATAAACAGAGTTAAAGCATCTCCAGGACTTTATTGTTTGAGCACAATTTATCCACTACTTTGACAATTTAATTATGCAAAAACTTGTATAAGACCGTCTTACGGGGCTAAATTCGTAAGACGGATCCTACTTATCCAACCCGTTTCCCTTACCTGCCCCGGATTAAGTTATTTTTAATTTTCTTTTTAAGTTTTTTTTTTCTTTTTTGATTTTGAACTAGAGTTAGTTTTTCATTTTTCCTTTTCCCGTCTTCGTCTTCTTCTTCTGTTCTTCTTCTCGCATCTTCTTCGTCGCCGATATAACTTCTCGCTTCTTCTTGCTTTGTGTGTGTTTTCGTCCTTATTTTTTGGGTTTTCTCGTTTCCTCATTTCTAAAGTGCCATTGGCTTTGCTCGTGGCGAAGTGTCTTTCCACCATTGAAGTTTGCGGGTTTGTAAATTAGTTTGATAGTTTCTTTAAAAAAATTGCACTATTTTTTGAAAATATATTTTGGAGATTTTTTATATTTTCTTTGAAATGGAATGATTTGTAGATTTGTTTGTTGAACTTTTTATTAAACTACATTTTTATTAGATTTGTTGTTAGATGGTGACTGAAATTGTGAACAACATTATTAGAAATACTTAAGATACAAACATTATTGTTATTGTACAAATTTGTGAACATTGATGCTTGAAAGTATTAGAAATTGTCTTACAAGTATTAGAAATTACCTCAAAAGTATCAGTTTTATGTCATTGTATTTCAACATTGAACATATATTATATCACTCTGCTTGTTAGATCTTTGATACTTGAAAATATCAGCGATTGCCTTAAAAGTATCAGAAATTGCCTTAAAAGTATCAATTTTATGTCACTGTATTTCAACATTGAACATATATTAGATCACTCCGCATATTAGATCTTTAATGTTTGAAAGTATCATAAATTGCCTTAAAAGTATCAGAAATTGCCTTAAAACATTAGTTTTATATCACTGTATTTCAACATTGAACATATATTATATCACTCTTCATGTTACATCTTTAATGCTTGAAAGTATTATAAATTGCCTAAAAGTATCAGAAATTGCCTTAAAAGTATCAGTTTTATGCCAATGTATTTCTGATGCTTAAAAGTATCAGAAATTGTCTTAAAAGTATCATAAATTTCTCCATAAAAGTATCAGTTTTTATACCCTTGTATCTTTGTGCATTTTGTAATAAAGTGTTTGTGTATTCATTAAATAAACAATGTGTAGTTTATAATTATTGTATGTGTTTTGATTATTTTTTTTTGCTAAGGTCGTGTTAAGACGCAAGTTAAAAGTTGAATATTGTGCGAGAATCATTCTAACTGATTTGAATGAATTGGAAGTGGAAATAGAGCAAGAACTGCATAATCTCAAGGAACCCATTAAACCTAAGGAACCCATCAAGAAACGAGAAAAATGAAGCGGGAGAAACCACAAATATTGACACTATATGTTTTTTGGATGATACTATATGTTTTTATCCACGAAGGGTGTTTTTTTGTGAATGTTTTTTGGCAAACTTTCGTGATTACGTATATAGTTTTTCTCATTACATCTTGTCTTATGTTGATAATCCTTTTGGCATTTTGAAAATGCAAAGTATAATCTAAAAGTGTTCATTTTAATCTTTGAAAAGTATCGTTAATTGCACAACAAGTATTCATTTTGTGTCAAGCGATTTACAAAATTCAAATGATCTTTATAATGTGTCTAACACTATGACCCCCTCATACTTCATGCGTCTTTCAAAAGAGCATACAAAGTATTTCTCCATCACAACTCTATTAATTTGAGATCTAGTGTTGCTTTACGAACACTAAACCCGAGTGCACAACTATGATCACGATACAACTTATGTATATCATCAAATGTCTTTCTTTTCAACTAAACTAGAGAACCAGATATATCCATAGTGTCATTGTGTATTCAGGAAACATTTAAATCTAGCACAACACATATTAAAAAAAAATGGTGCTTTTTTAGTAAAAAGTAATACTTTGTCTATAAAATGTAATACTTTCTCCCCCTTTATTCTTTGTGTTTTGGTTTGTAGTATCTCCTAAATCCAAATTTTCGCACTCAATGATTTATATATCGTCTTCATCATTAGAAACAACAACTAATGAGTCTAAGTTTTCATCTCAACATACAAATAAATAAATTATTATATCAAAAAATCATATATAAAACTAAAAAGTGTCATTGGGGCTTTTTTTATTTTAATATGTAAATATTAAATTGTCAATATTCATATTAAAAGTATTATATTCATTGCTCAAAAGTATCACTTTGTTTTAAAATCAAGTATCAATTTTTATTTTCAGAGTTTGAAATGTTCAAGTATTATTGCCATCACAAAAGTATCACATTTAATCTCAAAAGTATCATTTATTTGCTTAAATGTATAATTTTTCTGATAAAAAATATCACTTTTTTATTTCTGATTTTAAACTGTTCAAGTATCATTGTCCATCGAGAAAAGTATCATATTTAATCTCAAATGTATCATTTTTTGCAATTATTTATGAAACTGAACTGAGTACATTACATCCTTCATCAATGAATCGTTCTTATCTGCATTCTTCATTGCAGAAATCCTCTTCTAACCATTGTTGTTGTTGAATATGTTTGTAAGCAATATTTTTCTACAATTTCGTATCAATATAGAATCCAAAATTACAAGGGTAATGGTTTAATTTTTTTTGCAGTGGAGGGATGATTATGGTCTATGTGGAGGCAACAATGGAGATTTGCATACCTACGAGAGTTGCAGACATTCGGGATCAGTAGACCTGCGAGAGCTTGTGTCTGTGAGGGTAAGAGATGAAGGAAAGATGAAAAGAATAAGAATGGAGAAAAGAAGAAGCGAGTGTAAGAGATGCGAATGGAGAAGAGACGAAAAAAAGGAGGAGAGAGAAAGAGAGAAATAGAGTAGCGATTTTTTCTTTTGGCAAAAACTCATATAGGACCGTCTTACAGTCTAAATCAGTAAGACGGATCCTATTGACCGCGGACCTGGTCAGGGTCCGCGATGGTCAAAGCCACTGCTCCTTTTTTTATTTTTCTGTTTTTCTTCCTCGATTAAAAATACTTGATTTTATGAGAAAAATATTTTTTTTTAGATAAAGTATCATATATTTTAATATAGCCACAAATTATGATTAGCTTACATTGAAGGAAAAATAAATATATTAGAGTTAAAGTAACACCTTTATGAGTAAATATATATATTTTTTGAGACAAAATATCATGTTTCAAGAGTAAAAGTATTTGTTTTTTTAAATAAAGTATCACGTTTTTAACATAGTCACATATTATGAATTCAATAAAGGAAAGATGAATAATAAATATGATAGAGTTAAAGTAATACTTTTATAAGTAAAAATTTTTGTTTTTTGAGATAAAGTAACATATTTTTAAATATAGTCACACATTATGAATATATTACAATAATATATATATATATATAAATAACATAGTTAAAGTAACACTTTTATACACTAAAATATCTATATTTTGAGATAAAATATCATGTTTTTAATATAGTCACAAATTAGTGATGGAGGAAAGAAGGAAAAATAAAAAATAAATATGATATAGTTAAAGTAACACTTTTATAAGTAAAAGTATTCGTTTTTTGAGATAAAATATTATGTTCTTTAATACCAGTCACATATTAGGAATTTAGTACATCTAAGAAGGAAATATATATTTGACAAGAGTTAAAGTAACACTTATATGAGATAAAATATCATGTCTTTTAGTACAATGAAGAAGAAAAATAAATATGACGAGCTTTGAGAATTTGTATTAATTTATGAATGAGTTATATACATTTTTTTTTTTTGAAAGGAATGAATTATATTTATTGTTATCTTTGAAATTGCACAACAAGCACTAGTGGTCTAGTGGTAGAATAGTACTTTGCCATGTTATAGACACATTAAGTGCGCGCGATGAGTTATATTCAAGGGATCCGTCTTACGGATGTAAGACGATCTATCACGAGACCTACTCAATTAATTATACCTACCTCATTATTAGTGTTTGGTAAGTTATATATGACTATATTCTTGTTAATTTTATTTTTGTACCTTTTTTAAAATTTCTTACTTAATTAAGCTTGATATGATTTTGGTAATATTTAACTCGAAGACCTTCCATTTTCACTAGTAACATGCTAATGATTTGTTCATATCAGTGTTCTAAAAAGCGCTAGGCGCTAGTCGGGCGGCAGGCTGGGGGCTAGCGTCTAGGCGGAGTTTAGACATGATTAGGCGGGACCTAGATGGGGTTAAGTGGGGCCTAATCAGAAGAAAAACTTAGGCGAAGAAGGGGAGCCTAGTGCCTAGGCTGGGACTAATCAGAGCTAGGCGGGGATTTTTAGAACAGTGGTTGATATTGCCAGCCGGACCTCGTTTATATAGTAATGATTCTTTGATTACCAAGGAGGATTGAGAATTTTTCCTATAATTCCAAAATAAAAATGAAACATAAAAAGAAAAAAAAGGTAGAGTAATTCTCATTGCAGTTTCAAGAAACCTCAAAATTATTGATATCTATGTTATTAAATTTTGTGAAAACAAAATTTTAGATCACTATTTATCCTAGCAAATTTGTGCACGACTCCACTATTTAGGGATGATAAAACTCCCCCATGGTTCTAATTACCAAAAAAGCCAGATATTTTTAAAAATTACAAAAAAGTCCTTGAAGTTTGATGTTGTCGAAAATGTAAATATTTTCGGTTTTTTTTATTAATCCATTAATTTATTGCAACTTGGTCCAGTTAGACCTCTACCGTTGTATCCAAAAACAAAGGTAGTTGCAGTAGGTTAGAGTCCTTACCTGTATTGGTTCATCAAACTTCCTCAACCCTTGAACCTTTTTGCCTCTCTATTCGGAAACATTTACCATTTTTTTCAACAAAACATGCAAATCTTTCGCCAAGTATTAAATCCAAACCAGGACCTCCACATTTTCAGCACTAAATATTTTCAAGAAAAGCCTTTACTCCAAAATCCATGCAAAAGAAAATGATCAAGCTGAGAACATTAGTATCAATTTACGCGATTTTTTCGTTGTTTCTTGTCGATGGATACAACTGCAAGATAGTCC
Source organism: Rehmannia glutinosa (assembly GCA_016081115.2). Taxonomy (NCBI): domain Eukaryota; kingdom Viridiplantae; phylum Streptophyta; class Magnoliopsida; order Lamiales; family Orobanchaceae; genus Rehmannia; species Rehmannia glutinosa. The sequence continues at coordinate 55,199,875 of CM071930.1, forward strand.
AATTCATCTTTGGGGATTCCCTTTCAGATGTTGGCAACAACAATTATCTTTCAAGAGCCTTGCTCGAGCTAGCCTCCGTGGTACGGCATCGATTTTGGTAATGGATTGCCTAATGGGAGGTTCTCTAATGGAAGAACAGTTGCTGATATTATAGGTAACTTAAAAAAAATCTGGATTGATATGATATGATTTTGTTATGGGTAAATTGCAGTTTGTCCTGTTACTAGTTACTACAGGGGTGTGACAGAATTGCATAGTCCTTTTTAAAATTTTGGGTAGGCAAGCTTACCTTGTATCTCCAAAAATATCTCTTATCTAGTCCTCAATTCGTCGAAAATTTTAAAATCTCACATGAGATGCATTTGAACACGGAAAATAGGAAATTTTCAAATATCCAGCCAAAAAAAAAGAGTTTTATGTGTTGGCAAAAAACCCAATATTGGCCGGACCATAATTTTTGCTGGAGATTCAAAAATCCTCCAATGTTTTGTATTCAGGTGCAACTCATGTGAGATTTTCATAGCAGTTTTTGCAATATACCTATTTTTTATACACATATGGAAGGATAAATGTATTAGTGGTAACATTTCCATTTTCGAATTCCCAGGTGATACCATGGGACTTCAAGGCCTCCAGCATTCCTGGATCCGTCTCTAAACGAAGATCTTATACTCGAAAATGGAGTGAATTACGCCTCTGGAGGCGGTGGGATTTTGAATGAAACAGGATCATATTTTGTAAGTTGAATTCATTCATCTGATCATTACATCAAATTAAGAATAATTACAAAACTACTCCGGAAGTTAACTCCAACTATCTTTTAAAATTACAAATACCCCCTTAAATTTGTATTTACCTGACAAATACCCTCTCCTGAGGGTGCAATTTGTAAAATAGAAACAAATATCAAGCGGTATATATAATCTTGAAAGATAACTGGGTCTTTTTTTGTAATTAGGCAAAACCTTAGGGGTAGTTTTTGTAATTATCCCTGCCAAATTATTGCAACTTTCTTGCCAGGCGTATTGAGTTTGAGTTTCATTTTCCAGGTCCAGAGATTTGGCTTGTACAAGCAAATAGAGCTATTCAGGGGACACAGGATTTGATAAGAGCAAAAATTGGAGAAAATGAAGCTGATAAGTTTTTCAAGGAAGCTCGATATGTGGTTGCACTTGGAAGCAATGATTTCATTAACAACTACTTAATGCCGGTTTATAGCGATTCCTGGACCTACTCGGATAATACTTTTATCAAGTATTTGATGGATACACTCCGGAACCAACTCATAGTAAGTCATCACCATATACAAGCAATGCTGGAGACAGAGGATACTGGGCCCCGGTCCAGACCTGTCTCCGGTGAGGTCGTGTTAAGAAATTTAAAAAAAATAGTTATAGCTTATATTACTTTTTTGAGTTTCTTGTCTGACTCATCCCACTTTCATGTGTTGCCTCCGCCGTTGTATACAAGAAGTCAGCTATTTAACTCATCGGTTCACTTTACGTGTGTGTTTCGTGTATTTTGTAGAGCCCTAGAGCCGTCCATCTTTCTTGTCACTCACAACTTATTTTGGTAGAACTCAAAGAACATATCTGTTTTTCTCATAGTCTTGCATTTGTGTAACCTGCAGGTGCTGCACGGTTTAGGCGCCCGACAGCTGATGGTGTTCGGGCTGGGGCCGATGGGTTGCATCCCACTTCAAAGAGTGCTCAGTACATCAGGTGGATGTCAGGACAGGACAAATAAACTGGCCCTTAGTTTCAACCAAGCAACTAGCCAACTTGTGACTGAACTGTCTACAAGTCTCCCTAATGCAACATTCAGATTCGGAGATGCTTACGATGTTGTTAACGACTTAATCACCAATCCAAACCAATACGGTGAGCCAAACATGACATATGGATCAACAACTTCTGCTACTCGTTTATCCTTAGTTATAATTACAAAAAGGGATAATTACAGAAAACCCCCTGAGCTTTGGGCTAATTACCAAAAAACCCAGAGTTTTTCAAAAATTACACAAAATCCCTTGGTGTTTGATTTCGTCTAACATTTTCCTCTTCATAAGCAAAAAAATATTTCAAAACCCCCTCACATCTATAAAAATATTACAGTTACCCCCAAAAATTTAAGACATAATCAAATTTGAGGTTTATTTTTGTAATTTTGAAACATTTCTGATTTTTTCTGTAATTAGCCCAAAACTCAAGGGTGTTTTTGTAATTTTCTCTATCAAAAAAGGAAAAGAGTCTTTCCGTTTTGTAACTTGGACTAGTGGGAGATTTTGTTTTCCAGAGGGTCACCTTTAAATTGTTATCCAATATCTTTTAAAAATTTGGAAATTTAGTCCAATTATTATCCACGGATTTGTCTAAGAATTTTAGGGATTTTGGTAGTTTGGTGCAAAAATTAACATGCCAAAACACCAAAATTGATCATAAAATTTGTGGATTTCAATACCTAGGTGGCAATTTTCCCAAATTTTTACATGCCCGTACCTCCTTTGGTCATAGTTAGCAATTTCGATAAAATTACATAAATTTGGTCAAAATCGGACCAAATATCCAAATTTTAAAAAATATTGGAGCAAAATTTAAATGTAACTACTGATTAGATTACTAAATCTCCAATTAGTAAAAGTTATATGACCAAAAAAAAAAAAATTCCCTTACAAAAACTACGGTCGAGGTTTAACTTACTTACAAGAAACTCCAGTTATCTTTTAAAATTATAAATATCATTTAATATTTGTATTTACCTAACAAATATAAAGTTCGATGGTGCAATTTGCAAAATAAACGAATGCTAGGGAGGTGTTAGTAATTTTGAAAAACAAATATTTTTTTTTTTTTTTTATAATTAAGCTAAACCTCATAGTAGTTTTTATAATTATCCCTAACAGTATTCTGATAATTTTTGTTTGAATCATACGTAGGATTCAGTAACTCGGACTCTCCGTGTTGCTCGTTCGGGAGGATTCGACCAGCTCTAACGTGTATTCCAGCATCGACGTTGTGCAAAGACAGAAGCAAGTATGTGTTTTGGGATGAATATCATCCGTCGGATAGTGCTAATCAGCTGATCGCTAAAGAGATGATCAAGAAGCTTGGATTTAAGCCTGTTAATCAAACAGATTCCCCTGCCCCTGCACCTTCTATTTCTCCATCTGTTGATGGGAATTAGATTTTTCACAGTTTTCTCGAATAATTATGAGATTTATCACATGTAAACATTCAAACTTTCTCTTTATGAGATTTTGTGAACCTGTTTGACTATGCTCGGATTTGTTCTATAAGAATCTAGCTTATGTACTATTGAGTTTTTTACGTGTTGTTTATGTTTTGCTGCTAACCATGGAAATGGCTTATCAAACATGTAATATATTAGGATAATTGGCATTTTGCACCCTCAAATTACACATATTTGGTACTTTATACCCTAAAGTTACAAAAATAGCAGATTGCACACTCAAATTGATATTTACCTTGTGAAGTGCACCCTATGGAACAAAAAATACATTTTAAAAAGAGTGGGCTGGTTTTTTAGCCCTTTTGGCCAAACAAAAATGGTTTTTTTTTTTTTTCAAACACATGTGTTTTAGCCATTTTGACACATGAAATTCCACAATGGCCATTTAGCCCTGTTTACCTTCTCTTCGAGTGAAAACTGTTCCATAACTCGAAATCTACTTGGCAAAAGCATGAAATCGGAGATCTGCAAAAAATGGAACCTTCCACCGCCGCACAATCGACTTCGCAACAGGTATGTATTTCGAACTCACCTACTTCCTCTAATTTCATGAATTTTGTTGAATTAGTTAGTCTATAGTTGTTTTAGGTTAGGATTTGTTGTAGATTTTGTAGAAATTCTAGGTTTTAGACAAATTAGGTGTTGAATTGAAAAGCTTGAACCGTTAATGGTGGTTTGGGGTGGAGATGAAGACGACGAGGGTTTCGCAATGTAACTCGCCATCCGCAAACTAACTTGATATCGAAGTCGATCTAACTTTCGAGTTAGATGTAACTCGCATCAAGTTACACGTGGATGACAAGTTCCATGTGACTCGATATCCGATCACATACTTAATATGTAGCGGATATCGATTTACATGTCGAGTTACATGTATCTACTTAGATCTTGACAACAATTTTTTTTTGTTTTTTGAGACGAGTTAACTTGTTCATTCTTCTTTGTGTTTTTGACAGGATTGGGCATGGAGATGGGGAGCATTTCGGGCGAAAGGAAAGTTGAATTCCTAATCAGTTAAATTTGATATCGGATATCGAGAGGCGAGTTGGCGACATCCAGAATTTTAGATTAGTTTAGGGCTAGTCCATTTGGCATTTTTCCGGGACGGTGACTCGGATGCATACTACGAGCAAGGGATGTTGCGATTGCTCGGTAGAGAGATCACAATTGATGGATCGGGCTGGGCGAGTTGTGGTTCGCGTTGGTGGCGGAACCTCGCATTTGGCCGACGAGAGTTTTATATGATGACGAGGCTACGCTTTGGCCCATCGACAACTTGACCCGTGTTCTCTCAAAGCATCTCCCACCGGCAAGAGGAGTTTAACGTTGGTATTTCGACGGGAGTTCGTGATATTGGTCAAGTTATTATCGTCTTTCACGGAGGACCATTTTAGAGCGCAACTAGATGATGATCTGAAGATCGTGTATGTGTTGTTTGTCACGATGTACTTATTGGGGTATGATCCGCGGACCCCTGTCCCATTGTGGCTATGGACCTTAGTAGAGGATGTCTCAGGATTTAGGGCATTCCCATGAAGCTCCTACGTGTATGGGTATCTCCTTCATTATATTGACACTGGAGTTCGATCCCCTGATGATCCTGCTACAGATGTCCAGTTACACATTTATGTCTACTTGTATCCTCTACAGGTATATATATTAAACACGTATCACTTTTAACACAAGCATTTCATATTATAATTGGGTTGATTACTTATTTGTTTATTGTTTGATACATTTATGGGCATATAAGACAATTCTGCATTGGTCGGGCCCAAAATCTGGGTTGGAGGGCTATTCTAGGGGCATACGATTGAGATGCCCCAAGAGAGGCTTCGCTTGGTGGCCTTATTTGACCGCCCCAGGTAAATGTCATTTTTTAAATAATCATGTGTAATTGTGGTATTTATTCCATTTTGTTCTTAATTAAGTAAAGTTTTCTTTTTTTTTTTTTTCACAGACGATATGCACACCTCTTGACCCGTTGATGAAGAGTTACGACTCCGCTATATACAAGACATTAATATGGACATATCGCATGGATTATGATATGTCCATATGGATCCGTTCAGTGGAACTGCTCCATTTGATCCTGCTTTGCTATTGGTAGGAGGCTTGTTTTGGCGTCGGGATGTAGTGCCGATTAGGACTACCTACATGTACAAGAATGCGAGGCAACATCCCCAAGATTGTGGCGGTCTCCATGTATGTAGTCTGTAAGCATGATTTTGTGATTTTAATGCTTTGTCATACAAAATGTCTATACCATGTTCGAGATAAATCATCAATAATATTCCTAGGCTTAAGGGATCGTCCCTTCTTTAGTAGTCTTGGTGCAAACAAGGCTCCAATAATCTTGAAGGCAATTGTCGAGGAGCATGTCTACTTAGGTTCGCTTCACATGTATGCGGTTGTTCGAATTTGGTCACCTTCAAGCTTCATCCTTGGATAACATTTTGCATGAAGTAAGAAGGTGCATCTTTTATGTTTGCAATCGCCTCATAATGTGAAGTTGAAGACCGTGTTGTTCTATACTCCACACGATGGTGTAGATGGTAGAAGCCCATTTGTGTTATCAAATCTTCCTTTCTTTTAAGGAATGAACCTTTAAATAAGTCACGCTCGATGTTAGGTGGTTCTTGTGGAATGGAAATAGGGTCGTCGATATGACATTCCGGGAACCATCCAAGCATATTGCGACCTAACCATTGGTGTAATGACCCAATTTTATGAAATTAAAGTATTCTAAAAATATTTTTAAGAAATATAAATTAAAGTGATCCCAATAATGATCAAAAGTTGATTTAGAATTTTAATTCTTAAGAAAATAATAATAATAATAATAATAATAATAATAATAATAATAGTAGTAGTAATAATAATAATATTATATCTTCCAAATTAAATATTCAACAGTTGTTCCAAGCATAAACCGGAAAAATTAAAGACATAAATCTAAAATTTAGTTCGATCACAATTATTTAAAATATAAATATAGCATGATTTATTCCACCATCCACAACATCATATCCTCAGCCGGATTCCTCAACCTGAAAGTCATGATAATAATAGGGGTGAGCTTCATCTCGCTTAGTAGGGACATATCTGTCAATATTTAATATAACATGAAAAGCATTCACATAATTACAACAATAAATTCATTAATTTCATCTTTTCCATCGATCGCGTTCGCATATAGCATTGAGGGTTCACCTCGAAGATACGTCTGATCCCGGACCTTTTTCATGGCCCCTAACTTATATGAATTTATTTCCTCTTGACATATATTGCAATCAATGAAATATAATCATGAAACATTAAAAAAAGACAAATACTATAAAAATCCCTACCTTAATAATCGCAGATATTCGATGTAGAAAAATAAACAGTAAAATTCTAATCCTCGACCCCTTCGTTTTCTACATTAAATAAAATTACAATTAATATGTGATTTTAATAAATCAAACTTAATGAAAGAATTTGTGAAAAATATTGAAAGAAGCTTGTGAATTGTAAATATATATATATAGATATAGGATTTGGTCTATAAAGACTATGACGAATTGGTCTAGATACGATGAAATACTCTATTCTTCAAGTCTATGAATTTCTTTGGTGCATTACTTAACCCAAATGTTATTACTACAAACTCATAATGTCCATATCGGGTTCTAAATGTCATTTTCGGGATATCACTCTCTTTAATTTTAATCGATGATATCCGGATCTCAAGTCAATCTTAGAGAAAGTGCTGGCACCTCTCAATTGATCGAACAAATCTTCAATCCTCGGTAGCGGGTACTTGTTCTTCACTTTGTGAGTCGATTAAGTTCTCTATAATCGATACACATTCTAAGTGACCCATCTCTCTTCTTTACAAAAGAACTGGTGCTCCCCACGGTGATACACTAGGTCTAATAAATCCCAAATCCAAAAGTTCTTGTATTTGTGCCTTTAACTCTTGTAACTCCTTTGGCGCCATCTCATAGGGTGCCTTAGATATAAGTCTTTGCCCCAAGTACCAAATCTATTCCAAATTCAACACAGCGATCTGGAGGAATTCGGCAAGTCTTTTGAAATACATCCAAAATTTCTTGCACAATTGGTACGTCATTAGGTGTCACTTTGTCGAGGTATCTACTAAACTCACTAGATATCCTTGACAATTTTTCTTTTTCAACATATTTCTTGCCTTCATTGCCGATATCACTCGTAGCATCGCCTTAGACTTAATCCCATAAAATTTTATCTCATCATTTCTAGCAGTTTGAATATTATCTCTTTCGTGACACTTAATGTCCGCCGATATCTACTAAGCCAATTCATACCTAAGATTACGTTAAAATCCTTCATCTTAATTATGTATAGATCGATTTAAGATATTTTCCCCATATATTCACTTCAACATCCTTATTCACTAAGTCGGTTGTTATCGAAGTTCCGGATGGTAAGCCAACCTCAAGGGGTTCACTTACTCTAGCACTCTTATGTCCTAATATAGCATGAAACTTGGAAGATAAAAACGAATGTGTGGCACGGTGTCTAAAAGTACAAGAAGCGGTATTCGAGAAATGGTTAACATACGACATTGTACCCGGTTCGATCGCCTTCTTCCCGAGTCATAGCATACAATCGAGCTCTACCTCCGGATATTTATTCTCTTCTTTCCCTTTCGCTTTTAAAAGAGGACAATTAGAGACTTCATGTCCTGGCTTCTTACACTTGAATCATTTTCCTTGTCCAGCTATACATTCTCCAAAATGATTCTTCTTGCATTTTGGGCAAGTTGGCATGTCTCCTTGCGTAGTTGGACGTGTATTTCCATCAGTCTTTATCTGTTTATTTTGCTTTTTTTTGTCCCTTCCCATTTTCTTTTCTCAGACAACACAACCAACTTTTGCTCTTCCTCGTCCCCAAAGCAAAACTTGCCTCCACCTCATGAGCCCTTCTCAGCATCACCGAGTATTCCAAATCTCCTTGAGCAGATAGTATTCCAGATAGTTGTGCTCGAAGTCCCCTTCGAACCTCGAGCCTTTTTCAAATCAGTATCCACTAGGTATGGAGCAAACTTACTTAGTTGATTGGTATCTCTCATACTCTGTGATGTCATGTTTCTTTGTTTAAAGTTAAGGAATTCTGTCTCCTTCTTGTCCCGGTATGATTGTGGAAAAAACATTTCCATTACGATCATTTTGAACTCATCCCATGTTAAAGCATTCCGCTCTTCCTTGGTCTTAGTCCTCCAATACCCTTCCCACCAATGATCGGCGTCTTGATGAGTTGGAAAGAAAGCACATACGACTCTGTTCGTGCATTGCAACCAATAAGTCGAAAAATCCTCTCTAGCGATCAAAACCATTCTTTCTATCTGCTGTCGGGCCATCACGTCCATTGAATGTGGGTGGACGATAGTGGCGGAATTGTTCCACAACTCGTGAGTTGTTGTTGTTATTGTCCCCATTGTTTCGCACACCTCACGAGGAACTCGACAACTATATCTCCAGCGAATGAGTGGTTTGATTTCTTGTGTTAGTGGAGTTCTCACCATTGACTTGATTTCCACGACGGGGGATATATTCCTAAGGTCATACATAATGTATTATTATTATTTATCCCAATTTATTAATGAATTTTGCATGAAATATCTAACTTAAAATCTAAATATCATAATATAATGGTCAAATAAATTAAGATCAATTAAAGGACAACTAAACTTTATATAATAAGGATTTATTTATCGATTATTGCCATACATACTAGACTCATCTATCTCTCTTTTGATCCATGTCTTCATCTTCCTCCGGATCTTCTTCCGGATCTTCTTTCCAGGCTTTCTTCCGGGTTTCCTTCCGGTTCTCATCTTCTCGCCATAGCTTCATTGTTGAAAAACTCAATCCATTTCTGTATAACTTTGGCAAGAAATGTCCTGTAGTTGATTTTGGGTTGATCATCATGCCCGTCATACTCAATAATGAGGCATAAAGCTTTTCGGCTTTGACGTTCCAAAACCAGGGGTAAGCTATCACTCTACGGGAGGCGGCGCGTTCGTTTGGAGTCACGATGATATTCCTCACATTATATCACAATCGATGAATTTTAACTATATATTCTCCAATGTTATCCCCTCCTCAATTTGATAGTTGAAATAATGATTGAGTCGGTTAATGGGATGATTCGGACCCCAATTATTATTATTATTGTTCTTTCTTCTTGGTGAAAGCGAGTGCGAGTTCCGCCATCTATATATATGTGCATTTGCAACTATAAGTCTATTTTTACAATTTTTTTTAAGAAAATACAAGGTTTCTATTCATCTAACATATAAACTGATATTATATTTCTAAAGCGAGAATATAATAATATGGAATACATCATGACATAAATGAGCATCTTGGTACAATTGTATAATGTAACTTGCATTAATAATTCTCATACCTTGAGGAGACCGACAAAATATGATGGAGGTGGATGTTATTATGCTATTTTATCTTATACAAAGTTTGAATTATATTATTTTTTTTAAAGAAAAAGCTGTACATTTTAAATTTTCAATTTTTTTAACAAGCCTACGTAAACGTAGACTGCTAACGATACCACTTGTAACGACCACATTTTATGAAATTAAAGTATTCTAAAAAATATTTTTAAGAAAACATAAATTAATAAATTAAAGTGATCCCAATAATGATCAAAAAGTTGATTTAGAATTTTAATTCTTAAGAAACAAATATAATAATAATAATAATAATAATAATAATAATAATAATAATAATAATAATAATAATAATAATAATAATAATAATAATAATAATAATAATAGTAGTAGTAGTAGTAATAATAATAATATTATATCTTCCAAATTAAATATTCAACAGAGTTGTTCCAAGCATAAACACGAAAAATTAAAGACATAAATGAAATTTAGTTCGATCACAATTATTTAAAATATAAATATAGCATGATTTATTCCACCATCCACAACATCATATCCTCAGCCGGATTCCTCAACCTGAAAGTCATGATAGTAATAGGGGTGAGCTTCATCTCGCTCAGTAGGGACATACCTGTCAATATTTAATATAACATGAAAAACATTCACATAATTACAATAATAAATTCATTAATTTCCTCTTTTCCTTTGAGTGGCCAGTTCCTGCATATAGCATTGCGGGTTCACCCAGAAGATACGTCTGATCCCGGACCCTTTTCATGACCCCTAACTTATATGAATTTATTTCCTCTTGACATATATTGCAATCAATGAAATATAATCATGAAACATTAAATAAAGACAAATACTATAAAAATCCCTACCTTAATAATCGCATATATTCTATGCTTAAAAATGAACAGTAAAATTTCTAGTCCTCGACCCCTTCATTTTCTACATTAAATAAAATTATAATTAATATGTGATTTTAATAAATCAAACTTAATGAAAGAATTTGTGAAAAATATTGAAAGAAGCTTGTGAATTGTAAATATATATATATATATATATATATATATGAAACTTGAATAATAAATAGAGAAAAAATATCATTACCTTAATTATTTGAAATTTGGGTGTAAAATCATGTATGAAATTACACATATTTATACTAGTTAGTTCTAACCCCTAAACATCTAACCTAAATTAGCCCCTAATATATAACCCCTAAGTCCCCTAAAATAACCCCTAAGTAACCCCTACTTTAATTAGTGGTTATCACAATTGGGAGCTCCATATGTTCAACATTCTCATTATCTACTTCGTTGGCATCAACAAGAGGTACTTTATGGATTGGAAATCGTCTATTTCGAAGAACATATTCGTCATTGTCTCCTATTATGATTTCATTGTTCACATCATTCCCTTCACAGTCATCCGAAACAAAATAGTCATATTTTCCTATCCAAAGTGATCATAAATCAATCGACGGACTAGTTCATCGTCAATGTCATACTGGATCGTCATCTTCTTCCTCGAATGTGTCACCATCATTGTCCCCGATGAAACAAATTGTTTATCTTGTTGGTTATATTCATCATAATGGTCACGGTCCCCAAAGCCATCATACTGCCCAAAATCATCATTAAATCCACCACCATCACCATCATCGTCGCCGTCACCATCCACATGACCACTACTATTGATTCTCGATTGATGCTCCAAGATAGGAGATTTACTTGGACAATGTTGCCCTAGGCGTTGGTTGAGGCTCCAAGGTCCGAGATTTACTTGGACAATTATCGGGCACGACATGTTGCATATAGGTTGGCATGCTTTGTGATGTCGACCATGTATATAATTCATGTCGTAGTGTGCATTATATGGATTTAAGGGCATGAATTGAGTGTCGATCATCTTTTGTAAAAATAAGATTGAGCAGCCATGAAGTTCATAAAACCATTTGGATTGTGATTTCCGATTATACGAGGTCCCCACTATCCCATGATCCTTTGGTTGCAAGGTGACAAATATTCAAGGATCTTTGAAAATTTCAGCTACTCGTCGAAGATCTTGTTCACACAAAATAAAAGGCTTAACCTCAGAACCACCCCCAGTTGGCGTTTAACAGTGTAATTTGTATTAACACAATCGTCGATCACCATTTACAATGTTATGAACAATATCTACAAACCCACTATATGATATTGTCCACAACGACGTAAAAACGAGTACTTCTAGCTTTACCATTTCTATAGAAACTACCATCCGAAAAACCACTATAGACGGTTATAACTTTATCATCCTCCATCTGAAACCAACACAACAGATTTCATAAAAGAATAGAAAAAAGAATATAAATATATATAAAGGCTGACATATAACTCGACATCAAATATGGACATCGAGTTACATGTTGAGTTACACAACAAACTAATTTTTGAAGTTATTTCGATCAAGTTTTTCAAGTCTATGGTTTTTAAATCTAGTATATACCCAACCCCAAACTAACTACAATACTAAAATGAATAAATAATGAGCTAGAGATAAAATGCTTATATTGTTTTGAGATTTCGTCGAAAAAAATAACCGCCGAAAATCAATATGAGGGAACGAGTGTGAGAGAGAGATAAGTGAAATTGAGAGAGAGGAAGGTAACCTGATGTAATATGCTTAAAGAGTATTAATGTTATTTGCTTGGCAAAAATGACTAAAAAACATGTGTTTTAAAAAGATGACTATTTTTATTTTTATTATAGAAGAGGCCATTTTGACTCATTCCCACTTTTAAAAATGTTATACTACCTACTATCTATCTACTACTATATATACCATTGTTCGACCGCTAAACACCTATAATAAATCTAGCAATCCTCGCAAGAGAACGAGATCAATCGTAGGGTAGCAAGTTGACCACAAGTCGTCTCTCAAGGAAGACTTAGCCGGCAAATAATTATTATGTATCACAATAACAGAAAATAGATCCTAAACACTCTAAAGATTTGTTGGTTTTAAATAAAGTAAAAGAAAACAATAAAAAAAAAAAGACGAATTAAAACTAAGCGGGATTAAATTTGGAGAAAAAAATATGGAAGAAAGTCTAGGATTATGGATTCATCTCATCAAACTTGCAAGCGAGAATACCGATTAATTGATCATGCGGTTAACAAATATAACAAACATGTAAAAAACTAGGCCTAGGTCCGATAACTTTCGTATTCACAGATTAGGGCTATCCCAACATAATTTGCTATTTTCATTAAGCCTTAGGTTAGATAATACATTTCGATTCATATCTAACCCCTGAATAAATTTAGTCCAGGAATAATATCTTCTCTCGATCTCAATTATTCCCCCAAAACAATCAAAAGTTGATCGGACAATCAATTATCAAATAAAGCAATTTATTCAGAAAGCAAATCAATTAATCAATACTCATGCTTGTTTGTTTGAATCAAATCATCACAATCCTAGAACAAGGAAATTAGTTCATGCTTGAGGATGGGATCATAATCTCAATTGAAGAAAAGAAAACAATCATAAACATGATCATGCAATAATAATAATCTCCCAACAATTAAAATCACACAAAAGAGATGAAGAAATCTTACTCTTTGATTAAGAAGCAAAAATAACTTGGGGAAGAACCCAAGCAATCCTAATGTTGAAAACAAGAGAAAAATACCAAAAAACTAAAGTATAGAAGTGCTATGAATGAGAGTGTACGAAATTATGGATCCCCCAAGGGCTATATATAAGCCTAAGCCTATACAAGGTGGAAGAATCCAAAAAAAGAAAGGGAAAATCGGATTTAAAATTCTAGAAAATTCTCGTAGTGCGGCGTCCGCAAGGGTGCGCGTCGCGCGATCTCTCTCAGCAGCGCATTGTTCTTGCGCCACTTGCCTCGCTGCATCATGCCTTGAGCGGGCGCTTTGTGCGTGAGTGCGGCGCCTTTAGGTCAATCTTGACGTTGCGCGCGCGTGTAGGTGTCTTGTGCAAGACAACTTCAGCATCCCCAACCGTCAATCGCCCATAATGTCCGTTCGATCGTTTTGTCCGTTTTTAAGTTCTCTTTTTATGAAAACCTACTAAACAACCAAAAATACCATACGTAACATATGACAATATAAAATGGGGCGAAAAGACACAAAAATACGCACACTCATTTATACAAAAAATAGAAATCACGCAAAATTCACACACAAAAACATATAAAACAACTATATACTATATATATTATATTACTAAAATTTTGATATGCCTAAAATGTCCATATGATATATTAATTTTTTGGCAAAAACGTAATTTATAATTTAAGATAATTATATAGAGGTATTGGGAATTAATAGAATAAAGAATTTCCACCTGACGAGGTTTCGAGAAATCGAAACAATGATAAAAAGATATAATATAAAAAGCAAAAGAAGTCGATCAATCCATGGATTACTTATGCAAACTAGCAAACAACCACTAAATTTACTAGGCGAACAAAAATTGAGTCGGTTTGTAGCGGTCGGGAAAGCGGAAAAATAAAAAAACATGTAAGAGAGACAAAAGAAGATCACAAACGTTAGATTTCCGCCCATCGGTCTAGGGTTTTTTTTTCCTTGGGTTCGAGTTGTTTATTTTTTTATTTTTTATTTTTGTAAATTCGAATGTGGGTTGTGGGAATATTTTAGTATATTGATCAGTATGTGTTGTGTGAAAATTTGTGTTCTTGGCTATCTTCTTCATATTTATTGGGCTGCGAATTCCGTTTACGATGGTGAATCAAAGATGACAATTCTACCGCTGCAAAATGCCCTTGACTATAGTATGATTGAGATTTATTAGAATTCATAGGTTTGGAGAAAGTAAAATTCCCCAGCAATCAAAAGAGTTCATCAATCCAGGAATGAAAAATTAGGGTTTGGGAAAAATTTCTAAATTGACGCTTAGGACTTGGTTTTTTGGTCTATGCCTTGATCCCTTCCATAGATATGGCTCGCCTTTATCTCAAGTATATTACTATTAATCTTCACTTTGCTATACATGGTGCCAAGAGAATCTTGCTTTGTTCACTAATTAAGGTTTTTTGACTGCTATATATATTGTGGTGAAGTGTAATATTAAAATTCAAATATTATTTATGTTTCAATAAACGTGAAATTAGAAGTTTATTTATATTAAACTTATATGCCGCAACATAATTATTTTGAGTTTATGTCAAATTTGAGATTTTATCAGGACACAAAAAGAGGCACGTCAATCGAAAATCTCATCTTATCTCACCAGGAATACAAAGTAATTAACTACATTCAACAACGGAAATCGACTAAAAATTTGAACACTACCAAAAGTAGGAAAACTTCTACGGCAATCGGTATTTCTCATATGACACGAGCAATTTCCTCTATCAGTGCACGCCGTCAAAGGACCTTCAAAATCACCTCTTATTTGTTAAAAAATTATCTTCAATATATTTCCTTATTTTTGTAATAGTGTTCGTCTTATTTTGATGAATGACTAGCTATTAGGATCAAATGGTAATTGTTTGTATTATCAATGCGTTTTTGGTTATGGAAAATACAATGCTAAGTAACACAAATGTTATGCTTTATATTGCAAAGGGTAAACAATATCGTATTTTCTTAGTAAGAATTTGTGTTTCATCCACGGTGATGACCATTTAAAGTAGAAGCGCATTCTATTTAATCATTCATGTTGCAATGAGTGGTAGTTTATTTTTTTTACGTAAGATTCTAAATGCATCACAATATCCTATCATTACGGCAATCAATCGTCCTAATTATGTGTTTATGTTTTTTTCACTTTTTACATGGTCATTTGTATTTAATTAGTCACGATTGAATTTCATTTAGTACGAATGCATTATTTCCAAGCTCTGGATGCAAACCTTGCACCAACCACAACAATGCACAACAGAAAATTATGCAAAAACCCACATCGTAATCAAATTATGTAAATTTATATGACCCGAGATAAAATAAATAAGACTTAAAAATCAGAGTAAACTGAAATGTACCCTCTTGACCCATGTATATCTCTTGCTTATGTACCGTTCTAAAGGATTGTATCTCATTGTTTTAATGAAGGGTTGGATGTTAAAAAGCTTAGAGGTCTTCATGTGATTGAACCTATGTTGCTCAGATTCGGACATCGGAGTCGGATACAGAGACCTTTTCTTGTCTAAGTTTTGGATGCATGGACACAACTAATAAGGATCCAAAATTTGGACACGAACACGGGGACATGGCCGACAAATTCAGATTTTTTTATTATATATAATATTATACTTCTCAATATTACATTTATAAACAATATGTTTGATATAATTCGAACAAAATAATTAAAGCTGGAAACATATTAAACTTGCAAGTTTTAAAATAGATAGAAAAAATACAAACAAGCTATCTTGAATAAAACTTCATCAATCTAAAGAACCAAAACGATATCAAACTAGTTTAACTAAAGTTATAAAAATGATATCCAATGACAATGAACAAAACTTATAACAACATGACTTTCAGTTGCAACTCTTGACTCTTGTTACTCTTCAATATTCATCTTCATCATTTAATGTCATTATATTGTCTTCAACTCGGCTCATCAAGAGATAACTCGGAAGTTCAATAGAATGTTCATCTAAATCCATATTAGCACCACTTAAAAAAACACAAAAAATGTTATCATTATTTATTAAAAATTAAATAAAAATAAGTTATATAAAAAACAATAATCTTACACAAGTCCCAATATTTTGTTGGCCCGTCTTTGTACTCCTCTTCCTTTCACGGACATCAATCAATGATTGCAATGTACAAAGACCAAATCTTCCACTCTACTTGTTTTGCCAATTTGTTTCATTTTATGTTTTGAATAATTGAATATGTGCTCAATTTCTCTCTATAACAAGATGATGATGCGAGTTGTAGAAAGCAATTTGAAGGCTAAAGTTTGCAATAAAGGTGTAGAAGCACCATAATTAGCCCATCAATATATTGGCTCTTCAAACATTCTAGCATCAATAACATATGCATGATTGAAGATCTCTGATCCACTAGAAAAAGTTTCATATTCGACATATGCTTTCCTCAAGTCAGTTGAATTTTGAAACAATCTTTTGAAATATTTACTTATGTTCATAGAAACTTCATGATCCTCATGTAGTGAAACTCTTGGAGCTCCTCCAATAGTTTCACCTCAAAGCCGAGCTTCACAATAATACTTAGGGACTGGAGAATGTGCCATACAATTTAAAGGGGTGTTGCTTTTATTCCATCTAGCCTCTAAAATTTGATGAATAACATCAAAAAAGACTGAATTGCCTCCAACAAGACTTATGTCCTCATGGTTGAAATCATTGCTTCACATTTTCAATAATTGAGTCCCACATATAATATACTGAATGCAAAATAGGAGTATCAGTATCAGCAACCCGCAACATATTTATAATAGGCTCAGGGAAAGACAAGAAATAATCTAAATTATCCCGCCAAACATCATTTACAATGCACCTTTTCACCTCTTATGCTCTAGCTTCATTGTTTCCATCCCTATAACTTTTCCAATTAGAATCCATCACCATTTATTCAAGTGATAACTTAACCTCTCTCAATCATTTGCTCATAATAATACTAGACGGAAACCTTCTATCAGCCACCCTCAACAAGCTCAGAATCCATCACCATTTATTCAAGTGATAACTTAACCTCCTGGAGATGTCGCCATGATATTTATAAGTGGTCTTCTTTGAAGGTCAGACCACCCATCAGAAACAATAAAAACACCTTTTTTCTTCCATCCATCCCTTGTTGGTTTTAGTAATCTATTGATATGCTCATTTTCTTGTGCAAGAAGTGTCGTGCGCAATCTATTGTAGGAAGGTGGCATGTAGCCAGTAAATTGCTATTGACTAGTGTTCTTGAATATTATCTAAAAGATGAAGATTTGACTAAATTGAAAGGTAGAGCACTTACATAAAATATCCGGCCAGCTTCTTTATCCATTTCATCCCATTGTGCCATATTGAATCTGCTCTCCAAATCACCCACCTTCTTTATTTTATGTTGTGAAAGGTCGGAACCACCAGGCAAAAAAATATATTCTACCTTTTTTCTTTCATTGTACTTGTTTTGTGATTTTTTCCATTCGGCTTGCTCGAATTCTCTCTTGATGCTTGTAATACTTCGTCGCCCAAAACCTTACAACCTTCGACACCATAGTTTGGAATTCTTAGTAGATGAGTCGACGACCTTAGAATACGATCCGATTCTTTTTTGCTACAATAGTTGCATGAACAAGTTCGATTTCCGCCTCCACCATGTGCGATAAATATAATCTTGACATGATTCCAAAATGTCTTGTCATCGTATGCACCACTATTTGATGGGCGAATGAGTGATTTTTATGTTTGTTCATTATCTTTGGGAAATGTTCGTTGGATTCATGTTGACCATTGGGGGAATAATTGATAGATGAAGTTGTGTAATTCTGATTTCTGGGATTATGCGTTCTCACGGGCTCACGGGTTATGCATTCCTTCACAAGAGGGTTTAGATAAAGAGGAGGTCTTACGTGAGACCGTCTCATAGACTTAAGTTCATGAGACGGATCTACAAAACACAAAACTATGGATTTTTAATGGGTTTGGGTTTGAGTTTGGGTTTGGATTGGGATTCTGATTATAAATAGGATCCGTCTCATGAATATAATCCATGAGACCGTCTCATACAAGTTTTTACCTTAAATAAATCTGAAGGTGCTAAAATCGGTAGAAAACAAATTGAAGAAGACAAGTTTTAATATAGTTGGGAATTAGTATCAAATACTAATGGGCTGGCCGAGAGTTGGATAGATTTGATTCTCAAAAGCGATTGTCATGGGTAGAATCTAACAACGAGATAATAATTTAATATTTTTGTTAAATCAAATCTTTGTATTATAAATTGTTTTCTATTATATTTTATTTTTGTTAAATCAATTTTTGTCAATGAGATAAATTTAATATTTTTATCATTGTAATCTCACACTGTGATCAAGAAAATAATTTTTTTACGGATTAATAATACACTTTGAATAATCGTTAAAAATAAAAATAAATAATACACTTTATATAAAATAATGACGTTATGCTATAATAAAAAGATGGAATCTATATAGATAAAGAAAAAAGTCATTTTGAAGAAGTCAATAATACACTTTGGAACTATATAAAATTTATCAATATTATAATACACTTTGAAGAAAGAAGTCAAGAATAAATATAAATATTACACTTTGAATGAAATTAATAATACGCTTTGAATAAAATGCAAGTTATGCTAGGATAAAATTTAAATACATGTAGGTCCCAAGGGGTGTAAGTAAGGTTTAGAAGGGGGTTGAATAAACCTTACCAACTTTTCGATTTTAGTCCTTTTAAAATTATTACGAGTTAATACACGGCTAAGTCCTTGAGGGACATCTAAGTTAGTTAATCAAGAGAGTTAGCCACACAACGGATTTCGATAGAACTGTTGATAGAATAACTCATTTGTTTAGTCTAAACCTTAACTAAGTTGTGATGAGTTTTTATTGGAAGACGTAACACCCTTGAATTTGATTTAACTTGTTTTAACACTTGATTTTAGCACTTAGTAATTTATCGAGTTGGATAGCAAATTATCGTGAGATATAAAATATGCGTGCGGGAATGTAAATATCTTTGAAATGTAAATGACACAAGTAAATTTTATAGAGGTTGAAGATGGGGTAATTCTTCTACTCATCTCTTCTCCAACTCCTGGAGGAATCCACTAAGTAATGATCAATTTACAAAGTGATTATCGGTCACAGAGACAAGTCTTGATCACGCAATCGACTTGCTCCTTGGACTCTGTCTAGAGATGCCTTGGTCACACGGGTGGCTTCTCGTCCGGCTCGGCTTCTTCACAGGCAATGCCTTGCTACTTGACTCACTTTCTCAAGCTTCTTGGATTTGATCACGAAGCCCTCAATAACTTGAGATTGGTTCGACCTTGGTGGTGGAGATAATATCTAATTTATTATATTTTAGGATTTTAGAATATCTTTTATTTTAGATAGTGATTTGTTTAGTATTATATTTGAGTTTATCTTTTAAGTTTACTAGTCAAGTTAGGAGTTTTATTGTGGTAGGATTTTAATCCTATAAATACTTGCTATTTTATTATTTTTAGGAGGTTGAATATTATTAAATTTTGAGATTATTCTCTTTTTCATTGCAATTTACGTTCTTGTGAATCAACGGTAGTATTTGTGTTCTTTGTTGTTCACGTTTTGCATGTCGGTTGGTATTCGAGAGACCGGACTACGCTCGAACCATGTTGTCGGATAGGATCCACAACACATGAACGACATCGCACGGATCCGTCAGCGGTCGACTTGTTGACACAACGGATAATAATGTTTCTCATCCATCAGGAAATTTTTGACATCGTTATCCGCTCATCTCACGACGATCGAGTTCGGCGTGTGAGGTAGGCAATGAAAGCAATGGTCAAAATTATCGCGATGGATGTGGTTTCGATTTTTATCCATCCCACATATCTTGTCAAATGAGGAGGATGGTGGTTACGATGGGCCACCAATTTTTGATGACGAAGATAGAGACCATATTCGAGTTTAGTTATGATAAACCTCATCAAGTTGATGAGGATAATGGTGGCTATGATGGCTACCAATTTTTCGATGAGGAGGAAAATGGTGGCTATGACGACCACCAATTTTTGACAAAGAAATTGAGATAGCGCTAAGTGTTGTTGGAAAAACTATCATTAAACAAGAAGATTTTGATGGAGCAACAAATTCGTGTAAAAAGACTATGATGTGGCAATTATTTCTAGATCGGAAGATGAGGATCGAGAGAGAGACTAGTCTCTTGGCGATGGACAAATCGAATTTAGTGGTGTTTCAAACGGTAAAATATTTATAGAATTGCAAAATGGAGAGAGAATTTCGGTTTGGAGATTACTATTCGATGACTCCAAAAATATTTCTTTTGAAACTGACAAGGCACTTGTCATTGATGGCTATGGAGTTATATATTTGAGCGCAAGAGAATTGATTCAACAAAGAAATTACACACATCATGCAACTAGAAATAATATATGTTTGATGATTGTTTTATTTGCAAGGGGTGGTCACTTTGCCGGATGTGTCTTTGATGGTTTTCATATTATTTTCTTGTCTCGTCCTCCTCGCGCCCCTCCATGGTTTAACAATTATTCTAGTGACGATCTTTTTCCGATTCGAGGATGAATCGTTTTGACTCAGGAGAGAATGGTGGAGATAATATCTAATTTATTATATTTTAGGATTTTAGAATATCTTTTATTTTAGATAGTGATTTGTTTAGTATTGTATTTGAGTTTATCTTTTAAGTTTCCTAGTCAAGTTAGGAGTTTTATTGTAGAAGGATTTTAATCCTATAAATACTTGCTATTTTATTATTTTTAGGAGGTTGAATATTATTAATTTTGAGATTTATCTCTTTTCATTGCAAATTACGTTTCTTCCGGAAGTTTCGTATTGGAGATAATATCTAATTTATTATATTTTAGGATTTTAGAATATCTTTTATTTTAGATAGTGATTTGTTTAGTATTATATTTGAGTTTATCTTTTAAGTTTCCTAGTCAAGTTAGGAGTTTTATTGTGGTAGGATTTTAATCCTATAAATACTTGCTATTTTATTATTTTTAGGAGGTTGAATATTATTAAATTTTGAGATTATTCTCTTTTTCATTGCAATTTACGTTTCTTCGCGAAGATTCGTATTGCTTTTGTTCGTTGTTCGTTTATTCGTAGCTTCCGCCTGCATCATGAACCTTCCTACAATCCTCCTTGGAAAGTAGACCCCTTTTTGATTTTTCAACAGTTTCCTCTTCAACAGTTTGAAGTTGTCTTTCCTTCACAGCTTGGTGTTGGATCGATTTCCTTCGAGATTTAGGCTTGAGGATTTTGCTTGAATATCTTGAGAATATTTTGCAGGTTACAGTTTTAATAATGCTTGCTCGTTCGTGGTTCAGGTAACCTTTTCTCAATGTGATTCCTCAGCCTTTTATAGTGAACTTTCAAAAATCGCCCGTTGAAGAGATAGAGGCGATTTTCAAAAGTCACTTGTGTTCATTGGCTTGTCTTTCCTTGGTCTTGATCTTGAGATGTAGACCTTTCCTCGTATTAATGAATGTCCGGCTTTTTAGGTTTCGACACGAGGTGCGTGCTTCCCATTGGTTTATTCATTTTGTACGCTTTCGGGATCGAGCACTTTAAGACATGGCGGCATGGAAGTATTACTTATTTAAGTAATGTTCTTGACTTTTGTGCAATGGATTCTTCTCGGTTAACTCAACGGATTCTTCTCAGTTAACTCCTCTTTGCAGCTGCCTTTTACCCAGGTGACTTGAGCCTGCTCCAATGATTGAAAGACTCATCTGTCACTTCAACTTGTGACTAGGCTTCTTGGGTTGACTTAAGCGACTCTTCACGGTTCCTTCATTTATTCACGGCTTCGGTCAGTCCTTGCTCTTCTATCTTGGCCATACTCGGTTGTTCTCGGTGAGTCTTCACTTCACTTCTTGATTGACTTCTTGTATTCCCGAGGCATAGTGACTTGACTCACTCATTCGGCCCTATCTATTACAATAAGAATTACAAGGAAAATGGGGTGCCAACATTCTAATCTAAGTTTTACATGGCATTCATCAAAATGTACAAAATAATTTCCCAACAATTTCCCCCTTGATGATGCCAAAACTTAAAATCATTAAGCAACATGTAAACAACACAGATACATACAGACAATGCAGTAACAAAGAATGTATGTGTTGAATAGATCATTTTATTGATCATATCATTCTTGTCCTTTACACAGCTGTTTACAAAGTGTATCAGAGCATACTCATATCTAGCAAACTACACATATTTATGCTAAGATACAACAATAGAAAGAAAATATAGCAATACTTTATTGAATGTACAGATGACTTACACACATATGTATTTACAAAAGTAAGATACACGAAGGGGTTGACAATAATACTTCATCGCCTTCGCTGCCCCCTTCTTTCCTCTTCAGCTCTGTCCTCATCAGCTCTCTTTCTTTTCTTTTCCTCTTCAGCTGCTTTCTTCTTTTCATAAGCTCTCTTCGCAGCTTCGTCTTTTCTTTTCCTTTCTTGCCTTTCTTGCCACAGCTGATCTTGCCTTTTACTTTCCTCCTCGATTCTTTTAACGTATTCAGCATTCTTCCTAGCCACTTCCCGATAGGCTACTTCATCATATCCAGCCCAGTAGATCATTCCCTTCTTGCCTGGATCTACATATTCAATGTTTTTGGGTAGAGGTCTAGGTTGAAAACATCTTCCTCCACCACTTCTTCCTCCTCCTCCTCGGGGTGTATATTGTCGAGTCTTCTTCTTACCATGGAATGAATGGTACTCTGTATCACGCTTATTAGCTTCTTCGCACAGCTTCAGAACTTTCTCCCAGTACAAATCCCAAGCTTGGGCTATGGACATGTTTTTGAAATAACCTTAAGATTCGAACGTTTTAAATTCTTCAACGGATCTTGGCTCATCTCCGTCATCTGGAATGGCATCTGTGTTCTTTCCTGCCGGAATGCCACTGTAAGTTTTTAGTACTTCTAGAACACGGGCATCCGTCTTTCTTTCAACCTCCTTCATTCCTGCTTCCACAATCTTTCTCTTCTCGGACATAGGCACATCAGTGTTGGGGCAGAGTAATCGGAAGTTTAATGATTATCGATCTTTGTGACATGACCTTGCTTTGAGGGTTTAAACAAGCATTAAGGTCACATCCTTTGACCTTTCCCCTCAACAACTTTTCCTTCTCCTTCTTCTTCTCAACGTTGTTTGCTCCTTCTCATTCTTCTTCTCAACAACTCTCTTCCTTCAACTTCCTCAGGTATTCCTCTTCCCCCTTTTTAGCATCATCGAAAGAGAGAGGAACCCCTGGAAACATCCTAGCGAGCATAAATTCGGTCGGAGAGCCGAGTTCGCTTGAGTCTCATGCGGCATGTCTTTGTCGAAATTCGAGCGAGTGGCTTTCGATTCATTTGCCACTAGTTTCATTTCAGCCATGAGAAGGCTGAACATAGTATTCATGTTCTCCTCAACACGCAGAATTTGTTTTCGATGAAATTCACGCAGCAGCTCCATTTCAGTTGTATGAGAGGCATGCATTCTATTAATATTGGCTTGCATCCTCTTGTTTCATATCAGCATTGTCAGCACTCCACACTAGCATCTTGTTGTACAATGCCTTGAAATATCGGACTTGCTCGTATCACATTGTACTTTCTCTTGACACCATTCCCTAATTCGTACCACAATCCCTCGTAAGTCTGTTGTGATGGTGGCATCTCTATTGTCGTCGCATATCTAGTGAGGCTTGGTGCCGTTCGATCTTCTCAATCTCACCATAGATTTTCTTGAAGACTTCATGGATCTTTTGTCACTTCGGATTCGGTGGCGGCCATGCAACATCAAAATCAAAGTATGCTAGAACAATGGAGTCGGTGGGAATTACTGGATCTGCTCGGATGTTGAAATGTCGCTACTCTTGAGTTGTCTCTTCTTCAAGGTTGGCGCTCAATTGAGAAAAGGAATGTTTCCTCAAATGCATCATCTCGCACATATGGGGTCAATTGAACAGTTGTTCGTGCCTTTAATGATCCTGGTTGAGTCGTTTCTGCTGCGGCTTTAGGAGCTGCGCAGTGACTATTGAGTGGATTGGCGGTGACCGAGCCTCATTTGTCTTAACAACTTCGGCCTCGGTAGATTCTCGCTAAATGAATTTCCTTGTCTCAACTCGATTTCATCAAGATCATCGGAAGATGATGAAGCACAGGGGGCTTGGTTCATCATCAAAATTGAACTTTTGACGAGCGGCTTTAAAAGTTACACGACTCGTCTGTGGAAGAACATCCTCAATTTGAGTCTTTTTGATGAGAAATGGGAGTGGACTCATCTTCGTCTTGGATCCCAAAAGGATATATCGGGGTTGTCCGGGAATCATGAATAACACTAATCTCCTTTTCGATTCAAAGCAATGATGACGGGAGGGATGCTCTTATCTCCTTGAGTTTTACCGAGGAAGTCTCAACCTCCTTTGGGCCTTCAATACCTCCGGCCAGTCTCAAGCTGCGGCGAGGTCTTTGACAATCCCGCCGACGATCGTGGTTTGTCTTAGGGTCTTGAACATTGGCATCCGAAGGAGTCTCAACCCCTTGGATTGCACTTTCGGTGCCCAGTGTTAACTCCGGGCATTTCCAATTTGTGCCTCATTGCATCGCCGGCGTCCTCACTGTAAAGTAATTGGCACTTGGTCACCGGGGAGACTCAATTGTCGAGCTTCATCGGTGTCGATCCCCGATGTGGTTCTTGTTCCTTTTCCACTTCGCCTCCTTTCGCAATGTGGAGTCATCTGCGACATCCTCCGACCTTTGCTGCGGTGGAGTGAGTTTCCCCCCTCGGTGGCATACCGGAGTGATGATGGTGGGGTCACTCTTCTCAAGACTCGATCGCTTCCGTTGAGTGCTCGGTAGTAGGGCGGTGGTAAAACACCTTCAATAGGGGTTGGCTCAACTTGGGTGCCCAAAGTCCCGTCTCATCGCCAAGTCCCTTGGACCCATCTCCGAGTGTCTTTGGGACGTGGTCGCAACAATAAGCGTGGGCAATCTGTTGCACCACTCCCAACGGGTCTATCTCCGGAGAGATTTTGAAGACTCTCCTAGTCCTTCCATCGATTCTTTGCTCATGCATTATTTGGAGTTCCTTAGAGCTTGTTGCATATCGGACTTTTACATTGCGGTAGCCGTGGGATCCAAGTCTTCATGAGTATCGAGACAACACATCTAAATGAGGATGCATATGTTTGAGTTCCGGGGAGGGTACACATATTTGTCTTCCGGTCACGGGCTTGCTCTTGACTTTGTCCTTCTCATCCGCCTTTATGATACGGAGATCCATGAAGTGCCCTTCGTCGAGAGCCGTTTGGACATTGGTAACTCCAAGGAATTGCAGTAATTCCTCTTCCTCCTCGATAAATTGGCGTTGAGGCGCATTGCGGAATGACTTAGCTTCCATGCCCTCCATTCACGTGAAGCGCTGGCGTGCGGATACATAAGAGAAACCACAATTACATCATCATTTTCTTCCTCCTCCTGTCCTTCCGTTTCAGGGATGGATGGTAGCATACTCTGCTACTCTTCGTCTTCAGCAGCATCTGTGGCAGATGGAGAGACAACCTTTTTAATAGGAGGTTCCGTTGTCTCAGCTGCTTCTTTGATAAGCCTCTGTTGATCACCTTGACCAGACTTAGCGGTTTCATCAACAATTTCTGGGGACTGCACTTCCTCAACGTCGTGATCTTAGAGGTTTTCTCGGTGAGTAGCAAACTCTGCTATCTTTCTCAAGCTTTGAAAGCTTGGAGATTCTCCTTCTTCTCTTGATTCTTACTAGAGGAATTTCGGTTCGGATTCTCTTCTTTCAGTTCTTGGCGGCGGGGCGAGCATCTTTCTTGGATGGAGGAGTTTGTCTTTCTTAGCTTGGCGTCTTCTTCTTTATGACGGTGGAGAAGGTATTTGAGCTTCCTTCTCCACCTCGGCTGCGCGTGGGAGACACGGCGTTTGCTCGAGCGGGTGACTCGGTGCAGGGCAGGGGCGTCCATTGATTTTGTTGCGGGGCGGCCTTCTTCTTTGCGGCTTTCTTCTTGGGAGAGGAGGAAACATCTCGTATCCTCGGTCAGTGATTCCCCTTCACTTGTATCCGCTCTCTAAGCATGGGCTCTCTTATGGGCTCTGAAAGGTTAGCCACGAACATCTTCTTGTTTACATGGAAATGCTTTCCATGTTGAAGGGGAATACCCTTCACTTCCATCGATGGCCAATGACTAGGCCATAGCCGAGTGATCCTCCAAAGGATCCATCTTCCTTGAACGATTTATTCACGGCGTTAAGCAGATCTGTTGTATATGAACTCGGCCAGGTTAACTTTCTTTCCTTGAATGATCGCGGCCATGACGATCACTTAGTCTTTGATAGTTGATTGAAAGCGCAAACTTCATATCCACACATTTTGAGATGACATCCATCGCTTGTGATAGTCGTCCTTCAAGTCGTCTTTTGTGTAGATGACTTTCGCAGCACACTCGGTTTGGCTACTTCCTTCCATGCAGCAGCCAAGTTGGCATCAGCTTCATATATTTCCGGCATGCCCTCCGACGGCAATAAGCAGTGCTCCGCAAGGTCCTTAGCAATAATCATGATGTCCTTGCGGTGGACGAAGGACTTGATACCTTCGTCCTGCACCTCGGCATTCACATAGAACTGCGCCACCTCTTCTAGGTAGGTGTGCGAGTACTCCAAAGTAAGAAAAGGTCTTAGGCGGGCCTTTTCGGCATATCGACTATCTTTTTTACTAAGGTTTCATCGGAACCCTGCTTCACCATTCCTTCAAAATCCACAGTCGAACCAGAGTGGATTTGCTTCCATAACTTGATGAAATCAAGCTTTGGTGCCATTTTCGGAAGTTTTTACCAATTAAATCTTGATAAACCTTCTTGTGAATGTAGGGTTTTCGAGAGAAAAGAACTTGCTTGTTTATGCTTTGAAGATGAACAGTTTTGAATGTAGGAGAGAAAAGCGAAAAAATGAGTATATAAGGGTTATGAAAGGATGTGTTTTTTATTTTTGAAATTTGATTAAGATCAACGGCTCCATTTAGCATGCCGAACCGCATTTAATTTCTCGCATTTAATGCGACAACATTTATATACAATCATATGCTTCTTGTGCAACTTTTGATTGTACGTCGCTATTCCTGATCGATGTCATTCTTAAAATCATTCCCGCTTATTAAAAGCATTGCGTTTTTTGTCACTTAGCTCATAAATGACTCATCTTATGTCGAAAGTGACTTAACTCGACTTCTCTCCTTTCATTAAGCAACTCATTTGTCGAGTTAACTCGTCTGGTGACTTCCCGATATGGTCATTACATTTCACTTGGGTGATGTGAAAAACTTGTTCATTTCTGTTTGTCTATCTTCCATATCTTTTGATTGAGTCTTACGAGTGTTAACTCGGCTCAATTAACCCTAGCTCATGCTTGAGCTCCTCAAATCTTGATTCACATAAGGGCTTGGTGAAAATGTCGCCTAACTGTTTATCGGTTGAGATGTATTCCAAAATGATATCTTTCTTTTCAACATGATCTCTTATAAAATGATATCGACATCAATATGCTTTGTTCTTGAATGCAACACGAGATTTTGAGTGATTGCGATAGCACTTGTGTTATCACACATAATTGAAATCTTTTTTTCTTCAATTTCATAATCTCTCAAATTTGTTATCTCATCCATAAGACTTGGGCACAACTTGTTTTGCCCACTATGTACTCTGCTGGTGTGGATGTGGCTATTGAGTTTTGCTTCTTGCTAAACCAGGAAACCAATCTGTTTCAAGCATCGACATGTACCGAGAAGTACTCTTCTTCCTGTCAACTCTACATCCAAAGATAATCGAGTCGAGTAACCAATAAGCTTGAATCCACCTTCCTTTGGATACCCTAAGCCAACTTCCTGGCATCCCTTCAAATACCTTAGGATTCTCTTAGC
The DNA here is from genome assembly GCA_016081115.2 of Rehmannia glutinosa. Lineage (NCBI taxonomy): Eukaryota > Viridiplantae > Streptophyta > Magnoliopsida > Lamiales > Orobanchaceae > Rehmannia > Rehmannia glutinosa. The sequence goes on from CM071930.1 coordinate 55,228,213, forward strand.
TGCAGTCATATGGCTCTCCTTTGGTGCAGATTGAAATCTTGCACACACACCTACTGCAAAGGTAATGTGCTGGCCTGCTTGCTGTTAGATAGAGCAGTGATCCAATAAGTGCTTTGTATCTTGTTTGATCTACAACTTTACCATCTGCATCCATGTCCATCTTGACTGATGTATTCATTGGTATTTTCACAGAAGACTTCTCTTCCATACCAAATTTCTTCATTAAATCTCAGGTGTACTTTGTTTGACTTATGAAGGTTCCATCCTTCAGCTGTTTAACTTGAAGTCCTAGGAAGAAGGTTAGCTCTCCCATCATGCTCATTTCAAATTTGCCTTGCATGAGGTTTGAGAACTTATCACACAGCTCTTTGTTTGTGGATCCAAAAATGATATCATCCACATATATTTGAACAAGCAGTATACTCTCTCCATCTTGAATTCTGAAGAGTGTTCTGTCCACTTTGCCTTTGGTGAATCCATTGTCAGTCAGAAATTGAGACAATGTACCATACCATGCTCTTGGTGCTTGCTTCAGTCCATATAGAGCTTTCTTGAGCTTGTACACCTTATCTCCAAGAGTCTTCTGATCAAAGCCTGGAAGTTGCTCAACATAGACTTCTTCTTCCAACAATCCATTTAAAAATGCGCTTTTCACATTCATTTGATATACAATGAAGTTCTTGTGTGCAGCATAGGCAAGAAACATCCTTATAGCTTCTAGTCTTGCTACAAGAGCAAATGTTTCATCAAAATCTATTCCCTCTTCTTGGCAATACCCTTTGGCTACCAATCTTACTTTGTTTCTTACCACAGATCCTTCCTCATTCATCTTGTTTCTGAAGACCCATTTCGTGCCAATAACATTTTGATGGGTTGGTCTCTGCACTAGTTCACATACCTTGTTTCTTTCAAACTAATTCAGCTCTTCTTGCATGGCTTGAATCCAATGTGTGTCATCCAATGCTTGGGACACATCTTTTGGCTCTATTTAGGAAATAAAGCAAGTGAACATTGCTTCTTGTTGAGCTCTGGATCGATTCTCACACCATCTCTCACATCTCCAATGACTAGTTACGGTGGATGGTCTCTTAGCCATCTCACATCGGGTTGAAGAAAATCGGTTGGGTCAAATTGTCTCACATTTGTGTTGTCTTGAGCGACTCTTTCATCATCATTCAATTTTGCAAACTTTCAAATTTGTCTTTGAGATTGACTATCTCTTCTTCATCGGATTGATTTCTCTTGTTTCGGCTTCAACATAAGGACTCTTACGCATAGTTGGTGATTGACTTATCGCCTAACTCTTCAATATCTTCTCCATTCACATTAGGTTCATCAAAAACCACATGAATAGACTCTTACGTGACCATAGTCCTCTTGTTCAAGACTCTATAGGCTTTACTTTCATTTGAGTATCCCAAAAAGATACCTTCATCGACTTTAGCATCAATGACCTTTAGGTTGTCCTTGCCATTGTTGTGGATGAAGCATTTACATCAAAATATTCTAAAGTACCCAACATTTGGTGTTCTCCTGTCCCATTTCATCACGGAGTCTTTGTCATTTGTATATTTATCATGCATCTATTTTGAGTATAGCATGCGGTATTGATGGCTTGACCCCAAAATCTCTTAAGGCAACCCGACTTGACTAACATGGTCCTTGCGACTTTCTTGAGAGTTATGTTCCTTCTTTCGGCTACTCCATTCTGTTTGTGGAGTTCTTGTTTGAGATAATTCATGAGCAATACCATTTTCAACACAATATTGAGTTATTATCCCATTTACAAACTCGGTTCCTCTATCGACCTTATCTTTGTAATGGTTTGACTCTTCTCATTTTGAACTCTTTTCATCAAGCGAGGTAACTTCCCGCAAGGTTTCCTTCTTTTTGCACATAAAGATTATCCATGTATATCTTGAATAATCATCCACCATAACTAAGGTGTATTTCTTTCCACTTATGTTGGTGGTTCAACAGACCAAATAAATCCATATGCAATGATGATGCGATATTCTTGTTGAAGAAGGACTAGGTTTCTCTTTGAATGATGATTTGATCCGCTTTCCCATCCGGAATGCATCACAAACACTTTCCTTCTTGTACACTCGAGTCCGCAAACCTTCTACAAGATGACTCCTTGCAAGCTTGTTGATTGTCTTAAAATTTAGATGACTCGGCTTATTGTACCATAGCCAACTTGATTCGGCTGTGCTTTCTTCGCCATGACAGTGCTTGGTGCTTGGTGTGGCAATAGACCGAGTCTAACACATACATGATCTTTTGTGCGGATCCTTGCAACACTATTTCATTTGATTCAGTATCTTTAATTTGGCAAACTCCATATTGAATCAACATTGTAGCCCTTGTCACGAGTTGGTGATGCCTAACAGGTTGAAGTTGAGGCATTCAACATATGCAACATCTGTGATTTCTAATCCATTTTTCTTGATGGATCCGGTGCCTCTTATTTCCCCTGGAGCTTCATTTCCTCCAAATATGACTTTTTCACCTCTAATCTCCTTGAATTTTGTGATTTTTCTTGTTTCTGTCGTATATGTCCGGAACGACCACTATCCATGTACCAGGTTCCTTGGCACTTACATTCGTTCCTTGAACTCGCAATCAAGGAAATTAGTTTTGGGTACCCATGCTTGCAGGTCTGAGGGGTTAGTGCTATAAGATGATCCAACCAATCTATAGCCAAATGACTTGACTGACTCAAGAGGTTGCCATCTATAAATGCCGTAATCATAACTCACTTTGGCAAATTGCTTGGGGGCTTTAGGTTCATACAATTTGTCTCTTTTGTTTGTATGCATGTGTGTGTGTTTTAGCAATTGCCTTCTTTGGGTAGTTGTAATGTTTTTGAGTGTAGTGCCTAGGTGCATATTTGTGCTGATGATAGCTCTTTTGCCTTTGGAATGACCTTTTTGAGTTCTAGGTCCTTGCCATTTAGGCTTGTATTCCATAGGTCTTTCTTTGATATTTCACATTATTCCAATCGGCTTGATTAGGGTACTTTCTACCATTCCCATCATATGTGTTTCTTTGATAAAACTTTGGGATTTTTGGTAGCTCTGTTTATTCTTCACAGAGTACTTCCTATTTGGAGTTTCTTGAGGAACTCTTTGGATTTCTTCTAATTTGTCCTCACAAAGATACTCAACTAGTTGTTTTCCTTTCCTTTATATCCAAGGCCAGTTTGTTTGTGATTGTGATTTGGAGTGAATGTGGGTGCAACATTTGGTGTTTTGGATTTTGAGATGCTTCATTACTTGAAGATCCTTTTTCCAAACTCACTCTGGGAGTTTATTTGTGCACAAAGGAATTGAATCATATTCTTGTCTTATCTCTACACTCTTTTTGGCTCATAATAAGGTCATCCAATGATTTAGATGCCTTTGTAAATGATGCAATCACATTTTTGAGGTCACTTTCTCTCTTTTCTATAAGCAGCTATCTCTGCTCCTTAGTTTAGCATTCTCGGCCTTGACTCTTTGTTCTTATCGGCTATGTGACTCAGAGTACTCGGCTCCTTAGTCATTTGTGAGTTTTCGCTTTTTGGTTTGTTTTCTTCGTTTAATAGTGTGTGTGAGGATTTAATGTGCTCAAAGTCTTTCATCATTTTGCCTAATGAATCATAAAGATCAGTGGGTGATGAAGTGTGTGTGTCACAATCACGATCACTAGAATCGAGTGAGATGAGTTAGAGTGTACCTCATCTTCTTGGTCGAGTTGATCTTGTTCTTTAGCCATTAGACAGATCATTACTTCTTCTTCAAAATCACTTGAGTAGTCAGCCTCACTACTCTCTGAGTTCGCTGCTTCTTTCGACTTAGCTGTCTCAGCAATCTCAACAGCCAACATAGCCTTTTTCTTTTCTGTCTTCTTTCTCTCGAAGACTCTTCTTTCTTCTTCATTCTGTATTTATTGACTCTTGGATATGGACGATCAATAGTGAAGTGTCTGCTCTTTGGTCATTTTTGATCCTTGAATTATCGGCTCTACGATATTCAACCTTTTGATTTCAGCTCTCTTGGGTGGCCTATCTTCCCTTGACTTGGAGGAGTGAATGTCTCGGAGGTTTCACCCTTGTTTTGCTTGTAGTACTTATTAAAGAACTTGTTGAATCTTTTAACCATAAGGGCAATCTCCTCCTGGTCAATGGCTTCCTTGACCTCACTCTTTTCCCATCCTTGACTATAAGTTTTTTTGTTTTGGGTACATATGTCTCCTCTTGATCTTTTCTTATCGGCTCAAACTCATAGGCTTTGGGGTCCGAGAATAGCTCATGATTGGATGTTGTTGTGAGGTTTATTGAATATCTCGGGGCCATGACCTTCATTTCCCATTCAAATTTGGGAGGCTTCTCAAAATTTTCATACACATTTCTTTTTGTGTATATTCTTTCCCAAGTGATGATAGCTCGTTTGTTATTTCGGTGAATCTAGCATCCGGTGATCAAGGTTTCACTCGCAAGCATTTTAAAATTTTTAAATTTACGACAAAGAAGAGACAATTTGTTTTCTTTAATTTGCTCGGACACTTCACAAATTAAAGTTAATTTATCCGCATTTGTTTTGCGGTTTGGCAAGATTTGACTTTGTTGAACATTGCTTTGCCCAAGGTTTTGTAAAGTATGTCCTTGGCCACATTGTCCAAGTTGTATCTTTTTTGTCCTCGTTTGTCCACTCGGTCCTTGGTTTCTCAACTAGGGATGGTCTTGCCTCAGCTTAACTTCTTCTCCTTCACCGTTTGCTCTCCCTACGGATGTGTTCACTTTCGTATTTGCGGTGGCCAATCCTCTATCACTATCCACATTTCATCATGTAAAGAGATATATGAGCCTTTATACGAATTTTTCAGTCATCAAATTCCTTAATAGTGAACAAGGGAATGCGTGTCAAATTTGCTTCCATGATAATAACTTTGATGAATAAAAGAGATGATTTTTGAAAGAGCAAGTGTTAAAAGTTTCTTTGAAAGATTGGAGATCTAGTTCGAGAACGGTGCGGAAGGCTCAATGAACCAACCGCTCGATACCACTTGTAGGTCCCAAGGGGTGTAAGTAAGGTTTAGAAGGGGGTTGAATAAACCTTACCAACTTTTCGATTTTAGTCCTTTTAAAATTATTACGAGTTAATACACATATAAGTCCTTGAGTGACGACTAAGTTAGTTAATCAAATAGCGAGTTAGCCACTCAACGGACTCGATAGATTCGTTGATAGAATAACTTTCAGTTGTTTAGTCTAAACCTTAACTAATTTGTGATGAGTTTTTTATTGGAAGACTTAACACCCTTGAATTTGATTTAACTTTATTTTAACACTTGATTTTAGCACTTAGTAATTTATCGGTTGGATAGCAAATTATCGTGAGATATAAAATATGTGTGCGGGAATGTAAATATCTTTGAAATGTAAATGACACAAGTAAATTTTATAGAGGTTCGAAGATGGGGTAATTCTTCTACTCCTTTCTTCTCCAACTCTTTGGAGGAATCCACTAAGTAATGATCAGTTTACAAAGTGGTTATCGGTCTAGAAACAAGTCTTGATCACGGTGACTTGCTTCTTGGACATTTCGATCTAGAGATGCCTTGGTCACACACGGTGGCTTCTCGTCCGACTAAAGCTTCTTCACAGGCGGTTTGCCTTGCTTTGCCACTTGACTCACTTTCTCAAGCTTCTTGGATTTGTTCACGAAGCCCTCCAATAACTTGAGATTGGTTCGACCTTGAACCTTCCTACAATCCTCCTTGGAAAGTAGACCCCTTTTTGATTCTTCAAAGGTTTCTTCTTCAATGAGTTTGAAGTTGTCTTTCCTTCACGACTTGGTGTTGGATCGATTTCCTTGAGATTTAGGCTTGAATATCTTGAGAATATTTTGTAGGTTCTGATTTTAATAATTCTTGCTTGTTCGTGGTTCGGAGTAACCTTTTCTCAATGTGATTCCTCGGCCTTTTATAGTGAACTTTCAAAAATCGCCCGTTGAAGAGATAGGTTGATTTTCAAAATTCACTTGTGTTCGTTGCCTTATCTTTTCTTGGTCTTGATCTTGAGATATAGACCTTTCCTCGTATTAAATGAATGTCCAACTTTTCAGGGTTCGACACGAGGTGCGAGTGCTTCCCATTGGTTTATTCCTTTTGCACGCTTCGGGATGAGCACTTTAAGACATGGCAACATGGAAGTATTACTTATTTAAGTAATGTTCTTGACTTTTGTGCAACGGATTCTTCTCGATTAACTCAACGGATTCTTCTCAGTTAACTCCTCTTTGCAGCTGCCTTTTCCCCAGGTGACATGAGTCTGCTCCAATGATTGAAAGACTCATATGTCACTTCAACTTGTGACTTGGCTTCTTGGGTTGACTTAAGCGACTATACACTGATTGTCCCTCAATTCTGACTTGATCGAGTCCTTGCTCTTCTATCTTGGTCATACTCGATTGTTCCTCAATGAGTCTTCACTTCACTTCTTCATTGACTTCTTGTATTCCCACACGGTATGTCTTGACTCTGCTCATTCAAGTCTATCTATTACAATAAGAATTACAAAGAAAATGGGGTGCCAACATTCTAATCTAAGTTTTACATGGCATTCATCAAAATCTACAAAATAATTTCCCAACAATACACTTTGAGTAAGATTTATATTACAAGTTGAACCCTGAACCCTAAACTTTAAACCCTAAACACTAAACCCTAAACTCTAAACCGTAAACCCTAATATAATTATACTTTTAAGTGATGCTAGCTCAAGTTATTGATATGTATATATGTTTATTTCAATTTCAATCAGACTCATGTTGTGATATAATTTCATGTTAGGATTTATCAACTATATTAATTGATATGATTTTGTAAAACCCATATTAAAATTATAATTTAGAGTTAAAAACTAGTATGTTTAGGGCTACATTAATTTTATTGGTTTTCTTCATAATTCAAAACTATTTATTAAATTAGTTCTTAATATCATAATTATTTATTAAATAATATAAAAATTACTTTAAATTATATGTTTATATTGTGTAAAGCCTACAATTTTGAAAATTCTGTAGTGTCTAAAATACCTATGATTCCTATAAAAATAATGTCAAAATAATTATACTTAACTAGGATTATAACAAGTATACCTCCAATATGTACATTACTAAATATTTATTTTATAAAATTATTATAAGAATATATTAAAATCGGTGGAGGTTGACAATTGAAACAAAATGAGCATTAAAGAATTTTTGTAATAATATCTATTTGATATCTTTGAAGTTATTATCCTTAATTAAATGATAGATATATCGGTTAAAAAATTCAAGAAGCTGTACCGACTTATATCTTCATAATTTAAAACTATTTATTAAATTAGTTCTTAATATCATAATTATTTATTAAATAATATAAAAATTACTTTAAATTATATGTTTAGGGCTACATTAATTTTATTGGTTTTCTTCATAATTCAAAACTGGTATGTTTAGGGCTACATTAATTTTATTGGTTTTCTTCATAATTCAAAACTATTTATTAATTTCTTAATATCATAATTATTTATTAAATAATATAAAAACTACTTTAAATTATATGTTTATATTGTGTAAAGCCTACAATTTTGAAAATTGCAGCAGTGTCTAAAATACCTATGATTCCTATAAAAATAATGTCAAAATAATTATACTTAGCTAGGATTATAACAAGTATACCTTCAATTTGTACATTACTAAATATTTATTTTATAAAATTATTATAAGAATATATTGAAATCGGTGGAGGTTGACAATTGAAGCAAAAGGTGCATTAAGGAATTTTTGTAATAATATCTATTTGATATCTTTTTGTAAGTTATTATTCTTAATTAAATGATAGATATATCGGTTAAAAAATTTGAAGAAGCTGTGCGAACTTATATCTTATTTTAAAGAATTCTCTAAAAAAAATTATTTTAGAGAAATCCACTTCATAAATGATAATATTCAGTTTTTTGCTAAGTAATTCCATCTTTGTCAAGTAATTTCACTATAAGTAATTTTCCGTTTTGGAGCTATTAATTATTATTGTTATTTTGAGTAATTAATTATTATTATTATTATTATTAACTTTTAAGTTTTACATATTTTATCTAGCTTCTAAGTTTTATAAAAGATATAATTTGCAAGGGCTGTAATATATATTTTTATATATATTATTGGGCTTCAACTGGAAAAAATGGGACTTAAACACCATTGGTACAAGGATATCGCAATACTCGATTTTTTCATAATTTCGCTAGCAAACGAGGAGAGGTGAATCAAATTACCAGGGCTCAAAGACACTACCGGAATTCTTCAAACATCAGGTATTGAACGAATAATTCTCGGACCACTTTGGCGACCTCTTTAGTTGCATCCCTTGAGGAGGAAGACATCTCCCAGGCTATTTCCAGAATCATACCTAGAGTGACGCAGCCGATGAAAATGCTTCTACTAGAACCATTCACGAAAGGCGAGATCGTCAAAGCACTCAAACAAATGCACCCCTTCAAACACCAGGACTCGATGGTATGAGCTTGGTATTTTTTCAAAATATTTGGCATGTTATTGGCTCGATGTAGTTCGATTTGTCTTAATTGTCTTAACAATCGAGTTATTTGAGCATAACATTAATTTTACTTACATTGTCTTGATCCCAAAAATTAAAAAAATCCTAAACTTATCACCCATTCCGCCCCATTAAGCCCTCGTAATGTGATCCCAATCGCTTTCATCCCGGGCCGTCTTGTTATAGATAATTTCCTACTAGCACATGAAATTCACCACCATATGAAATCTAAACCATCATCAAATTGAACTCATGTCTATTAAATTAGACATGAGTAAATCATTTGATAGAGTTGAGTGGTCTTTCTAGATCGCGTCTATACTATGCGCACTTGGCCTCCCACCCTTTTTGACGATTTAATTACTAAGTGTGTCTCTCTTGTCTCATTTTCTTGTTTACCTAATGGAACCGAATACGGCCAACTCACAGTCTCACACCACAATGAGGAATTTGTGAAGGCGGACCCCCTTTCACCATATTTATTCATCATTTGCTCAGAGATATTTTCTTGTCTTATGCAGGACCTTCAAAGATGGCAAAATATTCATGGGATAGCCATCAACTAGGGTGCAAGCGAATCAAGCCGCTCGTGAGCTATTGAGCTCGATTTGATAAAAGCTCATTCGAGTTCATTTAATGAGGCTCGTTAAAATAAACGAACCAAACTCAAACTTAGAGATATTCAGTTCGTTAGCTCGTGAACAGGCTCGTTAGTAAGCTCGTGAATAGGCTCGATAGTAAGCTTATATAAATTAAACTAATAATTTAACTTTAATTTTAATTTTTCATATTTTTACTTATGATAATATAAATATATTTCAATAAACTTATTTGTTTGAATAAAATTATAAGTTTTAGTAAATATATTATGCGTTTTAGATATATATTATTTTATTTTTTGTAATAAATTGAAGAATAATTTAATTTATAATTAATATGTACTAAGCTCGTTTAGGCTCGATTAAGCTCGAAAAAGTTTGTGAGCATCAATTTGTTCGATAAATTTAGGCTCAAGTTCGACTCGATAATAAATGCGCCAAACTCAAACACTCAAAAGCTCGGCTCGATTCGGTTCGATTGCAGCCCTACCATCAGCCGCACAACTCCCCAATCTCGCATCTCTTTTCTCCGCAGACAAAGACACTCTTATTTGGTCTTACCACAAAGGAGGAATCTAAATATCTTTGATCGCCATCATTTTGTATGAAAAGGTTTCGAGCCAACTTGTCAACTTTGAAAAAATGGGAAATTATTTCGTAATGGGACGTGAATGAGACCACTTCAACAATTATTGTCAACATTTTGAGTTTCAAGAAGGTGGAGACACACGTTAAATACCTTGGGCATCCTAGCATACCGGGAACAATAAAAGATAAATCTTTGGCAACATAAAGGACCAAATTTGGCAGCGAATCTAGGGTTTGTCGGCTAATCACTTTTCTAAGTCGGGTATTGAAACTGTACTCCAAGCTATACCATCATGTGCTATATATGAGTTGCTTTAAATTTTCGATAGTGTCATATCTGACATTCAGTCTACTATCTCATCGTTCTGGTCCTCATGGCAAAACTTGGCTCGTAGTAAATCTTTTGGAGGCCAGGGTTTCCGCCAACTCCACGCTTTTAATCTCGCACTGCTCTCTAAGAAAGCGTGGTGCATCCTCACTCAACCATCCTCCCTTCTCGCCGCATAACTCAATGCCAAATGTTTCCAACACATCTCTTTCCTCGAAGCATCATTGCGCCATCATCCCTCTTGGGCTAGGCGTAGTATCGTTGAGGGATGTCGAGCCATTAAACTGGGATGCTTTAAGTGAATCCACTCCAATAGTGACACTAAAATTTGGGGTGACCGATGGATACCCAAACCCCTTTCCTCTTATCACCTCCCCCGCCAAACCACCCTTTTTCTCACGCCACAGTCGGTGCCCTCATCGACCCCACAAGCTCCCAGTGGAGTTACCCCCTCGCCCAACAAAACTTTGACCCTCTTAGCCTTAACCCACTACCTGGCTCATGGTCGTGGTTTTACAACAAAAATAAGAAATTTTTAGTTAAATTGGCCTACCACACAATCCTCGACTCCCCGAATTTTTCCCTCACTCATCCCATAGTGGATCGAGCACTGGCCCAACTCTAATCTGGAAAACATTGTGGACCCTCAAAAACCCAGGATGGATCATGCATTTTGCTTGGAGACTCCTTACTGATTCCCTTCCCATGCCTCACAACCTCTCCCATTATCATATCCCCTTCCCAAGCCAGTGTCTTCTACGCTCTTACCTGGACATCTCCACCTCACACCTTTTCTTTTTTTGCCCTTACGCAGCCTAAGTTTGGACCCTGTCGGGTTTGCATGACCTTATCCTCCGCCTACAACCCTCATGCGCCCAACTATGATCTCGATTAATTCTCATGACCAACCCTTCCCACATATACAAATATTTCCTAACACTTTGCTCTAGTATCTGGTACATCCGCAACAAAAAGATACTTGATAATCTTATCATCCTCTTAACACCCTCATCTCTCTCACGGTTCATACTCTTCTTACCTATCGGGCCGCCAACCTTAACCGGAACAACCTCGCCCACCTTACGAATATTGATTTGCTTAAGCCAACTCCTCCAGGAGTACATATTTTCTTTCATGGTGCTATTTCTCTCTCGCGAAATTGTGCAGGTATCGGTGTTTTTATTCGGGGTATGGATGGCTCCTTTACCAAAGGACACGTGCAACCACTTGGTGAATCATTGGCACTTCGAGAAGTGACCTTCTTGCCAAGTCGTTTCTCCTCATGGGCATTTCCTTTGTTGGCGACTTTGCCATTGTCATCTCAGCTGCAAAAGATAGCCTTGTTTCCTACGAAGAGATTGATCTAGTTCTCCAGGATATTGGGGCATTAGTTGATGATTTTGCATATAAAAGTTTTTCTTTGGATTCTAGAACGAGAACTTTATTGCCCATGAGTTTGCTTTTTTCGCAAAAAAAATTACTCATGTACGCGCCCGCCTTATGGGACAATCCTACAAACGTTTTGTCTCAAATGGCACTGGACCTTCTAGTAATTTTAATGAAGAGATCCTTTTCAAAAAAAATTGGTGATTTTTTTTATTACAAAAATTTTACGGTTAACCGTAATCGTTATGTTAGTACCTGAAAGTTTAACTATAATTTTGGTTAGTGTTATCTATATTTTCTATAATTTTTGTAATTTTTCTAGGGAAAAAATCAATATTCAGTAATACGTTTGAGGCGTCTGATAATATTTTCATATAATTTTACCATGAATACCACCACCACTTTAACCATATCAGATAAGCAACTTTTCAAGCCTCTAATATGAATTCAGTTCCAGAACTAATATAAAGGGTTTGTATGTTTCATTTTTCAACACTCAATTTCGATCACATACAACTTTAAATTCAAAATCATGTTTATTTGATCTATTTTTAATGAAATATCCATATTATTATCTTTCCTTTTTCTAACAAAAGAGTGACCTATATATAAATTTAATTACATTTACACCTCTATAAATTGAGGGTTTTGTGAAATCTATCAATTTAGCGAGACATTAAATAATCGATAAATTAATAATCTATTAATTTAGAGAAATATGAGTGGTAGAAAGTTTCTCTTACTTGTGGAAAATTTTCCTACTCATCCCAAAAATATTGAAGGATTGCAAAATATTGAATTATTTTTCTTGCCACCAAACATCAAAGATTCAACCTTGAGGTATTTACGAGCTTGCAAAAAGTATTACCATCGTCGATTTTATTGTTGTCTTTAGGAGGGCTATGAAGTGTGTGAACCAAATCCAGAGAAGATAAATGTTTAAATGTAATGAATTTTGCAATTTTGGTTTGGAGTTTGACGATGGATGTTAATATAAATATAATTGCAAATTACTTTCGTCATTGTAAATTTTGGCCAACGATAACTCGACTTCATAGAATTTTGATGAATTGTTGATGGTAAAAGGCGGTTTATGAAATGCAAAATCTAATAAAAGAGGAGGGTTATTGTAATAGAATTAATGTCAAATATCTCTTAAACTACTATAAAGAAAAGTAACACAATTGAAGAAAGTTGAATGATGAGCAAATAATTAAGAATATTATGGGAACTATAAAATTAAAGACGATAGTTTTACTATAGAGTCCAATTTCTCAAAAAAAGCTCAGCTAGAATGACATGAATTTTTTTTTTTGTTGAGCTATGAGAAAATCAGAATAAGACTTTCTTATTATGTTAAGAAAAGTCAACCATAGTGTTCAATGTGTTTGTCAATTTCAACAATAAGTAAATGACAGTGGAATCATTATTTATGAAGTCTTCATATATTATTCACAAAATGTACTATATATTAAGTAGTTATTAATTTATATAATTATTTTTCTTTTTTAACAATATAATTAGTGAATTATCAATTTAAGACGTTGTCCGAGTTGGAATTGTCCAAATATATTATCTAAGCGAAATTATTAATAAATCCAACATTAAGAGGGTGTTTGACTAAGCTTATTTAAAACATCTTATAAGTCCCTACATCTTATAAGATATTTTTAGAAACTTATAAGATGTTAGATCTTATTTTAAAAATAAGTTGTTAAAGTGTTTGGATAAAATAAGATAGTAGATCTTTTAAGATGTCGATAATGGCAATTTTGTAATTAAAATAGTTAAAATTAAAGGAGGTTGTTGAAATAAGATCTTATTTTGAAAAAAATTGGGGGTTTCCTACTTTTTTAAAAGCGACTTATAAGCTCCTTACATCTTATTTTGGGAGCTTATAATATCTTTTCTAAAAACGTTCACCAAACAATTTTAAAGTGCTTATAAGCTCTTCAACATCTTATAAGATATTTTGAAGAGCTTATAAGCTCACCAAACACTTACTAAGTTATCGAGATTTTGTTGTATGATTTTAAAATCATTATTCTCATCATTTCATTCAAATTACACTAGTGGATTATGTTGGAATTTCACAATAACATATATAAAACTCATAATACAACCTAGATGAACATTATTTAGGATATGAACATTATATTTCAAATCATTAAAGATTTATGGAATTAACAAAATACTGGATCCATCATAAGATATGTATGCGTAATACCTCAATTGTAGATCTCCTATGAATCGAATACAATCATCCCACAAACACAACACAAGCATCGAACACGAACGTGGTTTGATTTTATGCCTTCCTCAACTAAATCTCGGGATTCCTTATGAGATCTTCATTTTCCATCTTGATGGGGAGAATAGAAAACTAGGTGCGATCTAATATATCGGGATCATAATCATAAAGTTTATAGGTATCAAATTAGGGTTCCCATAATCCCTAAGTTGATTTCTATTAGTATCTACTATTTATTTCCATATCGATTGAGCCTTAGGACTCCATCGGTTTAGATCACTTAATTAGTCCAATAATTATCAAATGACAAATAAAGTTGTAATTAAAATATATTGTCCACACATTAGGAATTAAATAATTGCTAACAGTTAACCACTACCTATTATATCTACTTAATATATTATTATTTTCAAACTATATAAATCTATGAGCTAATTTAACAAACTAATGCTAATTTTAAATTAATTTAACAATTTAACGTAATAAAACTTAAACAATTGGGTGAAAACGGCGTTAGGAACTCATGTTTGAGAACCCAAAAGCAGCAGGAAAACAGAGCTTGCGACTCTGTCTTTTGACCGTAAAGTTTTTTTGAATTTTTGTTGAGAAAAGATCGTTGGCGACTCGTTTCGCCCCGATAAACCACACAAGAGTTCCTCTCCTCTCCCACTCTAGAACGAGTTGTTCCCTCCTTCCTCTCCACAGGTAAGTTTCATCTCCTTCAAACTCTTCCTTATTTTTTTTTTTTTTAATTTATATATATATATATATTGTTTCTTTATTGTTTTGTATTATGTGTGTACGTATGTATTGTATTTTTCGGGCATAATAGAGTAGTAAGCGGAAGTGCCAGGAAAATTTTAAGAGGGCGATCAGAAAATTTAGGGGACCATCGGATTGTTTTTTGGGGGAGGGGGCTCCGAAAGTGCGGAAATATTGGTCCCCATCGAAAGTGGGTGGCGAAATTTTTTTCAACCAATTATATAATTTTTTAAAAATAAATTAACTATGCTAATTTTATTTACATATTTTATAATTGTAGACGGACTAAATTTTTCTGGTAAGTTTTTATATTGTGTCTTTTTTTTTATAATAATTAAATTCATTATTTACAAATAAAATGTTTTGGTTAGTTTTAATTATTTAAAAGTTAGTTTACATATTGATTGATATCATTATTTTATTGTATTCATGACATGTCATCATAAAATATAGGTATTATTGTATATTTTGGAGGACAAATTATACAAGATGGGTTCACAATATCTTATTACCGTGGTGAATTATGATACATACATACATGTCTCCGGATGACAAAGTTGGGTGAATTGATTACAAAACTATATCGATTGTTAAATATTGATAGTAATCGGTTTGAGTTGAAGGTGTTCGTTAAGTATAGCTCCGAAAATCATTCACGGTTATTACCAATAACTAGTGACGAGAATTTATGGTTTTTCTTTGATCCGATTTCAAAAATTTCATTTGTCGATGTATATGTTGAAACAGAACAAATACAAAACCATATCGGGACGAAAGGAATCTGAATATTATCAATATGTATCCTTATTAAGAGATGATAATGTTCCGGATGTTGGGGTAGTTAAGGCGTATAACTTAGGAGGTGATTATGCTCCGGATGTTGAGGCTAGTTAAGCGATATAATCTTGGTGCTAATGTTGAACATGATGTTGGGGGTAGTTTTGTGCAACCTAATTTGGGAGATCATAATGTTCATGATGATAATGTGGATGTGGAAAGAATGTCAGATATCTCTGGTGATAGCCACTTGAACCAAGAACATGTTGATTCAGAACCATCATCTGACAAGGAAAATGAAGATAATAATGACGATGATAATGATAGTGTAGGAATTTCTGATTTTGATGAAATGTATAATGAACAAGGCTGAGAGAATACCTCACGACAGGATGAAGTCCCAATTCCTCCCACACCGCACATGCCAACAGATGGGCCATGTCGTCTTCGTCCTATCATTCCATTTTTTAGTATGACATATGCAGAGATCCCTGTAGATTCTTTAGACATTCCGATCAGACGTTCATATTATGATCCCGAGAAAGGTGTTCTTGAAAAAGAAATGGTGTTTAAGGATAAGAAAAGACTACAAGTGTGTGTGAAAGATTATTCTGTGCGGTTTGCAAGACGAGAGTACCACATAATAGAGAGCAAATCAAAGTTGTGGAAAGTTGAATGTCGTCATACCACATCTGGCATGGCATGTGATTGGAGTCTTTGAGCAACACTGAAACCAAAAATTGGATTATATATGGAAGATTACAAGATATGGTGGTGACCACACATATCTTATGAATGAGATTTCCATTGATTATTATAATTTGTGTACAAATATAATTGCACGTTTATTGGTGGGTAGTGTTCAATATGATCCAGGGTGTGCTGTCAAACATGCGCAACAACAGTAAAGGAAAAATATGGATGGGAAATATCATATCACAAGGCATGACATGGCTTGAAACATGCAAGGGAGAATGTTTATGGCACTTAGGAGAGTTCAATTAGAATGTTGTCAAAGTACATGGGTGCTTTATAGAAATGGAATCTTTGGGACTATTGTTGAGTGGGTTCATGGAGAGGTAGATGTGGGAGGTATCAAGAACACTATTTTATAAATCATGTGTCGATGGGTTCAAACATTGTCGAAAAATCATCAGTGTGGATGGAACTCATCTATATGCAAATACAAACACAAGTTGTTGATTGCCATGGGTTTAGATGCTAACAATATGGTATTGACACTTGCTTTTGACATAGTTGATGAAGAAACATATGGTTCTTGGAGATAGTTTCTTCACATACTTTCTATGCACATAGTGCAAGGTGCGGAGGAGTGTATTATTTTCGACACCGTGGTCTAATGTGTGATTGTAGGGGAGAATCCGGACTTTTCACCACCTCATGGAGCTCATCGTTATTGTCTCAGACACTTCTATTCGAACTACAATAATAAATTCAAAAATATTGTACTGAAAGATTTAGTGTGGCAAGCTGGTGCAGAGTACAATGTAAGAAAGTTTGAACCGAAGATGGAACAAATTAAGGCACATAACGAGGGGGCTTATGCATGGCTTCAATGACATAATCCAACTAAATGGACTCTTGCACACGATGGGGGAATGCGATGTGGTATAATGACTACTAATTTGTCTGAGTGCATCAATGGAATGCTAAAAGGTGCACGTTGTCTACCTATCACATCTATATTTTTACTGTTGCTATGTTCAGTGGTCGTGACATGACTCATCGAGGTTACATGGCATGGTATGACGATATTACACGCCGCGGATCTCGCCTAGCCATTTACAAGTGCGGGGAGAGATACGGACATCGATCAAATGTAATTGACTACATGGTAAATATTTTTCTTTATAATAATTAGCATAGTTTGTATTTATTAATTTTATACTCATAAAGCTAAAAATTTCATTTCGAGGCCAATACAATAGAAAGCCTTGGCTTAATACCGAGGATTCAGCGATGATCATGATTCATTACTTTCAATTCGTGATCTCGGTGCATCAACTTTAGTAGATCTCACTCGTTTGTGTCGGCGTCGTAGAAGTGCAAACAATGTCTCTAATCAACAAAATACGCCAACGGCAATTTGAACAATCTCGAACTGCGTATAGGGAGGCATAGCGGTTCACATGCTACATCGCATAGGCGTCCGGTTGATGCGGGTCCATCTCTTACGCACATCGATTCACGGCTACTACGGCGTGATGATGTGGGTCCATCTACTTGCACGTCGATTCACGGCTACTACGCGGAGGATGAAGTGGGTCCTCCACTTATGCACGTCGATTCGGCTACTATGTGTGATGATGTGAGCCCGTCCTAGTTCTAAGCATCGATTCACGAGTTGATACAAATGATTATTATGTCCATCAACCAGTATATACGCAAGAACCTACTCAATTTACACTGGATGTAGGTGTGGTACCATTTACACAATCATTCACAGATGTAGGTGTGGATTTGGGACCTCAGTACACCATGCCATATCACGAGCCTCATAAATATGCCACCGATCAACGCGCATATAATACATCACTGATCCCATATCCATCATTTTCATTGTGTGTGATGATGGACGTTCAGACTTCGCAACTCCGGATGAGGAGCATGTTACTCCACCACAACCGAGTAGAAGATGGAGCGGCGAGAGAGGAATAGATGTACTTGGGTAGCCTTTGGATGACATTATGAGACTTGTTTTTATTAGAACGAGGTTGGACATTAGGTAATTTAATTAAATATTTATTTGACAATGTTTAATTTTGTCTAGATGATTATTTATTTTCATTTTAATTAAAGGTTGAATGAAATTAAGTAATTTATTTTCGTAGTTTAATCAAATTTAGTCTTATCGACTTTACATTAACGTATCTTGTCATCAATTCTTTATCAAATGTCGACAACATTGTTGTGTAGTCTTGTCGATGTACCTTATCGCTTTGCGGTGATACATCTCGTCCCAGTATCTCATGCGGTGATATGTCTTTTCTCATGTACATCATGCGGTGATACATCTTGTCTCATGTACCTCATGCGAGTTGTTGGGTCTTGTCAAAATAATTTTATCGATTTACAAATGGTCTATAAATACATGCTCAAACTTACCACAAAATTTACATCTCTTCTCAAACTATTCCCATCTACCACCCTCACATAAATTTTATTATACTCATATTGTATACACATTCAAATGGATGATTTTAATTCGTCTCCTCTACCACCCCCCAAAAACCAAGATCTCGATTATTGGAGACATTGTATAATAAAAAAATAAATGAAAATCGACATTGCCGATGGATATCATCCTCGTTGATTCTCTTCTAAGTTAGATGAGCAAGGGGAACTGGGTTGTTGGTGAAGAAAACAACATCGTTTCGATATTGACTGCCAGAGCTATTCTAAAAGGCACATTTGATTGCAAATTTAAGTATCTTGAGAGGTTAGTCAACGAGTGAAACATCTTCAAGCTCGTTATACTTTGTTTGCCAAAATATTGAGCACAGGGTGTATCTTGGTATCGCAAGCGAATTTTGTGCATGCAACGAAAAACGGCCCCGGGTTTCTTGGCGCTCGATAAATTAAATATTCTTATGTTACTCTCTTTGTATAATATTCATTTTTTGTTTACGTAAATTTAGTGACTCATATTTTTTTGTTTTTCTAGGATGATGAAACCAGTGCTCGGATGCTTATATGTTAGAGGAGAACCTTTATTTGACAAACTGGAAACACTTTTCAAATGCTTAGGAGCCAGAGACATAATATTCAAGCAATTTTCAGGCTCCTCTACGCTACTTTGCACCAAGATCTAAGTTTGGAGATAATGTTGAGCAAGGAAGTTCTTCTTCACGCCATGATTGATGTTTAATGTTTCACTACAAGAAAACAATCAAATTTCAACGGAATAATTCCAATGAGAATAAAAACCCATTGGAATTTTTAAAATTCCAACGGATATTCCAACCCGACAACATTACATTGGAAAATTCCAATAGAAATTCCGATAAACAAAATCGTTGGAATAAATCATTGGAATTTTCATTGGAATTTTAAATTCCAAACGAAAATTCCAACACCACAATAAACCATTGGAAAATTCCAAAAGAATTCCAACGGTAAAAAAGTCATTGGAATTAACTATTTGGAAATACTATTAGAATTTCCATTGAAATTCTGAATTCCAATAAAAATTCCATCGTTATAGCATCCCATTGGAACATTATAATAGAGAATTCCAACAGTAAAAACAAAATATTCATTTGAAAACATATCTGCCAACATATTACAAATCATTTGGTTTAAAACGGTTAAAAAATAGAATTACAATTTCGCTAGAACTACAGCATCTCGCGTAATCTTCGCCGCCCGAGATCTCCGTCTATCTCTGTCTTCTCTCTACCTCCATTGTAATCGGTTCGCTTTTTGTTTTTTCATTTTATTATTTTTTATATTTACTGAAACTAGGTATCTCTTCTCTCTCTCTCTCTCTCGGTTTAGGAATTGGGGGCGGGGGGATGATGACATATTTTTGGCGTTTGATTTTTGACCTAGAGTATCTTACCTTGTATATTGTGTTGGTTGAAGCTAATTTATGTTCAATTTTGATGAAATTAGAAGTGAAATTCCTTTGCTGCCACTAAATTTAGAGATTATGATGCATGTTTTTGCTCTATTTACTAGAGAATATTGATAACTTTTACTTAATACTTGTTCAAGCTCGTCTATGCTAATTTGTGTTCTCAAGCATACACCATTGGGGAAGTGAGATAGTTTGGTTTTGCCTTTTCTTTTAACACTTTGTTATTTAGCCTAGATTTTTATTTGAAAAATAAATCTACCATGTTTATATATATTAATGCTAAGTTTGTATCTGAATTCTATTATATGACAGTTTTTGTGGAGGTTTAGACAAGTATTTCAGTAATACATGCGAGCTGGACTTAGTGTTCAATTTTAAAAAGGTTAGTTTGTTCTCCTCATCACTACAAAAGTATTTATATCATGATTTCTATTGAATTGAGTTGTCACTACAATATTTGTGCATAGCTAGAGGAAAAGAAGTCGACATATGCTTGAAAGAGTTATGCCTTTTTCTGTGTGTTCTGTTTGGCCTACTTGTACACCCATTATTACTTTTCTCATATTGTTTCCTGTAAAATCATCATATCTTGGTATATATTTTGAGGTACCTTTGGTTTGCGGGGTGTGAAATATTTGAATGGATACTTATGGTAAATGATTATACGACCAGATTATATGCCCCATAAGATGTAAATATATTGACATGCTTATAGTATTTTAGTAATACATGCTTGTTTTTACTTGGTATGAGTGATATTTTTCTATGTATCTGTTCTTACTTTGCCGCGGACTTGTCATGTTTTCTGAAATACACATAACTTTCAAGTTTACCTAATATATAGCAGAAGCTGTAAATACTTAATTTTGACTGAACTAGATATCTGCAAAGGTATTGCAACTGTTTTCAAACTCATGAACTAGTAAAATTTGTGGTACAAACTTTTTTTGTAACTAATGGAGAACTCTTTGTTCTTTATGTAGCTTTATATTCATTTGAATGTATTCGTGTAACTATTTTTCACTGATTAACTGTAAAGATTAGTTTAGATTGTTAGTACAGTTAGCCTAGTCGTTGCCTAACAAATCAGTTAGTAACCTCTCTCAGCAAATTACTTCTTGTATATATAGTCTTCACTACAGACTTGAAAGAAAGCTTTAGAAATATTCTCAGTAAATGATTTTATCTTTCTATCTTCAATATGGTATCATGAGCGGTAACCGTTCTTCATCGAATTTTCTTCTCCACCGAGTCATGGCTTCTGCGGATGTTTTTTAATAGATAGAAACCTCTCTATTGGATAGCGCAACATACATCTTTTTCTTGATATTTTGGTAGTTTGTCAAATACCTATCGTGCTTCTATATTCTCTTGTGCAACGTTGGTGTACTGTTGAGAAGGCAAGTACCAATTTGGGTGGTTGGCCCTGACTTTATGTGATCTACTGATTTCAACTTAAACTAACAGAAACCATATTTCTTCATTTGAATAACATTTCAATTATTTGTCATCTCCAGCTGAAACTGCAATATACATAATATTTTACTGCGTGAATGGATTGGGTAATGGTCGTCTTACCCTCAGGGAGTTGAAATGTTCGAACTTAATTGCTGCAATAGAACATGCAGATCAAGAAGAGGATATTAACAAAGTTTTGAGGTAATTACAGAAGCTGCTTAACTTGTATTACGTTTGGAGAGCTTTCTTGCTTATTCTTTGGCTATTGGTAATAAATAGTACAAATTTTCATTTTTCAGTAAAACTGACATGGATGGGTCTTCCAGTGCTTGTCCATCCCCCTTGAACTGTAGTAAATTTTAATCTGTGGGGCATAGGGTAAAACATAATTTTCTGTTTATCTTCTTTTTGTTCTTGAATGAGAAAATGTAGGGAGGGAAAATCTGTTAATTTGCCTTTATATTCTTCTCCTCCCAGACTGACTCTTTTGGTTGCGAAAAAAATTGCATGATGTCTACATCATCCGCCTCCAATAAATTAGATGTATTTTTCTGCTTTATATACTTACAAGGCAGAGTAGCGTGTGGTAGAAATTGATTAGTATTATTCAATGAAAAATTTATAACAATGATAGAAACAGTTAAAGTCAATGCCTTCTATTGTTAGATTGGTCCATGTTTGAAGATAATATTCAGTTTTACTTGATAAAATTATTCAATTTGAAATCTAACATGACATTTTTCGAGATCTCCTTGCTAGGAGAAAATAAAGCATTTACTAGGTGTTATAATGTTTACAGTAACCTTGTATGTGTAACATAATGGTGTGATTACCTTTCATTCTTTTCTAAATCTTATTGTTCTTTTATTTGGTTAGGTCTTGTACATGGTCATCTGATTGCTGTATGGTAGGAAATGGAGTGATGGAGAAGCTTCCACAACACTCCAATGTTATTGCCTTTATGTGATTGTATTGGCCATGAATGGTAAATGGTTATACATATCACCCTGTCCATTGTTTTTGTTGTCTTTATCACTAAATAGCAATTTACTTATTTTACCAGTCTTTTTGTTTTCCTGATTTTAAAGCAGCTCGTTAAGTTATATTTTTCACAAACTAAAATTGTTTTAGCAGTCCACTGAAATAATAACAATAATGGAATTCTTAACTAAAGGAAGATGACTATATGGCACGGAAATCAGTTTGACTAAATCAAGATATTGCACCATATCAAGGAGTTTGTTGTATGGAATTAAAGTTATTTTCTTTTCTTATGTATCAGGTACATCTGAAACGTTTTTGCATGCTGTTGCAACAGAGAATCAACTTAAATGGATTTGGGGGTCGTTGATGATATTATTACTTTTAGGATTGTTGATTTGTTTGTTTTGCGTTGGACAAACTATATCGTACATTTGGAAATATTTGATATCGACATTTTATGATATTATATTTGCATGTTGTCGCTAATGTATTGAACTATTTTAGAGGGTCAAAAATATTTATAGAAACATTCCAACAGTTGGAATGTTTTTAATTCCAACGGAAAAAATCCGTTCGAATTGTTGTTGGAATGTTTTCCAACAAAAAAAAACGTTGGATTATTTTTCTTAAATTCCAACGGAAATATACTGTTGGAATTATCATTGGAATTAATTCCAACAATATAATGTCGTTGGACATGGCGTTGGAATAATCGTTGGAGTTTATTCCAACGATTATATATTCCAACGGATTAATACCATTGGGATCACCGTTGGATAAAATTCCAACGGTATAACTCCATTGGAATTCTTGTTGGAATATTCGTTGGATTTTTCGAATAATTGGATATTCCAACGGATAAATACCGTTGGAACTACCGTTGGAATATTTTTCCATTGGAATTTTGTTGGAATTTTGGCATTCCAACAACCATTTTTACCAACGGCTTATTTTTCGTTGGAATTTCTGTTGGAATCGACAATTCCAACGGAATTGTTCAAATTCCAACGGATTTTTCCGTTGGAATTTCAATGTTTTCTTGTAGTGGTTCCGGTTGTAGTACAATTTTTAAATTGTGTGATTTTCAATTGTTTTTAAATTATGTCATTTACTTATGTTTTTAAGTTGTGTAATCGGCTTCTAGGATTTATTATGTAACCGGGTAGCAATGAAGTTAATGTTTTATATTCCGAAAAATGGTGTATGCATTTTCTAATTTTTACAAAACAATATCCGAATTTTTTATATAAAAAAACTACAATAGAAAATAGAAAATAGAGATGCAATCTCTGTTTTCTACATTAAAAATTTTCTAACTAATTTAAAAAAAAAAAAATTAATTTTTGTAAAAAAGAGTTAGAAACGCTGTTTTCACCCGATTTTGTAATTGGTTTTACGTTAATTTATTAAATTAATTTTAAAATTAACCTATTTTGTTAAATTAGCCCAATCTATGAGACCCGTCACCTCTAAATCTTACAAGTAAATATTGATGAGTGTAATTTACACTCACTATTTTATATTTATTCATTTACTTAATATTTTATAGTTTTTGAGTTGGTATGTGAATTTTATTATTTTTCTAGTATTAAATTTTGCAGAATATAACATGAAGTGAACGAAATCTGCACTTTCTTGTTTTTCCTTAACGAAAAAAATAGTAGAAGAGAATATGTGACTAATATATGAGGACTTGAGGAATCAAGGATTCTTGACAATGTGAACAATCAAGAATAAAGAACTGGAGAAGAACGTCAATCAAACTAGAAACAGATTCGGCACTTGGTCAAGATATCTCCAATTTCTAGTTTTCTTTATTTTTAATTTCTCCTACTTTTTCGTTATCTTGTATATGAATTCTTAACAGATGTTTTTCAGTTCTAGTATGAACTAATTTTCTCTTTTGGAGTTATGATGTAGCCTAATTATGACGATTTGAATTATTTTTATTGGATGTTATCAGTTTGTTATATCAGTTACACATTTTCAAGCTATTATAATTGCTATCAAGTGTAACCACGTTTTCTTTACTTCATCACTATAAATAGGCTACTCTATGTTGTAACCAAAAACATTATAATAGAAAATGGTTCAACATTTTTTCTCTGCAACTATTTTGTACCGCATCACACTTTCAACAATTTTATCAATCCAGTTGATGAATTAGTTTCCTAATTAGTGTTCACTATTGTTTTTATTACTTCTATTTTGTACCGCATCACACGTTATCTATTTTTTGTGAAGACAATTACATACTACGATACACCTTGTAAATGTGATTGTGTTAAGTACAAGAATGATATGATCAATAAAAGATTGATTCTGCATACATTCTATGTCAATACACTATCTCGTATGTATCTTTGTTATTTGCATCTTTGTATGATTTAAGTTTTGGCATCATCAAAAAGGGGGAAATTGTTAGGAATTTTATTGTTTAGATTTTGATGAATGCCATGTAAAAACTTAGAATAGAAAGTTGGCTCCCCAATTCTTGTCAGTAAAATGTATTGTAACAATTAGAGTGGCCAAGCCGAGTTAAGTCGCTACGCCCCAACATGCAAGAAGACAATTGAAGGCTTGAAGGAAAACTCTCTTTGAGAGACAACAGTAGTCTGAAAGAAAAAATGACGGGGAACTCATTGAAGAAGCAATCGAGATCGGTGAGTGGAACATCGGTCAAGTCAACTCAAGAGAAGCCAAGTCTCAAGTCGAGTGAATGAAGAGTCATCCGATGATTGGAAGGTCACTTAAGTCACCTGGGGAAAGCAAGGAAAATCAGTCGAGATAAGCGTAAAAGAACATTGTACGTAAATCAAGAGACTTACTTAAACAAGTAATATCTCCATACCACCTTTCTTGGAGTGCGATCCCAGGAAGCGTGCAAAAGGAATGAACAATGGGAAGCACTACACCGTGTCGAACTCAAAAAGGTGATAAAACAATTCATACGAGGAAATGGCAATTCCAAGAAGCGCAAGCCAACGATCGCAAAGTGACTTTCAAAAATGAGCTATCTCTTCAACGGGCAAATTTTTGAAAGTTCACTATAAAAGGTGAGGAATTTGTTTGAGAAGTATGCATGAATGACACACACGTGAAGATATACAAGCTTATCAAAAATCGAAACATTCTCAATCCTCAAGCCTACATCTCAAGTACATCAATCCAACACTTACCCGTGAAGGAAAGAGAACTTCAATCGGTTGAAGAGGAAAACCTTTGAAAACAAGGGGGTCTACATTCGGGAAGGATTGTAGAAAGGTTGGTGAACCAAGTCTTAAGCTCTTGGAGGGCTTCGCGATCAAATCCAAAGTGCTTAAGCAAGTGAGTTTTGTAGTAGCAAGGCAAATGCCTGTGAAGAAAGGCTCGAGTCGTCACGAGAAGCCGGTGAGTGATCAAGGCGTCTCAGTCGAGTCCCAAAGGATCAAGTCGGTTTGTTGTGATCAAGATCAGATCGATTTATTACCACTTTGTAAACTGATCATTACTTAGTGGATTCCTCCAGGAGTTGGAGAAGAGAGGAGTAGAAGAATTACCCCATCTTGAACCTCTATAAAAACTTTCTTTGTGTCATTTACATTTCAACATTTAAATTTCTCGCACTTTTAATTGCTTATATCTCTTTGATAAATTTGCTATCCATTTGATAATTTATAAGTACTAAATCAAGTGTAAAAACTTGCTTAATCAAACTTAAGGGTGTTAAGTCTTCTTTGAAAACAAAACCACGGTTGAGTCAATTTATAGCCAATTTGAGTTACTCTATTAACGGCTCGGTGAGTCTGTTGAGAGATTAACTCTCTTGAGTGACTAATTCGATTGTCCATCAAGGACACAATTTGTGTAGAACTCAGAGATTTAAAAGGCCTAAATCGAAAATTTGGTAAGGTTTATTCAACCCCCCTTCTAAACCTTACACTTACACCCCTTGGGACCTACAAGTGGTATCGGAGCGGTTGGTTCATTGAACCCTCCGACCGGTTCTTGAACTAGATCTCCAAACTTTTCAAAAGTCCGCTTTAGTACTTAAACTTTCAAAACTCTTTTCTATCATTAAAAGTTATTATCATGGAAGCAAATCTAACACGCATTCCTATGTTCACTATTGAAGAATTTGATGATTGGAAAATTCGTATGCGTGCTCATCTATCAAAGATTACATGATGAGATGTGGATAGTGATAGAAGATGGGCCTCTCGCAAATATTAAAGGTGAACAATTTGTCACGAAGAGTTGCGGTGAAGGGGAAGAAGATCAAGACACCCGGACGGTCATGGTTGAAAAACCAAGAACCGAGTGGACAAATGATGACGAGAAAAAGATACAACCTGGACAATGTAGCAAGGACATTCTTTACAAAACCTTGGACAAAGCCATGTTCAATAAAGTGAAATCTTGCAAAAATCGCTAAGAAATCTGGGACAAATGACATTGATTTGTGAAGGCTCAGAGCAAATCAAAGAAAACAAACTATCAAAGTGGTCAGTACAAAAATTTGAGAACTTTAAAATGATCTCAGGAGAAAACCTGGATCAACTGGATGCTCGGTTTCTGAAATCACAAATGAGTCGTCTACACTTGGAAAGGAATATACACGAGAAGAAATGTGTATGAAGATCCTAAAAAGTCTTCCGGTGAATGGGAAATGAAGGTCATGGCATTGAGACACTCCATGGACCTATCAAAGACATCCAATCATGAGTTATTCTCGGACCTCAAAGCCTACGAGTTTGGTGAGAAGGAAAGACCAGGAAGAGACAGTTGTACCCAAAACATTTTGCTCTCTAATTGTCAAAGATGGAAGGAGAGCGAGGTCAAAGAGGCAATTGACCCGGAAGAAATAGCCCGATGGTTAAAAGATTTAACAAGTTCTTTAACAAGAACTACAAGAGAGGAAAGGGTGAATCCTCCGAAGACACTCGGCTCCCTCCAAATCAAGGGATGATAGGCCAACCAAGAGAACAGATCATCAACAAGTTGAGTATCAAAGGTGACAACTCAAGAATAGAAAGAGCCGATCAAAATTTGAATATCTATGTTGGAATTGTAGACAACCAGTCACTATGCCATTGATTGCTCATATCCGTAGTCAACAAACAAAAGAAAAGAAGAAAGAAAGGCCTTGAGAGAAAGAAGACAAGAGAAGAAAAAGGCAATGATGGGCGCAGAGATCATTTTGAGACAACCAAGTCAAGAGAGACAACCGACTCGAGAGAAGCGGTGAAGCCGACTACTCAAGTGACTCGAAGAAGAAGCCTTGATCCGCTTAATGGCCAAAGAACAAGATCAAGAAGATGAGGTACAATCTAACTCAACAAGCTCGGACACTAGTGATAGTGACGTGACACACACACTTCATCACCCACTCGATCTTTATGATTCATTAGGCAAAATGATGAAAGATTTTGAGCACATTAAAATCTCACACACTATTGAATGAGGAAAACGACCTACTCAAAAGTCAAAACTCAAAGCCGACTAAGGAGCCGAGTACTCTAAGTCAAATAGCTGATGAGAATAAAAGTTTAAAAGTGAAAATGCTAAATTAATAGCAGAAATTCTCGCTATAGAAAAAGGGAGAATGACCTCAAAATGTTATTGCCTCATTCACTAAGGCATCTAAATCATTGGATGATCTTATTATGAGTCAAAGAGAATGTGGAATTAGGATTAGGATTTAATTCCTTTGTGCCATGTCAAACCTCAAGAGTAATTTTGGAAAAAGGATCTTCAAGTCATGAAGAGTCCGAAAAATCCAAAACTCTAAATGTTGCACACACTTTCAATCCAAGCACAATACTAAGCAAAGCGGCCTTGGTTACAAAGGAAAAGGAAAAACGGCCGATTGAGAGTCTTTGAAAGGACGGTGAGAAGAGATTCACCAGGAGTCCCTCGTGAGACTCCAAACAGAAAATACTCAGTAAAGAAGCAGAGCTACCAAAAATCCTTAAAACTCATAAAAGAAATACATATGATGGGAATGGTAGAAAATATCCAAGCCAAGCCGATGGAATAATGTGAACTATCGGCCTAGACTTATGGAATACAAGCCCAAATGGCAAAGGCCAGAACTCAACAAAGGCCATTCCAAAAGCATAAGAGCTTTCATCAAGACACATATGCACCTAGGCACTACACTCAAAGACACCACAATTACCCAAGAAAGGCAATTGCTAAAACACATATGCAGCATACTGACAAAAGAGACATTTGTATGAACTAGACTCCCCAAGCAATTTGCCAGGATTAATTATGATTATGGCATCGATAGATGGCAACCTCTTAGAGTCAAATCATTTGGCTATAGGTTGGTTGGATCATCTTATAATTCTAACCCCTCGGGACCCGGAGACAAGAATGGGTACTAAAACTTAATTTCCTTGATTGCGGAGTTCAAGGAGAAGTGAGTGCCAAGGAACCTGGTACATGGATAGTGGTATTCCGGATATATGACAGAAACAAGAGAAATCTGTCAAAATTCAAGGAAGTCAAAGGAGCAAAAGTCATATTTGGAGGAAATGAAGCTCCTGGTGAAATAAGAGGCATTGGATCCATCAAAAGGAATGGTTTAGAAATCACAGATGTTGCATATGTTGAAGGACTAAACTTCAATTTACTAAGCATCATCAACTCGTGACAAGGGCTACAATGTTGGATTCAACATGGGAATATGCCAAATCAAAAATAGTGAATCAAATGAGGTTGTGTTGCAAGGATGTAGACGAGAAAAATATGTATGTAGTGGATTGGTCAACTGCAACACCCAAAGACCACAATCTCTACTAGCAAAGAGCACAATTGAATCAAGTTGGGTGTGGCACAAAAAAGCCGAGTCACCCTGAATTTCAAATCAATTAATAAGCTAGCAAGAAGTCATCTTGTAGAAGGACTTCCGGACTCGATATACAAGAAGGAGAGTATATGTGATGCATGTCGGAAGGAAAACATATCAAGTCGCTGCGTTCAAAGAAAAGACATGCCCATCCTCAACAAGAATATTGCATCTGCTTCATATGGATCTATTTGGCCCATTGGAACCTGACAAAGCATAAGTGGAAAGAAATACACCTTGGTGGTAGTAGATGACTACTCAAGATATACATGGACAATATTCATGTGCAAGAAGAAAGAAACTCTACAAAGGCTACCACGGTGATGAAGAGGATACAAAATGAGAAGAGTCAAACCATTATCAAAATAAGATCGGATAGAGGAATCGAGTTTGTCAATGGAATAATAACTCGATCTTGTATTGAGAATGGTATTGGTCATGAACTATCACCGCAAGGACTCCACAATGAGAATGGAGTTGCGAGAAAGAAGAAGCAGAACCCTCAAAGAAGCGTGAAGGACCATGTTAGTCAAGCGGGGTTACCAAAAAGATTTTTGGGTCAAGCAATCAACACGACTTGCTACACCCAAAACAGATGTATGATAAATAGACGGTGACAAAGACTCCTATGAGATCCGGACTGGAAGAAAACCAAATGTTGCATATTTCAAGATATTTGGATGTAAATGCTTCATCCACAACAACGGCAAAGACAACCTAAAGGCTTTTGATGCTAAAGCGATGAGGTATCTTCTTAGGATACTCACGGTGAAAGCAAAGCTCTGAGAATACTCAACAAAAGAACTATGGTTACAGGAAGAATCCATTCATGTAGTATTCGATGAGCAAATGTAAATGGGGAAGACATTGAAGAGTCACGGTGATAAAATTTGAATCATCCAACCTTACTGAGAAGAGTCCCTATCTTTGAAGTGGCGGGGATTATCAATTGAGAAGAAGATGAGATATTTGAATCTCAAAAGCGGTGGAAAATCTGCGGTGAGTGATCACGAGAGAGCGACCACGGAATACAAATGCAAGTCGATCAATCCGGCTAACTTACTTCAACCTCGACGTAAGATGGTGAGAGACCATCCACGAGAACTTGTCATTGGAGATATAAGAGAAGGTGTCAAGACAAGATCCAGAACCCAACAAGCAATGTTCACATGCTTCATCTCGCAGAATAGAGCCCAAAGATGTGTCACAAGCATTGGACGACACACATTGGATTCAAGCTATGCAAGAAGAGTGAATCAGTTTGAGAGAAATAAAGTATGGGAATTAGTACAAAGACCCATACATCAAAATGTTATTGGAACCAAATGGGTATTGTAAATAAGATGAACGAGGAAGGTTACGTGGGTAAGAAACAAAGCAAAGATCGGTAGCCAAAGGATATTGCCAAGAAGAAGGGATAGATTTTGATGAAACATTTGCCCTGTAGCAAGATTGGAAGCTATAAGGATGTTTTTGCCTATCTTTGCTCACAAGAATTTTTGTATATCAAATGGATGTAAAAAGTGCATTCTGAATGGTTTATTGGAAGAAGAAGTGTATGTTGAACAACCTCCAGGATTTGAGCAGAAGACTCTTGGAGACAAGGTATACAAACTCAAGAAAGCCTGTGCGGTTGAAAACAGGCACCCGTGAGCATGGTATGATACCTGTCACAATTCGATTGAAAATGGATTCACAAAAGGAAAAGTAGATAGAACACTTTTGAGAATTCAAGACAAGAAGAGTATAACGCTTGTTCAAATATATGTGGATGACATCATTTTTGGATCCACTAACAAAGAGTCGTGTGAAAAATTCTCAAACCTCATGCAAAGTAAATTTGAAATGAGCATGATGGGGAGAGCGACATTCTTCCTTGGACTTCAAGTGAAACATTTGAAGGATGGAACCTTCATAAGTCAAACAAAATACACCGGAGATTTAATGAAGAAATTTGGTATGGAGGAGAAGTCTTACGTAAAAATACCAATGAACACATCATAAAAATGGACATGGATGCGGATGGCAAGCACTGTAGATCAAACAAGATACTGAGCACTTATTGGATCATTGCTCTATCTCACAACTAGCGAGCCGGACATCACCTTTCTTTGTAGTGTGTATGTGCAAGATTTCAATCTGCTCCAAAAGAGAGCCATATGATCGCAACTAAGAGAATATTGAGATACTTGAAAGGAAGCAAGAAGTAGGCCTATGGTATCCAAAGGAAGGTGGATTCAAGCTAATTGGCTATTCAGACTCGACTATCTTTGGATCAGAGTGGGACGGGGAAGAGCACTTCGGCACATGTCAAATGCTTGGAAAAGACTAATTTCTGGTTTAGCAAGAAGCAAAACTCAATAGCCACCTCTACGGTGATGAGGCGAAGAATACATAGGCTGCGGGCGGCTGTTGTGCTCAAGTCCTATGGATGAGACAAAGGTGAGAGACTATGAAGTTGAAGAAAAAAGAAATTCCAATCATGTGTGATAACACAAGTGCAATTGCAATCACTCAAAATCTGTGTTGCACTCAAGAACAAAACATATAGATGTCGATATCATTTCATAAGAGATCATGTTGAAAAGAAGGACATTATCTTGGAATACATCTCAACCGACAAACAACTAGTGACATCTTCACAAAACCATTATGTGAGTCAAGATTTGAAGAACTCAAACATGAGTTGGGGCTAATTGAGCTAAGCCGAGACACGAGAAGAATCAAAGAAAAGAAATGGAACAGGAAAGAAGGTGAAAAAGAGTGAAAACAAAAATCATTTCATAAATCATTTGTAGTCGGAAAGTCGGCTATACCAAGTCGGTGATATTTGAATCACTAAGAGAAATGTGAGAAGCGAGTTTAATCGGCTAAGAGATAAGTTGAATAACTTATGAGCAAAGTGACAAAAACGATCGTTTTGACTTAGCGGGAATGTTTTAAGAGACACGTCAAAGATAATGATGATGTGTACGGACATAAAGTCGCACACCAAGCCTATGATTGGATATAAATCTTGCCGCATTAAATACGAGACATGAAGCGCTCAATATGCGTGCGAAATCCAAGCCGTTGATTTCGATCACGATTCAAAAATCGTCTGCACGCGTCCTTTCATAAACCATATTTAAACCATTTTTCGTCCGTTTCTCTCTCACACTTCTAAAAACATTCAATCTCTCTCAAAAGGCAAAGGCAAATACTCTAAAACCCTATCAACCTTCAAATCAATTTCGAATTTTTCTTGAAATTATTCTCGAGAAATGGCACCAACTTATGACTTTACCAAGTTGGGAAAACAAATCCACACCGGTTCGACCGATTTCGGATAATGGTGAAGCGGTCCGACGACACCCTGGTGAAGAAAATCGCGGAGAAGTTGGAAACGCCGGGATCGAAACCGTTTCTAACATTTTGGAATATCCTATGACCTATGTGGAGGAGGTCGCACAATTCTACGTGAATGCCGAGATTCACGATGAAGGAATCAAGTCATCATTCACGGGGAAGCGGTGACTATCACCGCCAAGATTTTGGTGAATATTGCTCACTACCGTGAAGGAGCAAGCGAGATTAAGGAAGCTGATGTAAACTTGGCGACGCATGGAAAGAAATAGCCAAGTCCGACCTTTTGATAAAATTATATACACAAAAAACAAGAGATCGCTAAAGGAGGATTATCACAAATTGTTGGACATAGTTGCCAAATGTATCGACATCAAATTTGGCGACTTTGACCAATCTGTCAAAGGCAAAGCTGATTGTGATGGATGCAATCATCGAAGAAAAAGAAGATCAACCGGGCTGAGTTTATCTACGCAGACTCTGCGTAACGTGGGAACAAGTCCTTCAAAGAAGATGGGTCATTTGGAGGATCTTGGGATATGGCCTAGTGATTGGCCGACTATTGTAGGTGAAAGAGTCCCTCTCGGACATGGGAAAGCATTCCATGTTAATAAGAGGATGTTGAGCTAACCTCTCTCGGTGCTCGGGCGAGCTTATGCCAAAAGAGGCGACACCGGTGAGGGGAATCGGTGACCAAGACACACCGCCTCCTCTCCAACCAAGAAGAAGAAAGCCCCTGCCTTTGCCAAGAATCTGTTGCCCCCGCAGCAAAGAAAACCAAACATGCTCCACTGCCCCGCCCGCAGCAGAGTCACCCGCCCGAGCCCATGTCACCCGCCCCGAGCCATGTCATGTCACCCTGCCCTGCGGCGATCGAGAAGGACTCCCAAATACCTTCTCCGATCGTCAAAAGGAGGAGAACCGACAAGCCTAGATGGCCGGCTCCTCGAAACAAACACAAGCACGGCCCCGCCGCCCAAGACTCGAGAGGACGCCGCCTCACGAACCGAGAAATTCCCCTAGTACAAACCAGGAGACGAAGAAGACTCGTCAAGCGTCCGAAACAGGAGAAACCGGTGAGTCGATTACTCGGCTAGCACAAATACCGGAGACTCTTTGGAGAAGTAGAGTCTCGGATGTAGTTGATGAAACACCAAGTCTGCCGAAGAAAGCGTCGCAGAGGCAACCGAAGACACACAGTTGTAGCTCACACAACAAACTCAAGAAGAACCGGCCAAGCGGATAGTGATGTAATGATCCTATCTCCACCTTACCCGGACATCCAAAATCGTGCGTGAGTGGAGAAAATGGAAGTTGAGCAAGTCAAGGAAGCAGTTCCAACGGCCTGAATTCATAGAAGAAGAAGAGGAACTGCTAAATTTCCGATCGACTCATTTGTGCTCCCAACACTTGATGAGGACAACTACTTAGACATCCCGCAAATCTACAAGGACGAGGGGAGAGAGCAAAAAAAGTTTGAAGAAGCGAAGCACGTGAGAAGGCAAGTATCCGCCTATCTCGGCACCACGAACACTTCCATCCTCTCCTTGATGTCTTCTGCGAAAGTGACGAGGAACAGGAGAATCCGCCACGAAGAAGCTGCAGATCAGCAAGCATTGCATGAATCAAGAATCCTTCACGAGCAAAAGATCGATGGAGGGACCAGGAGAGTCCTCCAAAACACACCGAAATCGATCCAATGGGAGTGGTTCACAAATAGCCACCGATGTTCCGCTTACCACTTCCCTGACTCACTCGGAAGAAAGCGATAAGGGAAATGGCGATGAAACCGGGACAATGGGGACCCCGGGTCGAGCCAAGCCCTATTGAAGGTGTGCTACCCACCGCCCAACGGCTGAACCATCAATTGAAAGCCGAGAGTCCGGAGACGAGTGACCCCACTCCAAGTCACTCGGGGTGCGCTGGAGGGGGAAACTCCTCCTCCACTGCGGCAAGGTCGGAGGATCTTTGAGATGACTCGACAAAGAAGCAAGGAGGCGAAGAAGAGAAATTACAATCACTAGAAAAACGACAAGTTGCCATCAACGAAGCTCGAGGCTTGAGAGGCTGTCTCGGTGAAGCCAATCGCTCTCGAAGGCTAATGACGGCTGGCGATGCGATCGAGGCACTGAGGAAGGAATGACCACAGGAGTTAACACTGGCGATGAAAGTGCAATCCATGGGGTTGAGACTCCAATGGATGCCACGGCAGAAGACCCTAAGGCAGTGACATCGTCGAAAGGGAGGACAAGGCCTCGCAGCAGAGAGGCGCTTGGAGGAAATGAAGGCCACGGGAGGTTGAGACTTCCCGGGGTAAAGAGGTCAAGTAGAGAACATCCCTCCCGCAATCATCGACCCATCCGAGAAGGAGATCGGCGCACTTCATGATTCCCGGGACAACCACGATGTCACTTTTTCGGGATCGGAAGGCGAAGAAGAAGTCAACCCCATGACAAATCCAAAAGACTCACCTGCGGATGTTCCAGGCACGAGCAAGTCGATCCCAAGACTACTCGTCAAACGTTTAACTTTGATGATGAGCCACCACTAGAAATCTCATCATCGTCCGATGACTATTCTTGATAAGGCCGAGGACAAGTCATGAAATGGAAAAATCATTTGAGACCAACGAAGTGTTAAGATGTTGAGGCTCAACAAGCCGGGTCTACTTCACAACCAAACCATTTGAACCGGAAACCACTTTGCTCCGGCTCCTCACGCTCGGTGGATCGATTCCAAAAAGAACTTCACGCGCACCGCTTATCATCGAACAAATCCCGGTTGGCGGTGATGAATCTTTTGTGGAATCTTTCCTTTCTCCTTTGGAGATACGAGAACTCCACGAAGAGTCGAAAATGAGCAAGCACGCTATATCACGGACCACCTCTGTTTTTCACTCGGGCACCATTGTTCGGCCGATTTTGATTTTTATTTGTATGGCCATCACCGCAATGAAGAATCGGTGAAGTTCGAGAAGTGTTCAAGGCACTCTTTTTGAAGTTGAACGAATGGAGAGGCATCGGGCCTCTTTGGACATGCGCTGGACAACAGAGATGCCAACCTTACTGGTGACTTGAGAGGCATCACAATCGAGGATAAGGGAATGGTGGCAACAAAGCAAACAATCAATGCGTGTGGAACAGTGAGATACTTAACCTTATTCAACAAGTCTTTGGTGTGGAGAGAGCGAAAATGTTGATCGTAAAAACGAAGGCGAGGGAACACATTGAACATATGCATGAAGCTCACACGCCGAGATCAAGTCTGCTGCGTGAGCGAAATGCAAATGATATCTGACGTTTGGAAGAACACATGACAAGAAAATTCAGCCTTCTCATGGTGAGATGAGAGCCGATTTGTGAGAATCCAACGCCTTACTCGATGCGAATTCCGTGCGGCAAGATACAACGCAGCAGACTTGAAGCAAAATTCAACCATCGAAGACTCGACTTCATGCTTGCACATGTTCCCGGGGTTCCTCTATCCTTTGATGATGCCAAAAGGGGAAGAGGAATACCTTAAAGCAAAATCGTTTGAAAAGAAAGGAGCGGTGACAAAGGAACAAAGTGAGAAGGAAAATCGGTGAGTAAATTTTGAAATCGAAGAAAGGAAAATCTTTGAGGGGAAGGATCAAAAGATATGACCTTGATGATTGCACAAACCCCCAACGAGGGTCTCATCACGGTGACATTATAAGCGACAAACTCCCGTGACTCGCCACTCCAACAACACTGTGTATCTATGGGCCGAGAAGAGAAAAGCAATTGAAGCGAGGGGATGAAGGAGGTGGAAGGAAGAATGGATGCCAGGGTGATGAACATCTTGAAAGAACACGGAGGCATTCCGGTTACGAGAGACACGTATGCCATTTCAGATGTCGGGACAGAGCAAGATCGGTTGACGAATTCAAAACGCTCGAATCGAAGGATATTTTGCAAATATGTCCATGGCTCAAGCTTAGGACACATCTTGGGAAAAGGGTCTCACATTATGTGAAGAAAGGTCGACAGCAAACAGACAACCGATCGCTCTGCTTTGGTCACTCCCGTGGGCACTCAATTTGGAAAGAAGAAGGCCCGATCAAGATATACGCCCCAGGTAGAGGAAGAAGCGGCGGTGGAGGAAGAAGCTTGGACCCAGGCCCTCGCCCAAGAATATTGAATACGTAGATCCGGGAAAGAAAGGAGGGATCTCATGGCCGGGCTTGACCAAGTGGCGAACTTGCGAGTGGCTAAAACCAACGCCGAGTATGTAAAGAGAATAGAAGAAGAAAACAAAAGACAAACTCGGCTATGGCGGGAGAGACAGGAAAGAACAAGGAAAGATGAAGGCGCGAGAAAGGCATATGAGAAGAAAAAGAAGGCGGTGACGGCGAGAAGAAGAGAAGAAGAGAAGAAGATCTTGATCAAGATGAAAAAGAAGGAGACACCGAAGGAGATGAAGTGTTCTTTGTCAACCCTTCGTGTATTTTATATGTAAATACATACAATGTAAGTCTTACGTAATATAGCTATAAATTTTCTATTTTTGTGAAGACAATTACATACTACGATACACCTTGTATGTGATTGTGTTAAGTACAAGAATGATATGATCAATAAAAAGATTGATTTAAGATACATTCTATGTCAATACACTATCTATCGTATGTATCTTTGTTATTTGCATCTTTGTATGATTTAAGTTTTGGCATCATCAAAAAGGGGAAATTGTTAGGAATTTTATTGTTTAGATTTTGATGAATGCCATGTAAAACTTAGAATAGAAAGTTGGCTCCCCAATTCTTCTTTGTAAAATGTATTGTAACAATTAGAGTGGCCAAGGCCGAGTTAAGTCGGCTACGCCCCAACATGCAAGAAGACAAGCGAAGGCTTGAAGGAAAACTCTATTTGAGAGACAATTTGAGTGACAAAGAAAAGAAGAGCAAACAGGGGAACTCGATCAAGAAGAAGCGGTGAGATGCGGTGAGTGGAACATCGGTCAAGTCAACTCAAGAGAAGCCAAGTCTCAAGTGAAGTGTGAAGAGTCATCCGATGATTGGAAGTCGACTCTAAGTCACCTGGGGAAAGCAAGGAAATGCGGTCAAGTCGAGATAATCGAAAAGAACCGTTGCACGAGAAATCAAGAGACTTACTTAAACAAGTAATATCTCCATACCACCTTTCTTGGAGTGCTCGGTCCCGAGGAAGCGTGCAAAAGGAATGAACCAATGGGAAGCACTACACCGTGTCGAACTCGAAAAAGGTGATAAAACAATTCATATGAGGAAATGGCAATTCCAAGAAGCGCAAGCCAACGATCGTTGCAAAGTGACTTTCAAAAATGAGCCTATCTCTTCAACGGGCAAATTTTTGAAAGTTCACTATA
The DNA here is from genome assembly GCA_016081115.2 of Rehmannia glutinosa. Classification (NCBI taxonomy): domain Eukaryota; kingdom Viridiplantae; phylum Streptophyta; class Magnoliopsida; order Lamiales; family Orobanchaceae; genus Rehmannia; species Rehmannia glutinosa. The sequence continues at coordinate 55,266,079 of CM071930.1, forward strand.
AAAGGCTGAGGAATTTGTTTGAGAAGTATGCATGAATGACACACACGTGAAGATATACAAGCTTATCAAAAACTGAAACATTCTCAATCCTCAAGCCTACATCTCGAAGTACATCAATCCAACACTTACCTGTGAAGGAAAGAGAACTTCAATCAGTTGAAGAGGAAAACCTTTGAAAACAAGGGGTCTACATTCCGGGAAGGATTGTAGAAAGGTTCAAGCTGAACCAAGTCTTAAGCTCTTGGAGGGCTTCGTGATCAAATCCAAAGTGCTTAAGCAAGTGAGTGTAATGTAGCAAGGCGGCTGCCCTGTGAAGAAGAAGCGAGTCGCACGAGAAGCGGTGAGTGATCAAGGCGTCTCAGATGAGTCCCAAAGGATCAAGTCGGGTTGTGATCAAGACTTGTATCCGGACTATTACCACTTTGTAAACCGATCATTACTTAGTGGATTCCTCCGGGAGTTGGAGAAGAGAGGAGTAGAAGAATTACCCCATCTTGAACCTCTATAAAAACTTTCTTTGTGTCATTTACATTTCGACATTTAAATTTACGCACTTTTAATTGCTTATATCTCTATTTGATAAATTTGCTATCCATTTGATAATTTATAAGTACTAAATCAAGTTGTAAAAAAAACTTGCTTAATCAAACTTAAGGGTGTTAAGTCTTCATTGAAAAACAAAACCACAGTTGAGTCAATTTATAGCCAACAATTTGAGTTACTCTATTAACACTCGAAGTCATGTTGAGAGATTAACTCTCTTGAGTGACTAATTCGATTGTCCATCAAGGACACACGGTGTGTAGAACTCTCAGAGATTTAAAAGGCCTAAATCGAAAATTTGGTAAGGTTTATTCAACCCCCCTTCTAAACCTTACACTTACACACCCCTTGGGACCTACAATAAGTTCGATAATTTTTATTTAAAATTAAAATTAAAAAGAAAAATAGAAAACAACGAAACAGGAAAAAATATATTTGCAATTGTCTATTGTAAATAAAAATAAAATAAAATAATAGAAAACAAAAAACGGAAAAGTCATGTGATATGCACATGACCAAGGTTTCCTCCAAAAAAGGGGGCAAAATAGTCATTTCATGGAAAAGTGACCCAACTCAGCATTTTAGGGATAAGATATCCCCAAAATTTTGAAATCGGACTAAATGTGCCGGTTTAGAAATGTTAGTGTTTGCCAAACGCAACCCATAAAAATTAAAGGACTAAAAGCAAAATCGAGCCAACTTAACGGACCAAAAAAGCAATTTTGCCTTAACTGACCATTAATTAGATGATCTTTTAATTGTAATAATCTGGGAAGTGATTCACGTGTGTAGTTCCTGATGTTGACTATCATATATTGCATGTGAGATACAATTATACGTGCGTGGTTTGTAATTTCTAAATGAGATCCACATAGTTTAATGATTGTTGTAATTCACATAGTGATCATATAATGTGTTAGCAAATAATAATATGTTCATTTGATCTTGGGAGAGGCTAATGGATAATTATGAGATTCTTGATTATTGATGACGCCCGAGCCGAAGTGGAAGAAATTAATCCACGTCATCAATCCAAAGACACGTCCGAGTAGGAGACCGGCCGGGTGACGTCGAACGCGGTCTTGTGGCGACACGTCACGAATTAGGCTCGCCGCTCACGAGCCCAACCGCAACACAGTGCTGCCGAGCCCCGAGCCCAAATTTCGGACGGGAAACGCATGCGCGACAGGACTCATAAAAATAATCACACGCCCATGCTTAACGCTTTATTGGTATCGAAAGCGCACATGTCGAAAGTTATAAAGAGAAGTCGACAAGTGGCAAGTTTTGGTGACATGCACAGATTAGAGAGGACATGTGTCTTTCTTTAATTCTTTTAGTAATTAATAACTAGTTAGTGCAAAGATGACTATTGTAAACCCTTGACTCGAGGGTATAAAAAGTGGGATAGAGAGAGATTAAAGAGGGACGAGACAAAAAAGAGAGAAAAAAGAGAAAAGAGAGCAAGATTATAAGAAAGACCGACCCCAATAATTCGGCTCGGCATTATGCAAAAAAGCGAATTAGCCATAAATAAACACACGTTTACACGTTTACATTTCCACGTGTTAAATCTTTTACATATTTTTGCTTGTTGACCAAAACGCACGTCAACAAATTGGCGCTAGAAGAAGGGCACCGTATTGGTCGATCGAGTTCCAAGCAAAAGCAAGTTAAGTGAAAACCAGGGCGGGGAGAAGATGAGGAAGGACAAAGTCGTGTAGCGTAGTCACTAGAGCCAACACGACATCGCCATGCCCACTCGGTGTTCGCCGGACGACCGGGAGTTGATCCTTTTCGCCCAACTCGATCGATAAGTTCGGCTCAAGTTTCCGGATGAGCGGGAGCGGCCTCGGTGGTCAATCAGTTCAAGGCCCTAGCCTATGGCGAGAACCAGAATGTAGAAATACACTGCGTCGTCGTTTGAACGAATTGGAAGGCGGTCGGAAGGCGAACAGTCTCAAGACCGCCCCAAGCAATGAACCAACAGCTATTATGTCGCCATTTTCCCTGGAATCTGGCGACCCCATTACCGCCAAAATTGAAGATCCCCGGTCGGTCTCTACAATGGGGAAACCGACCCGACCACTCACGTCCACAAGTACTTAGCATGGATGGGGCATGACGGTCCTAGTGAAGCCATCCTGCGGGGCCTTCCCAGCGACTGGGCGACCGAGCCCACGGTTGGTTTAGGACCCTACCACAGGGGTCCATTCGGGCATGGGGAGATCGGCCTCCTCCTTTACGACGCATTTCTTAACGTCCAAAGTCCGAGCCGCACCTAAGGACTCCTCGTGAACATCAAACAAAGGGAAGGACGAGCCCTAAAAAGCTATATTTCTCGGTTCAACAAGCAAGTTCGAGAGATGGAACCGGTGTCGATGACGCCATTTTAATCGCGACCACGGGTCAAGGCAGCTTGCCCCGAGACTTGGTTTAACTACTCCATCCATGAATCGGGGCTACCTCGCACCAAGAGTTTAGTCCGCGCGGAACGCCATATTTGCGCGGAAGAAGCCATGGCAAGTAACCGCCCCGAGCACCGACCAGGGGGCGTGAGAAAGGACGGAAGAAAAGAACCAGCAGTTGGGTCGGGGTTGGGATTTAGACCGTTCTCGGAAAACCCGACCACCGGATTTAGGGCTCGCCAGGAAGCACGAGCCAAAGTTGCCGCGCTGAGGAGTACTTTGACCCACACTCCATCACCATATGGAATGAAGTACAGGGTCTAAATTTGTTACCTCCGGCTCGGCCTTTGAAGATCGAGCCGACAAAATTAGATTCACGTCGATATTGTGCCTATCATAAATCAATAGGTCACGATACCGATGAGTGCCGAGATCTAATCAGAGAAATTATGCGGATTGTTCGGCAAGGCGGTCTTAAAAGATACGTTCATGAACTACGCCCCCCGGCGCTGGCTCAAGGTGTCAATCCGGAGCGCGCGTAACCAATCCGGCTCTCCTGCCGCCACCCCTGCCGAAAACCAGGGGGTAGGGACATCCTCATGATGTCGAGTGTAAATCGAATCAATACTAACACAGCCGAGGATAGCCGCTCCAACAGAAAAATGAAAGCTGATGTTAGACAAGCAGCCAACGCCGAAAGACAAGTTCGGGTGGCGGAAATCAAGGAAGGCCAACCCACCGGCCATTTTGTGTTCTCGGATGCGGATGCCGACCAGGTGGTCCATCCTCATTTCGACCCCCTGGTCATTCTCGCACCGATTTTGGGTATTCCGGTCCACGAGAATTTTGATCGACTCGGAAGCTATTCGTCGTCATTTTGTATACGAGCTTTTGAAGATTGAAGCGTGGGACGATAGCTATATCCGTCCATGCAACGATAGCATTCGGGGTTTGGAGGAGGAAGGATAGTCCTCGGGGAAGTTGATTTGCCCATCCAAATGGGACAAGGGTTGCATAAAAGGACGTCATCATGACAACATTCAAAATAATCAACGCCGATTCGAGTACAATGCTATCATTGGGAGGCCATTGCTTTATCATATAAAAGCAGCCGTTTCAATATATCATTTTTGTATAAAATTCCCAACATCTGATGGCGAGGCTACACATAAAGGGAATCAAAGGGAGTCACGAGAATGCTCTCTCAAACTCCGACCGGTAGAGATTAACGTGGTGGAACGAGGACAAACCAGTGGAACCACACAAGCGATCCCGCCCGAGGAGGAGTCCGAGCGGAAAGTGGTGACCGTCGGGAGGATAATCCAGGTCGTCGACCTAGGAAGGAGCCGATGATGGAAAGAAGCGGCCGACGATCGAGAAAGAGCCGGCCACGGAAGATGAATTGCCCCTGCAGATCAAAGAGGGTGCAAGAAAAGAAAACGGGCGGAACGGAATGAGAAACAGTTGATACAATCAACGTTGGAAAGGCAAGCGAGGGGCGCCAAGTGCGTATTGGTCATGATCTCCCAGAACCATATCGAATCGAGATGATTGAGTTTTGGGAAATAATCTTGCGTCTTCGCATGGACTCATGCGGACATGCCCGGAATTGACCCTAAGTATGCATGCCACCGCCTCAATATTGATCTAACGTTCCGCCTTGATTATCTAGAAAAGGCGTAAGCTCGGCCCGATAGACAAGCAAAGACTTTCGAGGCCGAGGTTAACTAGTTGATAGACAATCAATTCATCCGGGAAGCCCTCTATCCCGATGGGTGGCCAATCTGTTTTGGTAAAGAAGAGCAATGGCGATTTTGTGCGTGGATTTTACCGACTGAATAAGGCATGCCCTAAGGCGGTTATCCATTGCCAAATATTGATTATATGGTAGATGCCACGCGGGACACGAATCGATGAGCTTCATGGATGCATATTCGGGCTACAACCAAATACGAATGCACCCGGAAGACGAAGAAAATACATCATTCTTCTCTGCTTTCGTGGAATTCTTATTACAAGATGATGCCTTTCGGGTTGAAGAATCTTTGGTGCGACCTATCAAAGGTTAGTAAATACGATGTTTGAGAAAATGATAGGTCACACTATGGAAGTCTATGTAGATGACATGTTGGTAAAATCATCTGTACATATCCGATCATCTAAACGATCTTAATAAAATGTTTTTGTTTTGAGAGAGTACAAGATGATGTTAAAACCGAGAAAATGTACGTTTGGGGTCGGCTCGGGTAAATTTTTGGGCTATATGATCAGCCAAAGGGGAATCGAAGCCAAACAGACAAAATAAAAGCCATCATTGATCTAGAACCCCGAACTCGTAAAAAGGGTACAAAGCCTAACAGCCGATTGGCCGCCCTTAAGCGATTTGTTTCGCGATCCACGGACAAGTGTAAACCTTTCTTTGAAATTATAAAAAAGTGCAAATTTTTTAGTGGTGAGCGAAACCTGATCGCCCGAATCCCTCAAACAACATCTTTCTTCAATTCCTATATTGCAAAAACCTACCCGAGGAGGACTTGTATTTGTACTGGCGGTATCCGAATATGCTATCGGCTCGGTGTTAATCGGGTTAGATGGTTCTATTCAACATCCGGTCTACTACACCGCCAAGCGTTACATGACGCGAGCTCCGCTATCCACCAATGGAAAAATTGGCTTATTCGCTAGTCATCTGCGGCGCGCGGAAACTCCGTCCATATTTTCTAGAGCACAAGATTATAGTCTTGACGAACTATCCTGAAGCAAGTACTACACCGACCCGATACTTGGTCGGATGATCAAATGGGCCGTCGAACTCGGTCGGTTTGATATTATATACGAACCACGTCTTTATCGCAATAAAAGGACAAGCTTTAGCCTACTTTGTGGCGAATTCACACCTTCCATATTTGGAAGTTAGGGAAGACCAAGAATGGAAATTGTTCGTTGACGGCTCTTCCACCGCAGTCGAGCAGGGGGCAAAATCGTAATAATCGATCCAAATGAAAAGTGCTCTTTGCTCGGCCGCACGATTTGATTCCCGCAACGAACAACGAAGCCGAATACGAGGCACTTCTCGGCGGGCTTAGAGATGGCGCTTCTATGGGCCTAAAACAACTATTGGTACACGAGTGATTCTCGGTGGTCGTTCATCAAATCAACGGCGAAGCACGAAGCGAAAGAGCAAAAAAATGCACAATATTTGGACTTAGTCAAGAAGAGATTATCACACTTTAAGACAAAAGTCTTACATGTGCCCCGAGCCGAGAACATGCGGCGGATGCCTTAGCTCGGCTCGGTTCGGCCCAGGGACGGATGCCATCGCGGATGTCACTGTCACACACTATCTGCCCGTCACTTGGCGTAAAGAAAATATATACAATCGAAACCGCCGGCGGACTGGATGACCCCAATCATTCGATGTATTTAGAGAAAGGAGTTCAACCTAAAAACAAAGTTGAAGCCAGAACACTACGAACCCAAGCGGCACGGTTTACACTAGTAGATGGCATCCTATACAAACGAGGATACTCCGTCCCACTCCTACGGTGCCTTTCCGAGACAGATGCAGATTATGCACTCCGAGAGGTTCATGAGGGAATATGCGGGAACCGCTGGGGGGCCAGGACGTTGGCCTATAAATTAATACGGCAAGGATACTATTGGCCATCCCTAAGAAAGGATGCAACCGACCTCGTCAAAAGATGCGAGAGGTGCCAAAGATTTGCACCACAGGTCAGATATCATCCTGAGCAACTTACCTCCGTATTTAGCCCATGGCCGTTTGCCAAATGGGGAATGGACCTCATCGGACCACTCCCTTTGGCAAAGGGGCGTCAAGTATGCCATTGTGGCGGTGGATTATTTCACAAAATGGGGTCCGAGGCGAGCCTCTGGCAAAAATAGATGAGGAAAAGGTTGTGAGCTTTGTATGGAAATCCATTATCTGTAGATTCGGGATACCACATTCGATTGTTACAGACAATGGGAAACAATTCGATAACCGAAGGTTTCGAAGTTTTTGTGAAGGTTTCGCATCAAAAACTATTTCTCAACTCCATACCATCCCCGATCGAACGGACAAGTTGAGGTCGTTAATAAAATACTCAAGTATACCCGAAGGCGAGATTGAAGGAGTCTAAAGGTAATTGGCGGAGGAACTACCCGGTGTACTATGGTCATACGAACCACGCATCGAGCGGCCACCGGAGAAACACCTTTTTCTTTGGCTTATGGAGCCGAGGCGGTGATTCCGTTGAGATTGGAGCCCCTACCTTGAGTTGCAAAGTTTTTCAAGAAGGCGCAATGAGGCCGCGCTCCGAGCCGAGCTAGACTCGCTCGAAAAAAAAAGGTGCGATCTTGAGATGAAAATGCGAGTGTATAAATAGAGGAGTGAAAGGTACTACAATTGAAAGTAAAGGAAAGAAGATTTCAATCGGCGATCTTGTGTTGAAAAAGATAATGGGCGTTCAATTGACCCATTGAAGCCAACACAGGAGGGCCCATTTTGGTCGACCACGTCTTATACGGTGGGCGTACCGGCTAGAATATTTGAGTGGAGAAAAATTTATGCATCCATGGAATGTAGCATACCTAAAACGGTATTATCAATAAAGATCTCGGTTTATGATCCGGATAGGATTCCAAGGAATTTTCCTTTCATCGATATTTCGTGAGCTCTCTAAAGGGAAACGAAGTTTTTACTCACCTCGGCTATGTGCGAAGACGATAAAAATCGCCTCGGCTTAAAATTTGAAGGCCGAAAAGTCATGTCGCACGTCTTTTGCACGATGAAAAAAAAAAGGCAACACGCCCACAAGGCGGATCTATCTTACAAATCAAAGACTTGGTTACGCCTGAGCACAAAATCAAAGACTTGGTTACGCACCGAGCACAAATCAAAGACTTGGTTACGCACCGAGCACAAATCAAAGACTTGGTTACGCACCGAGCACAAATCAAAGACTTGGTTACGTCGAGCACAATATCAAAGACTTGGTTACGCACCGAGCACAAATTAAAGACTCGGTTCGCACCGAGCACAATACAACGACTTGGTTACGCACCGAGCACAATACAACGACTTGGTTACGCACCGAGCACAATACAACGACTTGGTTACGCACCGAGCACCAATCAAAGACTTGGTTACGCCGAGCACCAATCAAAGACTTGGTTATGCACCGAGCACAAATCAAAGGCTTGGTTACGCACAAGCACAAATCAAAGACTCGATGTACACACGGGCGCAAAATGAAGACTTGGTTTATACACCAAGTACCAAAAACAAAATAAAGATCAGGTCCATATACCGAAAGTACGAGAATCAATTAAAGCAAGTAAAGCCCCTTATTCGGAGGAAGCACTAGGAACCGAGCCCCATACTTGGGAATATAAAAGGAAAAAGAAGACAGGTAACAATCTTACAAAAAGGAGAAAGAGCCAAGCATATGCAAAAGCTTGAAACACATAAACAGGTAAGGAAAATAACAGTTCATTTCTACTTGAAGTATTTACATAAGGGAGGCCGAGCCCATTACACCTTAAGGCACGAAGCCAAGTTGCCTACCTACGAGTACATATGAAAGCATGTAAATAAAAAGAGGCAAACATCAAGATCGAAGAGGAGGCTCCCCTTTGCCTCCGGCACTCCGTCAGCCGGGGACGTTTACCGGCCCGAATATCAGCTCTCTCGAGCAGCCTCCGTATCTACGGGGTGACCGACGGTCGCCCGGTTCGCGGCCGTGTTCCTCACGCTGCGAAGGCGTGCACGCAAATCCAAGCCACGCCCTACAAAAAGCAACCACCGTTAATAGGTCGAAGAAAACGAAATAACATTTCAAAAGGGTGTAAAAATACAAAGTTTACCTCGAGCAGCGGCCGCACTCGGCGGCTCCGGAGTCTGCGTTGCCCAACGGGCGCAGATGATCTGCCTGAGGACTAGCCGTCGAGAGAGACGGCGCAGCCGCTTCTGTTCTCGCCGCCGCTGCTCTCCGGAGAATGGGGCCGTCTTCATTACCGGGAGGGTTCTGCTGAGGCTCTCTCTCAACCTCCACCTCCCGCTCAGCCGCCTCATCCCGAGCCGCCCCTCGGCCTCGGGGTCGGGAAAGAGCAGCGAGCCCAAGCAGTGCGGCCAAGTTGGCCTCGGTAGCCAACCTCTCAATCCGCCTGTCCATGATGCCCCGAGCCTGGATGTTTTCCAGCCTTCGAATAAAGGTGGCCGACAGAGGCCCCTTTGATGCCCGGTTCTCTATAAAGGTAAAAAGACAAAGTCAATTACAAAAGGAAACAGTAAACAGCAAAGAAAAGCGAGAGAAAGGAAAAAGATAAGATTTATTGTAACCAAAAACAAAGTTCGATGGGGGATGAAGAATGGTTTCCCTTTCTCCATTTCCCACGCGAGCTTACCCACTCGCCGCTCACCCAGAGCCACTTATCCTTCCACTCCTTCAAAGATGAAGGGAGACCTTCCACCAAGCCGTCCGGATACCCCGGTCGGGTCTGTACATAATACCACCCGGACGGCTGGCCCCGAGATGAAGGAGTCGCTCGCCATATAAAAAGCTCGTTCATCTCCTTAAATTTGGGGCGAGGATATTTTTTCGGTGAAACATCACCAGGAGGCCGATGATCTGCCCAAGAAATAGGGTGCACTGGGTCGGATGCATGCCCCACTTGCAAAACCACCGCGTAAGGAAAGCGGCGGTGGAAATCTCAACCCGTATAGAAGGTGGCGGCAAATACGGCCAACCAACCTGGTGGGTCTTTGGGGAACTTCTGTCTTTGTCCGGTACCCAAAAATCGATGCCACTTGGAATACGGTACCTCCGCCGGAACTCTTCCACCTCCGAATCATCAACATGCTCGGGATATCGTTTATATCACTCGGTGTCCACCGAGGCTCGTCACGAAGACGAGGGCCTCCTCTTGCCGGCCGTCGCCATTACGGTGACCTATGGGCCCTAGTGGCCTCTCGGGTCTCGAATCACCGGAGGGTTCATCTACCCACTCCACGTTATCACGCGCCCGGCTCCGATGGGTCCATATTTTCTTCTTCTTGCTGGTCGCCTAAAATCAACACTTGGTGATTCTTCTGGAACTCTCTTGTGCACTCCCGGTGATCACTGTTCCTTCTCTAAAAACGGCCATGGCGTCGTCAGATCAAAGATAGTATCGTCCGCTCCAAAGACGTTCCACCTCGAGAAGAATCTGGAGAAGATATTTGAATAATGCTCGGGCTGTGAGACAGAGATCGCCGTCTTTGGTGAGAAATAAAGAAGGTTCGAGAGGGAGGATCTTCGATTTCAACCTCTACACTATAACTACGACTCTACTATCCTCAAAAGAAGACATTTTATAGGTAAAGGGAGAGTATTTGAAAAAAATACCTAAGTTCAAGTCTCTCGAACTTTGGGAGCCGACCGAAATTTCTGCTCGGTTTTTTAGTCACTTGACTCAAAGGTTAATGGTTGCGAAAGTGGATAATGGAGGGAAACAAAGGTATTTATAGGTAGAGTTCCCTCGATAAACGAAACGTTTATTCGAAAAAAGACGCCTTTTTAAACTCAAAAGCCGTCAAACATGTCGAGAACGTCGCGTCCCCACGCCCACCGATAGAATTGACGTGCCTTTTCGATTCTGCGCAAGGCTGGTCCAACCACAAGATGCCACGATCTGTCATTATGGCAACCCAATTAATCGCGCCGTTTTCGAGGCATTAATCACTACGCGGATGTCGGGGAATGATTTTTGAGAAATCCGTTTCCCCATTAAATGTTTATCATTAGCATTAAAGTTTAACTCCGACTTGAAATTCTTTCTCGTAATTAAACTTGGGGACTTTGATGACGCCCGAGCCGAGTGGAAGAAATTAATCCACGTCATCAATCCAAAGACACGTCCGAGTAGGAGACCGGGTGACGTCGAAGCGGTCTTGTGGCGACACGTCACGAATTAGGCTCGCCCGCTACCGAGCCCAACCGCAACACGGCCGCCGAGCCCCGAGCCCAAATTTCGGACGGGAAACGCATGCGCGACGGACTCATAAAAATAATCACACGCCCATGCTTAACGCTTTATTGGTATCGTAAAGCGCCACATGTCGAGAAAGTTATAAAGAGAAGTCGACAAGTGCCAAGTTTTGGTGACATCTCTGTGATTAGAGAGGACATGTGTCTTTCTTTAATTTTTTAGTAATTAATAACTAGTTAGTGCAAAGATGACTATTGTAAACCCACCGACTCAAGGGGTATAAAAAGTGGGATAGAGAGAGATTAAAGAGGGACGGAGACAAAAAAGAGAAAAAAGAAAAGAGAGCAAGATTATAAGAAAGACCGACCCCAATAATTCGGCTCGGCATTATGCAAAAAACAGAATTAGCCATAAATAAACACACGTTACGCACGTTTACATTTCCACGTGTTAAATCTTTTACATATTTTTGCTTGTTGACCAAAACGCACGTCAACGTTAACATGAGTCATGGATCAAAGTTTCTTCAAGATGAGCTACGAGTCTTATGTTGAGCTCGCAAAGGCCTAAAGTTTAATTACACGAGGCCTATAAGTATCTCAAAGCCCGCAAGTCTATGAAGTTCTAAATTGTAGGGTTACTGACAGTCGAACACATATGCCCTACATTTCGGAAAAACAATATCTTTTTATGCTTCCGGATTTTTTGGACTTTTTTTTATGCGCACGTGCTCTTTTTGGGGATTTTTACGCTCCCACCAACGTTTTGGATTTTTTTACGTTGTTATTTCAAGGTTGTTTGTAACATGTTTCATCTAATAAAATTTCAGTGAAAAAATATTTTTTCTCCCATTAAATTAATAATCAATTGTATACTCGAAATTTAAAAAATAAAAAAATATACACATAAAACAACACATATTAAAACCAAACAAATTAAATATAATATATAAAAAAATATATGAACAAAAAAAAACACAATCCAATTTTTGATCCAATGCATTGAAAACGTAAAAGACATGGAAATAATCAAGAAACAACAGAACAAAATTAAATCCAAATAGTAACAACCTCGAAACAACAGAAACAATATAGAAAACATCATAAAAGAGTTTACAAATATGTAAAAACTGCATTGAAACATCGAAAACTACCTTGAAACAACAAATAAACATGAGAACAACATTAATAACAGTATATAAACAACCCAAAAATAACATAAACAATATAAAAAATACTACATGAATAAAAAGAGCTTAAAAATAGGTACAAAATATATTTACACATTGAAAACTACATAGAAACAACGAAAAATATGAGAACAACATTATTTTTTTATAATAACTCAGAAGCAACATAAATAATATATAAAACAACACAAGAAAAAAGAGCGGTAAAAAATAGGTGTAAAAGTTGTATTGAAAAATCGAAACAACATAGAAACAACTAAAAACAAATAGAAACAACATTAAAATAACAAAAATAACATATAAAGCAATACTGGAACAAAAAAAAATTGAAAAAACGTAAAAATATCCAAAAAATATGCGGGAGCGTAAGAAAAGTCAAAAAGTCAATTGAGAGCATATTTAAAGGAACCGACCGTAAATCTTTGGAACTTTTCCGGAAAGTAGGGTGATCATGGCAATTTCTCTAAATTGTATATGCACAATATCATACAAGATATCAGAGCTGGGTATAAATACCTCCAATTTCCACGGTTTCAAAGTATGATCCTAATATTGCTCAAAAAAAAAAAAAAAAGTATGATCCTAATAAAAGATATTCTCTTTATCTCAAAGCTCGATATTGATTCGAACATCGGATGGATACCCTCGATCTACTCCGAGGATGGAGGACCCCTAATTGTTTGTTCATGTTCTTTGAAATATCCTTAACTTAGGACCAATGAAGCTAGGGGTTGGCGTAGTTGCCGTCCCCATCAACTTCAATTTTTTTTTTTCATAATTAATATGTGTTTTTATATATAATTATTAATTTTTATAATCCCTCCCAAGTAAAAACCATCTAACATTGATCACATCAATTATATATATATAAAACATTACAAGAAAAAAATCAAAATTTGTAGATATATATTAAGATAATTGTAAAATGTAGCTAAAATCATTGTCAGTAAATATTTACCAACAAAATCCAAAACTGTAGGTAAATACCTATATTATTTCCGTCAGTAAATTTAAAAATTGTAGGTGATCCGCGATGGAATTGGTCGGTATAGTTTAGTGAAAAATAATATTTTTTATTCTATAGGTATTCGTAGTTAATCAGTAAAATTTAGTGACAAAATCAATTATGTCGATAAAGTAGAATTTTCGTATAGTGAAATGTGAAAATAGTATCATGAAGCACAAAAAACAAATATAATTTTATAATGTATATTTCTTTTTAAAATTTTGTCAAAGCTACCGTACATATTTTCATTTTCAAACTTATAAAACATTTCCTTCTCATTCATGTATTCGAATAAATTTTTTTCACTCAATAAACGTTTTAAAAATAAAATATTAATTAACTAATACATATAACCATACGAGGCCAACTTTCCCAGGGTACATGTTTTTTTAAGATGCTGAAAAATAAATTGCAGTCATAAGTGGATGTGTCTACAGACTACCACTTCAAAATGCACTTGGTGATCCCCACTAAACCATTTAGGCAATTGCTAAGTTGGTAGAGACATTTCCGGTAATTTCCCACACCCCTTAAAGTGGGTTACCTAAAAACATATATTTTAAACACCAACACATATTCTGGACCTAATTTCTGACTGTTTTCTATTACCCAATCTTCAAGGTTAATTGATTAGTGTTTGGTTATTGTGCATTTGCATATTCAACCCCACACTTGCAGATGTCTAACCTGAAAAATATATATTATACATATGTCATATTATTAATGAAAGCTACAATAAATTTCATCTCCGAATTCAAGGACTACACATGATCCAGGTCATCCTAGAGAGGGTTGCATGTTTTATAACTTTCTAACTTGTTTCTCTCGTACCTAGTCTTCTGACTAGGGATGGGAATCCTGGCGACTCGCGGTGACCCGCCTTGACCCATCCCGTTTAGGCCATTCCGCCTCATGACCCGTGATAGGAAGGGACGGATGCGGATATCTCTTCCGTTTTATGGGTACGAGTTCCGCGCCCCGATCCGCCTAGAATATTCTTTTTTTAATATATTTGATATACAATATATATTATAATATATGTTTTATGTATTAATTCTTAGATTATATCTAGCATTTATAAATTAATGATGATAATTTTTGTAAAGAACATTTGATAAAGATTTTATAAATATATATTTTTCTTTTTTTCAATTTTTTTGTAGTTAATTTTATTTATATCCGGTCGGGATGGGTTGAGCCCCCGCCTCGTAACCCCTAGCGGGTCGATCCGTCCCGCTTCATTCTAGAAACACTTGCATATCCGAGCCTTTAGATATCCGATCCGCTCCATTAATTGTCATCTCTACATGTGACCCATTTCATATATATCACATTAGTTATATCACTCAAGTTTTAACCCTTGAATCGACTTGAACACGATCGGATCGAGGACTTGACTCCGTCGAGACCTAGTTAGGCCAACATGATCAATTTACGAGGTAGTCCGGCTACAAGTTTTGATTTGCAAGTCCTGGGGGTATGATTGACCTGGGAATGAGGACAGACGATATCGAGATGATAAGCATGCATGATAAGAAAACTAGATATCTTTAGATCTTTTAGATATAGAAGGATGGCACGTATCGTATCTTTTTCCTAAATTACTTAGATATGCCTTATCAAAATGAGGTATCAGAATCCTACTTCAAGACAAATGCTCTAGCTAGGACTGTGCACGAGAGTTGGAGATTAAGGAAAAAAACTGATATATCCGAAATGAAAATATATGTTGATTTTTTTACTTTTCTTGAACCGAACAATCCCAAAAAAAAGTTGTGGTACGACTCTGCAGATTTTTAAATATCCTTACCTAGAACCATATTGAATCATATCGAACTTAAGATTTGAAATTAGAACTGTTTTTAAAGAATATTTTATATATGCATATACATTGAACTTATCTTATTTATATTTGATACTGGAATAACATGTTCTTTGGAATTTAAATAAAACATAATGCCAGAAATATCCAAGTAAAAGTTTAGCATACTTTATCAATATATCAAATAAATAATTGAATACAAATTTAATTCACTAAAAGTTATATTTATATTAATTTATTTATTTAAATGTACTCAATATATTAAATTGAAGATTATGATTATTTGTGGAAACGTTTTAATTTGATGATATTTGACCTAGTAAAGATCATAAGTAGACCCATCCTCTAATCAAGAATATTAATTAAAATTAAAATTAAAATTAGTTAAATAATTAATATTATATGATATGTTATGATTATAGTATCTATTTAGGGATTAAAAAAGACTGAAATTACAAGTGCATGGTGATTTTTACATTGATTTTCCCTTTTTCTCCCATTTTTATGTGTTTTATTTATGACAACTTCATAAATTTTCAAATCTCTGTACTATCTTGTCTGTCCCTTACCAATTATCATGGCCATTAGAACCGAATCTTCGTCCTGAACTTTCAAGACGGTTTGGGACCAAGATTTTTCTCTATAGTTTGGTTCTGGAGATTTCTAAATCTCCGACTACCATGTATCGTGCACATCTCTAGCTCTAGGTATAAATAGAGACATCGAGTATACTTTTCAGATCTTTTTGGTAGTTATTACTTTATAGCAAATTATCATATTCTCTCAATAATTTTTAGGATCCTTTCTGATTTGAGCGTCGGAATCTCTACGTTAGGATTCCCAAACGCTTTGTAGGTATGATTTTACGCCTTTAGATCGGGCGGTTCGATAGTTTTGGGGAGATTCTTGTGGTTGATCCGTTCTAGCACATCACAAATCATAACAATATATCATAACTCTAATCTGCAAATTAAAACAAAGACACAATTATCAGGGATAAGTTGTGGACAGTCGTTCTGTCGAGCGTATATAACTGTTATGTTTTACGTATAAATCAGTTAAAATTTCAAATTTATAAAAAAGAAGTCCTCCTTGAAAATGAGAATATTTAATTTGTGTTGCATATGTTTATGATTGAAAATATCCTTTTGTCTATAGTCCCTTAAAAGTTATTCTTGAGGTACAAGCAAAATTGATGCACAATTCCAAAAGTAACTATGATATTTGAAATAACTTAGGGTATTATACAAAAACCATCCTTAAAATTAATATAATTACAAGAAATCTAGTTATCTTCAAACTAACAAATATCCTCTTAACCAAACTTTACAAATATCCTCATGAGACTAGTATTTAATTTGTTTTTCAAATATCCCTCAATAGATTTAATTTGTAAAGCAGAAACAAATATCAAGAGAGAAACACTAAATTTAAAAGAAACTATTTTATTTTAATTAAACTAAACTTCAATAGTAAACTTTATAAAACCACTTGACTAATTAAGTCACATTACCTAATTAAGTTCCCAATTTGGAAAGCCAAGAAAAATACATCTGATCCACCTCTAATTTCCTAAATTTGAGTAGCCTGTAATTTAAAGAACCTAACTAAACCATGTTTACGGTGTCAAAAAAAAAAAAAAAATAACTAAACCATGTTTACATTAATATTGTCATTTTAAGACAAATATGATATTACAACAAACACTAATCTATTACCAAGATTAATTTGCTCAGCAATCAATGCAACCTCTTCCTAGTTGAGGCCTTGGTGTGTGGCGATTATTAGCCCCTGATCCTGGATAGTCATTCACCTCTATTCCCATTCTTCTCATCATTCTTAGCTCCTCTTTCCAGCTTTTCTCATCAGGGTTAAGTTTCTGCATAATTTCAGGACATGACATAATTAATTAGACTGATAAATAATCATCTGAATATTGAAGAAATATTTTGTCGGCCAAGTGTTTGTTAAAAGTACCAAAAGAACTTTTCTTGCAACTTCATCATAAGTTTGAGGTTTCACCACCAGATTTGAACTTCCTGCAATTAATTAGGCGGAATTATTAGTGGTGAGAAATTTAGCAAGGAAAAATGTAAATGTGGTAAGAGGATTATATTTATTATTAATTCAAGATTGACTTACTTGTAACTGGGATGGCTCTATTCATGCATATAAGGTGAGAAAAACATATAACAACCAACATTAGCCTAATGTAAATACCAGCCATTGTTAACACAGACAAATGACAAATCTTTCTCTTTCTCTCTCTCTCTCTCTCTCTCTCTCTCTGTATATGTGTGTGTATGTGTACCAAATGCTATACATATATATAAGTAAGATAGTGTCCAACAAAGCAATCAATGTGCTGGATTTATAAATTATTTGTAATGTGGGCAGTGGGGCACTTAGCTTTGTGTGGTGATTTACTTATTAGCTAAAAGTCAAAAAGGTGTTGGCACTAAGCCAAGATTGCCATGCATGTGGAGAGTTTCTTACACAAACACAGACACACACATAGTATATATATAATGTTGCTTAAATCTTGGCAAATCTGTCAATCTCCGCTTTTTGAATACCGAATCTTTTATTTTCTATAGTGTTTTATTGTCTAATATTTCGATATATAATTTGAATGTCATATGTGTAAAATGACATCATTATTGTACACGTGATATTCAAATAATATTTTCGAAACACTAGAGGAAACACCGTAGAGTAGATATCGGAGATTATAATTTTTTTTAATGTCAACGAGTGTGAACTGTACACGTGAAACATGAAGGACAGAGAAGCAAGTGCTTGGACTTTTTAAATTTTTTGAAGTGGAAGAAATGATGAGATTTATTTATTAAGTCAAAATGGGAACAAAAGATGTATCCCACATCTGAAAGTGGAAGTTGACAATTACTCAATGATGTGTGCACGCCTCCATGTCTTTGGTTAGGTTCAAATCATTAGTTTCGAATTGTCTAGACTCTTTGAGAAAATTTTATTTTTGGTCCCATTGGATTTGGCTCCTGCTATTATAGTCCTACAATTTACATTTATGGTCGGGGAGAATTCTCTTTAGACAAGAACAGTCCCATAAGAAAATTTCATTTATTCTCTTGCAGTCGTTAAAAAGTTAATGGAGACGTCACATACCCGTTAAGTCCTTTATTGGATATAGATATCATATATATACAAAATAGTCACGTTTATGTGATAGTTTTTTTTTTTTTTTGAGTAAATGCTTTATGTGATAGTTAGTTAGTTAGAAGTTGCTATTTTCTTTTTAACACTTTTAGCCTTCATTTCGGTTTAGTCTTCGGGTTCATTTCCTCTATTATAAATAGAGGGTTACTGTAGCTCACTTTTTCATGAAACATACAGACTTCAAATATTAGAATTAAGATGGATGGTGTTATCTCTGCATTCTTCATGGTATCCAGGCGTTGGTTGGTTCGCGCGATTGGAACTTCGTTCTCCCTGAAGCTTTGCTAATGGCGGCGTGGATCGATTTGTAGACGCCCGCAAATTGGATTGTACCTCGAGTGGATGATCCGTTCAGTTGCATGATTCCGATCATCCTGGTCTTATTCTTGGTTTGAATGTTTTGAACAGAAATAATTTCCTCTCATGGAGCGATCGATGGTGATTGCTTTGTTTGCTAAAGTTAGGCTCGGTTTTATTAATGGTAAAGTAGTTCACCATTTGAAGATTCACCTCAATATGAACATTGAAAGAAGGTCGACTACATGGTTGTAAGTTGGATTCTAAACACTATATCTAGTGATCTTGTTGATGCATCTACATACGCTAATTCCACACGGACTCTGTGGGAAGACTTTGGGCAATGTTTTGGTGAATCTAATAGACCTATGATTTATCAAATTGAGAAAGAAATTGTGACTCGCTAGTCAAGATAATCAATCTATTGTAGCTTACTTTATGAAATTAAAGATGCTTTGGGATGAATATGTTGTTTAGTGCCAAAGTCAGTTTGCTCCTGTGAGAATGAGAAGATTTCTGCGATAATGAGATGAATACGAGGCTTATGCAGTTTCTAATGGGTTTAAATGATTCATATGAGCATGTGTGTAGTCGATACTCATCATGGATCTGTTACCACCAATCGAGCATATTCAATGATTTTGCGTGACGAGAAACATAGGTGTGAACAAATTGCCTTTCCTGCTCTTCCAGAAGATATGGCTATGGCAGCCACTCCTTCAGGAGACGATGGTGGAGGTAGAGGATCTTATCCAGGGATAAGAGGACGATGTGGTGGAGGATTTATAAGGAGATCTAAGGAGGAGAAGGCCAAATTGGATTGTAGAATTCCTGGAAATGAGGTACATGAATGTTTTAAGCTACACGGCTATCTGGTCGAGACAAAACATACAAGAGCAACGAGATAAATCCATGGCAAATATGGTGGATCTTTGCTCCTACTCAACCTATCGGGGTAGGAGTCTCAGATAAGGTTAAGGATGCTAGTAATCCAGATCTTTCAGGGATCATACAGAAGGAAATTGCTAAATATCTTGTTGCGCAAATTCCTTTAGGAGGAGTTAGTGGAGCTGAGTCACGTGTGGATTATACACACTGTGTAGGCCATGCAGGTATATCACACTTTGCCTTATCCAATTTTGATAGTGTGAAGGATGGGGAATGGATAATTGATACAGGTGCTAGTAGACATATGTGTGCTAATAAGGAGTCTATGATTTATCTTTCACCTCTTACAACTCCTGTTTCAGTGTATCTTCCAGATGGTTTTATGATAATTGTTTTCACACAGGCAGTGTTGTTGTTTCTCACTTCTTAACTCTTACACATGTACTTTTGGTTCCTTCCTTTAGATATAATCTCTTATTGTTCTCAGCTCATTCAAACCTCTAATCTAAAATGTGTTTTTCTTCCCACTCATTGCCTCTTGCAGGACCTATGGACTAACAAGGTGGTTGGCATGGGAAAGGCCATTGGCAGGATCTACATTCTCTCTGTTAACAATGTTGTTCCTTCAGTTAGCACTTTTCGTTCAACTATTCCTACTTGTAATTCTGTTTTAGATACCTGGTATGTGAAGTTAGGCCAAACCTCTAGTACTGTATTGGCACATCTTGATTTTATCTAGTTTTCCTGTAATGATGCAAATACTTTGAAACGTTGTGATATATGTCATAAAGCAAAGCAGTCTAGGCTTCCTTTTCTTGTGAGTGATCCATATTCTTTTTCCTACTTTGATTTGGTGCATGTAGATGTGTGGGGGCCTTATGCAGGGCATTTTTACTATAATAATTTATATTTTTTTTTACTACTATGGATGATCATAGTAGGGCTACTTGGATTTATCTTATGACACACAAGAGCGAAGTCCCTAAATTGCTTGAGGTGTTTCTTAGAATGGTGAATACACAGTTTGGGAAACAAGTGAAGGAGTTAAGGAGTTATAATGGGGGTGAATTCCTGGGAAGGGAATGTCAAGAATTGTTACAAAAATATGGGATCAATCATCGAGAAAGTCATCGTGTCATACTCCTCAACAAAATAAGATTATTGAGAGGAAACATAGACATTTGCTTGAGATTGCTAGAGCTTTGATGTTGCAATCTTGTTAACCTTCTAAATTTTGGATGTTTTCTGTGCTGACTACTGCATACATTATAAATAGATTTCCCATAAGAGTGTTGCAATGGAAGTCAACTTGTGAAGTACTTTATGGTTCTAAACCCGATTATGAGAGGCTCAAACCTTTTAGTTACTTATCCTATGCCACTAATCTACTTCCTCACAAGGACAAGTTTGCACCTAGGGCACATAGGTGTGTATTTGGGATATGAATCGGTACAAAAGTATATAAAATGTACAATTTGGACACTAATAAGGTTCAGTTTCCAAGGATGTTTCCTTTGTTGAGGATCAATTTCCTTGATCTGTTACACTCTCATCTTTGTTGCATCACATTCTACTCCACTCTTCAATATACCAGTTTCTGATTCTGATTCCTCCATACCCACTCCTTCACCTCCTCTTTCTTCTTCTGTCTCTGCACCTGCTCCTGTTCTTAGAAGAAGCACCAGACAAACTAGGCTGGAGTGACTAGGCCTCCTGCCTGGTTTAATCATTTTGTGACCAATGCTACATCTTGTGGTTTATCCCATGCCACAGCCACTCAGTCAGGTCATGGTCCATCAGGTACTGCTTATCCTATTTTTACTTATCCTTATCATATTTCTCCTTCATTTAGTTTATCATATATCTCCTTTTTAGCTAATGTCTCTGCTTTGAAAGAACCGCACACATATGATGAAGCATGTAAGCACCTTGAACAAGGGAAGCAATGGATAAGGAATTAGAGACAATTGAATTGAATCACACTTGGGAATTACCCTCCTTACCACAAGGCACGAAAACTATTGGATGTAAATAGGTGTACAAAGTTAAGATGAACTCGATGGGACCATTGACAGATATAAGGCTCGTCTTGTGGCAAAGGGTTATGACCAAGTCTATGGGGAGTCTTACCTGGATAGTTTTTCCCCTGTAGCAAAGTAGGTAACAGTGAGAATGCTTATTACTCTGGCTACAAAGAAGCAGTGGATTTTAGCATAACTTGACATAACTAATGCTTTCCTCCATGGTTATTTGGAGGAGGATGTTTACAATGGATCCTCCGCAGGTTATTCCCTACCGCCAGGGCAAGTCTGTCATTTGAAGAAGAGCTTATATGGTCTTAAAGGCCTCAAGACAGTGGAATGCTGAGTTTTGTGCTAAGTTGGTTAGTTTTTGTTTTCAAATGTCTCCTAATGATCACTGCCTATTCATTAAATCTTTGAGACTCTTTCATGGCACTAATCATTTTTGTTGATGATGTGCTTGTCATTGGCTCCAATCTTTCGACATTGAGACTTTGAAATCCTATCTCCATAGGATGTTCACTATTAAGGATTTGAGCCATGCTAAGTATTTTTGGGGTTGAAATTGCTAGAACTCTCCCGGCACATATGTGCATCGGAGAAAGTATATATTGGATATTCTTAAAGATGTTGGGCTCTTGCGTGTAAACCAACCTCAACTCCCTTTCCTCAAGGGTTGAGGGGGGGGCTAAGCAATCGCTGCTCGCCCGATTCTAACACTTACGAGAAGGTTGATTGGAATATTGATATACCTTAATATGAGAGCAGCCTGATGTGACTCATTCAATTCAATAGTTGAATCAGTTTATTAATGATCATTATTCTTCTCACGGAGATGCATCAATGCATGTGCTATAGCATCTTAAGGAAACTCCTTCCAAGGGTCTCTCACTTATGCAAACAGAAAAATCCTATGATTTTGAGGCCTCTTGTGATGCGGATTGGGCTACATGCCTTGATAGTAGGAAGACTTTTGTGGTCATTGTGTGTATTTTGAGGGTGCTCTTGTTTCTTAGAAGACCAAGAAACAAATTGTTGTCTCCAAGTCCTTAGTAGAGGCATAGACAGTCCATGAGCGACATTTGTGTGTGAATTGCTTTGGTTGTCCTATCTTGCCACCGATTTGCATGTGTGTTTTTCTCTCCCTATTCCTCTCGTGGTGTGATAATCAAGTGATTCACACGTATTTTGCATGTATTTTGGGCTTAATCTTGGCGAATATGTTGATATGCATGCATTATATGAATAAATAGGGTTATATTCGTATTTTGTGGAAAAGGATTACACTTTGCTCATTTTGTAGAAATTTATCGTTAATTGTAGCACTTTGGCAACAATTCGGAGCATTGCAATCGCCAATATTTAATGTGAAGTACGAAGTTTGGAGTTGAGTCGAGAAGAAGTCGACGAACCGTGCGAAAAATGGAAAAAAAACGAAAGTATGCATTGCTACTGGTGAGCACGGCACGGGGGCGTGCTCAAGACGGCCGTGCTCCACTTAAAAGTGAAGACCCCGAGTTCGGCTACCAAAGACGGGCAGCCCGTGCCTCTTGCAGACTTTTGGACATTTCGTGCGGCACCCAAGATGGGTGGGCGTGCCATATAGCACGGCCCGTGCTCTCAAGGGGAAAAAGAGTTTGACTCGTTTTCAACTAGGTTTCACCCAAACGAAGTACAAATAGACCCGGGGTGGCCACAAACAGGGGACACACCGATTTTACCCTAGAAACCAGAGAAAAAGCGAGTTTTCCACCGGATACTTTGAGAGATCGATCAAGATCGGAACCACACCTTCGAGGATTGAAGATAGATCGAGAGATCGTCATCATCCCCGAGTCACTCATTCCATCGTGATCGTTATTTCAATTAGTTAGATTTTTATTATGAATAATTTGTCTATGAATTGTTTATCATCAATGTCCGGCTAAACACTTTGTGATTCCCGGGTTTGGGAGTAGGTTAATAAACACTTTTATTTGATGATTAAGGATAATTGAAGTTAATGTTTTCTTTCTCTATTCAAGTACTTTGCTTTAATTCTTATTTTATCAAAAGGCCTTTGATCTAAACTTGTTTGATGTATTGATTCATAATTCTAACCGATGAGTTTCAATACTAGATCTTGATTATTTGACACAAATAGATTGCAAGATTGAGAAGTCTATGAATATTTGTGAGATCTTATAATCTTTTGAACTTTTGGGAGTTGGGTATCTCATCTTTGAGTAGATATGCTAGCATAGATATTCTAATCAACGCTTTTACATACATCTCGAGAGAGAGGGTAAATTACATTGGTGATTGATCTATAGAGAAGAATACGTTTAACCTTGATTTGATTAATCTAAGAATAAAAGTGGGATATTAACTGAAACCATAACCCAGGAATCCATCCATTCATACTTGATCTTTCAATCGCTCTTTGATTTGTTATTTTAGGATTAAATTTCGCTTTTTAGTATTAACAAAACCAATCCATCATAATTCGATCGTTTAGATAAAAATAGGGCTATTATAATCCAATACTTAGTACATTAATTTATTAATCCCTGTGGATTCGACCTTGCAAACCCTATTCTATAAACTGAACCGTACACTTGCGGTGAAGCTAAAAACTAAAGGCGAACAAGTTTTTGGCGCCGTTTCGGGGATTAATTAAATTTTTAGTACTAATATTGGGATAAATAGAACTACTCTTAATCTAGACATTTTTTTTTCTTTTCTTTTTAGTTTGTTGTTGAATTTTGCTTCTACTTTGTGGTTGACTTGTTTTCTTTAGTTGGTTCGGGTAGTGCATGATCACCCGCTCGAAGCAAGGAGAATTAGCACCATTCATACCGGAGGTTGAGGCTTTTGCTAGGTGGAATAGTGCAGCTACTAAACGGGCAGAGAAAAGACATCAAGAAGCGACTATGGGAGGCGTAGAAGGTAGCAACGGAGGAAATAATGGGGGTGAAAATGGAGGTAACAACCGGGCCAATAGGGTCAATGTCGAGTTACCAGTACCAGAGGTTCCAGTGGCTCTGGCGTCCAACAACAAAGCGATTCGCGATTACTTTCGCCCAATCAATCGTAACTATGGTGGAATTGCCAATGTCCCAATCAATGCGAATAACTTTGGCTTTGGGCAGATAATCTCGATGGTGCAGAGAATCGGTTTGGGGGTTTCCGCCCGAGGATCCCAACTCTCATCTTGCGAATTTCATACAGACCGTAATACTATCAAGATGAATGGGGTGATGATGATGCTATACGTCTTCGCCTATTCCCTTTCTCTTTAAGAGACAAGGCTAGGAAGGCCAGGCACCCTAACTCAAGGGAGTGTGAACAATTAGGATGAGCCGAGTCGAGATTCTTGTCCAAATATTTCTCACCAAGTAAGACACTACAACTTAAAAGCGAGATCGTCGATTCGGGCGGTTTGACTCACGAGCCTTTTGACGAGGCCCCGAGAGAGATTCCAGGATTTGTTGAGGAGGTGCCCGCAAAGACGGATTTAGGAGGATCAACAACTCTGTTTCTTCTACAATGGGTTGATGGGACAGACTAGATCGTTTGTGGATCTTTGCAGCAGGGCGCGCTACTTGCGAGGTTTCGGGAGGATGCGTTCAACTTATTGGAGGAGATGGCCATGAATAGCTATCGGTGGCCCTCCAAGAGAACTAATGTGAAAAGGGTAGCGGAAGTGTCCGACTCGGACCCAATTAAAGAGTTGACGGCCCGGATGCGTCTCGACAAACCAATTAAGTGCTTTGACAAAGGCGAATGAGGGAAACACGGTGCAAGTAGTGGGGAGTTCCTCTAGATCGATAGAGGAAGCAAATTATGTGAATAACCGGAATTTCAACAATTTCCGGAACAATCAAAATCCCACTCATTACCATCCGGGCTTGAGGAACCATGATAACTTCTCCTACGCAAACACGAAGAACGTGATGCAACCACCACCGGATTTAATGTGACAAACGGTGTTATTACTGCAGATCCTAAGCCAACCATGGAGGATATGTTCACCTCATTTATGAGTGAGACGAGGAACAGTTCAACAAGGATGAGGCAAAGATGGATAAAATCGAAAACCATGTCACCCAATTGGGGTCCCGGATGAAGAATCTTGAAACCCAATTGGTCAAATAGCTACGATTATTGGTGGGCAAAGATCGAAAGGCCAATTTCCGAGCAACACTGAGATAAACCCAAAGGAACAGTGTAAAGCCATTCGTCTGAGGAGTGGAACGGAATACGAGGGGCCAAAAATACCAGAAAATTCTGAAAAATCGCAGGACGGCATGGCCCATGCGCCACCGCACGCCCTACCCATGCGCCTGCCGAAACGACGATTGATGTCTTTGCGAGATGCGGAAACTGAGGCAAATGGCGAGGTTGAGGCTGAGGAAGGAGTTGAGGATCATCGTGCTGAACAAAAAGGGGCTGAGAAGCTTAAATCTTCCTCTAACCCCGATATTCCTAAACTTAATATTCCCCTTCTTTTTTTCCCAACGTTTTCAAAAGAAAAAGTTAGATGCGCAATTTGCTAAGTTTTTAGATATTTTTAAGAAAGCGCATATTAACATTCCTATTGCAGATGCATTGGAGCGGATGCCCAATTACGCTAAATTCTTGAAGGATGTTATGTCAAAAGAAGCGGAAGATGACTGGTTTCGAGACAAGTTAACTGGACAGAGGAGTGCGGTCTGCAATAATCCAAAGGAAACTACCACAGAAATTAAAAGATCGGGGAGTTTCACTATCCTGTGCTATTGGTGATGTTTTCTTAAAGAAAGCACTTTGTGATTTAGGAGCGAGTATTAACTTAATGCCCTTGTCTATTTTCAGGCAACTTGGATTGGGAGAGGTGAAGCCGTCTACGGTCACCCCACAACTCGCGGACCGATCACTTACTTATCCAAAGGAATCATCAATGATGTACTTGTCAAAGTAGATAAATTCATATTTCTGTGGATTTCTTGGTGTTGGATATGGAGGAAGATAGAGACGTTCTTTTGATACTTGGGCATCCATTCCTAGCTACGGGAAAGCCTTGATAGATGTGCAAAGGGAGAACTCACATTACGGGTTAATGATGAGCATGTTTTATTTACTATCTATAAAGCACTTCAATTTCATGATGGTGTCGAGACTTGTAATTTCATAGACGTAGTTGAATCTTGCGTTGATGAGTATGCAGATCATACATTGTTTAGGGATGATTTAGAGTTTGGGTTGACACATTCGTGCGCATAGCCGAAGGAAAATCAAGAAATCGACGACGACATGGCCCGTGCCACCGTGCTCGAGCCGAGAAAAAGAGGAAGACCTCAGTAGACAAGACGGCCCGTGCCCCCGAGCATGGGCAGCCCGTGCGCCCATCCGACGAGACCATCTCGAACCCGTAACTCAAACCCTTGCCCGAGCATCCGCGATATGCATTTCTTGGAGCGAATAACACGAGTCCGTGAATCGTATCATCTCTTTTAACTTCAGTTCAACTCGATAAATTGCTTAGGGTCTTAAGAAAACATAAATCGGCAATAGGTTGGTCAATCTCTCGATTTAAAAGGCATCATCCATCGATTGTAATGCATAAGATTAGAATGAAAGATGTCTATAAACCTTCGTGCAAAATCAAAGAAGATTAAACCCTATAATGCAAGAAGTCGTTAGAAAACAAGTTTTAAAATGGTTAGATCTTTGGAATTATATATGCTATTTCCGGTTCTTGGGTAAGTCCGATACAAGTGGTGCCAAGAAAGGGGGATGACAAAGAGTGAGAAACGAAAGTGATGAGCTTATTGCGACTAGAGTAGTTCTTGGATGGCGAATTTCTATTGATTATAGGAAGTTAAATGATGCTACTCGCAAAGATCACTTTCCCTTCCCTTTATTGATATGATGCTTGATCGTTTGGCGGGATATGATTACTATTTTTTCTCGATGGCTATTAGGGTATAATCGATAATGATTGCCGGAGGACCAAGAGAAAACGACCTTTACATGCCCCTATGGTACATTTGCATTTCACATAATGCCATTCGGATTTTGTAACGCGCCCGCTACTTTTCAAAGATGCATGATGGCTATTTTCCATGATTTCATTGAGAAAATAATGGAGGTTTTTATGGATGATTTTTACGTATTTGGAGATTCATATGATCATTGCTTGGATAACCTTTCTCTAGTTTTGCAGAAATGCGAGGAGACTAACCTTGTTTTAAATTGGGAAAAGTGCCACTTCATGGTACGAGATGGCATTGTTTTAGGCCACCGAGTCTCTTCTCGCAGTTTGGAAGTTGATAGAGCGAGGTCGTTGCAATTGAGAAACTCCCACCTCCAACAAACGAGAAAGCCATTCGAAGCTTTTTGGGGCACGCCGGATTCTCTGAAGGTTTATCTCGTGACTTTTCTAAAATCACTAAACCTTTAAGTCGAGCTTATTAGAAAAAGTTCGCTTTCAATTTTTCCGATGATTGTTTGCGAGTGCTTTTGAGATTCTCAAGAAGGCTTTGGTGACAAAGACCCATTCTAGTAGTTCCCGGATTGAGTCAGCCCTTCGAGCTAATGTGTGATGCCGACTTTGCGGTTGGGGCTGTTTTGGGTCGAAAAGAGACAAGATGTTGAGCCATCTACTATGCGAGCAGAACTTTAGACGGCGCCCAACAAAACTACACCACCACCGAGAAGGAAATGCCGGCAATCGTGTTTGCAATCGACAAGTTCCAATCTTACTTGATTGTGTGTATTTTGAGGGTGCTCTTGTTTCTTAGAAGACCAAGAAACAAATTGTTGTCTCCAAGTCCTTAGTAGAGGCATAAGATACGAGTCCATGAGCCGATCGGTGTGTGTGAATTGCTTTGGTTGTCCTATCTTGCCACCGATTTGCATGTGTGTTTTTCTCTCCCTATTCTCTCGTGGTGTGATAATCAAGTGATTCACACGTATTTTGCATGTATTTTGGGCTTAATCTTGGCGAATATGTTGATATGCATGCATTATATGAATAAATAGGGTTATATTCTGTTTTTTGTGGAAAAGGATTACGCTTTGCTCGTTTTGTAGGAATTTATCGTTAATTGTAGCACTTGGACAACAATTCGGAGCATTGCAATCGCCAATATTTAATGTGAAGTACGAAGTTTGGAGTTGAGTCGAGAAGAAGTCGAGACGAACCGTGCGAAAAACGGAAGAAAACATCCGAGTACGCATTGCTACTGGTGAGCACGGCAGGCGGGCGTGCTCCAAAGCACGGCCCGTGCTCCCTAGCACGGCCCGTGCTCCACCTTAAAGTGAAGACCCTGAGTTCGGCTACCAACACGGGCAGCCCGTGCCATTTGGCACGGCCCGTGCCCTCTTGCGAACTTTTGGACATTCTCATGCGGCACCCAAAGACGGGGGGGCGTGCCATATAGCACGCGCCCGTGCTCCTCTCAAGGAAAAAATAGAGTTTGACTCGTTTTCAACTAGGTTTCGACCCAAACGAAGTACAAATAGACCCGGGGCGACCACAAACAGGGACACACTGATTTTTACCCTATAAACCAGAGAAAAGAGCGAGTTTTCCACGGATACTTTGAGAGATCGATCAAGACCGTAACCGCACCTTCGAGGATTGAAGATAGATCGAGAGATCGTCATCATCCCCGAGTCACTCATTCCATCGTATCGTTATTTCAATTAGTTAGATTTTGATTATGAATAATTTGTCTATGAATTGTTTATCTTCAATGTCTGGCTAAACACTTTGTGATTCCCGGGTTTGGGAGTAGGTTAATAAACACTTTTATTTGATGATTAAGGATAATTGAAGTTAATGTTTTCTTTCTCTATTCAAGTACTTTGCTTTAATTCTTGTTTTATCAAAAGGCCTTTGATCTAAACTTGTTTGATGTATTGATTCATAATTCTAACCGATGAGTTTCAATACTAGATCTTGAGTACTTGACACAAATAGATTGCATGATTGAGAAGTCTGTGAATATTTGTGAGATCTTATAATCTTTTGAACTTTTGGGAGTTGGTATCTCATGTTGAGTAGAGATGCTAGCATAGATATTCCAGTAAACGCTTTTACATACATCTCGAGAGAGAGGGTAAATTACATTGGTGATTGATCTATAGAGAATAATACGTTTAACCTTGGTTTGATTAATCTGAGAACAAAAGTGGGATATTAACTGAAACCATAACCCAGGAATCCATCCATTCATACTTGATCTTTCAATCGCTCTTTGCTTTGTTATTTTAGGATTAAATTCTGCTTTAGTATTAACAAAACCAATCCATCACAGTTCGATCGTTTAGATAAAAATAGGGCTATTATAATCCAATACTTAGTACATTAATTTATTAATCCCTGTGGATTCGACCTTGCAAACCCTATTCTATAAACTGAATCGTACACTTGCGGTGAAGCTAAAAAATAAGGCGAACATCAAGCTACTCTCTATATCGTGGCCAATCCAGTTTTTCATGAGAGAACTAAGCATGCGGGATAGACTGTCATATTGTGCGGAACAAGTACAAGGAGGGCTTTGTGCTTCCTTTGAAAGTGTCTACAAAATTGCAACTTGCAGATGTGTTTACTAAGTCTCTCGGCCCTGGTGTGTTCGTTTCTCTGTTGTCCAAGCTGGGAATGCAAGATTTCCATTGCCTTCCCGCTTGAGGGGGGAGTGTTGGATATAGATATCACATATATACAAAATAGTCATGCTTTATGTGATAGTTTTTTTTTTTTTTTTTTTTTTGAAAAGGCTTTATGTGATAGTTAGTTAGTTAGAAGTTGCTATTTCCTTTTAACACTTTTAGCCTTCATTTCGTTTTATTCTTCTGGTTCATTTCCTCCTCTATAAATAGAGGGTTATTGTAGCTCACTTTCTTCATGAAATATACAGACTTCAAATATTAGAATTAAGATGGTTGTTGTTACCTCTGTTCTTCATCCTTCACAAACATAGGAGTTGGATTGTTGCGGTTTTATATCCACAGTTAATAAGTTTGGTCCTAAAGTCATTTTTTAATGCAAACACGATCATTTATTTTTTATTTAACTTCAAAACCATCATTCAGTAAGAAGTTGAAGGAATTGAAATGAAAATTAGCGATTGATACCATTAGTTGATTCCGCACATGTTTATATTTTTCTAAAATTTTATATCTTTGTGTTATTTTAGTAGTATAATTTGATTGTATTTTTATCTTATACAAAAATTTTGTATGTATTCGGATCCTAAAAAGATCATCAGAAAATGGAATAATTGATTATTAAAGCTAAACTAAAATTATATTTATATAACCTACTCCCGTCATAAAAATAAAATTTTCTAGCGTTTTTATCACTTTATTAGTTCTAAGTCTTAATATATACACACACACTCCACACTACAAGAAAACAAGGAAATTCCAACGGAAAAATATGTTGAATTTGGCCAATTACCGTTGGAATTATCGATTCCAACGGAAATTGCAACAATAAATGCATCGTTGGTAAAATGGCGTTGGAACGGCAAAATTCCAATGGAAAAATATTTCAATGGTACTTCCAACGATATTTATCCATTGGAATATACAATTGTTGGAAAAAACTCCAACATATTTACCAACCCTAATTCCAACATAGTTAAACAATTGGAATTTAGTCCAATGGTATATCCATTGGAATATATATATATATATATATATAATTATTGGAAAAAACTCCAACGGTTATTCGAATGGAGTTATGCCATTGGAATTTAATCCAATGGTAATTCCAATGGTATATATCTATTGGAATATTCAATCATTATATCTCATTGTCTAATATATTTAACTTCCCAAAGAGGTCATCCATCATCAATTTGTCCCAAGTCAAGCACGCTTAACTATGTAGTTTTAATATGATTGACTCAGGAAGAGAAGATACATTTTATTGATATGAATAATACTATCAAATCTTTTAACCCGTATTAAAATTTTCCAACGCTATTGGAGTTTCCAACGGAATTTTCCAACAACTTGTAATACCATTGGAATTTTCGTTCGAATTTTAAAAACTCCAAAGGAAATTCCAACGATTAATTCCAACATTTTGATTACCGTTGGAATTTTTGTTGGAATTTTCCAATGATATGTTTTAGCGATGGAATTACTGTTGGAATTTTTAAAATTCCAACAGTATTTCAATGGTTTATTCCAACGATTTTATTACCGTTGGAATTATTGTTGGAATTTTCCAACGGTTTGTTGTGATGTTGGAATTTCCGTTGGAATTTTAAATTCCAACGGAAATTCCAACAACTTATACCAACGGTTTTCTTTAGCGTTGGAATTTTCAATGTAATTCTCCAACGATATAATGTAGCATTGGAATTTCCGTTAGAATTGTAAAATTCCAACTATTTTCTACTTCATTGGAATTTTTTGTTGGAATTTGATTGTTTTCTTGTAGTGCCAGCACTAGGGTTTGCTTATTTTTTTCTCAGCCTCATTTCATTTAACTTTTATCTTGTCAGTTTGTACCATTGATTCGATCATTCATATAATATGTACCAAATTTATACCAATATCATGGTATAAAAATTAGAGTTAATTACAAAACTTACCCTTGAAGTTTGACCTAATTCATTACAAGAAAACAATCAAATTCCAACAAAATAATTCCAACGAAATAGAAATCTTGTTGGAATTTTTAAAATTCCAACTAAATTCCAATGCTACATTATACCATTGGAAAATTCCAATGAATATACCAATGATAAACAAACCATTGGTATAAAATTTGGAATATTTGTTGGAATTTAAAAATTTCAACGAAAATTCCAATACCACAACAAACCATTGGAAAATTCCAACAGTAATTCCAACATTAATAAATCATTGGAATAAACCATTGGAAATACTATTGGAATTAAAAGTTCCAACATAAATTTCATCGCTATAGCATATCATTGGAAAATTCCAACGGTAAACAAAATATTGGAATTAATCGTTGGAATTTTCCGTTGGAGTTTTTAAGATTCCAACGAAAATTCCAATGGTACAACATGTTGTTGGAAAATTCCAAAGATATAATAGTATTATCCATATCGATAAAATATATCTTCTCTTTCGGAGTCAATCATATTAAAACTACATAGTTAAATGTGCTTAACTTAGGGCAATTGATGATGGGTGACAAAGTTAAAGATATTAGATAATGGATGAAATTGTTGAATATTCCAACAGATATATACCATTGGAATTACCATTGGACTAAATTTCAATGGTATAACTTTGTTGGAATTAGTGTTGGAAAAATAATTGGAGTTTTTTTCCAATGGATAAGTAACGTTGGAAGTACCGTTGAAATTTTTTGCCATTGGAATTTTGTCATTCCAATGGCCATTTTACCAACGATGCATTTCTGTTGGAATTTCAGCTGGAATATATAATTCCAACGGTAATTGGCCAAATTCCAACAGATTTGTCCCATTAGAATTTTCTTGCTTTCTTGTAGTGATTACAAAAAAAAAATCTAGTTAATTTTTAAAATTACAAAAAGTACCCCTAAGGTTTTATTTTGTCTAGCTATTATTTACCCCTTTCATAGGAAAAAATATATTAAAATCCCTCATCACATTTATAATAATATTACAGTTAGCCCCTTAATTTTAAAATTGAATGAAATATCAGGATACCTTTTATAATTTTGAAAGTTTTGGTTTTTTTTATAATTAGGTCAGAACCTTAAACGTACTTTTTAATTATCCCTAAAAATTATACGAATAAGATCAAACATATGTAGTGGGTTGATAGGGCAGGTTTTACTAGTCAAATACGAGTACGAGTCTAAGCTGAGAAGGGTTGGGCACGTATGACTCTACGTTGAGGTGGGTATGTGTCTTTTATATCCTTAGTTGGTCGAGACTTAGTCTGAGCGGACTCGACCAGACTCAATTTATTTATACTCTGGTCCCATAGGATAGGGACCGTTGCGATTTTAGTCCCAAATGAAAAAAAAAAAAATTAACACAGAGACCAAAATTGCAAAAATATAAAAATTAAAATAAACTAACGGAACAAATAACAGTATATCTATTTTCGTAACACAATCGCTCTTAAAAACAAAAGTGAAATTTACTCCTTAATATAACTTTGGAGGTACATTTGTATTGTGAATATCCAATAGTCGCATTAAATCTATGTTACTGAATGTTAATAATATAATATGCCTCCGTAAAAATAATAACTCATATATATACATACGAGAAAATTGCATTTTTGGTTCTGTAAGAAAACTAGAAAAAGGGTCAAATACATTTAGTCCCATAATTTGTATTTTTGGTCCTAATTAATTTTTTTCAACACATTTAGCCCCGTACGATTCAAAATTTGCAATTTTAGTCCCAAAAAGCTAACGGAAAACTTAACAGACCATTATCTCTATTCTTACGGGACCAAAAGTGCATTTATCAAAAAATTAATAAAAAAAAAAAATATTGAAAAATCTGGAAAATTATCTAAAAATTTGAAAATTATTTCAATAACATTTAAAATTATTTCAATTCATTTAAAAATTTATAAAAATCCAAAAAAATATTTTAAAATCAACAAATTAAAATACTAAAAATATGATAATTTGTTTAAAAACTAAAAATACTAAACAATTATTAGAAAATCCAAAAATTATAAAAATAAAATATGGAAATTGTTGAAAAAACTATAAAATAAATTTCAATATTTTCTTGAATTTTTAGATTTTCTTAAATAATATTAGTTTTGTAAAAAAATTCTGCGTTTTTACCCTTTTTGTATTTTATAAAGAGTTTTAAAAATCTTCATTAGTTTTGATTTAAATCTATTTTTCAGATTTTTAGACACATTTCCATATTTTAAACAATTTACCAGTTTATTAATTTTATATTGAATTTATTTTTAATATTTTATGTAATTGTCGATTTTTAATAATACTTTTAGATTTATAAGCAAAATTCAAATTTTTAAAACATCGTTTAGTTTTAAAAACAATTTTAAAAACAATTTTTGGAAAATAAATGAGTTAACGGTCAGTTAAGTTTTCCGTTAGTTTTGAGCCTAAAATTGTAACTTTGGAATCATACGGACTAAATGTGTTGAAAAAAATTTAATTGGGACTAACAATGCAAATTGTGGGACTAAAAGTGCTTGACCCATTTTCTTATGGGACCAAAAGTGCAATTTCCTCACATACATACACGAAGTTTATGGTGTTACTAAATACTGATAACTTTGAACTAAAGTTGTAAATACTGAACCTAATCTTCTCCCAAAAAACTCTATAGGGCCATCCCTTGGGCGGCCAAGGTGGAGCCGCCGCAGAGAGCCGCGGGTAGAGGTGTCAAATGGGCCCGGCTGGGCCAGACCATGAGGGAAAACGGGTCGAGGCAGGCGGACAAACGTTGGTCGGTCCGCTAATTTCAGAGTCCAGTCCGACCCAACTCATGAAAAATACACTAAAAACACCGGGCCGACCCAGGTTTTTGGGCCTTGCGGATTGGGTTTTTGAGGCCCGGTTGTTTTTTAGCCTGGGATATTACAGCCCAGCCAGATAAAAATACCAGGCTAATTAGGCCTGCCCGCCGGGCCAGGCCGGAATTAACAACTCTAGCCCCGGGCCCCTCGATTTTCTTTTATTAACAGTTTAATATTTTTTTATATATATAGTAAAGACTAGGGCTGCAAATGAACCAAGCCGCTCGTGAGTTATTCGGAGCTCGATTCGATAAAATCTCGTTCGAGTTCGTTTAATGAGGCTTGTTAAAATAAACGAGCCAAACTAAAACTTAGAGATATTCGATTCGTTAGCTCGTGAACAGGCTCGGTAGTAAGCTCGTGAATAGGCTCGATAGTAAGCTTGTATAAATTAAACTAATAATTTGACTTTAATTTTAATTTTTCATATTTTTACTTATGATAATATAAAAATGTTTCAATAAATTTATTTGTTTGAATAAAATTTTAAGTTTTAATAAATATATTAAGCGTTTTAGATATATATAATTTTATTTTTGTAATAAATTGAAGAATAATTTAATTTATAATTAATATTTACTAAGCTCGTTTAGGCTCGATTAAGCTCGATAAAATTCGTGAGCCATCGATATGTTCGATAAATTCAGGCTCAAGTTCGACCCGATAAAAAACGAGTCAAACTCAAACACTCAAAAGCTCGGCTTAGTTCGGTTCGATTGCTGACCCTAGTAAAGGCGCAAGTCGGGCTATCGTGTGTTCAACCCTTATAGTTGTAGAACCATAAGTTTGTTGTTTTCATATTTTGTCTTTTAAAATATATTTTCTTGATTTTTAACTCAAAAACTTAACTTTTTATCTTGTAACTCAACACCGAAATACTTATTTTTTGACCTTTTAGCTCAACACCCAAAACCGAGAGGATGTTTCAAAAATTGCATTTAAATCTATGATTTTCGATCATCAAGTAGCTCTTTTGTAGCATATATTTATGAGAGGTAGTCTCTGTTAGACGGTCAACGGTTAGAGAAATCCAACTCAATGGATCTACCTGACCCGCGGACGACCGAGTGACACAGCAGAATATTAATACGTTTTACAGGATCTACGCATATTTTTCAGTGGGACTACTAATACTTTTTTTTAGAAAAACTAATACTTTTTAGGGGAATTACTGAAAACTTTTCAAGGAAAAACTAATATTTTTCAGAGGAGCTACTAGTGCTTTTGACCGGAAAAACTAATACTTTTTAGGGGGTTATTAAATATTTTCAAGTGAACTACATAATAATATTTTTCAAATGAAAATTACACCAAAAACTTTTCAGCACTCTCGTGATATTATATCACTATTCAAAAGTACAAAAACTAATATTTTCAAGTGAATTATGTATTAATACTTTTCAAAAAGACTGTTAATATTTTCGAATGGACTACTAATACTGGTCCCTAATAAAATAAAAACATCATGGGGTCAATTTCAGGGATCCGTCTAACGGATATTGGCATGTTAGACCATCGATAGAAGTTTTTGTCTTTTTATGAAATGGGAACATTGAAATTGAAATATAATGTGTTATTAATTTATGTTTTGACCAATGAAGTTATTTTTCGTAACATTGATTAATTAGCTATTTAAAAAAATATAAATATAGATAGGCCCTTTTTTTTTAATTGGATCCATTAAGACATAGGAACGACGCTAAAACTCTCCTCCCAAAAATCGGGGTCTATTACATGCCACACACTTGGGTAGCTTACATGAACTTCACTCAAAAAATTGACCTTAATGACGTCTCGTGGATGTTTGATGCAACTTAATTAAGTAGCACCCAACTCCATTGATGTGAAGCCCCGATTTTTTCCGAGCTATTAATTGATCCTTATTGTCGTTTATACTTTTGATCGACTATTTTACGCGTCATTTTGACGGGTAATTTATAATAATACATATATTTTGTACTTTATTTTATTTTATTTAATTACTTGTGATCATGATCATCATTAATTCTATTTTGCATTTATGATCACTTGATTGATCATTATTACTATTTTTGTATTTATTAGTCACCTTAGAATTTTAAGAGACTATTTATTTTAGAGACTTTTACCTTATAGAATTAAGATTTTGATTTAGATTAAGTGATCATGAGACTTATAAGTGATCAAGGAAATCACTAATTATTTTGGAGATTGATATATTTCATCTATTATCATCAAATTTGGGACAAAAAAATATGGAATTACCATAATGCCATTGTAGTGATTGGCCATGATGAAATTTTTGGAGTAAAAATATCATCCAACTCTTGTACACCTACACCTTATATTAGTCATCTTGTGTATAACTATACCATTAATTCAAACATTATACACATCATCTCTCACATTACTTCTTTAATGTTATTTTTGCCAACATGTTGGAAGTCTTCCAACATTCCATTCAAACCAAGTCTTGCTCATACCTTTGACCCTCAAATTGTCTCCCATGCATGAGGCAAAATGCAAGACACAATTTGAAAAAAAAAAATCCTCTCTCTCCCTCTCACTTGACGGCCATATGGCCAATTTTGTGCCAAATTCATCTCATTTTTCATCTAACACATTTATTCTCTAGCAAAAATCCTCATCCTTCTCTCTAAAAACTCCCAACTTCTCTCTATTCTTCCTCTCACTTTCTTTTTCAATACTTAGAAAATTTTCAAGATTTTTTCTCCTATTCTTCAAAAAAAAATCGAACCAAACTATACTACAAGGTAAGAAATTTTATCTTCAATCCATTTTTGACATTACATGGTTCATCTCTTCCACCTTCTTAACTTAAGTTTGAATTTGGTTTGGAGGTACATTTAGAAGACTTTGAAGATTAGAGCTTGACAATATTTTTGAAGAAGGACCTCAAGCTTGAAGAAGAAGTAGTAGAGGAATTTTACTATAAGGTAAGAATTGAATACTAGACCCCTTCTTCCCTATTCTTTCTATTTTTTTCAAATTTTAACACCCCTTTTTCATTTTTGAGAAATAGGGGCTGACCTTAGGTGATTTTGGAGTTGAACCAAAATTTCCAATTTTAAGCTTCAACTAGTCTCCAAACACCTACTACACAAGGTAAAGTGTAGTCCTTCTCATTTCCTTATTTCCTTCTTTTTCTCCTTAATTTTTCTCTCATTTTTTTAACTTCAAATTTTTGATATTTTTTTGAATAAGGGGCTGACCTAAGAAGCCTCATCCAAAAATTGTGAAATTATCCTTTTATTTCACAATTTCCAATTTTAAGGTGGGTGGAAAAATATTTTCCAACTATTAGGTGTTTTATTAAAATGCATGTAGAAAATTGATCATGAGCCTTGAGATATATATAATCTATGTATTGCA
The DNA here is from genome assembly GCA_016081115.2 of Rehmannia glutinosa. Taxonomy (NCBI): domain Eukaryota; kingdom Viridiplantae; phylum Streptophyta; class Magnoliopsida; order Lamiales; family Orobanchaceae; genus Rehmannia; species Rehmannia glutinosa. Next base: position 55,304,252 of record CM071930.1, read on the forward strand.
TGTCAATTTTATCTATCAAGTCATGAAAATTCTCAAGAGTTGCTCAAATTTGCTATTTATTGAATTTTAGGTGCATGCATGTGCAATTTAATGTTTTAATTGATGAATTCTTGTATGTATTGGACATGCATGTGTATGATATTTAAAATCTATGTTTTGGATGCCTTATAACCTGGAAAAGTCGAGCATAATTGATTAAATTTCAATTTTGGACTTAAAAATGTAAAAATGGAAAGTTGGTGGACTAAATTGCAAGAAAATGAAAGTTAAAGGACCCCTCTGCAAATTTCGAAAATTGGGACTGTACTCAGGTTCAAAAATGACTTTTGGACATTTTAATAAAGTTTTAAGAGTTTTAAGATAAATAAAATCAACCTTTAAAAGCCCAAGGACTAGATTGTAAAATTTTGAAAGTTTAAGGGCTACTTTGCAATTTTTAAAACTGCACCAGACCTAAACTTTAAAATTTGAAATTTTTACTCTTAAGGTACTGGGAATTATATATTTAAAAGTATTCCAAAAATCCAAGTGGTTAGGGCTTGGAAAGTAATTCTACAAAAATTGAGGGACTAATGTGTAAAATACTAAACTTGAGGACCCAAATGAAATTTCCAGGACTTATGCAGCCCATGCACCTGGAAATACTAACTTAACTATAACTTAATTATATTTTGGACCCAAGGTTCAAATTTCATGACAATTGGACCCTAAAAGCCTTAAAGGCAATTATTTCAAAATGGGACAAACATGATATTTTTAAAAGTTAAAGGACCTACACATATTTATTTTAAAAACTGCTTTTGTCCCAATATCCCACTAACCTTAATGACATTTTCCAACTGGAATCACATTAAAAGCCCTTCCGGTTTGTGAGTTCGATTATTTTAAACTTAAGGTCCGATTGGCAATTTTTATAAATTTGGGGCCAATGTGAGAATTTTACAAAATCTCGACCTCAAAATTTTAAAAACCTGAATCTCTGGATAATTTTTAGAATTTAGGAACTGACCTCTTAATTTTTCAAGGTCGGGATATTTATTTATTCAATTTTTAACCCCAAAAGTGTTGGTTTTTACAAAACGAGGCTAAATTACAATTTTTCTTTTAAAAAGGACCTAACTCAAATTATTTTCTCTTTTACTAAAATAGCCCTGGACCCTCTGACTTGGAGATTTAATTAAAGTATTTTACTTTCCGAAAACCTCGACTTATCGGATCAATTTGACCGATTAATACCCGATCGCGGAGCGACTCCCCGCCTTGCGATTTTGAATCTATAACAAGACTTATGTTCCACCTAATCTTTCAAGATATCGAAGGTTGCTTATCCTTCCGATAATCATCTTCATCCAAAACTCCACCAACGCCAAAATTGCTACTCGCGAAATTTCAAAAATTTTCGAATCGCTTCCAATCTGAATCAATAATACTCATCGCTCGGTTGATCACTGTACTTGTAATTACCTTCCCGCTCGAGTCAACTTGGTGTATCGAGCTCACGAGGCCGGAATGGATACGTCGGGAATGGAACCGGCACTCGGCCGCTATTCCACTCTTCCGCCCCATCGCCCTAATCCCCAAATCGAGGGACGGAGTTTGTCCAAGGGAAGTGGGTCGTAGTACTTGAGGTATAATCATGATTATGACAGATCCGAGCCTTGCAAGCTCCACGTGGATTTTGTCTTTTCGCTATGGAGCGATAAGGTGCCGGTCTTGGACCATCCCGCCTCGGGAGTTACAAGGAAGAACGAAGGAATCGTTATCGATCCACACGATTCCGGAGTTATCGGACCCGTTTGGTTGGCGCTACAAACCGCACGCAACCGCTACTTGTTTTGCATTGGTTGGCGCTACAAACCGTGACGCAACCATTATTTGCCTGCATGGGATTGGCGTCACATTTCCGCACGGAATCCTACCCGTCTTGATCAATCACATAGTGTGCTGTGTGACCATGAACTGTTTTCTCAAACTGTATAAGTATATTACTTAAACATATTTATCACGACGCTTGTGGACTGTGTGTGAATTCATGCATCATGCTCACGCGTTTTCATATAACTGTTTTCTCACATTAACTATATTGCGCCACACTTGCACACAATCACCCCATCCATCGAGATTTGTCTCATCCCCACCTATTTTCTAACCTTAGATGAGGATTTCGTTGAAGAAGCGGAACCGCCCCGGATTGAGACCTTGTACTCGCCTTGTTGGATTCACTACTACTTCTTGTTGTTGATTGGACTCTTTTCTTATGTTGTTGTCGGACTTTTGTATTTCTTTCCATTCCAGTTTGTAACCGAAGGGCGTAGGACCCTTTGACTTTAAGTTGCTATATTTTGTTGATTTTCGGGATGTAATATGGATTATGGATCGTAGACTGTAAGTTGTATTCGTACTTGTTATTTTATTTCCATTGCTATTTAGACTGTTTCATTGGGTTCTCGTTGATATTTTGTCTCTGACTTGGTTATTGTATTTAAGTTGTGGATCGTTCGCCGCGTCCCGTTTGGGGCGTGATGATTAGAAGTGGTATCGAGCTCGGCTAGTAAGATGGAAACTTACACCGAGCCGACCGAGATAGGACCCTCGATCCGTGTTTTGGGTAGTACCGCGACTTGACTAATTAAGTGTGAAATCGATTTCAAATTGGCATAGAACCGTCTTATTGATATTTGAACTAAGTTAGAACGCATATTTTGAGATTTCATAGTCATACTTGTCTTGACTTAGTTGATTCTTGACTGATTTTCCTTATTTGTTCTTTCCTTATTCTCTCCTTATCTTTCCTCTACCTTTGACTGATCCGCCTTAGTTTTGTGTGATCAGGATGGAGCCGACGCCGCCTTCATGGTGGGATGTTTTCCATGCCCGTGCTGAGCGGGAATATTACCGGGCACTGATGATTCACTGGCATCGGGAGAGTGATCGCGCGACCACAGAGCTAGCCCAGGAGCGCCAACGTAATAGGGACCTGACTCAGCGCTTGGCGATGAGCCAAGATGAGAAGAGCGAGCTGACCACTGTCATCAAGGACCGCGATAACACCATAAGAGCGCGGGAGGACCAAATACAGAGTATCCAGGAGCGCCTGGATAACATGCGAGAGAAGATGAAAAGGGCAAGTGACGGCCGCCAGAAATGGGAAATTAACGCTGTCTATCCCGCGACACCGTCGAGCGCTTGAGAGAGACCCTCATCAAGCAGATGAGTCATAGAGGACCTTACACAGGCCCTAGCTCGAGAGAGACGCCGCACAGAGGTCTTTGGCAGCCAATGCTCGGCCGCCACCGCCCGAGGTGGAACCCGTACTGACTGGCCGCCGAGGAGGATCCCGAGGAGGATCCATTGACATTGGAGAGCCGGAGGCACTCGAGGCCGCTCCACAATGAGGCTCGTGGATTCGATTAGTGGTTGGACTTCGTGGATTGGCCCGAAGTTGAGGCGCCACCTCACCCCGACCGGCCCGTTATGGACATAGCGGCGAGCGACGATGATGGCGATCTCACCGATTAGTTAGCCGATTGTTAGTTTGTACTTCGTTGTTGTAGTCGCGTATTCAGTTGATGTACCTTACTTTCTTTTGTACTAGATTCAGATGTATTTTGGTTCCGACGTATCCGACTTAGTATTTTATTTGTTGTACTTTGGGTGTATTCAAGTTTTACATTAATGGATATGCCTTTTGCTATTTATTCAAAGGTGTCTTGTGTTGATGTTACTTTCCCCGCGATATTACTTGCTTTACGCGAATAATTCTTGTATTCATTTACTCGTGAATCGCAACTAACGCTTCAAGATACTGAGAATGGCGAACATCGAGGACGTGGGAGACCTCGTCGCGCCCCACGAGGAGTTGATGATGTACTCGGGGACCGGGTACCCTCTCCCGAATTACCACCGCCTCCTCCACTGCTGCAGAGACAATTTGACCGCACAACCCTTACAAAGAAATACTGGTTTTTATGAGGCAACAGCGAGCCTCAACCCCGTGCTCCCAAACCCGCCAGAGAGGCGAACGATCGCACGTTGGAGCGATTTTGCGATTCGACCCACCAGCCTTCATGGGAGAGCCGGGACGATTTGAAAGTAAGAAGAATGGGTAGATAAGTTGGAGAATATCTTCAATGCTCTTCAATACTCGACGAGCGCAGAGAGTCACACTCGCCATATTTCGTCCCGGAATCACCGCTAGAGGCGGTGGAGGCGGTTGAAAGGAGATGGGAACAGGACCGGGTAGTCGAACATGGGGAAATTTCTTGGGCCGAGTTCAATGAACAAAGATATTCCACAAGGTTGTGAAAGAAGCGCGCCGAGATGAATTCCATAGATTGAGGCAAGGAACCCGATCAGAAGCACAAAGACGAGTCCAAATTTCACCGATTGTCCAAGTATGCTGGGGACAATCGTGATCGAAGAGGATAAGCTTTACAAGTTCACTCGAGGATTGAAACCGGAACTTCGTAAAACAAGCCGTCGTTGAATGACAACCTATTCAACCGCGGTAAAAGCGACTCTCCGCATTGAGTCGGGATCGAACCGTATTGGGATGATTCAATGAGAATAGGCCATCGAAGCAGTCTTAAGAGGACATATGTGGGACAACCATCTAAACCTTTGCTAAGTTTTGAAGGACCGATTAACAAAAATGATAAAGGAAAGAGACCAAAGTCAAGGAAAGTTTGGCCGTGAGTGTGTGCACATTGCGTAAAAACCAGGACATACCGCCAACGACTATTGGCATAAGCAAGGAAGGTGTTTGCTGTGGTAGTAATCAAGACAGGTGCAAGATTGCCCAAAGTACAATGACCGAACCAAAAGACGCAGCCACGTAAAATCGGAAATGGCCGGGAAATCGGGCGAGGATGCCCGCTCGAGCTTTTGACTAGCCGGACGGGGAGGCTCCGGAGGCAACAAATGTGGTGGAAGGTACGCTTCTAGTATCTAACCACTACGCTAAAATATTGTTCGACCCTGGATCAACGCATTCATTTGTTGCACCGCATTTTGTACACAAGCGCATGCATGCATGGAACATATGCCTATATGTTTAGAAGTGTCAACTCCTATCGGTGCAAGTCGGATAATGATATTATCTATAATGCATGGGTTAAGATTCTTGAGATAAACTTTCTGCCGATTTGATCTTATTACCTATATCCGAATACGACGTGATATTGGGGATGAACTAGTTATCCGCACACCATGCACAAATGGACTGCCATAACAAGTCCATTAAGCTATGTGAACCAGGAAAACCCGAAGTGGAAATTTCGAGAAGGGCACGAGTTAAGATTGCCCCAATCATTTCAAAGAATGAAAGCGAGAAGGGCGATCACTAGAGGGGCTCAAGGGTACTTGGCGTTTGTAATTAACAAACCCAAGGTTGAGACACAAATCAACCAAGTACTGTAGTGTCGAATATACGGATGTATTTCCACAAGAACTCACCTTTGTCCTCTCCGGATAGGAAAGTCGAGTTCACCATCGGTGTTGCCGGGATCGCCCCGATTGCCGTAACACCGTATAGAATGGCTCCTCTTGAGTTACGGGGAGTTGAAAACGCAATTACAAAAACGATGGAGGTGGGATTTATCCACCAGCACGTCTCCGCGGGAGCACGTCTTTGTTCGTCAAAAAGAAGGATGGTACATTAAGACTATGTATAGATTATCGTGGTCTTAATAGCGTGACCATCAAGAACAAGTATCCTCCCGAGGATAGACGAACTATTTGATCAACTTCAAGGAGCGACAATGTACTCAAGTTTGACTTACAAAGCAAAGGATATTACCAATTGAAGATCCGCGAGGAAGACATTTCCAAAATCGCATTTCAAACCCGATATGGACACTACGAGTTTGTAGTAATGCCTTTCGGTCTCGACGAATGCACCAAAGAAGCATTTATGGACCTAATGCACGAGTCTTTCAACCTTATTTGGATCAATTCGTAGTGATATTCATTGATGACGCACTCGTATACTCTAAGTCTAGAGTAGAAGACCTAACGTCATCCGAAAATCGTTTTAGAGACACTACGAGCATAAGTTGTATGCCAAATTAAAGCAAGTGCGAATTTTGGCTTAGTGAAGTTGCGTTCTTGGGACACATAGTATCAAGACCTTTGGGATTGCAGTGGATCTTGAAGGCAGGACGGTGGTTGAATGGAAACAACCCGAGTGCAGAACGGAAATCAGGAGTTTCTAGGACTAGTTTGGATATTATCGAAGATTTATCCAGGAGTTTTCCAAGATATAGGACCACTCACCGACTAACCGTAAGTAAGTCAAGTTTGAGTGGAATGATAAATGTGAGGCGAGTTTCAAGAGTCAAGAAACGACTTACTACGACTCCAGTCTTAGCCCTTCCAAAGGGAAAAAAACTTTGTCGTCTACAAAGTGATGCATCAAAAGAAGGACTAGAGAAGTGCTCATGTAGGGAGGAAAAGTTATCGCTTATGCATCACGAAAGCTCAAGCCGTATGAGGCCAATTATCCAACGCATGACTTGAATCGCAGCAATAGTGTTCACATTGAAGAAATGGAGACACTATCTCTACGAGCAACATTCACGGTTTTCACGGACCATAAGAGCTTGAAGTACCTATTCTCTCGAAAGACCTCAACGAGACAACGGAGATGGATGGAGTTGATTGAGGACTATCACTTTGATATTCAATACCATCCTCGGGAAAGCTAACGTCGAGCGGACGCTCTAAGCGAAAGGGGAGCTTAGCCGGACTTATGATTCGAGAGTGGGAATCATTAGAAGAGTGAGCAATTGGAATCGACGAGAACCAATACTCAGATTTCATGTGCCAACATTTTTCAAACCCGATCCTTTGAAAGAGATCAAAAAGACAAGAGAAAGATACACATCTTCAAAATCAAGGAGAAGATACTTAAAGGAGAAAGATCGAATTCTCGGACCAAGATGGAGTTATCGATTCGAAATCAAGTGTGTGTACCGAATGACGAGCTGATTAGGAATAAAATCCTAACAGAGCCACACCGTTCAAAATACACTATACATCCTAGAGGAAACAAGATGTATAAGGATTTGAAAAGGAGTTATTGGTGGGTAAACATGAAAACCAGGTAGCGAGTTCGTTGCGAGATGTTTAACTTGTCAACGAGTAAAAGCAGAACACCAACGACCATCCGGTTTACTACAACCGTTGAGAATTCGAGTGCAAATGGGAACACATAACGATGGACTTCGTGACGGATCTACCAAGGACGAGAGGGAGGCCATGATGCTTTATTTGGGTAGTTGTAGACCGACTCACGAAATCGCACTTTTTACCCATCAAGAAAATTGATAGCTTGCGTAAACTTGCATGCATTTATATCCAGAAATCATTCGACCGCATGGAGTACCAATCGACATAGTATCCGGCTGAGACCCGAGGTTTGTCTCAGATTTTGGAAGTGCTTGCACGAGGAATTGGGTACCTCGCTAAGTTCAAAGACAAGAAAGACATCCACAAACCGATGGACGATCCGAGCGAAAAATTCAAACCCTTGAAGATATCTTTGCGAGCTTGTACATTGGATTTTCAAAGAAGTTGGGATTCGCACTTACCATTAGCCGAGTTCGCCTACAATAACAGCTTATCAAGCCACGATTGGGATGGCACCCTACGAGGCATTATATGGGCGAAAATTTAGATCCCCACTACACTTTGGGAGATTCATGATCAATGGACTCCGAAAGAGAAACGAAAGTCACCCTCAATTCCAAAGGTCGACTTAGTTCGGGAGGCCATGGAGAAGGTCAAGCGATCAAGGAGCGGATTCGCATTACTCGGAGCCGCCAAAAGAGTTACGCGGACAAGAGAAGAAAGGATTTGGAATTTGAAGTCGGAGATGAAGTATTTCTCGGACTCTCACCACGGAAAGGATTGATCAATCCAGAAGAAAGGGGGCAAGTTGAGTCATAGATATGTTGGACCTTACAAGATTTTATAGAGGATGGGGAAGTTAGCCTCACCGGCTCGAGTTACCAAAGACCATATGTGGGAATGCACGATATATTCCACGTGTCGAGATGAAGAAGTATCAACCATATCCCGAGCATATCATCACTCGAGATACTCCGCCTCTAATGGAAAATAGGGCTGACCTTAGGTGATTTTGGAGTTGAACCAAAATCTCCAATTTTTAAGCTTCAACTAGTCTCCAAACACCTACTACACAAGGTAAAGTGTAGTCCTTCTCATTTCCTTATCTCCTTCTTTTTCTCCTTAATTTTTCTCTCATTTTTCTAACTTCAAATTTTTGATATTTCTTGACTTAGGGCTGACCTAAGAAGCCTCATCCAAAAATTGTGAAATTTATCCTTTTATTTCACAATTTCCAATTTTAAGGTGGGTGGAAAAATATTTTCCAACTATTAGGTGTTTTTATTAAAATGCATGTAGAAAATTGATCATGAGCCTTGAGATATATATAATCTATGTATTGCATGTCAATTTTATGTATCAAGTCATGAAAATTCTCAAGAGTTGCTCAAATTTGCTATTTATTGAATTTTAGGTGCATGCATGTACAATTTAATGTTTTAATTGATGAATTCTTGTATGTATTGGACATGCATGTGTATGATCTTTAAAATATATGTTTTGGATGCCTTATAACCTGGAAAAGTCGAGCATAATTGGTTAAATTTCAATTTTGGACTTAAAAATGTAAAAATGGAAAGTTGGTGGACTAAATTGCAAGAAAATGAAAGTTAAAGGACCCTTTGCAAATTTCAAAAATTGGGACTGTACTTAGGTTCAAAAATGACTTTTGGACATTTTAATAAAGTTTTAAGAGTTTTAAGATAAATAAAATCAACCTTTAAAAGCCCAAGGACTAGATTGTAAAATTTTGAAAGTTTAAGGGTTACTTTGCAATTTTTAAAACTGCACCAGACCTAAACTTTAAAATTTGAAATTTTTACTCTTAAGGTATTGGTAATTACATATTTTAAAAGTATTCCAGAAATCCAAGTGGTTAGGGCTTGGAAAGTAATTCTACAAAAATTGAGGGACTAATGTGTAAAATACTAAACTTGAGGACCCAAATGAAATTTCCAGGATTTATGCAACCCATGCACCTGGAAATACTAACTTAACTATAACTTAATTATATTTTGGACCCAAGGTTCAAATTTCATGACAATTGGACCCCTAAAAGCCTTAAAGACAATTATTTCAAAATGGGACAAAAATGATATTTTCAACAGTTAAAGGACCTACACATATTTATTTTAAAAACTGATTTTTCCCAATATCCCACTAACCTTAATGACATTTTCCAACTGTAATCACATTAAAAGCACTTCCGGTTTGTGAGTTCCGATTATTTTAAACTTAAGGTCCGAATTGGCAATTTTTACAAATTTGGGGCCAATGTGAGAATTTTACAAAATATCGACCTCAAAATTTTAAAACCCTGAATCTCTGGACAATTTGGAGAATCTAGGAACTGACCTCTTAATTTTTCAAGGTCGGGATATTTATTTATTCAATTTTTAACCCCAAAAGTGTTGGTTTTTACAAAAGGGGCTAAATTACAATTTTTCTTTTATAAAGGACCTAACTCAAATTATTTTCTCTTTTACTAAAATAGCCCTGGACCCTCTGACTTGGAGATTTAATTAAAGTATTTTACTTTCCCAAAAACCCTTGACTTATCGGATCAATTTGACCGATTAATACCCGATCGCGGGCGAGCTCTCCCTTGCGATTTTGAATCTATAACAGGACTTATGTTCCACCTAATCTTTCAAGATATCGAAGGTTGCTTATCCTTCCGATAATCATCTTCATCCAAAAACTCCACCAACGCCAAAATTGCTACTCGCGAAATTTCAAAAATTTTCTGAATCGCTTCCTGAATCAATAATACTCACGCCTTGGTTGATCGTCTTGTATTTGTAATTACCTTCCGCCGAAAGTCAACTTGGTGTGTCGAGCTCACGATCGGAATGGATACGTCGGGGATGGAACCGGGCAGCTCGGCGCTATTCCACTCTTAGGCCCCATCGCCCTAATCCCTTGGCGAGGGACGGAGTTTGTCAAGGGAAGCGGGTCGTAGTACTTGAGGTATAATCATGATTATGGCGGATCCGAGCCTTGCAAGCTCCACTGTGGATTTTGTCTTTGCCTATGGAGCGATAAGGTGCGGTCTTGGACCATCTGCTGGGGGTTACAAGGAAAACGAAGGAATCGTTTGTCGATCCATACGATTCGGAGTTATCGGACCCGTTTGGTTGGCGCTACAAATCCGCACGCAACCGCTACTTGTTTTGCATTGGTTGGCGCTACAAACCGTCACGCAACCATTATTTGCCTTGCATGGGATTGGCGTTACATTTCCGCACGCAATCCTACCCGTCTTGAATCACATAGTGCACTGTGTGACCATGAATCATTTTCTCAAAAAGTTTGTATAAGTATATTACTTAAACATATTTATCACGGCCTTTGTGGGTGTGTGTGAATTCATGCATCATGCTCACGCATTTTCATATAATGTTTTTCTCACACTAACTATATTGCGCCACACTTGCACACAATCACCCCATCCACGAGATTTTTGCCATCATCCCCACCTATTTTCTAACCTTAGATGAGGATTTCGTTGAAGAAGCGGAACAGGCCCTGGATTGAGACCTTGTACTCGGCTTGTTGGATTCACTACTACTTTTGTTGTTGATTGGACTCTTTTCTTATGTTGTTGTCGGACTTTTGTATTTCTTTCCATTCGATTTTGTAAAAGGGCATAGGACCCTTTGACTTTAAGTTGCTATATTTTGTTGATTTTCGGGATGTAATATGGATTATGGATCGTAGACCGTAAGTTGTATTCGTCTTGTTATTTTATTTCATTTTGCTATTTAGACTCTGTTTCATTGGGTTCTCGTTGATTTATTTGTCCGGACTGTTGGTTATTGTATTTAAGTTGTGGATCGTTCGTCGCGTCCCGTTTGGGCGTGACAATTGAAATTTTTACATGTGTCCAATTATGACATGTGCATTTATGATTCCCAAAAAAAAAAGTAAATGAAATTTTGACGGATGTAAAAATCCCAATGGAATTAGTTGAGTACTACCCAACGAGGGATCATCTAAATAGCCAATTCTTTGGTGCACAATTAAATTTGTTCGAGGTCCTAAATCATTGCATTGTGTATATGAGTTGGATCCACGAGGTCCAAAGTCATGGTCTCTAATGTTTCGAGGAATCAATCTTTAATAGTTATGAGCTATAAATTGGATTGCACAAAAGTCAAGTCGAATGGTATTATCGTATTATGAATAGAAAAATAATAAAGGTCCAACAATATTTATTTTATTGTTATTTCATGAATTTGGGTCATGAAGATCCATCAACTTTGCGGATAAGTACCATGGATTCTTAATGTTCGAATGTACGCATGCAATTTACTACGAATTAGCTCCTCTCAAGTGAGTTAGGTGTTGGATAATCGAATGGTGTATACCGAATTTGAAACAAATTGAGGAGATGTGATATGGAAGACGGGTAAGAGCCGGACTCTTTGTCTTTAAAACGAAATTACCCGGCTCACGGTGTTAATCAAAGCGCAATCGCCTCCCAAGATACAATGTCTTACGTCGATGATAGCAATACTACAAATCACAAGACACTTTGAAATTTATAGTGTTTTTGAACTCTCAAGACTTTATGCGAGAATGCTAGAAGAATTTCAAAATTTTTCGATGAAAAAATGAATTTCGTGACTACATTACATAGAGCTTTTGGTATCGATTAGACTTTGTTTAATCGCACCATGTGATCACGATTTGCGATCGATGGTCCGGATCGCATCCAACTAAAGGTAAACACGCCCGGTACGCACGCTTTGCACACCGGCCGGTCATGTCGATCTTGCGGTCCCATCGTGAAAACAGGACGCATCCAATTAGTGCCATGTGTCGCCACTCGAATGATTCGCCAAGTCGCTACACTGAAGTTTCCTACCATGTCACCAAGCCCTTTGGATCAACGGCTGGTTCGATTTTCCAAAACTTTAAGGCTCCTCAAAGCTTCTCGCGACGATGTGTGCGTGCGAAGTGCAAAGTGCATCTCTAAAGTGACGAATGCGACTATGTGCGATGTGCGTGGGCCTGGGCCCGGCTCCAGCTCCAGCTCGGACGGTGCTCCGCACCGTCCTAGGTACTTTTTGAGCTAGCCAAAGGCTAGTCAAAATTGACTTGGTCCACTAGGATGTACCATAAGAAGTTCCACATGATTACTCCTTATTAGTGGTGAAGCTCTTTATTAACTAGTCAAATATTTTATATGTTTCATATGTGAGATATGACTTTCCATATTCCCACCCTTTTATATTTCATATATAAAAGCATTTTAAGTGGCCAACTTTATGCATTTATTTCTCATTCACCCGACATTGGTTTTGAGAAATTCAAAATGCTAAACTCATCTACCCGCGCCGTAGATGACGTTTATCTCATTTATTTCATACAACGAATAAATGAACCCACTTAAATAATTGGTCAAAATCGGGTCAAAACCCAATTTATTAAAACCAATTCCAACAATCCCTCACATGAATGAAAATGAATGCATATGAGTATGCAGACACTAAAGAGAGTTCAAGCGAAAATCTATTGCATCAGGAGAGGTAGCATGTGGCTTTGAACTTTCCTTAGTGAAATACTATTGGATTTACTAGGCTGCACTGTGACGCGATGTCTTGAATGCTTGTTGTTTATGTAAACCAAAACAACAACATTCACACAATATCTTTCCTAACACCATTTGGTTCTCACGGTTGTGTCCATTTTTTTGCCCTGGACAACATCTTGGATTCATAAGTGTTTCGTTGAAGTGGCCCGTCTTCACACTTATATAGGTGATCTCCTATTAAGAGTATCCCGCCATACTCGACTTCTTTAAAGTATAAGAATCATTAAAAGTTTATAACTTAACCTCACCACATTGAAGGTTTCTCCACTTGGATAGGAATGAACGTAACATGTTCCAAGTGTTTATCGAATATTCATAACTTAGTTGTCCCATTGAACCAAGGTCTTGGGATCTCCAATTCACAAGGTTGGAGTTCTTGCTATGAACACTCTTATTTTGTGGATTTTAAGCTCAATTCTTTCGATAAGCAAGATACTTGATCTCTATTAAAACCTTTCATTAACGGATCCGCTAGGTTTTCTTTTGATTTCATGTAATCGATTGTAATAATCCCATTTAACATCAATCGCTAACGGTGTTATGTCTTCGACGTATATGTCGAGACTTACCATTGTACAAACTATTTTGAGCCCTTCCTATAGCCGAGTGACTATCACAATTTATCATGATTGCGACCACCGCTTAGGCCAACAAGGAATATTCTCTAAAATGTTTGGAAGCCATTCGCTTCTTCACCGACTTTATCCAAAACTATAAACTCGATTCCATCGTGGATCAAGCTATATATGTTTGTTTAGAAGATTTCCATGACACCGTTCCACCACCAATGGTAAAAACATAACCACTAATGGACTTGAAATCTTTTGTGTCGGATATCCAATTAGCATCATTGTATCCTTCTAATACAATCGGATATCTTGAGTAATGTAATTCATAATTTAAGTTGAGTCTTAGATACCTAAGAACCCTTATCAATGCCTTCCAATGTCATTTTCATGATTACTCGTAAATCTACTCAGTTTATTAATTGCGTAGGCAATATCCGGACGTATGCGACGATTTGTTACATACATTAGGCGCCAATAATCCTAGAATATTCTAGTTGAGATACGAGGCTCACACTAATTTTTAGCTAAGTGTAAGCTTAAATCAACAAAGCGTTATAGTTTGGAGAATTTGTCATAAGCATTGAACTTTCGAAGTACCGTCTCAATATAATAAGACTGTGATAAAACAAGTCCATCAGATGCTTTAGAGATCTTAATTCCTAGAATAACATCTCTACACCCATATCATTCATATCAAAATGTTTGTTCAACATTTTCTAGTATTTATGATTATATCATGATTACTACCCATAATCAATATGTCATCAACGTAAAGACATACAATCACATATGCATTAGGTGTGTCTTTAATGTAAACGCATTTATCACACTCGTTAATTTTGAAACCATTCAACAGTATAGTTCTGTCAAATTTCTCGTGACATTGTGTCGGAGCTTGCTTAAGGCCATACAATGACTTAACGAGTTTGCGCACCTTCTTCTCCTGCCCAGGAGCAACAAACCCTTCGGGTTGTTCCATTTAGATTTCCTCTTCTAATTCACCATTTAGAAAAGCCGTTTTCACATCCATTTGGTGTATCTCAAGGTTATGCAATGCAGCAATAGCAATGAGAACTCTAATAGATGTAATTCTTGTCACAGGTGAATACAAATCAAAGAAATCAAGGCCTTCTCTTTGTTTAAATCCTTTAGCTACTAATCCGGTCTTGTACTTATCAATAGTTCCATCAACTTTATATTTCTTTTTAAGGATTCATTTGCATCCTAAAGGTTTATTTCTCGGTGGGAGATCTACCAACTCCCAAGTATGATTTTGCATAATGGAATCTATCTCACTATTAATAGTTTTTTTCCAGAATGGAGCTTCTGGACTGGACAATGCTTCACCAACTGTCCTTGGTTCATTTTCTAACACATAAGTTAGAAAATCTGCACCAAAAGACTTAGTTATTTTGGTCATTTTTCGTGCCTCGATTCTTCATCACTTTGATGATCACCATCAGTGATATCACGTGTTCTTTTGCGAAGTTATTTGCTTTTCTTACTTGACAAGGAAACACGTCTTCAAAAAATACAGCATTCCTTGACTCAATAATTGTACCTTCTTGTACATCTGGAATTGCTGATTTGTGTACTAAAAATCGATATGCACTACTGTTATTAGTATATACAATAAAAAATACAATCGATTATTCTAGATCCTATCTTGATTTGTTTTGGCTTAGGTATTTCTACTTTAGCCAAACACCCCCACACTTTAAGGTATTAGTAGGAAGGTTTTCGGCCTTTCCATAGCTCATACGGAGTTTTATCTTTATTTTTGTGTGGTATTTTATTAAGAATGTGGTTAGCCGAGAGAATTGCTTCCCCCACAAATTCTGAGGTAAACCCGATTTTATCAACAGAGCATTCATCATCTCTTTCAGAGTTTGATTTTTGCGTTCGAGAATCCGATTTGATTGTGGTGAATAAGGAGATGTCGTTTGATGAATAATACCAGAATCTGAGCAAAATTCATCAAAAGAAGCTCCATATTCTCCACTCTATCGCTTGAATTATCTTAATTCGTTTGCTAAGTTGATTTTCAACCTCATTCTTGTAGCTTTTAAAAGCTTCTAAGGCCTCATCTTTACTTCTCAAAGATATACATAACAAGATATCTTGTGCGGCCATCGATAAAAGTAACAAAGTATTTTTTCCCACCTCTAGTTTGCACAAACTTTAAATCACATATATCACTGTGAATTAACTCTAGAGGTTCCGTATCTCTTTCCACCAAGTGGAATGGTGTTTTGGCCATTTTTACCTCAACACAGATTTCATACTTGTGATGTGAATCTATTTTAAAATTAGGTAGTAATTCCAAGTTTACTAACCTTTTCAAAGTGCTAAAATTCACATGTCCTAATCTAACATGCCCTAAATTTGAACACTCAAGCAAATAAGAAGAAGCATTAATTTTATTGCTTTCAAAGTTTTGGAGTACATTCATTACATTCATTTTGAACAGTCCATTTTCTAAGTACCCCTTCCCTATGAACTGTCCATTTTTCATAAGTACAAACTTTTGAGCCTAAAATACTAGTCTAAACCCTGCATTGACCAACAACGATCCTAACACTAAATTCTTCTGAATGTCTGGAACATGAAGGACATCAACGAGGGTCAGCTCCTTGCCCGAGGTCATCTTCAGCACCACCTTGCCAAGGCCAACAATTTCGGAAGTTGCATGATTTCCCATGTATAACTTCCTTCCGTTGATAGGAGTATACATTGAGAACATATCTTTATCGGAGCATATGTGGCGTGTAGCACCTGTGTCCACCCACCATTCTCTCGGGTTATCCACCATGTAGCACCTGTTGGCTTCAAACACAACAGCTGAGAGATTAAGCTCGGACATATCAATTAGTACGGATTTATCCTCGATCACATGCACCTAGTTCCGATTGGCTTTCTTAGGAAGGCGACAATCTTAGCCTTGTGATTCGGCTTTTCACGGTTGAAGCAATTCCCTTTGAACTTTTTAGCCTTCCCATGTTTGACTATTCCCGGGTGATTTCTTCTTACTAGCATTGGGCTCCACCAAGTTTGCCTTTGCCTCCATTGGAAGCTTGCGGACTTAATTTCAGACTTGCGATTGTCTTCTTCAATTCCCAATCTGACAATTAAGTCTTCAAGCCCCATCTCCTTCTGCTTATGCTTCAGGTAATTTTTAAAATTCCACAGAGGCTGTAGCTTCTCTATAACAACAGCTACTTGAAAGGATTTACTCAACACCATTCTTTTTGTAATTATATCGTGCAGAATGAGTGAATCTCTTAAAACTAGATGATCACCATCTTAGTGTTAACCATATTAAACTCAAGGAATTTACCGACAACAAATTTCTTTGTGTCAGCATATTCTGTTTTATATTTCTTTTCTAAGGAGCTCCACAACTCCTTAGAAGTTTTTACCGAATAGTACACATTATACAATATGTTGTCCAGTTCATTGAGAATGTAGTTCTGCATAGGAAGTCATTTTGACTCCAAGCATCGAACGCCATTCTCTTCTCTTTATTAGTCTCTTCTTCCCCCACAATTGGAGCATCCTCTATCAAGAAATGAGCAAGGTTCGAGTAGTAAGATAGAACAATATTTTTTGTTGCCATCTTTTAAAATCTGAACCACCAAACTTCTCTGGTCTCTCCGGTCTTGGTCTTTGGAATGGATGGTCCGAACCGATGATGATGAAGCCATTTGATATACACGAAAATTTCGTCTTAAAGCGTTGGATAACTGGATGGTGTATACCGAATGGCTCAAACAAATCGAGCAGAGTAACAGTATGAAAGTCGAGGCAAGAGTTCGACTCTTTGTCTTTAAGACGAAATTGCCCCACTCACGGTGTTAACGGAAACTGGCAATCGCCTCCCAAGATACAACGACTTACGTCTTGTGATAGCAAACAAGACACTTCGAACTTTATAGTGTTTTTGAACTCTCAAAACTTTATGCAGAATGCTAGAAGAATTTCGAAATTTTCTGATGCAAAAAACGAATTCTGGAGACTCCATTATAGAGCTTCTGGTGCCTCTTTAGAGTGGGTGCAACCCCATCCGGATCGATCGGGGTTGTAATCGCACCGTGATGAATCGTTGCGATCGATGGTCGGATCGTATCCACCAAGGTATTCAGAACTTTAAGGCTCTTCAAGACGATGCGAAGTGCAAAGTGCTCTAAAGCACCTAATGCGACTATGTGTGACGTGCGCGGGCCCAACTCCGGCTCAGACGGTGCTCTGCACCGTCTTTGGTGCTTTTTGAGCTAGCCAAAGGCTAGTCAAAATTGACTTAGTCCACTAAGGTGTGCCATAAGGAGTTCCACATAATTACTCCTTATTAGTGGTGAAGCTCTTTATTAACTAGTCAAACATTTAATATGTTTCCTATGTGGGATATGACTTTCTATATTCCCACCCTTTTATATTCCATATATAAAAGCATTTTAAGTGGCCAACTTCATGCATTTATTTCTCATTCCCGACATTGATTTTTAGAAATTCAAAATGCTAAACTCATCTACCCGCGGCGTAGATGACGTTTATCTCATTTATTTCATACATCGAATAAAATGAACCCACTTAAATAATTGTTCAAAATTGGGTTTCAAAATCCAATTTATTAAAACCAATTCCAACATTAGGTAGTATTGAGAAATATGACACAAATAACATGAATTTTATGTTTCAACACGAAAAGTGAATTCAAACACGACATGAATTGACTCCCCTATAGTATCAAGACAATCTATGGCACACCTAACAACTTTTGTGATACAAGTAGTGCCCCTCTCAATAGTTGGGATCAATAAGAGTACTTCCAATGGAGTGATACCACATCAAATAGTTCTATTGATAAATATAATAAATTAAATGAAATTATAAGAAAACAAAATTTTAAGTAAAAGCATTTATAGTTCATGTTCAACTTTGCGTAATTGGGGGCTTCATATGATATAATGAAATGTCAAGGAAACTCATTAAAATATATAATATTATGCTTTTGCACTAAAAGGTTTGGTACTTGTGAATGGTGATAAAGCTTTAATAAAGCTCAATGTTTATATAAATCTTGGATCATTGTGATCGTAATGATGAGTTTCCTTCTATGGTGTTTTATCAATTTATCTAATATTTTAACACATTATAAGGTGAATTATACATATAGAATAACAACATTGTTTTATACACATGACATGCATCTAATAATTTGAAATACCAGATGAAACATAGTATAAAATATAAGATCTAGTATCATCCCAAGTTGTATATGTAATTGATTATATGGTCTCGAATCACCCGAGAACTCAACATCATTAGGGAGATTGCTACTCGGTACGCGCCCGACGTTAGTCGAGCGAGTCGGTCGATCTGGGCCCAAAAAATTAGAAAACCTAGGCGCCCAAATTTTTGTATATCTTTTATATATAGTACATATATAAAAAAAAGTAATATATTGTACAACTAAGTTTGGTGTCCCAGTGGTTGAGGCTTGGTATGCTCGCAACTATCCATCCTTGTTGTCCAGGGTTTGAATCGCATGGCTACATATTTCCTTTTTTTTTTTTTAATTTAGATAAAATTTTAAAATCTCTCCACCAAGAATGAAAGGCCCATTTTCCTTGGGTTTATAGCCTTAATTCTTGCTAGGTTCTAATGATTCTAAATTTAATTTCCCTTAAGGCCCAAAGTTAAATTTTCCCAATTTAAATTTTAAAAGGCAAAAAAGATTGGAAATAAGGAATCCTACAATATTTGGAAAGGTGGGATTTTGGTTATAATTGTACAAACAATAAGATCATAGGATTAAAAACCATTAGTCGATTGCGGAAAAATCGAGTAAAGAAAAATAGGGAAAAAAAGAAGAGGAGAAAAAAAAAAAAGAGGGGAAAAAAAAAGGAGAGAAGCAAAAAGGTTAAAAAGGAAGAAGATTTTCTAAAGCAAATAGTGAAGGAGTGCTCAACAACTTGAAGTCTTCATCCAATTTCAAAACCCTAACTACAACAAGATCATCAAAAATAGGTAATTTTTCATAATAATCCATGTATGTCTTTTTTTATTTCTTGTTGGGAAATAATAAACTATATTCGAAGTGTTCTATATATTGCACATTATTCTTTCTTTTATTGTATTATTATGTTTTATTTTAGTTTGTAAAAAAAAGGGGGCCCAATTTTAGAATTTTACTCGGACAAAAAATTGATAGGATCACTGATCGCTATTCACACTAGTACACTACTATGTAGGACCTTGGAAAATTTGCAGAGAATAAGGGATGAGGCATGAGCCAAAAAGTAATAAAAATGTTCAATTAAGCTCCATGGGCGTTGGGACCATGTCTTCTTTTATCGACACCGGCCGCAAACTTATTTTAAGACATGACTTTTTATTTTGCAAAAATTTTAAGACATGCCTTAACATATTTTAAAAAGTATTTTGTAAGACGCGGAAGCTTATAAAATGCTTTAAATTGGTTTAGATGTTGATTGGCTAAGCTTAATGTTTATAAATACACTTTACAATACGTTTTTTGAGTTTATAAGGTCTTGTTGAAACTGGTAATAACCGGGTATGAATCAAAGACGAAATAGAATTTTGGAGAAAAACGAAAGATACGAGATTTTGGTATTACAACTTTGAGGGGAATACAACAAGTCTAAGGCGTGTAGGACACTTTTCTTAAAGTGTTATTTGCCCCCACTACTTGCTAACCAAGTATATGGCAAATTACTTCTAGGATACAATAGACTAATGAAACAACCAAATAGCAAGTTTTTTGATTGTTTCTACAAGAAAATAAGAATGCTAAAAGTTAGTACAAATTTGGTTGTTGCTCAACTATTTTTTATCTGCCTCGCATGTAGCCGTGTTGATGGATTTAATAATCACCAAGATTACACCCATGAATTGTGATTATTCATGAAATGGTGCTTCTCCAACGAGATGCCATTCCATTCGGTGCTACTTCATCAAATGTGAGTTGCAACTTTCCAACAAGAAGGTAATTTAGCAATTATCGCACCTACTTGCATAAATCAAATTTCCACCCCATAATCTTTAAGTTTTGAAAGTATCACTTGTAGATTATGAATTTGATCCACGAGAGAAGAAGAATCATCAAGCTTGAATTCAAAATACACTTTAATTAAAAACTTATCTTCTCCTTGCTTTTGTGATGCATATTCACGTTCAAGTGTTGCCAGATTTCCTCGGACTCTTCACGGCGGTGAATAAATCATAAAGGGTGTCGATAAGGTATTGAGAATATGACCCCTACACATCACTTCATCCTATTGACGCTTCTCCCTTTGTTTCTTCACTTCGCCGATTTGCCATCCTTTGGTGGAGGGATTTACGGAAGATCCGGGTTGAGAACGTAGGCAACCTTTAGAAGCGATTAGGAAAAACATCGGTTTGTCCTTCCAACGATTAAAGTTGGTGCTGTGCCATCCAACCTGCCCAACTTCACAAAGTCTTGATTCATCACTTTAATTGCAGATTTTTGAGTGGACTCCATGGAAACTCAAATAACACTTTAAGATTGTTGAAACTTATAATAACCGGGTATGAATCAAAGACGAAATAAAATTTTGGAGAAAAACGAAAGATACGAGATTTTGGTATTACAAATTTGAAGGGAATACAAGAAGTCTATGGCATGTAGGACATTTTCCTTAAAGTGTTATTTGCCCCCACTACTTGCTAACCGAGTATATGGCAAATTACTTGTAGGATACAATAGACTAATGAAACAACCAAATAGCAAGTTTTTGGATTGTTTCTACAAGAAAATAAGAATGCTAAAAGTTAGTGCAAATTTGGTTGTTGCTCAACTATTTTTTATCTGCCTCGCATGTAGCCGTGTTGATGGATTTAATAATCACCAAGATTACACCCATGAATTGTGATTATTGATGAAATGGTGCTTCTCCAACAGATGTCATTCCATTCGGTGCTTCTTCATCAAATGTGAGTTGTAACTTTCCAATAAGATGTGAGAAGTTGTCTTTGGTTCCTTAGTGCCACGGGTTTGAGGATTGAGCAACAAAATTCCAATTTTATTTTCTTTTAATGCTCTTGCATTAGAAGCTCAAAATGTAGACATCATGAGTTTGACTCACTTAGCTAGACATAATGAGTTTGACTCACTACTATATCACAAACTATTTACAATATTCCCCACTTAGTTTGTAATATAATTTCAAACTAACTTTTATAGATATCATGCATAAGAAAAGTAACTTTTGTTTTAAACTTTTCTTTAGTGTAAGTAATTCACAAATCTACATTAAGTAATTGGTGGCTAGGTTGCTTAAACCAACACTCAAAAATAGATTAGAAATATTTCACACATGAACCATCAACTGCATTCTTTTATTCACAAATTCTTTTAGCACTATTACCGGCCATGTGCTCATCCTAGTTCATAATCATGCACAAAAGATCACCCAAAACTTTTGCTAGAAGCGGCACCACTTCTTATGATCATATAGGTGGAATTTACTTCAAGTTTTATTTACAAGAATATAAATAAGACACTAGGAAATAATTCCATTAAGAGTTTACTTCTCAAATTGCTCACTTAAGAGTAGCAAATATGCACCTTATACTTGGAATGTTATGCACTTAATTAGGTGCTCACAATCACTTAGCAACTTGTTTTTACCCTTTAAACCTTCGGTCTAGGGGTAGTACTAGAAGAATGTTGGGTTACCATCACTAGTGATTTTAAATCAAGGGTTTTAATCCCATTCGATGTTGTCAATTCACCAAATTCTAGCTAAAGGTTTGGTCAACGGATCCCCAAATTATTATAAGTTCTAACGAACACAATAGTGACAATATCATTATTAAGCATTTCTCTAATAAATGCTTGCCTTAGGCTTATATGTCTAGATTTACTATTGTACACTTTATTCAATGCTCTAGACATAGTAACCTTACTATCAAAATATAAAGTTGTTGGTGGCATTGGACGAGGCCAGAGATCTATATCAAGCAATAAATCTCTAAGCCATTCCGCCTCCTTACAAGCTGAAGATAAAACAATAAATTCAGCTTCCATGGTGGAGTGTGTAATTACTATTTGTTTCTTTGAAGCCCAAGAAACTACACCACCACCAAGCATAAACACCCAACCACTAGTAGGTTTTTGATCACTTATGCTAGTAATCCAACTAGCATCGAATAACCTTCTAGTACATTTAGAAAGTTATTATAGTAGAGTCCTAAATCTTTAGTCTTTTTAAGATATCCAAGAACTCTTGTCACAGCTTTCCAATGAACCCTACCAGGATTTTTAGTATATCTGGCAAGTCTACAAACAGAATATGAAATATCCAGCCTTGTGCAACTCAATGCATACATCGACTTCCAATTACACTTGCATACTCGAAATGTGAGCTATTAGATTGCCGTAATTTTCATATAACTTAAAGTTAGGATCAAAAG
Source organism: Rehmannia glutinosa (assembly GCA_016081115.2). Classification (NCBI taxonomy): domain Eukaryota; kingdom Viridiplantae; phylum Streptophyta; class Magnoliopsida; order Lamiales; family Orobanchaceae; genus Rehmannia; species Rehmannia glutinosa. Next base: position 55,327,004 of record CM071930.1, read on the forward strand.
GAGTACTAACTTCTTTCACATTCAAACGTTGATACTTCTTTAAGATTTTATCAATATAATGTGCTTGTGAAAGAGCGAAACCCCACTATGTTTCTTAACTTTAATACATAAGATTGTATCAACTCAAAGAAGATCTTTCATCTTGAACTTAGAAGAAAGATACTTCTTAGTATCTACTATACCTTTTAAAGTAGTACTTATAATAAGCATGACATCCACATAAAGGCAAATAATCACACCATACTCTCCATTGAATTTAGAATAAATGCACTTATCAGCATTATTATACCTAAATCCACTTGAGAGTAATACATATTCAAATTTTTCATGCCCTTTGTTTAGGAGCTTGTTTTAGTCCATACAAAGACTTAACTAGCTTACACACTTTATGTTCATTACCAGCAAAGACAAAGCTTTCTGGTTGTTCCATGTACACCTCTTCATCTAAATTACCATTTAGAAAGGTTGTTTTAACATCCATTTGATGTACATGCATATTATATATAGAAGCTAAAGCAAGAAGTACTCTAACCGAGGTAATCCTAGCAATGGCGCATAAGTGTCAAAGTAATCGACTCCTTCTTTTGGTTTAAATCCCTTAGCTACTAGCCTTGCTTTATAAGTTAGAATAGTTCCATCTGTGGTGAACTTCTTACGAAATACCCATTTGACCTATTGGTTTTGAACCTTGAGGTAAATCAACTAGAATCCAAGTATTGTTAGACAATATTGAATCCATTTCATCATTTACCGCTTCTTTCCAAAATGCAAAGCATTCTAGACTTCATAGCCTCATTGAATGTTTTCGGATCATCCTCTACACTAAATAAACTGGTGTTTTATTAAGTAGAGAGTTTCTATTACCTTCTACAAGGAAGACAATAGCTTGAGAGGATATAAAATCGGAAGAAAGTTCTTTTTCCTTCCTTTGTCTTTGACTTCTCCTAGGTTCAATAGGAGTGTCAATTTCTTTTCTTTTGAGTTCACTAGAAGGCTGCAGTTTGAGATGAATTAGGCACTTGTGATGGATTCACATTCACCATTGAATCTTTGAGAAACTTACCCAAAAAGAACTCAACATCTCTTGATTCAACTATTACCTTAGAATCAAGATCTAGCAATCTTTAAGCTTTAGAATTTTCAAAGATAGCCAACAAAAATACTTTTAAGTGCTCTCCAGGTCCCAACTTGGTTCTTTTATTGTGCGGAACTCTATAATAGGCTATACAACCCCAAACTTTAAAGTATGACAAGTTTGGTTTTTTCGCCTTTCCATAACTCATATGGGGACACTTTAGTCCTTAATGAAGGAATTCGATTATGAACATGACAGCTGCCAACAAAGCTTCGCCCCACAAATTGTTTGGCAAATCGAACTTAAGAGTATGTTATTCACCATGTCTTGTAACGTTATATTCTTTCTTTTAGCCAAACCATTTTGTTGTGGCGTATATGGAGCACTAGTTTGGTGTACAATACCATTATCTTCACAGAATTTAGAAAATTCACTAGATAAGTATTCACCACCTCTATCACTCCTCAAAGTTTTGATTTTTCTACTTAATTGATTTTCTACAAGAGATTTGTAAGCTTTAACATGCCAAATACTTCATCCTTAGATTTCATCAAATAAACATGCACAAATCTAGAGCAATCATCAATGAAAGTAACAAAGTATTTATTTCCACCTCTTGTTAGAAAACCATTAAGTTCATATACATCCGAATGCACAAGATCAAGCAATTGTGTGTTTCTTTCAACTTTAGGAAAAGATAATCTTGTAATTTTTGCTTGAACACAAGTTTCACACTTCTTATTCACATAGTCATTATAGGAGATAAATCCATTTTTAGACATGTAATTCAAACTCTATGACTAACATGTGCTAATCTACCATGCCCCAAAGAATAAGAAGAATCAATCAAATAAAGAGAAACATTATTAACTTTATTGATACTTAGTTTTAATGATCCATTACAAGAATACCTTTTTTCCAACAAATACACCATTCTTAGACAAGATTATATTATTAGACTCTAGTACAACCTTCAACCCCTTCTTATTAAGAATATCCCAGAGACGAGATCTTCACAACATCCAGGAACATGAAGCACATTAGTGAGTACCACCTTCTTGCCGGAGGTGAAGTCCAAATGAACATCTCCTCTACGAAGTACCTTGGCCCTCACACCATTTGCCATAACTACTTGTTGTCCATCCGAATTTCATAATTCTTGAATTGTTCCTTGTCATTGCAAACATGAATCGCAAAGACCAGGAATCATACCACCAATCCTAGAAGAGGTTGGTGTAGCAGTGGAGTTGATCACAAGACAAGAGATTACATTGCTATAATTTTTGTAGCATCTTCAACAAGATTAGCACTAGAATCATTAGCAAAATCAACTTTTTGCTTCTTGTTGGACACTCGGCTTTATAATGGCCTTTCTTACCACAATCATAGCAAACTCTATTTTTCTTTTTCTTGTCTACGAATCAAAGCATTTTTTAATTCATTCTTTTACCACAACCATATTCACTCTAGGATCACTATCAAATTCTTTCTTATGAAGAATCCTAACACCTTCTTCAATTCTTAGATATTTCAAAACACTAGATATGGTCAAAATTTCAGAAGTATGAAGTAATATCTTTTGATAATCATTCCAACAAGAAGGTAATTTAGCAATTATCGCACCTACTTGCATAAATTAAAATTTCCACCCCATAATCTTTAAGTTTTGAAACTATCACTTGTAGATTATGAATTTGATCCATGAGAGAAGAAGAATCATCAAGCTTGAATTCAAAATACTCTTTAATTAAAAACTTATATACTCCTTGCTTTTGTGATGCATATTCACGTTCAAGTGTTGCCAGATTTCCCGGACTCTTCACGGCGGTGAATAAATCGTGAAGGGTGTCCGATAAGGTATTGAGAATATGACCCCTACACATCACTTCATCCTATCGACGCTTCTCCCTTTGTTTCTTCACTTCGTCGATTCGCCATCCTTTGGTGGAGGGATTTGGAAGATCCAGGTTGAGAACGTAGGCAACCTTTAGTTTATAAGGTCTTGTTGAAATTGGTTTAGATGTTGATTGGCTAAGCTTAATGTTTATAAATACACTTTACAATACGTTTTTTTGAGTTTATAAGGTCTTGTTGAAACTGGTAATAACCGGGTATGAATCAAAGACGAAATAGAATTTTGGAGAAAAACGAAAGATACGAGATTTTGGTATTACAACTTTGGGGAATACAACAAGTCAAGGCGTGTAGGACACTTTTCTTAAAGTGTTATTTGCCCCCACTACTTGCTAACCAAGTATATGGCAAATTACTTCTAGGATACAATAGACTAATGAAACAACCAAATAGCAAGTTTTTTGATTGTTTCTACAAGAAAATAAGAATGCTAAAAGTTAGTACAAATTTGGTTGTTGCTCAACTATTTTTTATCTGCCTCGCATGTAGCCGTGTTGATGGATTTAATAATCACCAAGATTACACCCATGAATTGTGATTATTCATGAAATGGTGCTTCTCTAACAGATGCCATTCCATTCGGTGCTTCTTCATCAAATGTGAGTTGTAACTTTCCAACAAGAAGGTAATTTAGCAATTATCGCACCTACTTGCATAAATTCTGAAATTTCCACCCCATAATCTTTAAGTTTTGAAACTATCACTTGTAGATTATGAATTTGATCCACGAGAGAAGAAGAATCATCAAGCTTGAATTCAAAATACACTTTAATTAAAAACTTATCTCGCTCCTTGCTTTTGTGATGCATATTCACGTTCAAGTGTTGCCAGATTTCCTCGAACTCTTCACGGCGGTGAATAAATCGTAAAGGGTGTCGATAAGGTATTGAGAATATGACCCTACACATCACTTCATCATATTGACGCTTGACGCTTCCCTTTGTTTCTTCATTTCGTCGATTCGCCATCCTTTGGTGGAGGAATTTTGGAAGATCCGGGTTGAGAACGTAGGCAACCTTTAGAGCAGTTAGGAAAAACATCAATTTGTCCTTCCAACGGTTAAAGTTGGTGCCTGTGCCATCCAGCCTGTCCAACTTCACAAAGTCTTGATTCATCACTTTGATTGCAGATTTTTGAGTGGACTCCATGGAAACTCAAATAACACTTTAAGATTGTTGAAACTGATAATAACCAGGGTATGAATCAAAGACGAAATAGAATTTTGGAGAAAAACAAAAGATACGAGATTTTGGTATTTCAACTTTGAAGGGAATACAATAAGTCTAAGGCGTGTAGGATACTTTCCTTAAAGTGTTATTTGCCCCCACTACTTGTTAACCCAAAGTATATGACAAATTACTTCTAGGATACAATAGACTAATGAAACAACCAAATAGCAAGTTTTTGGATTGTTTCTTCAAGAAAATAAGAATGCTAAAAGTTAGTACAAATTTGGTTGTTGCTCAACTATTTTTTATCCGCCTGGCATGTAGCCGTGTTGATGGATTTAATAATCACCAAGATTACACCCATGAATTGTGATTATTCATGAAATGGTGCTTCTTCATCAAATGTGAGTTGTAACTTTCCAATAAGATGTGAGAAGTTGTGCGGTTCCTTAGTGCCACACGGTTTTGAGGATTGAGCAACAAAATTCCAATTTTATTTTCTTTTAATGCTCTTCGCATTACAAGCTCAAAATATAGACATCATGAGTTTGACTCACATAGCTAGACATAATGAATTTGACTCACTATTATATCACAAACTATTTACAACAAGTCTTAGTTCTCATTTGAAAAGATAATAATAAGCTATTGAAATTCTTCAATAACATGAAGTTTACCTAAATTTATCAGCCGCGATATTCTAAGTACATATGGTTAAATTACGATCTTTTTTTAATATCTTGGGAAGTAATGGTTGGAGCTTATTTAAATTTATATCTTATAAGCTCTTAAAATTTTTAAGTTGATTTTGGAGCTTATAGATGTTGGATCTTTTATTAAAAATAATTTATTACGATGTTTAGTAAAATATGATTATGGGGTTTATTAAAGGTGTTTCAAATGCAATAGTTAATTTGATAAAATCTTTAAAATAAGTTGGGTTTCTTCGCGTTTTTCTCAAAGAGCTTATAAAATGTATCATCATACTTTAGACTTCCTATACAAATTTTTTATTAATAACCCTCAAATACCTTAAGTTATTGAACACCTAATGTTATAATGATGCTGCTTAAATCTGCTAATCGCTCCAAATTAAGGTTTCTAGAATTAGCCAACTTTTTCTTTGGAGCTAGGAAAGTCTTTGTATGGGAACTTGTGTCGTGACACCAACAAACATTAGATGGGCCATGGGATTGTACAAGGAGGCCCCTCCGATGCTCAAGTCGTACAAGTTAGAGAGAAAATCCAGTGGAAAGAATAACACTTGAGAGTAATGAATCGAATACTTACAAATAACGAAGAGGATCTTTTACCTTGGTTGATGGGTCACAACTTTGTACGATAAAGTGGATTATGTGGACTGATTAAATCTATATGTAACCCTATAATAACTAATAATAGAGGACAATTAATTAAAAAAATTTGAGTTTTTAAAAAAAAAAGTTGGGAATAGTGGTTGTAGAGGGGATAGATTTGAAAAAACTGAAAGATACAGGATTCGAACCCTAGTCAACACTTTTACAAAGGGTTAGTGATACCACTTGAGCTACAAGCTGGTGATTAAAAAATTAAGAGTTAAATAATGCGTAAAATACTTAAAATAATAATAATTAGGAAAAGTCAAATTTGTCTCCAACATAAGCCCCCCTCCCTAGCTCCTAGGTTGCGGAGGTGGGAGGATCAGTGTGGGAGCTTAGAGATATTGTGTTGCTTTATCTTGTTCACTAATTTGGCTTGGCTTGAGGGGTCTCACTAATTCTTACACCAAGAACAAGCTTTGGAAGAGAGCTTTGACCATGTCTTCAAAATGTAAAATTCCTCTTCTAACTTTCTTCAATTTTGAATTCATTGTTTGGTCCGAGACTTAGTTAAAATCTTGCTTGGAAGTTGAGACGGGTGAATAAACACATGGAGGAGTGGAGAGATGAGTAGAAGGAGAGGAGAGAGTCGGAGAGCTCCTGGGGAGATGCCTAAGAGTGCGTGTCGGCGCCCTTGTGCCCTCTGGTGGCCCGGGGGCGCGCCTCCAGGGGATGGCTCTTGTCCCCTAGTTCGTTCTTCTTTGCGTATGTTTTCTTTCTCTTTCGAGTTTTTGCACATTTCGAGCCAAGTTTCGAACCCGGAGTTCCGACTTCCTTGTTTTATAGTCGGGGAGTTCGGATAGTCCGTTTCTAGCTCTTTCCGTCCGTTTCGATTTCGTCTACGGAGTTTTATATTCCCCCTTTAGTGCCAAAGCTTCAGGTGGTGGGTGAGTTCATTGAGTTTTCCTCAAGTTCGGATCCGAGTGAGGAAGAAAGTGTGGAGGAGTCCGAAGAGAGGAGCTGGAGGAGGCCCTTTGGCCCTAATATCGAAGATAGGTCCCCTCCTTTATATAGAGCCTTGTTTCGGGAGGGGTTGATGAGTAGAGTTACTTCCCATTACCTTCGGAGAGGCTACGGGAGCATCTAAAGTTGCCCTGGCTTTTCTCATGTTGGCCCCGATGCCCGAGGATAGGCTTACTCATCTCCTCCGGGCTACTCCCCTGGCTTTTCTCATGTTGGCCATGTTGCCCGAGAATAGGCTTACTCATCTCTCCATTCATCCCGATCCTTTCCTATTGCCAAGATCACTAAGTCTATTGGGTTGTGCATTGGCAAGTAATTCCCAAGCATATTCCGTATAAAGGCCCGAGTATGCTATGAACAAGTTGGGGTTGCCGACGTGTGAGCGATTACATTCTCTATTCTATCCCTAGAAGCTTGGAAGACTTTCTTTTACTTCTTCCTATGTCCAATAGGAAGACTTACCTGCACCCAAGTCCTAAAATAAAAATTATAAATACTAAAATACCTTAAAAATTCATTTCAAAAGATTAGTTTATTCACTTTGAATATATTGCTTTGTCATTTCTCTTATTATACTGACTTAAGAATATTTGTGGGACAACTCGACGACCCAACGATAAAATTAAAATTTAAAAATAATTTCAACAAAATCAAGCCAATATAAAAGTATAATACACTTCACCGCCAAATGCTACTACTACTTGAGACAACGTATTAAGTTAGATCGATACAAGACCCATAGTATTATTGGTTCATTACCAATTTTCGACTCTGTCCCCGCACCAAAATTAAGTTTTATTTAAGAAAAGAAAGTAAAAGAAATTTTGTATCAATGCACATTAAAAATAGTATTTAAAATATATTGATGCCAAATTATCACATTAAACAGGAAGTTGATTTTGGGCAAAACATTGTTTAGTAAATAGACTTATTTTTAATGCTCATTTCCTTGAAAGATTTAAAATTAGAGATGTTAAAAGGGTAAACCTAGGAAAAAAAAGAGGGTTAGGGCGAATTATTTTGACCCGTTTAAATCAGGGCCTTTTTGCCCTGGCCGTTTAAACCGAAGCCCATTAGGCTAGCCCGGGTTTAACCGGGCTAGCCCGTTAGCCCGCTTATTTTTATTTTTAAAAAATAAATATAATTCTAATATTTTATATCTACTTTTATTACCTATTACTAGTAAATTTATTTTTCAAATTCACATCTCCTCATCTTTAAGTTTAACTTTATTAAACAAGCTATAAATTCTTGAAAAGCTTCTTTTTATTTGTTTTATTTATTATTTAATTTAGTTTTCCATTTTTATTCTGAATAAGAAAATGTCACATTGTCTTATTAGATTAATTAGGATATAAATTATATTTCTAAATGGTGCTAAATCTAATTTTATAACTTTGTTAATGCAACGTAATTATAAACATGCATGACTTTTTTATGATTAACTTTAAATGTTAAACTTAAATGTTATATATGCTCAAGTTTGAAATTTTAGATTTAAATATCTTATTTTGAGAATTTTAAATTATAGTTCATATGAGTAATTACGAGAAAAAAAAGTCTTAATTTTGGGTGGCTTTAGTTATTATTATTTTATTTTTAAATTTTAGATCATAAAATATTTATTTTTTTATAAATTTGTTAATGCAATGTAATTAGAAACTTTGCATGAATTTTATTTATGACGAATAGTTTAACTTAAAATATTAAATTTAAATGTTATATATATTCGAGTGGAAGAAAGGAAAGGAAGAAATATGGAGAAAGAGATAGAAGAAGTGGGGGTAACAGATCCGTGTCGAAACCACTATGGTATTGATGAGAACTCCGACGAACGGGGAGGAAGTGGGGATGCTCGGGCATCTGCGATTTTTCTATCATCAATTCTTAGTTTTTGAAACCAATCTTATATGGGTGTCTATGGCCCTTTACATGGAGTAATTGTTATGGCATGATTGGTATATGGGAATGAGATAGGAATGGAATGAGCATTCCTTGTTTCATTCCCATTCACACGCTTGGTATGCTTTAGTAATGAGAATACTCATTCCCATGGAAATCCCTATTCCCAAAAGTAAGGGAATGACCATACCTCCTCTCCCCCATGGGTTTAGCTATTCCCAATCATCAAGAATGACTCAAATTTTATTTTTAATAAAATTATATTTCTATAAATGACTAAAAATTTTGGATATAATCTATATTTTCAAAAAGTAGTGTTATAAACAAAAATAATTATATATAATTTAAATATAAGTTTTATTTAATCTTTTAATAAATCATAGTCAATTTCTATCAATATTCAATAGTTAAATCAAAATTTTGATATAGAATTCTTTTGTTGATTTTCTATATTTTCTTATAAAAAAATAGAGATAATTACAAAAATGCCCCGAGGTTTGGGATAATTACATAAAAACCCAGAAATTTTTAAAATTACAAAAATCCCTTGAGGTTTGATTATGTCTTATATTTTCCCCTTCATAAGCAAAAGAATATCAAAATCCCCCGATATTTATAAAAATACTATATTTACCCCTTAAATTTACTACATAATCAAACCTAATAGGGTTTTTTTGTAATTTTAAAACATCTCTAGATTTTTTTGTAATTAGCCAAATCTCAGGGTGTTTTTGTAATTATCCCTAAAAAATATTATATAAAATATTTTTGATATCATAGATATAAATATATATATATATATATATATTATTTAGCACACATTAAATCTTATATCAATTTATTTAATAATATATTTAATAAAATTTATTTAAAAAATCTTATTTAAGAGAATTTGATACTTTAAAATTATTTTTCTCAATTACTATCATTAATTTATAATTACCAATCAAGATATTAAATTAAGTAAAAAAATGTCATCCATTCATTTTTCCATTCTTGTATATACCAATCGTAGGAATAGTAATACTACATCATTCCATTCCTAATATTATTCCATTCCTATATTCATTCCATTCCAACCTAATTCCATTCATTCATACCAATCATGCCAAAGTGAAGAAGAAAGGAGTAAATAGGAGAGAGATAGGTTGTGAAATGCAAGAAGATGCAAAAGACTTTAGGAATTAAGTTGTGGGACCTAGGAAAATTGAATTTCAATTTGACACTACATAGAATGACAAAATTAAGGAAACTACGAATTAACATTTTCGGAGACTACTAATACTTTTGAGAAAAAAATTAATATTATTCGGAAGAGCTACTAAATACTTTTCAAAGAACTACTAAATACTATTCAGGAAAAAATTAATACTTTTAGGGAAAAACTAATAATACTTTTCGGATGGAAAACTAATACTTTTCAAGACCACTATTAAATACTTTTGAGGGGAGAAAGTAATACTTTTCATTTCAACATGTATATGTTTTACTTAAATAAGTAATACTTTTAACATAAAACTCGTAATATTTTTCGAGTTCAACATGTAATACCTTTTGAAGAAAAAAACTAATATTTTTCAAGTCCAAACTCCAAACCGATAATATATCATCGCCTAAATATTACTAAAATACCACCGCCCTAGAATATTACAACAATGCAACCTTTATGCTAGTGGGTATGAGCATAGGATCCGTCTTACAGTTTTTGACCGTAATACCGTCATGTATGAGTGTTTGCCAAAGTTCTTTTTTTCTTGAGAGTTTTTATATTATGAACGAGATACCAAGAATTAAAGTACTTATTTAAAGTGTAACACTCAACCACATGCACTACAAGAAATTCCAGTTTACCGACAGAATTTATTGACAGAAATGATTTTGTCACTAAATTTTACAATTACCAACAAAATACCTGCAGAATAAAAATTATTATTTTTCCTCAAATTATACCGACAAATTACCGACAATTTTTCAATTTCTGCTTATTTTCTGTAGGTATTACCAATAGTTTTAGATTCTGTAGGTAAATATTTTACCTACACCTTAAAATTTTCTTAATACTTACCTATAGATTTTTCTATAGGTAAACTGGTTTTTTCTTGTAGTGATGATAATTACATAATTAAATATGTATTAATTAATTAAATAAAGAAACGTATCTTTCGTTAGGAGATTTTAAATTAATATATCAATTATCAATGACCCAACTTTATATCTTTTTTTTTTCTTTGAGCAAAACCCTACTTTGAAACCTAGTTAAAATATTTGCTTACAATTATTTCTTAAAATCAGCAGGACTTTTACATCTAAGGCTAAACAGAGATTTGTTATTGACACTCACTGGCGTGAAGGTTCAATTCACCCAGTAGCGGATTGGAGGAGGATTTTTGTGTGGTGACTCAATCTAAAATAGCTCGGAGCTGGATCGATAAATACATATTTCGCGATTCATCTCCTCCACGAAACTCGGTGGGGTGGGGGCGGTGGGAGCCTTAGGGATTGGGTTCATCTTTATAAAAGATATTGTTAGCCACTCTTTGAAATCTCTCTCTCTCTCTCTCTCTACCCTTCTTTTTGGAGATAAGAATAAACACTGGACATGTGTTAACCTCTCGAATGTTCGTGAGACGAGATGAGGATTAACTACGTTCAGTTAAGATTTATTAATGAAGTTATTTGAACGTGTCGCCCAAGTGCACTTCCACTAGCAGAATTATTGAAATTTATGAATTCTAAACGAACATTAATCTAAATTAATAGTTCTTTTCCGGATAATTAGTAGTTGTCAGCATTTAAACATTTTAATTTTTTTAATCATAAACATGTTGAAATTAGTGTGATCTTAAACTAGTTAAATTATAGAGCCTACATCACACAGTATGTGAATTCAAACAATCTATTTGAATGAATATATTCTTCATTTTATACTTATTTCTCAAATGTTAGCAACTACTTAAACAACTAAAGTGTGATAGTTTTCAATTATAAACGAAATTTTTTTGATTGTATTGATAGTTAAATGAAAAATCAATGTCTAGATCAATGCTTGCATTGGTATGAAATGGAAGTTGAATTTTATAGAAGATCCATGGATTCGGTATAAATATTGGCAACAAAATATTACGGACATAATTTTCTATTGTAAATTATAATTTTCTATTATAGAATATGGTGGTATTCGAATACAATTAAGTAATCAAAATACAATACAGTACTGTAAATCTGAATTAGAAAATCTGAGTCGAAATAAATGATGGATACAGAATTTCTACACAATGAGTCGAAAATACAGCCCTTGTTCGTTTGTGTTTGTTTGTTTGTTTGAAAGGATTATTTCAACTTTTTAGCATTTTCAGTAAATTTTGCATTGATTTTTATGTCAAAGTTAAGTGTATGTTTGAATGAATGATCTGAGATTGAAATGTTATAGGCTCTAAAAATGAAATATATATATATATATATATATATTGGATTTGGTTTAAGTGAGACCACCATCCTAGAGTGAGACAGGATGGACTAATCATTTCCATTCATTTTTTTAAGGGTTGTGATTTTTCTAAATTTTTATCTTTTCCCATTTATTTTAATGCAATAAGGGTAGAATAGTATTTTCTATTATTCAGCGGTTTTTTGGTATCCTTTTGACTTTTAAAACCATTTTTATGGGGTGAGATTGAATCAGGATTTAATGGCGTTATTTTAGGAGGCAGATTTCTTTTAAATTTTTTTTTCGGGAATCTAGCATAGTTAGGGTTCTTTTACTACTTAGATAGCTATCAGATAATGTTTATTTAGTTGTTTTTTTGCAATGTTTATGACACTATCGCATAGTTGGGTATAATGTGCTCCATTTTACTTTTTACACACTACATAAATAGCTTCTAAATAATGCATAGTTAGTTGATATTTGTTTGCATAGTTTATTACATTTTGCATAGTTGGGTATTTGTAATGCATATTTAGTTTTTACACAACATAGATAGCTTCTAGATAATGTATAGTTAGCTGATTTTTGTTGCATAGTTCACGACACCTTGCATAGTTGTGTATAATGTAATCGCATATTTAACTTTTTTATACCGCATAAATAGCTATGAGACAATGCATAGTTAGTTGATTTTTGTTGCGTAGTTTTCAACTACGTAATATCTTATAGTTATATGTATCGTTTTATAAGTATCTATACATCGTCTTCTTCATGAAAATTATAGTTTTTAAGAGTTTGTTATTAAAGATCAGGTTCGAAGTTTTGATGTCTACTTCATCAATGATGCATGGAGTTTCTCTCCGTAATTGATGATTGTTCATCAACATGATTCAAGACATCATATTGATTTTCGATGTTTGTTTATAATTATTGCATTTTTTTCTCTGTAAAATCGAGAAAACGTCCATGACGATGAGAATGAAAATTGCCGGCGTGATGGAGATATGGCAAAAAGTGGATATGGAAATCGTTAATGATCCGCCTTTACATTCTCAGAACCGTTTTGGTATAATTGCATTAGTAACTAATATGTTTTGACAATATTACCTTTAGGGATTAAACTAAATGTTTAATGTATTATTAATCCATTTAAACATAGCGATTGGTTATTATAGATGGATGGTTGAGATTAGTCCACCGTGCATGCTATGGTCTCAGGATCCAACTATATATATATATATATATATTGAGATGGATCAAATGAGATATCCCCTAACCGTAATAGTCACAAACCGTTCCCATTAAATAATTGATTGAGATTAGAATGAATAAAATTACATTAAATTTTAATTTAATCACAAAAAGGATAATAATGTAAAATCACAATAAAATTTAACCTTCTTACATTAAATATGGATAGATAGAAATGGAAATAAAATCATGCAATATCAATCACGTTCCATACATATATCAATTCCATAAAAATCGTCATCAATCCCACAATCAAATCTCTCTCTCTCTCTCTCTCTCTCTCTCTCTCTCTCTCTCTCTCTCTCTCTCTCTCTCTCTCTCTCTCTCTCTCACACACACACACACACACACACACACATTCATAGTTCCACCATTAACGTACACATAATTATTATGACTTTAATGCATATTTAGAATATTATATATATTGCATATATAGTTATGAGACAATGCATAGTTAGTTGTTACTTAATGCATACATAGTTATAAGATACTACACAGTCAAATTTTATTTGGTGCATAGATAGTAATGAGATAATGCAAAATTAATTGTTGTATGATGCATAGATAGTCATGAGACAATGCATAGTTAGTTGTTGTTTGATGCATATACAATTATGAGACAAGACATAGTTAGTTGTTGTTTGATACATGTTTATGTATTGTTTGATGCATATATAATCGTAACATAATGCATAGCTAGTTATTGTGTGATGCTCGGTATAATGCATACTTGGTTTGAATAAAATGCATATTTTGAATACATATATTGCTTATATAATGGAAACTTATTGCATAATTATGTTCATTTTGTTGCATACGTAAAAGGAACATATTTGCATATTTAGAATCAATGTGATGCATATTTTGAAAATGAAAAATAACCTTAATCACGAGAGTTTAGTTATCTGATACCTAATCTCTTAAATCAGGGTATATGGAGAATCAGTTTCCTAAAAAAATTGTCAATAATAAAAGTTCAAAAATACCCCTTAATGAAAGGAAATAAATAAATAATCAATTAATTAAAAAATAGAAAAATCTCATTGTCACGCCCCAAATGGGACGCGACGACGATCCACAACTTAAATACAAATAACCAAACATTCTAGATGAATATCATCGAGAACCCAATGAAAGAGTCAATAGAAAGTGGAATAAAGGACAAGTACAAATTACAACTTAAAATCCACAATATCCATAATCCAAATTACATCTCCGATATGATCTAAAGATAACAACTTAAGAGTCAAAGGGTCCTACGCCCTTGATTTACAAAACGGAATGAAAGGAAATACAAGAGTCCAACAACAAACACAAGAAAAGAGTCCAACAATAGCAACAAGAAGTAGTAAGTCCAACAAGCGGAGTACAAGGGCTCAATCCGTGGTCGGTTCAAAGATCTTCAACGAAGTCCTCATCTAAGGTTAGAAAACGGTGGGGATGAGACAGAAATCTCGGTGGATGGGGTGATGGGTAATGCAGTGTGGCGATATATATAGTTAATGCGAGAAAACAGTTATATGAAAACGCGTGAGTATGATGCATGAAATCACACACGATCCACAAGCGTCGTGATAAATATATTTAAGTAATATACTTATACGATTCAAGAAAAAGCAATTCATGGTCACACATGCACTATGTGATTCGATCAAGACATGTAGATTGCGTGCGGAAATGTAACGCCAATCCCATGCAAGACAAATAATGGTTGCAAGACGGATTTGTAGCGCCAACCAATGCAAAACAAGTAGCGGTTGCGACGGATTCGTAGCACCAACCAAACGGGTCCGATAACTCCGGAATCGTGTGGATCGACAAGCCCGATTCTTCGTTCTTCCTTGTAACTCCCAGGCGGGATGGTCAAGACCGGTCACCTTATCGTTCCATAGGCAAAGACAAAATCCACGGTGGAGGTTGCAAGGCTCGGATCTGTCATAATCATGATTATACCTCAAGTACTACGACCCGCTTCCCTTGGACAAACTCCGTCCCTCGTTGCGGGATTAGGACGATGGGGCGGAAAAGTGGAATAGCAGCCGAGCTGCCCGGTTCTATCCCCGATGTATCCATTCCGATTGTGAGCTCGACACACCAAGTTGACTCAGCAGAAAGTAATTACAAGTACATGCGATCAACCAGCAATGATCAGTATGATTGATTGAGAGAAAAGCGATTCGGAAAATTTTTGAAAATTCACGAGTAGAAATATGGCGTTGGTGGAGTTATTTGGATGAAGATGATTATTGGAAGGATAAGCAATCTTTTATATCTTGAAAGATTAGGTGGAACATAAGTCCCGTTATAGCTTCAAAACCGCAAAGGCAGGGAAGCCCAGCGATCGGGTATTAATCGACCAAAGCGGTCCGATAAGTCAAGAGGTTTTTGAGAAAATAAAATATTTTAATTAAATCTCCAAGTCAGAGGGTCCAGGACTATTTTAGTAAAAGGGAAAATAATTTGAGTTAGGTCCTTTATAAAAGAAAAATTACAATTTAGCCCCGTTTTGTAAAAACCAAAACTTTTAGGATTAAAATTGAATAAATAAATATCCCGACCTTTAAAAATTATGAGGTCGGTTACTAAATTCTCCAAATTGTCCAGAGATTCAGGTTTTAAAGTTTTGAGGTCGAGTTTTTATAAAATTCTCACATTGGCCCCAAATTTGTAAAAATTGTCATTTGGACCTTAAGTTTAAAATAATCGGAACTCACAAACCGGAAGGGCTTTTAATGTGATTCCAGTTGGAAAATGTCACTAAGGTTAGTGCGATATTGGGACAAAAGCAGTTTTTAAAAGAAATAAGTGTAGGTCCTTTAACTTTTGAAAATATTAGTTTTGTCCCATTTTGAAATAATTGCCTTTAAGACTTTTTAGGGGTCCAATTGTTTTGAAATTTGAACATTGGGTCCAAAATATAATTAAGTTATAGTTAAATTAGTATTTCCAGGTGCATGGGCTGCATAAGTCCTGGAAATTTCATTTGGGTCCTCAAGTTTAGTATTTTACACATTAGTCCCTCAATTTTAGTAAAATTGCTTTCCAAGCCCTAATCACTTGGATTTATGGAATACTTTTAAAATATGTAATTCCCAGTATCTTAAGAGTAAAATTTTCAAATTTTAAAGTTTAGGTCTGGTGCAGTTTTAAAATTGCAAAGTAGCCCTTAAACTTTCAAAATTTTACAATCTAGTCCTTGGGCTTTTAAAGGTTGATTTTATTTATCTTAAAACTCTTAAAACTTTATTAAAATGTCCAAAAGTCATTTTTGAACATGAGAACAGTCCCAAAAATCGAAATTTGCAGAGGGGTCCTTTAACTTTTATTTTCTTGCAATTTAGTCCACCAACTTTCCATTTTTACATTTTTAAGTCCAAAATTGAAATTTAATCAATTATGCTCGAGTTGTCCAGGTTATAAGTCATCCAAAACATAGATTTCAAAGATCATACACATGCATGTCCAATACATACAAGAATTCATCAAATTAAACATTAAATTGCACATGCATGCACCTAAAATTCAATAAATAGTAATTTTGAGCAACTCTTGAGAATTTTCATGACTTGATACATAAAATTGACATGCAATACATATATTATATATATCTCAAGTCTCATGATCAATTTTCTACATGTATTTTAATAAAAACACCTAATAGTTGGAAAATATTTTTCCACCCACCTTAAAATTGGAAATTGTGAAATAAAAGGATAAATTTCACAATTTTTGGATGAGGCTTCTTAGGTCAGCCCATAAGTCAAGAAATATCAAAAATTTGAAGTTAAAAAATGAGAGAAAAATTAAGGAGAAAAAAAGAAGGAGATAAGGAAATGAGAAGGACTACACTTTACCTGTGTAGTAGGTGTTTGGAGACTAGTTGAAGCTTAAAAATTGGAGATTTTGGTTCAACTCCAAAATCACCTAAGGTCAGCCCCTATTTCTTAAAAATGAAAAAGGGGTGTTAAAATTTGAAGAAAATAGGAGAAGAAGAAAAAGAAGGGCTCTAGTGTCCAAATCTTACCTTGTAGTCCAATTTCTCTAAAAATTACTCTTCAAGTCTTCTAAATTGATCACCATGCATGCATGTCTTCAAGTAGTCTTTTAAATACCTCAAATCAAAATTTCAAACTTAAATTAAGAAGAGAAGGTGATGAGTAGTAAGATATCAAGTTGAATTGAGGAATGAAATTTCTTACCTTAGAGATAGGGGTTCGAATTTTTAATTTGAGTAGGAAGAATGCTTGTTTTTGTTTAGATGTTTGAAGAAAGAAGGAGTGTTTGATGATATTAAGAAGATGTTCTTGAAGGTATGAAGGTATGCTTGAAGATGTGAAGGACTAGTGTTTGAAGATTTGAAGATGTGAAGAAATGGTTCTTGAAGGTTTGAAGATATGAAGAATTGGTGTTTGAAGATTTGAAGATGTGAAGAAATGGTTCTTGAAGATTTGAAGATATGAAGGAATTGTTCTTGAAGATATGGGAAGAAGCGTTTGAAGATATGAAGAAAGTGTTTGAAGATATGAAGAAATGGATGAATATATGCTTAGAGAGATGTTGGGGATTTTAGCCGCTTTTTTTGTGGATTCTTTGATTCGATTTCTTCAATGGACCGCCTATCTCTACTCTAAAGGGGTGATCGTATCACACTGCAATGCAATCTCCGAGAAGGGTTAGCAGGAAAGCAGCCTTGTTGATTAAAGTAAAGGACCGGGGTCTAGCGCTTTTGTTTTGTGGGAATACCCGCCTTTTAATATGGATATCAATGACTAAAGTCTCTTCCCACGGGCTAGGCACGATGATGGTCGTTGGTTCGAAACCAACTCATTTCGATGAAACAAGGGGCGGGTCTTTACCAACTTCAAAATATTCGAGAGAGAAGTTAGAGAAAATGGTTGAATGATGAATGTGTTGGATAAAAATGAATTTATTTTGATAAAACTAGGCCTAATGGCTGAAAATTGAGAGAGAGGGATCAAGTTTGGTGTCTTACAATTTGTCTCTTGCATGGAGACAAAAGGAGAGTCAAAGGTATGGGCAAATGATGGGTAAGGAAGGAATGTTGGGTGAGTGGGAATAAGTTGAGGAAAATAATATTAAAGAATTGGTGTATAAGATGATGTGTATAATGTTTGAATTAATGGTATAATTATACACAAGATGACTAATATAAGGTGTAAGTGTACAAGAGTTGGATGATATTTCTACTCAAAAATCATCACCATGGCCGTCCACTATAGGGGTATTATGGTAATTCTATTTTTTTTTTTGTCCCAAATTTGATGATAATAGATGAAATATATCAATCTCCAAAATAATTAGTGATTTCCTTGATCACTTATGAGTCTCATGATCACTTATTCTAAATCAAATTCTTAATTCTATAAGGTATAAGTCTCTAAAATAAATAGTCTCTTAAAATTCTAAGGTGACTAATAAATACACAAATAGTAATAATGATCAATCAAGTGATCATAAATGTGAAATAGAATTAATAAAGATCATGATCACAAGTAATTAAATAAAATAAAATAAAATACAAAATATATATATTATTAAAAATTACCCGTCAAAATGACGCGGTAAAATAGTCGATCAAATGTATAAACGACAATAAGGATCAATTATAAGCTCGGAAAAATCGGGGCTTCACACTCATCCATTAATTTTACTAAATAAATATTTGTGATTGGTCCATATTGTCTTACTCGAGACCCTGTCTCATTTGATTCAATCCTCGATTTATATAATTGTAATATATTATCTAGGTTCATGTGGTAGTGGTTTATTCTAGTAGTATAACATAGAGTTTAAAAATAAGAATATATGGTTGAAAATTATAAATATAAGATTGAAATGTGTTTTTCTTTTAGGAAAAATAAAAGTGAAATGAAATATTTGATGTGACATGTGATTAAAAACTGATTTGGGTCAGTGTTATGGATACATGTCAAAATTATAAGGGAGTTGGATTATACCCACTTGGATAGCATCTTATTACCCTTGTGTTACCTCAAGATCTCGCTGGGTAAGATCTCTAAGATCAGGTAGGGTGATCTCTTTAGCTGGGTGACTGGGTCTAGGTGGTCTGGAACTGAGGTAACTACTTGAGTTCGGAAAGAACTGCAAGATGAATACACGTCAGGCTAGCCGAAGCCATCCACACTTAAGATCCTCTTATGCTTAAGTTCGGTCGAGGTCTTTAGATTATAAAGTTCAAGTTAAATAATTGAGCCAGAAATACCAATTACATTATAATGAGTAAAATGAGGAATATTTATAGATGTTGGGGTATAGACGTGATTTTGCCTCATTGAGACGTGTCATGATTTGAAAGACTCAATGTATGAATGACAGGATGCTCGACAGTTTATGAGCTGGGTCGAAGTTGGATCGGTCTATGGGTCGTGACCCGTATAAAAAGACTCGGATCTTGTCTTGTTATGTCATTTTGGCTTCTTTTTAAAGGGAGAGTGGAGATTTTGGGTTTTCCCATATCATTACTACCTCAGTTTCTAGGTTATTTACTAGCCTCAAAACCATGTATAGTGATTCGTTCAACCGCTTGGCCAAGTTTGTCTTTTTTAAGGCAAGTTTTCTCTTACATGTATTTTAATTTCATTCTTCCGGGTTCGTGGTGTAAGATCTCACTACAAGAAAATCGTGATAGACACCACTACAAAGACAGCGGTTTTATGACTTTTTGCTGTCTTTTCCCATATAACAGCGGTTATTAAATAAACCGATGTATAATAAGTGCTGTCTTTTGACAATAAACAGCGGTTTCCCAGAACCGTGTGTATTGTTAAAAAATCCCCAAATCGACAGCGGTTTTGGCATCGGATTTTGGAACCGGGTGTCGGATTTCGCAACGGAGGAGGAGAGTTTTTCGGCGAAGATGGCGGCGGAGAGGACGGCCATGGCTAGGGCGTGGAGGGCGGGAATAGGGCCGAGAGGAACGGGCTTGGCGGAGGAGGAGGAAAATGTGGAGGGCGGCGGAAATGGCAATGTAGGCGGAGATGGAGGTAATGAGAAACGACCAAGTTGCCCCCAAAGCACTCGAGACAGCAATGAGGTGCTCAAGGCCCTCTCGCGACGAGGCTGGTTCAAGCTGGGACAGTTGAGCCCAATGGTACCACCTATTATCTAAAATTTCTTTCATTTTTAGACCCTTAACATTGCTTTGTTTCGCAATTTTTGCCTTGCTCATTGAATTTCCTTTTTGGTTATGTGATTGTAGTTATCTTGCCTAGCTTTAAATTGTTATGTTTCTGTTTGTTTAAGTGTTTTACCTGAAGAAAAATTAGTCTGATAAAAGAATTTTATTTTTGTACGTTTAAGTCGGTGTTTCTGGAAATGGAAATTAGGAGAATTAATGCAGTAAGGAAATTAAAATATTAAGATACAAGTTAAAATAATTGTATTTTTCCTTGCGCCTTTAGGACTAGCATGCGAGGTTAATCACCAACCACTTAAAAGGTTAGTTTCATGATTAATGCTCCTGATGGTCAGAAGGGAATTTTTGTGTATTGTAAGTTAACAATAAGTTTATTTCCTTGAATTCCATGTACTCTAGTTCATGCTTGATATAAGTATCTGTTGTATAGGAGACAGTGAAGTTGTATTTGCTGTGAAGTTGTATCCTGCTCGTGCTCCCCAAATTCTCAAGGTGGTGCAATAGATCAATTTGGGAAGTGTTTACATGTGCTTGAGGAAATGGTTTTAGCAAAACATGCCAACTTATCTTTCGTTTTTCATAAGAATTGTGCTCAAGTATGATATGTGTTAGAGATTTTTCTAACCGCAAGTTTACGGTGTCAAGTTTTAATATAGAGTAGTAAGGTTGTCGAATCCATGGGGAATAATTATCGAGTTATTGCTAAGTACTATAATATAGTAGTCTAACTTTATTTAGAAATTCAATAATTGATGGAGTTGATTATACTAAAAATACTAAAAATAAATTAAGACTGAAAATATCAATGAGTTTATCCAAATGATTAAATGAATTCTAGAGGTATGATGAATCTAGTTATCCCTTATGTTGTCAATATGGTTTATCAATCATCAATTATCAATTTATAAGTCAAGATTTCTACAATAATCATTCCCTTTCTCAAGTGCCAATGATTTTAGATTCAATTGGGAAATCAATATCTCTATAAAAATCACCAATTAAAATCTCAATAAAAGCTATGAATCTTGATAAATGACTTCAAAGGATTCACAAATCTCTCAATTCTATGAATTCCCATTATGCTATTCCAAGGTCATGTATTCAATTACTCTCTCAAGTGTCAAATCAAATACACCAAGCAATCTAAATTATTGATCAAGTAATTTAGAAGAAATAGATCCAAATAGCACAAATAAATTGATAGATCTAGATTGACAAACCACAATCTCAAAACATAAGTTCAAACATAGATTACATCAATCCTCTAGAATTATAAAGTTTAGCTCATAATTAAAGAAAATGAATCCATGAAAATACAACAATACATCTTACAAGATATGAAGAAAGCAACAAAATAAGAACAAGAGTTGAGGATCTTCTCTATTTCTAGATGATAAAAGCCTCCAATCTTCTTCTCCAAATTCTTCTCAAAATGCTCAAATTCTTCTTCCTTGTCTTGTAGCTGTTTTATTGCCTTCCCAAGGGTTCCAAGATGCCCTAATTTCAAGCCCCAAGGATGGTATTTATAGTACACAAAAGTCCAAGAAGGGGTAGGTGAACATAGGATTTTCCGCCCGGCGCGCTGCGGCGCCCGCCCACTCTATCTCCAAATATCGCACGGCGCTGCGGCCAAGCATGTATTCTTGGCGCTATCATCAGCGACTCAACTACAATCCGCCCGGGCGCTGCAGCGCCGGGCGTTGGGCGCTGCAGCGCCCACAAGCCTCCGTCCGTCCATCATGCTGTCGCTGGCGCTGCGGGCGCCAGGCGCAAGGCGCTGCTTCGCCCGTCCTGGCCAAAATGCGATTTTTCCTTCTTTATACGCGATTTCTTCTTTCTTCAAGCCCTTTTTCACCGTTTTCTTCATCTCTCGGCTACCAAATCCGTATTGACTCTACATCGACTCTAATTGAAATAAATAAGACTCTAACAACTCTAAAAACACCCAAAATAAAACCAAATTCTACTCTAAAATATCAAATAAGTTCTTGAAAATACCAACTTAACAAATACCCCAAACTTAAGCTATTGTTTGTCCTCAAACAATTATAACTCCAAAATGAAAGACAAACAATACAACAACACAAGCAACTACAAAACTCCATAAACCAATAAAATTTGTCTAAACTCATTTCACTATCAATCAAGCATGCATTTTAACATTGTGATCAAAAGTGTTGAATATTCATGAAAATTCCGTTTACATTATTCAAATTGATTTACGCAATCAAATGTTATCAAGATGATCCACTTCTAAGTATCAAAAGATAATGACTACCGGATTCCATAGGCTTGTTATTCACACTAATCTCCACTAATGTAGGCTAATATAACACATGGATTAATAGGACTTCCAAAGCTTGTAATGTGGTTTTAGGTCGGGTAGGAAAATTTAGGACTAAGTGGCTCAACTCACCCAAACACACAATTACCTCTTCAAATCACCAATTGCCAAACAAAATGACTACCTTCACTTTTGTTGAATTTTCAATTAATCTCCTTTACGAGCCTCTATTTTCAACATTTTTTTTTCGAGACCCCAAACTTGATCTTTTGCATATTTTAACACATGGGGTTTCATTATTTCTTTTCTCGGCAACTCCATGCGAATGAACATCTACCTTACTTATCACATCCTCCTCACCTTCAATCATTTTGTGTGTATGAGTGATGAGTAATTAGGATTTTCACATATAAGCTCAAGGTAAAAAAATTGGTTGCCAAAGAACAGTTTAATAGGCTCAAAAGGGGACACTAGTGAAATTATATCGCACAAGGGTAGTCATTTTGGCTCTAGCTTTTATTCAAAGATGGCCTAAATCATTTCCTTATGTTATTTCACCTAGATTTCGCCTCGATTAGTGATCAAACAAGTTCTAGAATCCGGTGGGATCATACAAGCAACACTCGACTTCATTAATCATTTTCAAATAAGTTAACAAAATTATGCATAAATATGAAATCAATGAAGCAAAATATAGATCATCACTTAAAAGCATGCTTTCGTGATAGATTCAACTCGTGATCAACAAATCTACTTAGTCATGTAGTTCTATAGTTCAACAAATTACCCGACTCGACTCAACTCATTTTTTTTTATATCGGACTACGTACGACTCAAAAGACACAAAAAGACACAAATAGACACACTGATTACACCCCCAAACTTAAATTGAACATTGTCCTCAATGGAGAGTGAGAAAACTTCCCCGATAGCCGGAGCGCCTAGGACTCCTCATCGAGTCGTGTGGTGAAAAATGAGCAATAGGACCGGTGGTGGTGGTATTGGGAACTCGAAATCGGGGTGTGTCGACTATATATCCGGGGCCGATTCGGTTGTGCTCATTCTCATATTCTTCTCGTGCCGCTCCGTGACGTTGCTCGGCCTACAAAAGCCCTTCTCAATTCTCGTACTTCGCGAACTAGTGTCTCGAAGGGTTGTTATCGTGATGTGAGCGTCTAGAACGAGAACGCCTTGCCGAACCGGATGGAGTGTCTACATTCTCGTGGTTGGGCATGAGTGTCATGCTCAATAGCCGGTAGGCATATTCGGGATCAAGAATATACCCCGCACCTTCGGATTAGGGCACACCGCCCGCCCACTCGTCATAAGAAGCAATAGTAGCCGAATCGATGGATCCCTTAGGATTTTCCAATGGCTCGGAGCTATACCATGTAACACCGTCCTCTTTACATAACCCACAAATTAAACTCGGTAAGATTAGTCCCCCCTGTTTTGG
Organism: Rehmannia glutinosa; assembly: GCA_016081115.2. Lineage (NCBI taxonomy): Eukaryota > Viridiplantae > Streptophyta > Magnoliopsida > Lamiales > Orobanchaceae > Rehmannia > Rehmannia glutinosa. The sequence goes on from CM071930.1 coordinate 55,350,983, forward strand.
GTTGTAGCATTTTGTTATGAAGGGACCTTGCAATAATTCTTGGTCGAATTGTATGTCAAGAACTATGGCATATAGAAGATGAGCTCGTTCTTAGTTACATCACTAACATGCTTGGTTGGTATCAAGTTGTTGCATATGAAGTGGTACCAAGCTCGCCCATATCGACTAAGACTCGTCGTGTGTGGAAAAGCAAGTAGCACCTCCCACAACTTTTATATGACGCACCATAGTTCCAGCCGGCATAAGGTATTACAAATCTCCTCCATACTCGGTGGTTGCGAGATAAATTCAACGTACGGTGAGTGATCTACCTCCGGAGTCCATAATATTCTCTTATCGCCTCTTTGAATGAGTGTATACCTTGTTTACTCCACGCACGAAAACCTCGAGTTATAGCCATTTTTGGTCTTTGCATTTGCATAAAACTCTTTGACTATATTCGGTGCGAATGGTCTAGGTTGTGCACAAAGTTTTTCCCATTGCTTCGATGTATCATTTGTGCAAGTTCACCATCATTTGCCCGGTTGTAACCCCGTTCCCGCGGTTATGCTCTTTGTGCTTAATTTCTCATAAAAAGATTTTGTGCCTCTAAGCTACGAAACGACTAGTATCATAATCCTCGGAGGTACTCGCCACCTTTTTGCCCTTGCTTGCATTCTTTGTTCTTGGCATTGTGATTGATTTGAAAATCACCGGAAAATGACACAAGCTACATAGCACATAGGGACGACAATACGAGTTAGTGGTTAGAATTTTGCAACAACTCAAGAATTATGCATCTTTGTCATCAATTCATGATCAAATAACCTTTAGTACACAATGATGACAAGTTAATCAAATGCCTAGGTGTAATATTTTTCATTGAGGCATTTTAACAAACACCTTGTAGGCATATATGCAAAGAAGAGATGTTCACCAAATTTGAAATTCAATTCATGCCCATTTTTCAACACCAATCAATTCAAGCACAATATTATCATATATCATCACAATTTATCAAAAATTTATCAAGAAATTGAAATTATAATGATATTGAAAATTCCCACATTTTTAACCTAAGCTTGAAAATTTGAAGAAAAATGGTGTACAATTGAAGCTCACTTACCCAATTGATGTAGAAGATGAATTTGATGATTAAGTTGCTCAATTGCCCACTTGAATGGTGTATAAGTGAATGCTAGGTGGGATTTTGTAGAAGGAAGAAATAGGCGTGTGTGAGAGTGTTTTGTTTGTAAAGAGAAATGGGTCGTGGTTCAGCCCTTTAATATTTCCCAAAGAATCACCGAGTAGCCGCAATACCGCACACTCCGTCTCATGTCGCTCACCATGTCTCGGCGCGCGCTTGGCTCCAGGGGCTGGCCAGCAGTCCCTACCAGATTATTTTCTTTTTTTTTTTATATATTAAAAATTTCAATTTAATCAAAAATTCAAAATCACACACAAATTAATTTACACAAAAATCACACCAAAATTCAAATAAATACACACCAAACTAAAAGAAAATAAAATCACACAAAATTCGATCACACGAAAATCACCGGGTTGCTTCCCAAGAAGCGCTAAATTTATAGTCGTTAAGGACTCAACTATTCGGACTCAAGAAATTTCATCACCAAGTGGAAGGTTTAAAACCTTCCTTGCTTCGCGTTCCCAAAATAATGTTTCAATATTTGTCCGTTTACTTGGAACGAATTCCCATCGTTCCTCTTAACTCGACGGCACCATATGGAAACACACGTTCAACCACAAACGGTCCCGACCATCGTGATTTAAGTTTACCCGGAAAGAGTTTCAATCGAGAGTTGAACAATAACACTTGTTGGCCGGGTAAGAATTCACGCCGCAAAATCATTTGATCATGCCATTTTTCGTTTTTTTTCTTATACATTTTGGCATTTTCATATGATTCTTTGAAATTCTTCCATTTCGTTTAATTGAAGTAATCGGTTTTCACCGGCCTCTTTCAAGTTAAAATTCAATTTCTTAATTGCCCAATAAGCTCGATGCTCAAGTTCAACCGCAAATGACACGCTTTACCAAACACCAATCGATACGGTGACATACCAATGGGTGTTTTATAAGCGCGGCGATAAGCCCACAAAGCATCATCGAGCTTTTGTGCCCAATCCTTTCGATTAAAACTCACCGTTTTTTCAAGAATTTGTTTCACTTCACGATTGGAAATTTCGGCTTGACCATTAGATTGAGGATGGTAACCAAGCGCAATCTTATGACGCACACCAAATTTAGCAAGAAGATTGTTAAATAATTTATTACAAAAATGCGTACCTTCATCACTTACAATAGCCCGAGGAGTACCGAACCGAGTAAAAATATGCTTGTGCAAGAATTTGAGTACTACCTTAGCATCATTCGTTGGTGTAGCAATCGCCTCAACCCACTTGGAGACATAATCAACCGCAAGCAAAATGTACAAATTTCCGAAGGACGCGGGAAATGGTCCCATAAAGTCTATACCCCATACATCAAACAATTCCACCTCCATTATGTTTGTCAAAGGAAGCTCATGACGCCGTGAAATATTACCAACCCTTTGGCATCGATCACAAGTTTTCACAAAGGCATAACAATCCTTGAATAATGTTGGCCAATAAAAACCAGATTGTAGTACCTTTGCGGTTGGGTTGGCGAAATGTCCCCATAAGATGATGAATGACAATGTTGAAGAATCTCTCCAATTTCTTCCTTAGGAACACAACGGCGAATGATAGAATCCCGCATCTCTTGAACAAGAACGGATCATCCCACAAATAAGACTTGACATCATGTAAGAATTTTTCTTTTGGTGTGAAGTCAAGTCCGTGGCAAAACTCCTCCCATGAGGTAATTAACAAAATCTGCGCACCAAGGTAATGATGTCTCGCACGCATAATTTGTTCATCAGGAAATGATTCTTTTATTGGACTCTCAATCACCTCGTAAGGTTGCTCAAGGCGGGATAGATGATCGGCAACCCCATTCTCGCTTCTTTTTTATCTCGAATCTCAATATCAAATTCTTGCAAGAGCAAAATCCATCGAATTAATCGAGGTTTTGCATCCTTTTTGGAGAAAAGATATCGGATTGCCGCATGATCCGTGTAAACAATCACCTTTGTACCCACCAAGTATGCTCGAATTTATCAAATGCAAAAAACTACCGCCAACATCTCTTTTTCGTGGTGGTGTAGTTACATTGCGCATTGTCCATGGTCCTACTTGCATAGTAAATAGCTTTAAAGATTCTGTCTCGCTTTGACCGAGAACAAAGACTCCACGCATAATCACTTGCATCGCACATGAGCTCAAATGGTTGAGTCCAATCCGCACTATCATAATCGGAGTGAAATGAGTGCCTTTTTATCCTGTTCAAATGCCCGCAAACACAACTCATCAAAGCAAAAGATAGCATCTTTTTCAAGGAGATTACAAAGTGGTTTAACAATTTTTGAAAAATCTTTTATGAATCTCCTATAAAATCCGCATGCCCTAAAAAAAGCTTCTTATGCCTTTCACATTTGAAGGTGGGGGTAACTTTTCAATAGCCACAACCTTCGCCTGTCAACTTCTAAACCCGTACAAGAAATACGATGTCCAAGTACAATCCCTTCTTTGACCATAAAGTGACATTTTTCCCAATTAAGTACAAGATTAGTTTCTCACAACGTTGCAAAACCATAGATAAGTTATGCAAACAATGGTCAAAAGAAGTACCAAAAAGGAAAAATCGTCCATAAAAATTTCCATGATTTCTTCAACCATACCATGAAAAATCGCCATCATACACCTACGAAAAGTAGCGGTGCATTACATAATCCAAATGGCATCCTGCGAAATGCAAAAGTACCATATGGACATGTAAAAGTAGTCTTTTCTTGATCTTCGGGGCAATGGCGATTTGATTGTATCCACGAATAGCCATCAAGAAAACAATAATATTCGTAACCCGCCAACCCGTCCAACATTTGATCAATAAAGGGGAGGGAAAAATGATCCTTACGAGTAGCTTTATTCAATTTTCTATAGTCAATACATACTCGCCATCCCCGTGATACAGTTCGTGTAGAAATTAATTCATTGTTATCATTTTTCACAACTGTCATACCTCCCTTTTTAGGGACAACCTGTACCGGACTCACCCATGAACTATCAGAAATGGCATAAATTATACCTGCCTTTAGCCACTTTAAAACCTCATTTCTCACGACTTCTTTCATTGCGGGATTAAGTCGTCTTTGGTGTTCAATAGATGGTTTATAAGATTCTTCCATTAAAATTTTGTGCATTACAATGGAAGGACTTATACCTTTCAAATCAGAAATATACCAACCTAAGGCCGACTTATGTTCACGAAGCACACGCAACAACTTATCCAATTCGGATGAAGATAATGAAGCAGAAACAATTACCGGGTAAGTTTTATCTTTTCCCAAAAATGCATATTGAAGATGTTAGGAAGTTCCTTTAGTTCTAAAGTACCTTTCGGAATATTTTCAATATTGGCATTTTCTAATGCTTCCTTTAGTTTTTCTTTTACAATTTCTTTAGCCTCAAGGGAAAGAATAAACTCAAGCAAATCAATATCATCACTATCTTCCTCATCACATTTCATTATTGAATTAATCAAACAATGTTCTAACGGATCTTTTAAATCTTGTTTTATAACTTCCGTTTGATCACATTGTTCGATTTTATCAATAAAATGACATGTGTGAGGTTCCTCTTGAAATTTCATTGCTTTATAAATGTTAAAAAGTACCTCATCATCATTTACCCGTAATGTTAACTCTCCTCGTTGCACGTCAATTAAAGCTCGCCCCGTTGCTAGAAAAGGTCTCCCAAGAATCAATGTCATTTCATGATCTTCCTCCATATCCAACACCACAAAGTCCATAGGAAATATGAATTTATCCACTTTGATCAACACATCTTCAATCACTCCTCTTGGGTAGGTGAGTGATCTATCGGCTAATTGCAATGTGATGGTGGATGGCGTTATTTCTCCAAGGCCAAGTTTCTTGAAAGCAGACAACGGCATAAGATTAATGCTAGCACCTAAATCACAAAGAGCTTTATTAAAATAAGAATCACCAATAGTGCGAGGATAGTGAAACTCCCGGATCTCTTAATTTTTGTGGTAGCTTTCTTTGCAAAATGGTGCTACACTCTTCCGTGAGATTGACCGTCTCATATGCTTCCAACCTTCTCTTTCGACATCACATCCTTCATGAATTTTGCATAGTTTGGCATTTGCTCGAGTGCATCGGCAAAAGGGATGTTGATGTGAATTTTCTTGAATATTTCCAAAAACTTGGAAAATTGAGCGTCAACTTCTTCTTCTTCAAATCTCTGTGGAAAAGGAAGAGCATTTGGTAACACATTATCGGAATTGGAAATTGGTTTTACCTCAATTTTTGCCTTTTTCGATTGCTTATCAATGCCTTCTTCATTTTGGAGTGTTTGAGCTTGCTTCCCGGTTCTTTGGTGGCATGAGCGGGCATCTTTGGTTCATCATACTCCGTCCCACTTCTCAACTTAATGGCCTTGCAATGTTCCGTGGGTTCACCTCGGTGTTACTTGGAAACGTATCAACTTTCTGTTGTGAATTAATAGCCGTGGCCAATTGACCCACATGTGTCCCCAAAGATTTGAGATGACTTTCAATTGTTGTAACCCTTGAACCCAGATTTTCTATGTTAGAATCGGCCTTGTTCATCCTTGCTCTTGATTCTACAAGGAATGAACTAAGTAATTCCTCCAAAGATGGCTTTTGTTCTCCCACGTGTGTACTCGTACTTGCTTGATTCTGATATCCCGGAGGTGGTTGCAACACATTTCTCGTATTGCTATACGAGAAATTTTCATGATTGCGAAGTCCCGGATGATAATGTGTTGGCAATTGATTCCCTCTATTGTTGAAACCCCGATTATTCACATAATTCGCTTGTTCCGTATCGGGATTCACAATTTCTTGACTTATCTCCATGACTGCCTCCGATTGTTGTTTCCCACCTGGACTTAGTGTAGCAATTTGCTTTGACAAGGCGGAAATTTGAGAGGCCAATGCGGACATAGTATCAAGTTCAAGAACACCGCAACTTTTCTTGGCGTAGATCTTTCGAGATGGCCATTGATAACTATTGGCAGCCATTTCTTCGAGTAAAAGCATGGCTTCACTTGGAGTTTTAGCCATCAATGTACCTCCCACGCAAAGATCTATAATAGTTCTTGAATGCCCATTCATACCATTGTAGAAATATTGAACCTTTTGCCAATCTGCACCCGTGTTGTGGACACCTCCTCAATAATTCTTTGAATCGCTCCCAAGCTTCGTAGAGTGGCTCAAAGTCGAGTTGATGAAATTGAGCAATCTCACTTTTCGATTTGCGTGTCTGTCTTACTAGGTGGAAAGAATTTTGCCATGAATTTTTCGGTGAGATCATTCCAACTAGTGATACTTCCAGTGGAAAGGTTTGAAGCCACTTTGTCAGCCTTTATCACGAAGTGAAAACGGAAATAACCTCAACCGAATAGCTTCATCGGGAACCCCATTCATTTTGATAGTGTCACATATCTCAAGAAAAATAGCCAAATGAGCGTTCGGGTCATCTACGGCACTTCCCCAAACCGATTTTGTTGCACCATGTTTATTAAGGCGGCTTCAATTCAAAATTGTTCGCATTGATAGGTTGGCGAACAATGCCCGAATAGTTTTGATTTGTGGTTGGTCGAAAATAGTCCCGAATGGCCCTTTCCGGTGGTGCAACAATAGGTATGCGGTCTTCATCATCACCGATTCCTCGCCATTTTTGTGAATTCGATTCTTCGTGCGGCTCTAATATTTGAAGCGTTCTTTCAATTTCTGGATCAAATAAGATTAAATTAGCACTTTTATTTTTCGCATCAACAAGAAAACACAAAAATGACAATGACCCTATTGTAACAAAAGAAACCAATCTAAATTAAAGTAAAACTACTAACTAATAATATTAGCGCAAATAAGATGAATTATTCCCAAGAACGGTGCCAAAAACTTGTTAGAGATTTTTCTAACCGCAAGTCTACGGTGTCAAGTTTTAATATAGAGTAGTAAGGTTGTCGAATCCACAGGGGAATAATTATCGAATTATTGCTAAGTACTATAATATAGTAGTCTAACTTTATTTAGAAATTCAATAATTGATGGAGTTGATTATACTAAAAATACTAAAAATAAATTAAGACTATGAAAATATCAATGAGTTTATCCAAATGATTAAATGAATTCTAGAGGTATGATGAATCTAGTTATCCCTTATGTTGTCAATATGGTTTATCAATCATCAATTATCAATTTATAAGTCAAGATTTCTACAATAATCATTCCCTTTCTCAAGTGCCAATGATTTTAGATTCAATTGGGAAATCAATATCTCTATAAAAATCACCAATTAAAATCTCAATAAAAGCTATGAATCTTGATAAATGACTTCAAAGGATTCACAAATCTCTCAATTTTATGAATTCCTAGATTATGCTATTCAAGGTCATGTATTCAATTACCACTCAAGTGTCAAATCAAATACACCAAGCAATCTAAATTATTGATCAAGTAATTTAGAAGAAATAGATCCAAATAGCACAAATAAATTGATAGATCTAGATTGACAAACCACAATCTCAAAACATAAGTTCAAACATAGATTACATCAATCCTCTAGAATTATAAAGTTTAGCTCATAATTAAAGAAAATGAATCCATGAAAATACAACAATACATCTTACAAGATATGAAGAAAGCAACAAAATAAGAACAAGAGTTGAGGGATCTTTCTATTTCTAGATGATAAAAGCCTCCAATCTTCTTCTCCAAATTCTTCTCAAAATGCTCAAATTCTTCTTCCTTGTCTTGTAGCTGTTTTTATTGCCTTCCCAAGGGTTCCAAGATGCCCTAATTTCAAGCCCCAAGGATGGTATTTATAGTACACAAAAGTCAAGAAGGGGTAGGTGAACATAGGATTTTCCGCCCGGGCGCTGGCGCCCATCGATCTCGCCCAGTTTCTCGCACGGCAGCCTGGCGCCGCCCCACTCTATCTCCAAATATCGCACGGCGCTGCAGCCGCCTATCAACAGACTTTCAATTCATAATCCGCCGGGCGCAGAATGCCGGGCGTTAAGCCGCTAGCAGCGCCACAAGCCTCCGTCCGTCCATCATGCTCGTGGTCGCGCCAGCGGCCAGGTTCGGGCGAGCTGCCGCCCCCGTCCTGGCCAAAAATGCGATTTTTCCTTCTTTATACGCGATTTCTTCTTTCTTCAAGCCCTTTTTCACCGTTTTCTTCATCTCTCGGCTACCAAATCCGATTGACTCTACATCGACTCTAATTGAAATAAATAAGACTCTAACAACTCTAAAAACACCCAAAATAAAACCAAATTCTACTCTAAAATATCAAATAAGTTGCTGAAAATACCAACTTAACAATATGTGTTTCAATTAGGAGTTATATTTCTTTTCTTACCCCTAATCTAGCTCTTCTATTGTACACATACGTGCAATATACCTTATTTTCGCTGATTGTGTACTCTAATAGTTGTGACAAGATCTTTTGCAAGATACTTATATTTTTATTCATGTTCTCAAGCTCATAAGAGTTTAAGCATTCAAATCAAAATTCACTTAGTCTTTGGCTGAAAAGTGCTAAAGTGGCAAAATGAAAGCTAAAAATTTTGTTCCCTCTTGGGTTCGTTGCTAACTCAGTAGAACATGCGAGGGTGAAACTCTTATATTGCATCTAAAATCAATGACATGATAAAAATGATTGTAGCAGAAAATAAGATTTATTTATCGCATTTCAGGTACACATGGATACATGTATGGAAAAGCAAAATAAACTGTGTTCTCTCCAAATTCCCTTTTTCTCCCTTCATGGTCTGAGGGGGAGCATTAATTGGAGACCTTGTCCCTTAATTCCTCAATTAACATCCTGGAAAAAGTTCAGTAATTTAGACTGCTAGATTATGAATTATGACACTGTTTTTATTTTGTTGACAGCATCATCTTTAAGTTGCCATTAATTTATGGTATTGTGTCTCTTGACCAAAGTAAGAAAAAAATGCTTATTAAGAAAAATAAATGCTTCTTATTTCTTTGATCTTGAGAACATTATTTTGAGGGTGATTTTCCACATTTGCAGATAAGAGTTAGTTTTATATATCCTGATTTGAAGGCAGTGGGGTTGTCTATTTGGTGGAGAACTTTGTGATTCAACCTTAAAGCAACCGAGGGGGAGAACGGTAGGTCTACCACAAATTCGTGCTTGTAATTTAATGTTTTATACCTTGAAGTGCAGAATATGCTTTGTACCAATTTCTTTGTGCAACATTGAAGTGCAATTTCTCATGATATTTTTTTTTTTTTTGGGCTGCAAAATGGTTCAACTACCCATTGCATAAGTAACCATTCTTTATTGTCTCAAATTTAAATGAAATTTTGTTGGATATAGAGTTTTCAAATTTACTGTTTATGATTATACATTATTTTTCCCCATATAGATATCTTTTGAGCCCGAAGGAAATTTTCTTTAATAGAAATCTAAGAAATGTCCTGCATGTCATGTTGATTTGTTTTCAATTATTCTTTGATGTGCATTATATTTTTGAATCAAATGGTTTTCCTTTCATGTTATAACGTAATGTCTTTTTTTTTTTAGTATGTGTTGTGGGAAAAGTGTGATGTCAGTATCTAATTCATGTTTCAAGCTGAGAGTTGATAATTCTCTCACAGACAAGTGCGGGCAAGTTCCAAATCGAATGAGTTACCAGTTCAAGGAGAAGAAGATGAGAAGACTTCCCCCTCGAGAAGAGGAGTGACGTGAAGACTTCCCTCTCGGGAAGAGGATTTCGATTAATCCAGTTAACTTGAGTAATCTGCCTTAAAAAGCAGCATCATTGAAGAATCCACCTGAGAAGGGTATAAAAAAACTAATTAAAGGAATAAGATTTGTGTAAACCAGTTTTGCCGCTATATTTAATAACATGCAACTTCTTTAAAACTCTTTTTTTTTTTTCTTTTTAACTTTGTTGAGAAAGCGAAAGGACCCTTTTTCAGAATTTTCTCCGGAATTTTCTTCTTAAGTGTACTCCGCTTGTTTGGGTTTGAAAATGACATCATTGGTGACTTTAAATCATATTTAAATAAAAAAATCATCTCATAAAAGATGAACATTGACCTTATACTCTCGATCTGAAAAAGACGAGATCATTGCCCTCAGTTTGAAAAATACTTATTAAAGTGGGAAATGTTATTCAAATCTGAAAAGAATCGTGAAGGTATGAAAATACACTACTACAAAAATGCTGATAGAGACGTGTGGAGAGCCTGAGGCCCCACTTTAATGGGGCACGTGCCCCCATGTCATTTTTTCTTTTCTTGTGTTTTTTAAATTTTTTTTTATTTTTTACTTTTAAAAGCTAGTAATTAGGTTAAAAAGGCAAAGTGTGCCCCCAATAACTTTTTTTTGATGTAGTTTATGATTGTACATATTTTATTTTTGATGTGGTTTATAAATGTATTTGTTTTGTGCTCCCATGTAAAAAAAAAATTTGGATCCGTTCTGTAGACAATGGTTTTAATCCGCTCTCTATTAGTAAAATAACCGCTGTTAGAACCACTGGTGTTAAAAGTCTAAACTTTTGACAGTGGTTAAGAACCGGTGTCGTTTTCTTTAAAGACACCGGTTTTAAACCGCTGTCTTAGAGATAAAATATCCGTTTTCTAAGACCCTGATGTTAAAAGTTTATGTTTTTGACACCAGTTTAGAACCGCTGTCTTTTGATGAATGGACATCGATTATTCACACCGGTTTTAAATTGGTGTCGTCTAAAGACACCGGCTCGAAACCGGTGTCTGTGGTTAAAAGACATCGCTTGTTCACACTGGTTTTAAACCGGTGTTTTTTAATTCAAAGACATCGGCTCAAAACCGCTGTCTTAATATTTTTAGAAGCAATTTTAAAAGGATTGATTATTTTTGCAATGACAAGTATTCAAAGCCGATGTCCGACATATCAAACATAACCGATGAAATCCAATTCTAGCAACCATCATAAATTCGCTACCAATTAAACATGAAATCCAATTACACCAACCAACAAAAAATCCACTAATACTAAACTCACAAGATCCAAAATCCAACAAAAAGTACTAGTAGCGAAGTTTCCTTTCGATAACACAACTACAAATTCATAATCTAATTCCATCAACCAACAAAAAGACTATATACATTCAACTAAAGGCAACAAAATCCAGATGATCAACATAGCTCCTGTCATTCAATCTTTCAAAAATGTTCTAACTATCCATGAGAGCATCCATTCTTTTAAGACGAATAAAATAGTACAACAACAATCAAACGGTTATAAATTGTATAACAAACTAATTGTATAGATGATAAAAACAATGACAATGACATTGATGATGATGATTATGAGGGATCATTTTCCATCAGAAAGAAGTTCTAGAAATTATAATTATGCAATGATATAATTCGATGCATATGTTGTAGGTTGTATACACTATAGCAAGGTATAATAGCCAAATGAAATACTGATGCTTGCAATATGATAAAAAGCTAACTTTTTTATTTAATAAGAAAGAACCTAGTTCTAATTTATAAAGAACAGAACAATTCAATTCCATATATAGCTTGTTTGCTAGCTAAATATCAGTGTTCTAAAAATCGTTAGGCGCTAGTTGGGCGGTAGACTGGGGCCTAGCGCCTAGGCGTAGCCTGGGCGGTGTTAGGCGGGACCTGAGCGGGATTAGGCGGGATCTAATTGGAAAAATAACGTAGACGGACAAGGAGGGCCTAGCGCCTAGGCGGGCCTAATCGGAGCTAGGCGGGCTCTTTTAGAACAGAGCTAAATATATCCACCTTAACTTTTAAACTATTTTTTTTCTTTTTCTTTAAAAAAAAGGTAACTAAATTCCGTAGCATGTATCCACTATATATATATATATCTCCATATTCACCTAAGAAATACAAATCCCAATTAAAATTTAACCAAAAATCAACCCAAGAACTGAAAAATGAAGAAAAGTCCAATAAAATATGTATTTCCCTGTCTTGTAATTGCTTCACACACACACACACACACAATTACAGAGACACACACAACACACAAAACTCAAGGGGTTACTTGTAATTTTGAAAGAAATCTGGGTTTTTGCCTTTTTGGAAATGAGACTGAACATCAAGGGTAATTTTTGTAATTAAACCATAGGATTATACTGATTGCTGTGTTAGTAGGAACAATAAATGGAAAAGATTTAGGCACATTAGATATTTCATAGTCTAGTAAACATTAACAGCAGACTATAATGTCTATCATATATGCCTTGTTGCAGATGACAAGAAACATGGAAGAATACAGATCATTCAGTTTGCTAACAACAATTCGATAAATGTTTGGAGCATTATGAGAAGGGCAAGCGAATCGCTCTTTGCGCTTCACTCGAGGCTCCACGATAACAATTATTCAGTTAATCGGAACGATAGGCATCACGCTAAGACCATAATAATGTATTTACACAACATATTAGACTTCACAACACCAGGATATCAGAGCAAATAATGTGGAGAAAGTAAGCAAAGAACTTGGATATGAAAAAGTGAAATAAGAAAGAAAAGGCCTCACAAGGGCACACCACAAATAAATTCGAAAAAAGCACAAAATGCATCACTTCGATCTATTATTATCAAAGAGTTTCAAAATTCAAACAATTACATCAACTTTAGAATTATAGTCAACGAAGATTATAGAAACTATCTTTCTTAAATTTCACTTTTCTGAAAGAATAGAAGAACAGAAGTATATATGTCCATATTCAACTCCAAAGACAACTCATCCATCAAGCTCAAACTTACAATTTCATTCAAACATTACAACATAATCTCAAAACATTATTTCTACTACAGTTAAAACAGCTTAAAAATAATATCTGGAGATCATCTTCTTCACAAAAGGTCCAAGTTGAATTATTTTAAACAATGATTCAAAAATCATACTATTCAAGAATGGGTATCGCACACACTCGCAAACATTAGGGGCCCTGTGGGTTATCCTGGGGAAGCCCCTCCGATGCTAAAGTCAAGACGGTGGACGAGAGAAATAATAAAGTAAATGAAACTTGTAAAATAATGCGTAGGAGAATAATGAATTAATTTACTTACGAGATAATAGGAGGAACCTTTTTATATCTAGGAGATGTGCCCCATGGGCCGTGTAGAGAATTTGGCCATGGGCCAGTCCACGAGGAGAAAACGGTCGCCAGGCCAAACCCGGACTCCTTTGGGCGGTTTAATTAAGTGTCTGTTAGGAAATTAATATTAAATAAACAAATATAAATTGAATTATATTTAATTAATGAAATACCATTTTGTCCCCAACATAAGCCCCCCGGTCTTTGCGGTCATGGGTGAAGCAAATCAAGGAGCTAATCCGATGTAGAAATATTTGGCTTGTCTTGTAGTATATGTTATCTTGCCTTTAGAGAATCTTTGACCACTTTGCACAGGGGACAAGGCTTGTGACCATGTCTTTCAAAGATAAATTCTCTCTCTCTACCTCTCAACTTTTGAATTTTTTTGCTTTGTAGAAGACTTAGGAAATTTCTTACAAGTGAGAGGTGAGGTGAGACTTGAGGTAAGACTTGAGTTAAGAGTTGATGGAGAGGTGAAGTGCATCGCACTGAGAGAGAGAGAGAGAGAGAGAGAGAGAGAGAGAGAGATGAGATCCGTAGAGGCGCTGGGGTTCCTCCATGGAGTGGGCAAGGGCGCCCCTTGGCGTCCTCCCGGGGCGCCACAAGAGGGCACCGGGTGCCTCTCTAGCGGAGGATGGCGCACCCCAGGAGGCGTCCCGAGCCTCTCAATCCATTTTTCTTCCCATTTTTGTCCGTCTTCCCCAAGTTTTAAAGACGTTTCAAACCATATCCCGGATTCTGGTACTTTTTCCATTCCGCTTGGAGGCTGGGGTGTTACCGGGAGATCTGTTTCTGGTTCATTCATTCCACGTCCCAGCTTCTCCATAGAGTTTGATATTTCTCCCCTTGCTCCAGACTTGCGTTTTGATGGTGATTAGAAGGTAGAGCTTGAGCCGGATTCGAGCTCAAGTAGTGAGTCTTCTGAGGAGGAGTCCGAAAGAGAGAGTCTTGAAGAGGTCTGCCCCACCAAGTATCAGCATAGGCCTCCTCCCCGGAGCCGAGTAGTTGTCCCGGGAGAGTTGGCCAGTCGAGTGACTTCCACTTGTCTTCGCAGTCTGCGTGAGTGGCTTGAGCTTCCTTCGACTTTTGTGATGTTAGCCCCGGGTTCGGGCAACAGGCTCACTCATCCACCCGAGGGCTTCATCACAGTATACCTTTACAGCTTCTCAGTTAGCTTCGTGCTTCCTCCAGATGCTTTCCTAATCTCGATCCTTAGATCGGTGGGACCATGTGTTGGTCAGTTGGTCCCTCGTGCCTATGCATGTATGCGAGGTTATCAAAGCATGTTATGTGCATTGGACTAAACCCCGATTTTAGATGGATTTTATTCCTTGTTTTATGCCCGAAGGTCTCCGGTGACTCTTTCTTCCACTTCTTCCCATGTTCTCAATGCATGTTCCTTGATGGATTTTTCTCTCCGGTGGGTGGAAGGAGGATTTCTTCTATGTGAAGGATTATGGTTGGGAGCTTCCTCACCAGTGGGTTTCGGAGGTTAAGGTTGCCCGAGGCACACCCGCTTCCCGGAAGGAGATGGCGGAAGCTTATAGGTCTCGGGACTTGTTTAAAAATCTTCTTAATGTTAGGGAGTTCTTGGGTATCCCGCCTTGCTTTACTTTTTTATGTTTCTTCCCACTTTACTTGTATATTTTGACTGGTTCCTTTTTCTGATATTGCTTATGCTTGCTTTTCAAGTAAGGAGAGTTACAACATTGCGAAGTTGATGGCCTTTAAGAAGAAAAAAAATGAGAAGGCCAACGGGAAGTCTGCTGCTGGCGAAAGCTCGAGTGTCCCGCCTCAGAGTGATAGGCCGTGCCCTTCTCCCCATGAGAGTGAGAGGCACTCTTCCCGCCATGAGGGTAATAGCGCTCGGCTCACGCTCCAATGATCGTGCGATGTTGCTCGACTCCTCATCCTTTTGTAGGCCCTTCGAGAGGGAAGAGACCGAGGATGGAGACCCGAGTCGCCGCTTTCGAGAGTGTTGGTCCCGAGCTCTCTTCTCCGGTGGAGTGAACCATCGTTAGGGGATCCATCCCATTGGGACTATACTCGATTATGACTTGGGCTACGCCGATGCCGATGAGTCCACGAGTCGAAGATGGGCGAGGTCTTTCTCCGCACTTCAGTCGGCGCCCATATGCTAGCTTAGGAGAGGTCTAGCTCGATTGAGGCTTACAGAGTTTCTCCGGAGTATCGCTCCGAGTTGTTGCAGGAGTCTTCATTCTATTTTGACAGAGCTATTCACCATTTCCGGAAACTTCTAGGGCGGAGTGGGAAGGAATCTAGCGAGTTGATCGACATCCTGGACTGCGGCATTTCGGATGAGGATGAGAGAGAAGTTGAGGCTTTGGCGGATCTTCCTGACAACGCCGGTGGCAATGGAGTTGAGCCTAGAGAGACTGATGTTGCTACCAGAGATAATGCGCCTCCTTCTTGATTAGTGATAGTCTTATTCTGGCTTGATGGCCTTTGATTCTCGCCCACCAGTTCAGGGCTTGATTTACGCATTCGGATGTTTCTTTTTATGCACTTGAATATTTCTCCCTTCCTCTTGATCTTGAGATGTTTTGTTTCCCTATGGGGCTGGATGATTCTTCCATTTTCTTTATGCCTATTAGTTTCCCTTTGCCATGCTTTACTTATGATAATTGCATATGATTTCTTGCGGGAGATTAGACTTTACATTTTATTTTAACACCAAGGGGCGCCCTTCTGGAACTCGGAAGAGGACGGCCTTCCGGAGCCCGGAAGGAGCTTTCCCCAAGTCATTGATCTACGTAGTGATTTGATATAACTTTTTTGTAGAAGACTTATTTATTTTCCACGTTGAGGTGGATCTTCCCTCTCTGAGGGAAGTCTTGATTTTTCAGAATAGCCAGGGGATATCGGTGTTCAAGGTTAATATGTGCCATCCCGTGAGTCCTTGAGGTGTCCTTCCGAAGCCCAACGGGCGCCCTTTCGGGGCTTGAATTCAATATTTGATAAATATTTGGTACATGAATTCAATATTTAATGTTGAGTATTTAAATTTTAGGTTCCATATAATTATGAAAATTTATTTCTACAATAAATATTTTTTCTATATTTTAGGAAATTAATAACAAAACAAAATTTGTCCTCTTTTTCAAACCATAAATTCAGTTTCTAAGAATTTGGTAGGATATTTATAATTTAGTCATTTTTATATTCCATCATATAAATTTTGTTATTAAATTGTGAACTTTTTTCCTATAATTCAGATTATTGTTGTTTTTAATATTTTGGAAATAATTAATAACAATCAAATTACAATCATATTACCATTGTATATCATTTATTTATGTCACGCCCCAAACGGGACGCGACGACGATCCACAACTTAAATACAAGTAAACCAAACATTCTAGATGAATATCATCGAGAACCCAATGAAAAGAGTCAATAGCAAATGAATAAAGAACAAGTACAATTACAACTTACAGTCCACAATATCCATAATCCAAATTACATACCCGATATGATCTAAAGATAACAACTTAAAAGTCAAAGGGTCCTACGCCCTTCAGTTACAAACCGGAATGAAAAGAAATACAAGAGTCCAACAACAAACACAAGAAAAGAGTCCAACAACAGCAACAAGAAGTAGTAAGTCCAACAAGCGGAGTACAAGGGCTCAATCCGTGGTCGTTTCAGCATCTTCAACGAAGTCCTCATCTAAAGGTTAGAAAACAGGTGGGGATGAGACAGAAATCTCAGTGGATGGGTGATCGTGTGCAAGTGTGGCGATATATATAGTGAATGCGAGAAAACAGTTATATGAAAACGCGTGAGTATGATGCATGAATTCACACACAGTCCACAAGCGTCGTGATAAATATATTAAGTAATATACTTATACAGTTTGGGAAAACAGTTCGTGGTCACACAGGCACTATGTGATTCAGGCAAGACAGGTAGGATTGCGTACGGAAATGTAACGCCAATCCCATGCAAGACAAATAATGGTTGCGGTACGGATTTATAGCGCCAACCAATGCAAAACAAGTAGCGGTTGTGTACGGATTTGTAGCGTCAACCAAACGGGTCCGATAACTCCGGAATCGTGTGGATCGGAGCCGATTCCTTCGTTCTTCCTTGTAACTCCCAGCAGATGGTCCAAGACCGATCACCTTATCGCTCCACGGCAAAGACAAAATCCACAAAGTGGAGCTTGCAAGGCTCTGATCTGTCATAATCATGATTATACCTCAAGTACTACGACCTCTTTCCTTCGACACTCCGTCCCTCGGTTGTGGGATTAGGACGATGGGGCGGAAGAGTGGAATAGCAGCCGAGCTGCCGGTTCCATCCCCAACGTATCCATTCCGAGCTCGTGAGCTCGACACACCAAGTTGACTCAGCAGAAAGTAAATACAAGACACAGCATCAACCGGCAATGAGTATTATTGATTCAGTTAGATTCAGAAATTTTTTTGAAAATTCACGAGTAGCAATATGGCGTTGGTGGAGTTATTTGAATGAAGATGATTATCGGAAGGATAAGCAATCTTCGATATCTTGAAAGATTAGGTGGAACATAAGTCCGTTATAGATTCAAAACCGCAAACGAGGAAATCGCCCGCGATTGGGTATTAATCGGTCGAATCGGTCCGATAAGTCAAGGGTTTTGAGAAAATAAAAAAACTTTAATTAAATCTCCAAGTCAGAGGGTCCAGGGCTATTTTAGTAAAAGGGAAAATAATTTGGGTTAGGTCCTTTATAAAATAAAAATTACAATTTAGCCATATTTTGTAAAAACCAAAACTTTCGGGGTTAAAAATTGAATAAATAAATATCCCGACCTTGAAAAATTATGCGGTCAGTTCCTAAATTCTCCAAATTGTCCAGAGATTCAGGTTTTTAAAGTTTTGAGGTCGAGTTTTTATAAAATTCTCACATTAGCCCCAAATTTGTAAAAATTATTATTTCGGACCTTAAGTTTAAAATAATCAGAACTCACAAACCGGAAGGGATTTTAATGTGATTCCAGTTGGAAAATGTCACTAAGGTTAGTAGGATATTGGGACAAAAGCAGTGTTTAAAAGAAATAAGTGTAGGTCCTTTAACTTTTGAAAATCTCATTTTTGTCCCATTTTGAAATAATTGCCTTTAAGGCTTTTAGGGGTCCAATTGTTATGAAATTTGAACCTTGGGTCTAAATATAATTAAGTTATAGTTAAGTTAGTATTTCCAGGTGCATGGGC
Organism: Rehmannia glutinosa; assembly: GCA_016081115.2. Taxonomy (NCBI): domain Eukaryota; kingdom Viridiplantae; phylum Streptophyta; class Magnoliopsida; order Lamiales; family Orobanchaceae; genus Rehmannia; species Rehmannia glutinosa. The sequence continues at coordinate 55,369,440 of CM071930.1, forward strand.
TGCATAAGTCCTGGAAATTTCATTTGGGTCCTCAAGTTTAGTCTTTTACACTTTAGTCCCTCAATTTTAGAAAATTTACTTTCCAAGCCCTAAACACTTGGATATTTGGAATACATTTAAAATATGTCATTTCCAGTACCTTAAGAGTGAAAATTTCAAATTTTAAAATTAAGATCTGGTACAGTTTCAAAATTTGCAAAGTAGCCCTTAAACTTTTAAAATTTTACAATCTAGTCCTTGGGCTTTTAAAGGTTGATTTTATTTATCTTAAAACTCTTAAAACTTTATTAAAATGTCCAAAAGTCATTTTTGAACCTGAGTACAGTCCCAAAAATCAAAATTTGCAGAGGGGTCCTTTAACTTTCATTTTCTTGCAATTTAGTCCACCAACTTTCCATTTTTGCATTTTTAAGTCCAAAATTGAAATTTAATCAATTATGCTCGACTTTTTCAGGTTATAAGTCATCCAAAATATGGATTTCAAAGATCATACACATGCATGGCCAATACATACAAGAATTCATCAAATAAAGCATTAAATTGTACATGCATGCACCTAAAATTTATTAAATAGCAATTTTGAGCAACTCTTGAGAATTTTCATGATTTGATACATAAAATTGACATGCAATACATAGATTATATATCTCAAGGGCTCATGATCAAAATTCTACATGCATTTTAATAAAAACACCTAGAAGTTGGAAAGTATTTTTCCACCCACCTTAAAATTGGAAAATTGTAAAATAAAAGGATAAATTTCACAATTTTTGGATGACTTAGGTCAGCCCCTAAGTCAAGAAATATCAAAAATTTGGAGTTAGAAAAATGAGAGAAAAATTAAGGAGAAAAAGAAGGAGATAAGGAAATTGAAAAGACTACACTTTACCTTGTGTAGTAGGTGATTGGAGACTAGTTGAAGCTTTAAATTTGGAATTTTTGGTTCAACTCCAAAATCACCTAAGGTCAGCCCCTATTTCTCAAAAATGAAAAAGGGGTGTTAAAAATTGAAAGAAATAGGAAGAAGAAGAAAGAAGGGCTCTAGTGTCCAATTCTTACCTTGTAGTCCAATTTTCTCTACTAGTTCTTCTTCAAGTCTTCAAGTTTCACCACCATGCATGCATGTCTCCAAGTGGTATTCTAAGTACCTCAAAATCCAAAATATAACCTTAAGTTAAGAGGAGAAGGTGATGAGTAGTAAGAATTTAAGTTGAATTGAGGAGTGAAATTTCTTACCTTAAGATAGGGGGTGTTCGAATTTTTTGGTGTTTAAGTGGTAAGATTGTTTGTTTTGGTTTAGATGTTTGAAGAAAGAAAGTATGTTTGATGTTAGGAAGAAGATGTTCTTGAAGATATGAAGATGGGTTTGAAGATGTGAAGGACTTGTGTTTGAATATTTGAAGATGTGAAGGAGTGGTACTTGAAGATATGAAGAACTTATGTTGAAGATTTGAAGATGTGAAGAATTGGTGTTTGAAGGTTTGAAGATGTGAATGATTTTGTGTTTGAATATTTGAAGATGTGAATGATTTTGTGTTTGAAGATTTGAAGATGTGAAGGATTTTTAGAGAGAGATTAGAGAGAAGTTGGAGAAAAGGCTTGAGAATTAAAATGTATTGGATGAAAAATGAATTTTTTTGTGTAAAAATGCCATTATGGCCGTCCAAATGGGAGAGAGGGAGAGGAATATTTTGATAAATTTTTGTCTTGCAAATTGTCTCTTGCATGGAGACAATTAGACTAGTCAAAGTATGGACAAGGTATGGAAAGAGAAGGAATGTTGGGAAGACTCCAACATGTTGGGAAAAATAGTAATAAAGAATTGATGTATGAGATGATGTGTATAATGTTTGAATTAATGGTATAATTATACACAAGATGACTAATATAAGGTGTAAGTGTACAAGAGTTGGATGATATTTCTACTCCAAAAATCCCATGTTGGCCGTCCACTATAGGGTATTATTGTAATTCCATATATTTTTTTTTGTCCCAAATTTGATGATAATAGGTGAATAATATCAATCTCCAAAATAATTAGTGATTTCCTTGATCACTTATAAGTCTCATGATCACTTATACTAAATCAAATTCTTAATTCTATAAGGTAAAAAAGTCTCTAAAATAAATAGTCTCTTAAAATTCTAAGGTGACTAATAAATACAAAAATAGTAATAATGATCAATCAAGTGGTCATAAATGAAAAATAGAATTAATAAAGATCATAATCACAAGTAATAAACGAAATGAAATAAAATACAAAAAATATATATTATTAATAATTACTCGTCAAAGTGACGCGGTAAAATAGTCGATCAAATACATAGACGACAATAAGAATCAATTATATGTTCGGAAAAATAGGGGCTTCACAATTTAGGTATAATTAATGAGGAGGTAAATTTGGAGATCTACAAATAATGAAAAATCTATATATAACCTAAATATTTTTCGTCCTTTTTAGATTACTATAAAATATAATTATATTTTGTACAATAAATAAATATTGATTGGTTTTAAAAAGACATGTTTTAATAGTCAACCTTACCCAAGATCGCTCTTTAATTTATGTAATTTTTATTTTAGAGTAGGTCTCTGTAGACCGTCTTACGGATCCTATTCAAAAGACGGATCCCCAGCCCGACCGCGACCAGCCGCGCCCCAGCCCAACGCCCACCCGCGGCCCGCCCAACGCACACGCCCACACCACACCCAGCCCCCCCGACCGCGACCACGCTCGCGCCCACCCTTAACGCCCACCCGCGGCCCCCACCCCAACGCACACGCCCACACCCAGCCCCCCACCCATTATCCGCGCCCCCCAACGCCCACCCCCAGCCCAGACTCCCCACCCAACGCACACGCCCACACCCACCTGACCCCATCGTGAGACACGCCCACACCAAATTGACCCACCCCACCACCGCACCTCTTATTTAAAAAAAAAAATTGCTCCAGTGCGGATTTGAACTCGCGACCTTAATAGATTTAAGGTGGTGTTCTACCACTACACCACTAGTACTCATTGTGCAATTTTAGTATAATAATTTATATAAACTCATTCATAAATATGCCTGGTAATTAAAAAAAATGAAAAATGCCTATAAATGTAAAGGCTAAGAACTGAACTCAAGTCTATTAAAAAATCTTGATACATTATCTCAATAAATGGATACTTATAAAAGTGTTACTTTAACTACATCATATTTAGTTTTTATTTTTCCTCTTTTTTTGTTCCCAGTTTGTAACTGTAATAAGAAATATGATACTTTATCCTAACAAACGGATACTTTTACTTATAAAAGTGTTACTTTAACTATATCATATTTATTTTTTATTTTTTCTTCTTTCCTTCATTTCTAATTTGTGACTATATTAAAAAATATGATACTTTAAATCACGAAGGAAAAATAAATAAGACAGAGCTAAAGTAACACTTTTATGAGTAAAAGTATCCATTTTTTGAGATAAAGTGTCATGTTTTTGTAAATAAATCACGAAGTATGAATTCAGTACAGTGACAAAAGAAAATAAATATGACAGAGTTAAAAGTATCACTTTTATGAGTAAAAGTATCCATTTTTTGAGATAAAGTATCACTTTTATGAATTCAGTACAGTGACAAAAGAAAAATAAATATGACAGAGTTAAAAGTACCACTTTTATGAGTAAAAGTATCTATTTTTTGAGATAAAGTATCATGCTTTTTTAATACGGTCACATATTTTAATATAAAAAATCTTATTTTTGAATATATAAGAAATAAAGTGTCCATGTTCACCTTAAAAGTGTCATATTTCTTATCAAAAGTATCACTATTTTAATATAAAGTATCAATTTTTTTCCAGGGAATTTAAAATTTTAAAATGTCATTGTCCATCATGAAAGTATCATAATTAATATCAAATGTATCACTATTTCCAAAGATAAGTATCGCTTTTTCAATGTAAAAACATTAGCTATGAGACTAGAATGAATACATCAAAAATCTTATTTTTGAATATGTAAAAATTAAAGTATCACTGTTCACCTTAAAAGTATCATATTTCTTACTCAAAAGTATCACTATTTTCGGATAAAGTATTATTTTTTATTCAGAGAATTTAAAATTTTAAAATGTCATTGTCCATCATAAAAGTATCATATTTAATATCAAATGTATCACTATTTCCAGCATAAGTATCAGTTTTTCAATGTAAAAAACATTAGCTATGAGACTAGAATGAGTATATCAAAAATTCTTATTTTTTGAATATGTAAAAATTAAAGTATCAATGTTCACCTTAAAAGTATCATATTTATTACTCAAAAGTATCACTATTTTCAGATAAAGTTTCACTTGGTATTCAGACAATTTAAATATCTAAAATGAAGGGATGATAATGAAGCTTTATATCCATGGTTATATTCATTGTTATACTAAATATGCACAATAAGCACCATTGGTCCAGCGGTAGAATAGCACCTCTCTTTGGTACAGACCCCGGGTTCAATTCCCGGTGGTGCAAATTTCTTAATATTTTAAGTAAGAGGATCCAACCATTGGGTGGGGCGCGCGCCCAACTTGGGTTGTAGTTGGGCCCAGCGGGCGAGTCGCGGGCGAGGCGGGCAACTTGGGCAGGCGGCCCAGTGTGCAAGTACTTGTATAGATGCAGTTTTTTTTTTTATGCGGGCGGGTCGGGTGGGTGGGGATCCGTAAGACGGTCTTATACAAGTTTTTGCCTTTATTTTATGTGATTTTCATATATTCCTTATTTAAAATTACACATTATTGATTTTTAGAAAATTACATTAATTATTACTTTCCAAAATTATGTATATTTTCAAAGAACCAACAAAACAAATAAATGTTGATCGTTTTTAAAATGGAATGTTTTAATAGTCAATGTCAAAAGCCCATAATCACTCTTGCCAGTTTTTTTTTTTATATTTTGATTTAATGTGTTTCCATATCTTTCCAAATTTAAATTATATATTGCTAATTTTCAAGAAATCAAAATAATTATCACTTGCTAGTTCTTTTTATATTTCAATGAATCACATATATAATAATTGAAAATCTATATATCCATACATAGCAATTTTCCTTCTACTCTCATAATGTTTCGAAATAATATGTTATTAGTTTTGTGTTATAATTTTTATTATGTGACTTCATACTTGCATTTTAAATAATATAGTATTGATATATTAAATAATTGATACCATAATGTTCGTGGTTAAATACAAAATTATAGTTAAATACAAAATTAGGGATATCAAAATACACACGTAGTTTTTAAAATTGTATATAAATTAATTAAAAATCGATAGAGTATTAAAATCATTCAAATATTGAAATATTTTCCTAAATTAAATTATCTATTACTGATTTACAATGACTACTTGACATAAAAATTAAACTTTCAGGGAATCATATATATAATGATTATGTTGTAGAATCTATATATTCCTCTACTAGATCATCGTTCTAATGTCGAAAGGTATCAAAAAATACACCACCATATTTAGTTTGCGTTCTAATATCATAATGTTCTAAAACAAATTCAAATAAACATCATAATTTTTTTGGTTAAAATATAAGGTAATATTAAATAATGATTAATTAATATAAAAACTGATACAATAATAATCATGGTTTAAATCAAAAAATCTCAAAATTAAAATACACAATCTTTAAAATCATGGTTAAATTAAAACTGACAAAACGATAAAAACACTATTATTCAAATATAGAAATATATCAAATGAAATAACATAAATTATAAGCATTCAATTGGTCTATAAAACTATTTCCATAAATACTCCTTATGGTTGGGCTATATATGTGTTGACATTGTTCATATTCATTTTCATACAGTTCACTTTTATATGAGAAATCATCTTACGAGCAATTTAGGGGATGTATGGATGTGTTTCCAAGTCCAATTTCCAGTTTCTAGTGTTGGAAAATGAATTTTCAAACTTTATTGGTTTTCGTGTGAGAATTGAGAATATGTTTGGTTTGTTGTCTGAATTTCTATTTAAAAATGAAAATATGTTTGGTTAAGTATTTTTGACATAGATTTGCGTGATTGTAGTATATTTTTGACATCGTTTTGCGTGATTGTAGTGTATTTTCACATAGATTTGCGTGATTGTGGTGAAAACTTGTTTGGTTGTATTTCCAAAAGAATCTTTCCATAAAAAATGAAAACTGAAAATGACTTTATTTCTATTGAGAATTTCTTAAACAAACATAATTTCATTTTCTGGAATAGTTGGAAATTGTCACGCCCCAAACGCGACGCGACGGCGATCAATCACTTAAACACAAATAAACCCAACATTCTAAAAAACGATGCAACAATCCCAAGTGAAACAAGGTCTAAAGCAGTTAAAAACTACAAGTACAACAAGATTACAACTACATCCCAACAACTTAATAGCTTACAAGTCTTAACTAGGAATAAAATACACATCATATCACAACTTAAGTGTCAAATGGGTCCTACGCCCTTCAATTACAAATTCGTAATTTCAAAGGAAATAAAAGGGTCCAACATTAGAAAAATAAAAGAAAATATTCCAAAGAACATAGATAACGATAGGAAATGAGTTCAACGGGCGAGCTTGAGAGTTCAATCCAAGGCGGGTTCAAACTTTCTTCTTCGACAAAGTCATCTTCTAAGGTTAGAAAACGGGAGGGGGTGAGACAAAATCTCGGTGGATGGGGTGATCGTGTGCAAGTGTGGCGATATATATAGTTAATGCGAGAAATTTAGTTGTATGAAAACGCGTGAGAGATGATGCATGAATTCACACATGATCATCCACAAGCGTCGTGAAAAATATATTTATGTAATATACTTATACAAGAAGAAAACTTGATTCGTGGTCACGCAGCACTATGGTTGAAGCAATCGGGAGGATTGCGTGACGGATTTGTAACGCCAATCCTATGCAAGACAAGTAGCGGATTTGCGCACGGATTTGTAGCGCCAACCAAACGGGTCCGATTAACTCCGAATCGTGTGGATCGACAAGCGATTCCTTCATTCTTCCTTGTAACTCCCCGAGTAAGATGGTCCAAGACCGCACCTTATCGCTCCGTAGGCAAAGACAAAATCCACAAGTGGGAGCTAGCAAGTGCTTGATCGTCATAATCATGATTATACCTCAAGTACTACGACCCGCTTCCCTCGACAAACTCCGTCCTCGGTTGTGGGATTAGGGACGATGGGGCGGAAGAGTGGAATAGCAGCCGAGCTGCCGGTTCCATCCCCGACGTATCCATTCCGATTGTGAGCTCGATACACCAAGTTGACTCAAGCAAAGTAAAAATAAATACACGTTCGTAGTCAACCAGCAATGAGTATATTGATTCGGGAAGCAGTTCATGAAAAGTTTTCGAAAATTTGCATAAGGTAATTATGGTGTTGGTGGAGTTATTTGGATGAAGATGATTATCGAGAGGATAAGCAATCTTCGATATCTTGAAAGATTAGGTGGAACATAAGTCTCGTTATAGATTCAAATCGCAAGAGACGGAAGTCGCCCGCGATCGGTATTAATCGGTCAAGGCGGTCCGATAAGTCAAGGAGTTTTTGAGAAAATAAAATATTTTAATTAAGAACTGAAGTCAGAGGGTCCAGGGCTGTTTTAGTAAAAAGAAAAACAATTTGAGTTAGGTCCTTGATAAAAAGAAAAATCAGAGATTTAGGTAAAAACCAATACTTTTGGGGTTAAAATTTGAATAAATAAATATCCCGACCTTGAAAAATCATGAGGTCAGTTTCTAAATTCTCCAAATTGTTCAGAGATTTAGGTTTTTTAAATTTTGAGGTCGGGTTTTTATAAAATTCTCATATTGGCCCCAAATTTGTTAAAATTGCCATTTCGGGCTCTAAGTTTAAAATAATTGGAACTCACAAACCGGAAGGGCTTTTAATGTGATTCCAGTTGTAAAATATCACTATAGTTAGTGGGATATTGGGACAAAAGCAGTTTTAAAAAGAAATAAGTTTAGGTCCCTTAACTTTTGAAAATTTTATTTTTGTCCCATTTTGAAATAATTGCCTTTAAGGCTTTTAGGGGTCCAATTGTTATGAAATTTGAACCTTGGGTCCAAGATATAATTATGTTATAGTTAAATTAGTATTTCCAGGTGCATGGACTGCATAAGTCCTGGAAATTGTATTTTGGTCCTCAAGTTTAATCTTTTACAATTTGGTCCCTCAATTTTTATAAAATTACCTTCCAAGCTCTAAACACTTGGATTTTTTGGAATACACTTAAAATATGTTATTTACAGTCCCTTAAGAGTTAAAATTTCAAATTTAAATATTTGGGTCTGGTACAGTTTTGAAATTTGCAAAATAGCCCTTAAACTTCTCAAATTTTACAATCTAGTCCTTGGGCTTTTAAGGGTTGATTTTATTTATCTAAAAACTCTTAAAACTTTATTAAAATATCAAAACATAATTTTTGAACCTGATTTCAGTCCCAAAAATTGAAAATTATAGAGGGGTCCCTTAAGTTTTATTTTCTTGCAATTAAGTCCACCAACTTTCCATTTTTGCATTTTAAGTCCAAAAGTTGAAATTTAATCAATTATGCTCGACTTGTCCAGGTTATAAATCATTCAAAACATAGATTTCAAGAGTCATACACATACATATCCTTCTCATACAAAATTTCATCAAGTATAACAATAAAGTGTGCATGTATGCCCTATTTTTCGATAAATCGCATTTTTGAGCAACACTTGAGAATTTTTCCAACTTGATACAAGAAAATAGCATGCAATACATAATATATACCTCAAGTGCTCAATAACAAAATACTACATGCATATTTTCAATTTAAAACACCTAGAAGTTGAAAGGATTTTTCCACCCACCTTAAAGATCGGTTTGTTGGTGAAAATTGGATAAATCTCTCTCGATGAAGGATGACTTAGGTCAGACCCTAAGTCAAGGAATATCAAAAATATAGGAGTTATAAGAATGTGGTTAAAAATTTAGGGAAAAGAAGAAGATGGTGAGAAAATTGGAAATACTACACTTACCTTGTGTAGTGAGTAAAATGTGACTAGTAATGGCTTCCAAGTATAAGGTTTTGGTCACCCTTAATGTCAACCCACAAAGTCAGCCCCTAAAACTCCAAAAATGAAAATGGAGTATCAAAATCTTGGAAAATAGAAGAGAAGAAGAAAGTGTACTAAAAATTCCATTTCTTACCTTATAGTCCAACTTCTTCACAATTTTTCTTCAAGATGACTAGTCTCTTAACTTCTTCAAATGTCTTCTAGGTATACCTCAAAATCAAAAATCAAACTTAAATTAGAAGGTGAAAGAGGTGAGCTAGAAGGTATAAGAATAGATTGAAGAAGAAAATTTCTTACCTTGTGTAGTGTATATGGTTCGAATTTTTGAAGAAAATGGGAGATGAATTCTTGAAGTTTTGGTTAAGTGTTAGTGAAGAAGATGAAGAATAGGCAGAGAGATGTAAGAGGATTTTTAGAGAGAGAGAAGAGAAATTACAAGACTTAGAAGAATTTGGTGTTGGTGAAATGAAATGTGAAGGATAAAGATTTTGTTTTGTTTTGATTAAATGATAAGTTAGAGTAATAATTGAGGGAATTAGGGAAGAAAGTAATATTTAGGTATCTTTATTAGGGACAATGGGCCAAAATGCTAAGCTTAGGGGGAAATTTTTAATTTGGTCTTGTTTGACCAATTAGATGATTGAAATGGTGAGATTAATTTAAGATGTAGGTTTGAATTAATGGTGTAAAAATACACAAAATGTACATGTACAAGAGTTGGGAGATATTTTTACACCAAAAATATACACTAATGTCGTCCCTAAGGGTATTTTGGTAATTCTATATTTTTTTTCCCAAAATTGATGATAATAGATGAATAAATATCAATCTCCAAAATAATTAGTGATTTCCTTTATCACTTATAAGTCTCATGATCCCTTAATCTAAATCGAATTCTTAATTCTATAAATTATAAATCTCTAAAATAAATAGTCTCTTAAAATTCTAAGGTGACTAACAAATACACCAATAATAATAATGATGATCAACCAAGTGATCATAAATGCGAATTAAAATTAATAAATTATTATGATCACAAATAGAATTTAAAAGAATTAAATGCAAAATATATTTATCATTAATATATACCGTCAAAGTGACGCGGTAAAATAGTCAAAATAATACAGAGACTATACGAAACAAGTACATGATCGAATATAATCGGGGCTTCACAGAAATTGGAAAATTGGATTTGAAAACAATTCCATACATAACCTTAGCTTTCAAACTCAAAAAAAAATGGCTCCAATGTTAACCCTAATCAAAGACTTGAATATGATCAAAATACAGTGGGCTGTGAAACTCCACCTTGTGCAACTTTATGATAAGCCAACTTACAATGAAAAAATACAAATTCATATTCCGTGCATCACACGGGTCAAAAACTAGTAGAACATAATAAGAATGCAATGATTGAAACCAATAGAACATTAAACATAACACACATGAAAATATAGAAAAAGGACCCCATGTCACTCTGTCCACTTTAAGCTTTTTTAACAGTGCAGATGAAAAGGTGCTAATCTTTTAAGCTTTTAGTACAATCCCAAAGTTTGTTTTATAGTTGGTAATAATATGTAACCATTTGTGCACCTAACCCCAACTTCTTTTGCATAAATACTTGCTAGTGAACCCATTTATATCAACATTATTATGCAAGCAATGTGAAAAAACACTAGTAAAACTGCAACCTCAGGTCAAAGGAAGAAACATAATTTACCGCCCATTGTTTTTTACCCTGTCATGTAATTAGGTGCACAAACTAAATGATATTTACAGTACACAAATCAAGCAACTAATCTGAATAATTAAAAGTATAAACACAATCTTTTTCCAGTTCTTATTAAGAAATAAGAAAAATATCAGCACATAGATAACATCTTTACCCTATTCATTGAGTACATCTTAATTAATTTATATTTACAGAAAACTCAAGAATTATTACACAACATCAAAATGAGTGCAAGCCCAAAAAATATGCTGAAATAATAAAGCACATAAAATGCAAAAAGGCAAACAAAAAAAATTAAAAACCTTAAAACCCTTCAAACTCAGAGAGACAAAACTAATATACATCGAGTCCGATTCTACTGCTAAATGAGTTATAACTTAAATATTTAAAACTCTATTAGTGTTCAGACCCACTTTAATAGGGAAAATTACAATTTTGGTCCCATAACTTTGGGGGTGTCAAAACTAGTCCCACTCGATTTTACTTTTTCAAAAACATCCTGTAATTTAAAAATTATATCAAAACTAGTCCCACTTGATTTTACTTTTTCAAAAACACCGTAATTTATAAATTGTATCAATTTGAGGACAAATCCCATCGCCGATTGGAATTTTCGCCGGAATTGGCCACGTGATAAACATGTGACTGAATTTTGGGGATTTCTCACCCTCTTTGACACGGTGGAAATAAAATGCTAACATGGAAAAGAGATTTGGAGGAAAAAACACTCGTCATCACCATTTCCCACCAAAAACATGCCCAATTACAGGTGTTGACGAAGTTTTTTCCCCTCCAAATCTCGGTGACGAGTTTTTTTCCCCAATTATCTTTCCACGCTGGCATTTTATTTCCACCGTGTCAAAGAGGGTGAGAAATCCCCAAAATTTCGTGTCACGTGCTTATCACGTGATGAATTCAAATAAAATTCCAATTGGCGGTGGGATTTGTCCTCAAATTGATACAATTTGTAAAATTACAGGGTGTTTTTGAAAAAGTAAAATCGAGTGGGACTACTTCGATACAATTTGTAAATTATGGGGATGTTTTTGAAAAAGTAAAATCGAGTGAGACTAGTTTTGACACCCTCAAAGTTATGGGACCAAAATTGCAATTTTCCCCACTTTAATACTAAAGTACAACAACATATTATATATACTAATAATCTACACCTATAGTATGGAATAAAAAGCTCCTCTAGTTGTTACACATCGAGTCCAATTATACTACTATATATATTGTCTGTAATTATCACAAACCTAGATTTTCATCTTAATATATATCCTATTCCTACACTTTCATCAAGCCGTCATGAATGAATTTTGAGGATATATTCAAATTCTGAGGACACATTTAATGATGAGAATCAAGTTACTACGTACCATTATTTCATAAAGCTATTTTGAAGTTATGACTTAAATATTTAAAAATCCATTAGTGTTCAGACCAATTTTAATGTTGAAGTATATTAAATCTGAGAGTAAAGAAACATAAATATGAAATTTAAACTATGAACTCAACTCATTTTATTCATTCAATGGCAGTGTATATATGTACACAGAGAGAAACGACTTTGCTGGTGTTAGTTTTGAACTAACAACTTTACTAATTGTCTAACACTTTGTTAACTAACATACTTAACTGAAAATTAACTGTATCTCAATAAAGTACAACAACATATTATACATGCTAATAATCTACACCTGCAATAAGGTATAAAAAACTCCTCTATGAGTTACACATTCAGTCCAATTCTACCGCTATATATATTGTCTGTAATTATCACAAACCTATATTTTCATCTTAATATATATCCTATTCCTACACTTACATTGATACCGATACCGATACATTAAATTTTAAAACTAATACATACTAATAAGTTGTTATTACATTAATCCAAAGTTTGCCAAATAAAAAAATTGAGATTTTGAGGACACAATTAACAAACAATCGAAAAACAAGAAGAAATAACTCGGAATTATGAAGTATTACTTGATTTAGCTTAGGGTTTCAGGAAAAGCTGATTCTGGATTCAATCAACAACCAAATCAGGTTTGGGTGCCCTAACGGGCACAATTAATACAGATTGTGAACTTACCTAAAGGGCGGGGAAGGCGTCGAAGTAGAACGATCGGTGTCCTGAGTCGTTGACATGCGTTTTGGTCAACAAGCAAAAATATGTAAAAGGTTTGGCACGTAGAAATGTAAACGTGCATAATGTGTGTTTATTTCGGCTAATTCGCCTTTTTTGTATAATGCCGATGGGATTATTGGGGTCGGTCTTTCTTACGCTTCTTCTTTCTCTCTTTCTTCTTTTTCCTTTAAGTTTTCCCTCCATCGACTTTTTATACCCCTTCCAAGTAAGTGGGTTTACAATAGTCATCTTTTCACTAACTATTCATTAATTAGTAAAATAATTAAAGAAAGACACATGTCCTCTCTAACTGTGCATGTCACCAAATCTTGCCACTTGTCGACTTCTCTTTATAACTTTTCGACATGTGGCGATTTCGATATCGATAAAGTGTTAAGTATGGGCAAGTGATTACTTTATGAGTCCTGCCGCGCATGCGTTTCCGCCGAAATTTGGGCTCGGGCCTCGCGGCCGTGTTGCGGTTTGGGCTCGGTGAATGGGCGAGCCTAGTTCGTCGCGACGTGTCGTCGCGCACCATTGCTAACGCCACTCGCAGTCGCTTACTCGGATGTGTGTTGGATGATGACTTGGATTAATTTCTTCCATTTGCTCGGGTATCATCAAAGGCCCCCAAGTTTGATTCCGAGAGAAGAATTTCTCAAGTCGGAGTTAAACTTTAATGCTAATGATGAACATTTAATGGGGAAACGGATTTCTCAAAGGTTTTGTTCTTTCCTGGCATCCGCCGCGTAGTGATTAATGCAAACGGCGATTAATGGGTTGCCATAATGACGATGCACACGTGGCATCTTGTGGTTGGACCAATCTTGCGCAGAACCGAAAAAGGTACGCGTCGATTAATCGGCGGGCGTGGGGACGCGATGTTTTTCGACATGTTTGACGGCTTTTGAGTTTTTAAAAGGTGTGTCTTTTCGAATAAACGCCTCGTTTATCGAGGAACCCCATCTATAAATACCTTTGTTTCCCCATTATTCACTTTCGCAACCATTAACCTTTGAGCTAAAGTAACAAAAACAGAGCAAAAATTTGGTCGGCTTTCCAAGTTCGAGACTTGAATCTTAGGTATTTTCTCGAAATACTCTCCATTTACCTATAAATGTCTTCTTTTGAGGATAGTAGAGTCGTAGTTATAGTGTAGAGGTTGAAATTGAAGATCCTCCTCCGAACCTTCTCGTTTATTTCTCACAAAGACGGCGATCTCCGTCTCATAGCCCGAGCATTATTCGGGAGATATCTTCTCCGGATTCTTCACGAGGTGGAACGCGTCCTTGGGGCGGATGTATACTATCTTTAATCCGACGCTGTCTTTAGAGAGGAATGGTGTATCGGCCGGATCGCACAAGAGAGTTCGACGAAGAATCCCCCGAGTGTTGATTTTAGGCAAGATGCTCAGCAAGAAGAAGAAAATATGGACCCATCGGAGCCGGAGCGTGATAACATGGAGTTGGTAAATGAACCCTCCGGTGATTCGAGGGAGGAGAGGCCATAAGGGCCTATGGGTCATCGTAATGGCGACGGCCGGCAAGGAGGAGGCCTCGCCTTCGTGTTGAGTCTCGGTGGACGCCGAGCGATATAAATGATATCCCAAGCATGCCGATGATCCGGAGATGGGAGAGCTCCGGAAGGTATCGTATTCAAGTGGTATCCATTTTGGTACCGGATGGCATCGAGGTCCCCCAAAGACCCGCCCGTGGGTTGCGTGGGTATACATACCGCCCTTCTATTCAGGCTGCGGTTCCCGCATCGGTTTTTTCACGCGGTGGCTTTGCAAGTGGGGTATGCATCCAACCCAAGTGCATCCCATTACGTGGGGTAGGATTATTGGCCTCTTGGTGATGTTCCACCTAGAGAAGTACCCTCGCCCTAAGTTCAAAGAGATGAATGAACTTTTCGTGCCTGGCGAGCAACTCCTTCATCAAAAGGTCACCGTCCGGGTGGTATTACGCATACAAACCCGATTGGGGTATCCGGATAGTTTAGTAGAAAGTCTTCCTTCATCGTTGAAGGATGGAAAGAAAAATGGCTCGGGTGAGCGCGAGTGGCAAGCTCGCGTGGAGGACGAAGGAAGGAGACTGCCCTTTATCCTCCTTCGATTTTGGTTTTTGGTTATAGTAAGTCTATATCCTTTCTCCCTTCTCTGCTTTTGCTATTTATCGTTTCTTTTTGTGATTGACTTTTGTCTTTTTACCTTTATAGAGAACCGCGCATCAAAAGGGCCTTTGTCGGCCATCTTCATCCGCAGCCGGAAAATATCCAGCCAGGAGGTGCCAGAGATAAAGCGATTGAGAGATCGCCACCGAGGCCAATTTGGCCGCGGGCCGCGGCTTGAGGCTCGCTGCTCGCCCGCCCGACCCCGAGACCGAGGGGGCGGCTCGGGATGAGGCGGCCGAGCAGAGGTGGAGGTTGAGAGAGAGCCTCAGCAGATCCTCCCGGTAATGAACAAGTACGGACCCATTCTCCGGAGGAGCAGCGGCGAGAACAGAGCGAGTGCGGGCCGTAGTTCGAGGTAAACATTGTCTTTTTCATGCTTCCTTTTGGAATATCATTTTGTTTTTTTTAATCTTCTAATCGTGGTTGCTTTGTGTAGGGCGCGGCTTGGATTTGCGTGCACGTCGCTCAGCAGCGTGAGGAAACACGCCGCCTTGGCGAACTCGGGCGGCCGCCGATCAACTGCGGATGTGGAGGCGGCTCGGAGAGAAGATATCCGGCCGTAACGCCCTGGCGATGGAATGCCAGGCGGTGCAGCCTCCTCTTCAAAGGAGAAGAGGAGGAATTGTGATAGAGGAGCCTGATCAGACTAAAGGGTTGGTCGAACGGGACCGAACATACCTGAAAAGCCCCCCGAAGAGGGAGGTCCGCGAACTTTCTCGGATGACCTCGGCAGGGAAGGTCACTTCATCCCTCCAAGTCAAGTGAGGGATGAATATTGCGAGGGAATGATTGGACTACGCCCTCGATGGTTTGTGGAATTCGTTCGATGTGCCACGCCGACAGAGGAGCAAACGAGAGTCTTACCGGAGGCAGGTCGGGCCGCGATGAGTGTCCCAGCTCGTGCCTGGACAAAAGGCATCGAGCAATTCTGCTCGGAGACTGACTTCGAAGAACAAATTCAGTATGCCATGGCAATGTCTGGGCGGATGATTGGGCTCTTATGGCATGCGGTTGGGGGAACTCGCGAGCTAGAGAAAAAATATGCCGACCTGGAAAGGCGGCACGGGGATCTGCAGGAGGCCTATGCTACCTACAAGAATCGTTCAAGACTCAAGCGGATGAGGCTACGGCTCGGGCCAACTCTGAGAGAGAAATTGCTGCGAGGGCCGAGGCAGAGCGAGATCGGGCCCGCAGGGCTGAAGAAGAGCTTAGGGCTAAGGTCGCCGAGCCGGGAACGATCTTGCCGCCACCGCCGGCCCGAGGAAATGGAGAGGCATCTAGCCGATGTGCGCAGGAGGAGGTGAAGAAGGCTCGCCAAGAACCGAGGAAGTTCGTAGAGAGGCCATTGAAGCTTACAAAGACTCAGGAGTATGCATTCATGTTAACTCGCGCCACACGACCAGCCTCCGAGAAATTCTTGATTTAGTTAAGGGCGGGCATCTTGTTGCTCACTTGAGGAAGATCCGCCCCCGGGAGGCTGATCTCGATACCCTTCGGCCGAACTTTGCCGAGGCTCCTAATGCGCAGGCTCTCCTCCTCGGACGTGGAAGAAGTCGCCTCTAGCGGTGCCGTCGAAATTCCGCCGCTCGATCTTGATGCTTTCATATGTACCCACAGGTAGGTAATTTGGCTTCGTGCCTCAAGATGTAATGGCTCCGCCTCCTTATGTAAATATTTTTGAAGTAGAAATGAATTGTTATTTTCCTCACTGTGTATGTGTTTCAAGCTTTTTGTAGATGCTCGGCTCTTTTCCTTTTTGTAAGATTGTTGCCTGTCTTCTTTTTCCTTTTATATTCCCAAGTATGGGGCTCGGTTCCCATCTTGAATAAGGGACTTTACTTGCTTTAATTGATTCTCGTACTAGGTATATGAACCTGCTCTTTATTTTGTTTTTTGGTACTTGGTGTATAAACCAAGTTTTCATTTTTTGGTGTGTACATTGAATCTTTGATTTGTGCTTCAGTGCGTAACCAAATCTTTGATCCGTGTTTCGTGCGTAACCAAGTCTTGGTATTATGTTTCGCAGAATCGAAGTCTTTATTTTGTGCTTGGTGCGTGGCCAAGTCTTTACTTTGTGTTTCGTGCGTAACAAGTCTTGATTTCGGTGCTCGGTGCGTAACAAGTCTTGATTTTGGTGCTCGGTGCGTAACAAGTCTTGATTTTGGTGCTCGTGCGAACCAAGTCTTGATATTGTGCTCGGTGCGTAATCGAGTCTTTATTTTGTGACGCACTGAGGTGACGTTTCGCCCTTCGGCCTAAGCCGAGGCGATTTTTTGTCCCGGCACATAGCCGAGGTGAGTAAAAACCGTTTCCCTTTAGAGAGCTCACGAAATACCAGATGAAAGGATACTTCTTTGGAATCCTATCCGGATCATGATCGAGATCTTTATTGATAATACGGTTTCGGTATGCTACATTCCATGGATGCATAAATTTTTCTCCACTCAAATATTCTATTTGCACGCCCACCGAGATAAGACGTGGTCGACCGAAATGGGCCTCCTGTGTTGGCTTCAATGGGTCGGTTGAATGCCCGTTATCTTTTTCAATACAAGATCGCCGACCGCAATCTTCTTTCCTTTACTTTCGAATTGTAGTACCTTTCACTCCTTTGTTTATACATCGCATTTTTCATCTCAAGATCGCACTTTTTTTCTTCGAAAGCAGTCTAGCTTGGCTCGGAGCGGCCTCATTACGATCTTCTTCAAAATTTGCAACTCAAGGTAGGGGCTCCAATCTCAACAGGAATCACCGCCTCACTCCATAAGCTAAAGAAAAAGGTGTTTCTTCATGGCCGCTCGATGTGTCGCTCACGTATGACTATAGTACACCGGGTAGTTCCTCCCGCCAATTACCTTTAGACTCCTCCAATCTCGCCTTCAAGGTATACTTGAGTATTTTATTAACGGCCTCAACTTGTCCGTTCGATTGGGGTGGTATGGAGTTGAGAAATAGTTTTTATGCGGAAACCTTCACAAAATTTGAAACCTTCGGTTATCGAATGTTTCCCATTGTCCGTAACAATCGAATGTGGTATCCCGAATCTACAGATAATGGATTTCCATACAAAGCTCACAATCTTTTCTTCATCTATTTTTGCGGAGGCTCCGCCGCCCATTTTGTGAAATAATCCACCGCCACAATGGCATACTTGACGCCCCTTTGCGGTGGGAGTGGTCCGATGAGGTCCATTCCCCATTTGGCAAACGGCCATGGGCTAAATACGGAAGTAAGTTGTTCAGGATGATATCCGACCTGGTGCAAATCTTTGGCACCTCTCGCATCTTTGACGAGGTCGGTTGCGTCCTTTCTTAGGGATGGCCGAGTATCCTTGCCGTATTAATTTATAGGCCAACGTTTGGCCCCCCAGCGTGGTTGCCGCATATTCCCTCATGAACCTCTCGAAGTGCATAACTGCATCCTGTCTCGGAAAGGCAACGTAGGAGTGGGACGGAGTATCCTCGTTTGTATAGGATGCCATCTATTAGTGTAAACCGAGCCGCTTGGGTTCGTAGTGTTCGCTTCGACTTTGTTTTCGAGTTGAATTCCTTTCTCTAAATATTGAACGATTAGAGTCATCCAGTCCGTTTCGGCGGTTTGATTGTATATATCTTCTTTGCGCCAAGTGATAGGGCGTATTAGTTGTGTGACAAGTGACATCCGCAATGGCATCCGTCCCCTGGGCCGGAACCCAGCCGAGCTAAGGCATCCGCCGCATGTTTTCGGCTCGGGGCACATGTAAGACTTTTGTCTTAAAGTGTGATAATCTTTTCTTGGCCAAATCCAAATATTGCGCGATTTTTTGCTCTTTTGCCTCATACTCACCGTTGATTTGATGAGCGACGGTCACCGAGAATCATTGTGTACCAATAGTTGTTTTAGGCCCATAGATGCCGCCATATCTAAGCCGCCGGGAGCGCCTCATATTCGGCCGTTGTTCGTTGCTATGAGAATCGAAATCGTATGGCCGAGCAAAAGAGCATTTTTCATTTGGATCGATTATCACGATTCCGCCGCCGCCTGCGGTGGAAGAGGCACTCATCAAGATCGTGACCTATCGATTTATGATAGGCACAGAATCGACGCGAATCTAATTTTGACGGCTCAATTTTCAAAGGCCGAGCCGGAGACAACAAATTCCAGACCAGACTTCATTCCATATGGTGATGGAGTGTGGGTCAAAGTATCTCCTCGGCCAGCGGCGACTTCGGCTCTCGCCTCTTGAGCGAGCTCCTAAATCCGGTGGTCGGGTTTTCCGAGAATGGCCGGAATCGACCCCGCCCAACCGGGTTCTTTCCTTCCGTCCTTTCTTACGCCCCCTTACCGGTGCTCGGGCGGTTACTTGCCATGGCCTCTTCCGCACAAATATGGCGTTCGCGCGGATCGAAATTCTTGACGAGGTCGCCCCGATTCGTGGATGGAGTAATTAAACCAAGTCTCGGGGCTAGTCCGGCCATGGTCGCGATCAAAATGGCATCATCCGACACCGGTTCCATTTCTCGAACTTACTTCTTGAAACGAGAAATATAGCTTTCAGGGGCTCGTCCTTTCCTTGTTTGATGTTCACGAGGAGTCCTTAGGTGCGGCTCGGACTTTGGACGTCAAGAAGTGCGTCGAAAGGTGGAGGCCGATCTCCCCATGCCCGAATGGATCCCGTGGTAGGGTCCTAAACCAACGGTGGGTTCGGCCGCCCGCAGTCGTGGGGAAGGCCTGCAGAGGATGGCATCACTAGACCGCATAGTTCCATCCATGCTAAGTACTTGTGAACGTGAGTGGTCGGGTCGGTTTCCCATTGTAGAGACCGACCGGGGATTTTCAACTTGCGGTAATGGGGTCGCTGAATTCCAGGGAAAATGGCGACATAACAATTGGCCGGTTCATTACTTGGGGCGGTCTTCGAGATCGTTCGCCCTTAGGACCGCTTCCAATGCTCGTTGAGACGATGACGCAGCGGTGTATTTCTAGATCCTCTCGCCATAGGCTAGGGCCTTGATCCGATTGACCCTAAATTGCTCCCGCTCATCCGGAAACCCGAGTCGGGAACTTATCGATCGAGCCGGGCGAAAAGGATCAACTCCCGGTCCCCGAACATCGAGTGGGGCACGACGATGTCGTGTTGGCTCTTAGTGACTCGCTATACAACTTTGCCCTTCCTCATCTTCTCGCCGTCTTCTATCACGACGGACATGTTGTTCATTACCCGAATCGGCTTTCGGGCTTCGCGTCATGAGGAAGCCCGAATTTGAGGATTAATGTTAACATTTAGTTGTGGGTTGAGTGGGTTGGTATTTGCAAGGAGTGGATGAGGTGCTTGAGAGTTTGTGGTGGCGAGAGTTTGTGATATGAGTTGGTTCATTTGCTGTACAAAAGTTGGGTTGGCAATTAGCTGAGCAAAAGGAAATAAAGTAGTGCTCCCTGCTTCTGTTTGGAACATATTTTGGCCATTCGTAGTCTGGCCAGTTTGGTTGTTCAAATGTTGCTCTTAATCAGACGGGCATTTCTGGACAGTTGACTCATTTTTGTCTATTATGAAAAGGTTAAGCGTTAAACTTTACCTGGTTTTTACTTGACTTGCTTTTGATCGAATTCGATCGACCAATACGAGCCCCTTCTTCTAGCGCCAATTTGTTGACGTGCGTTTTGGTCAACAAGCAAAAATATGTAAAAGGTTTGACACGTAGAAATGTAAACGTGCGTAACGTGTGTTTATTTCTGGCTAATTCTGCCTTTTTGTATAATGCCGAGCCGGATTATTGGGGTCGGTCTTTTCTTACGATTCTTCTTTCTCTCTTTCTTCTTTTTCCTTTAAGTTTTCCCTCCATCGACTTTTTATACCCCTTCCAAAGTAAGTGGGTTTACAATAGTCATCTTTTCACTAACTATTCATTAATTAGTAAAATAATTAAAGAAAGACACATGTCCTCTCTAATCGTGCATGTCAGGATCAAATCTTGCCACTTGTCGACTTTCTTTATAAATTTCGACATGTGGCGTTTCGATATCGATAAAGTGTTAAGTATGGGCAAGTGATTGCTTCTATGAGTCCGTCGCGCATGCGTTCCGCCGAAATTTGGGCTCGGGGCTCTCGGCCGTGTTGCGGTTTGGGCTCGGTATTAGGCGAGCTAGTTCGCGGACGTGTCGTCGCGCACCATTGCTAACGTCACTCGCAGTCGCTTACTCGGATGTGTGTTGGTGATGACTTGGATTAATTTCTTCGGCTCGGCTCGGGTATCATCGGGAGCGAAAGGCGGAGATGGCAACACAGACGTGGCGGTCGGTGGTGGAGGGCTAGGTGAAGTTGCGAGATGGAGGATTTTGAGAGATTTTTAGAGTTGTAGATGGAGTTGCAGGAGAGAGATTTTTTTTGAAAGTCAAAGGATTTTGAGAGTTCTTCTTTTCGACAGGTGAGACTGTGAGAGTGAGAGGATTTCGGCAAGTGGATTTTGAGAGGATTTTGATAGGATTTCAGCAGTGTCATTTGAGAGGATTTTGCAAGAGATTTTGAGAGGATTTCAGTGAGAGTGAGATTTCGGCAGTGGATTTTGAGAGGATTTTTGGAGGATTTCGGTAGTATCATTTGAGAGGATTTTTAGAGGATTTGCGGTGGATTTTTAGAGGATTGATTTCGGCAGGTGAGAGGAATTGGAGAGGATTTCTTTTGGTGAGAAGCTTTTTAGAAAGAGTTTGAGAAGAAAGTAATTGCGTTCGTGAGAGAATAGATGTGCTGGAGGAAAATTATTTTTCATAGATAACATTTTAAGATAACGCTTGTTGTACATTGCGTTATTATGAGAAAATATATAGAGTTTTTTTAATTTGCGCTACGAATTAATTATTCTTAGATAACGCTTGTTGTACGAAGCGTTATTCTAAGAACATATATAGCACTTATTTAATTAAGTGTTATCTTCAGTTTTCTTCATATAACACTTCGTTAAACAAATGCTATTATATGGTTTATTCTGATAGCGCTTTCCTACAAAAATGTTGTCTAAAATATCTGCGAATTTTTCAATAGCACTTCAATCTAAAAGCGCTATCTGAAATCTGTTATCTGAACTATTTTATGGCGTAGTGTGTATTTTTGCAGTTCAAATCTCATGTTTTGTTTGGTGTTTTGATATATTGTATGGATGTACATACTGACATCATCTTATGCCTAAGACATCTTTTTAATATATTGAAGCATGGAACATAGGATATTGAAGTGTGAGATTCTGTCTTACTTTGTTTCCTACAATTTTGTCGCAAAAAATATCTTTCGATTATAATAATTTTGTTATGTAGAAAACCTTACAATTATAATATTTTTAATACTCGTTCAAAAGTAAAAACAAAATTATTATCATTACAAGCAATCATATTTTTGTTGTAAATAGTATTAGTTGCGATATGAACGAGGACAGATCAAAGAATTTTTTTTAGGGCGGCGCAAAATAAATATAATTATCAATCCAAAATATTAATAGGGCACCACTTTGTTTTTTTAACCTAATTGATATATAGCTTTTAAAAATTTGTATAACACTAATAATGTTATTAATGTTATAATACTGGGCACACTATTTACCTAATATGGTATAATTTTATTATGTTATAATGTTATATAACATTGCTTTAAAGAATATTTTATTAATGTTTATATAACAATTTGGGCATGATTTAATGGTGTTATATAAATAGTATTATATAAATATTTAATGGAAAAAAGTTATGGGAGCACGTTGTCACATGCTTAGCCATTTCGGGCCCTACGCGATGCTCGTGTAACGCCTCCCCATCATCGGGGCCAACTAATTCATCGGAACAACTGTTGCATATTTTGCCCTACCATGGGCTCATCAGGATATGCGGCTCCAATATCCAACCAGTTTGGGTAGGGATGGCTAATTCATTTCTTCACCGTCAAGTACAAGACTAGCGATAAGTTCCCCGAACTTAATCGGGTTGACATGCCTAAACATCTGAATGGTCGAGTATATATCCACCAAACCAACCGAATGAAGCCATATAAACAGTCACTCTTAAGTCTCAACACAATCTACCAACAATTGCAATGAAAGACACCCCAATATCACAAGGCGTGACATTCTCTCACCCAATGTGGTATATACACCCTCATACAGAGTCTGCTTCACTTGAAGTGCACCCACAACGCTCCATCGGCAGCCTACCTGTGTGCCCCTGGCACACTCATCGCACTCAGAGACCAAAGAGGAATCCTAATGATGCCCCAACAAGTTTCGCTCCCCTCTCTACTCCACCATCATCTTGATAAGAGCGCTTGGCGCAATCACAGAATGCAAATGTCGAGACAACTTTGATACCATTTGTCATGGGTCTGGCCATTTCGGTCCCTACACGATGCCCGTCGGCAAAGATCTTGAGGGCTATTCATCGAGAAAAATTTCGCGCTGCCATGAGCTCATAAAGAATGCGACTCCAGCATCCAATCAGTTTGGGTAGGGATGGTTGATTCTCTTCTTCACTGTTAAGTCCAAGTCTAGAGGCAAGTTTTTCGAACTTAACCGAATCGAATTGCCTGAACATCTAAAGAGTCAAGTACAAATCCACCAAACCATCCGATTGAAGGTATATAAACAGTCATTTACGACATAATCCACCAGTAGTTGCAACGAAAGACACCCCAATCTCACGATGCATGACAATGCCACATAGTTGGAAGCATAGGTCAGACTATGAGTATGAGTAACAAATTAAGTTATTGCAATGTCGCTTGTATATAGTATGAATTGCATTGTTCAGATATTAGATCTTAGCCCCTATATAGTTACACTAATACTATGTTCATTATCATTGTCTTTTGCAATCACTTAGCATCATTGCGGAGCTAGAGTGCCGGCCCCTCCCCCTCTCTTTGTTTCAAATAACTTATATCACTTAGAAATACCAAAAATAAATAGAGTTTATAGGATTTTCTTTTTTTTTTTTTTTTTTTGGTTTTGTATCTTATCTACACCACTTTCGTGCATTACTTAGCATATTGTTGTACTACTAATACTGTCTATAGCACAAGTACCACTTATTGTACTTTCATCATTGACAATTATATAAAAAGTATTGCAAAATTTTTTGTTTAGTTTTTGAGTGGAAAAACAAAATGTGCAAAAGCAACTGGCAAAATGCATTTTCGTGAAAATGTAATGCTTAAATGCTATTGGAGACAAAATTCTATAATAATATAAATGGAAGGGGGGAGTGCTTTTAAATTAATTTTGGAAGATAAAATACCAAAAGTAGTTAAAGTTTGAAAAGGAAGTACCATTACCACATTTCTTTTTGGAACCCAAAATAAGATTCTTTCAGAAACTATTCTCAATGAAGTATTAACATGACAACATTAGTTATATAAAGTATTTTGAATTTTATTATTGGATCAAATTATCCCCATAAATTTTGGAAAACTCGAGTATAACTTAAGAGTTCGAGGTTTGACAAAAATGCTGTGTTATACCATCGAAAAGGATTCAAATATGTTGGAGAATCATTAATCACAGCCGTCAAATTTAGTCTAACAATGATTGGCCACGATTCATTTCTAAACTGTCGTTCCCCTCATCACCTGAAGTCTAAGTACAAACTGAAAATCCATAAGCAACCAATCGTATTCCTCCACGCCTCCGGACACTTAGGGTCCCGCAAACGTGTGACGGAAATTTGGTACACCCGAAAAGCACAAGGTAGCACCAGATTTTCGTGCAACTACGAATCTAGTATAAGTTTCTTAAGGTCCACAAAAATAAAAACTTGTGGCTCAGAAAATCAGCCCCCTGTTGACGTGGCACCCCACCCCCCGGGGGCCTCGTTTTTATTAAGATTTTAAGGGATCAAAATCATTTCACACACCATTGCCAACAAAGCCTTTTGTTATAGTTTTTTTTATATTATATCTTCATTTTTTTAAGATTTTTGGTCATCGCCAGAAGAAATGAAGGAATTGAAAGATCCGGAGATAAAGTTGTTTGGGAGAAAGATTGTGTTGCCGGAGAACGGCGGAGGGGAGTCCTCCGCCGAGTATTCCGAGGAAAGCAACAATGGAAGTTCCGGCGGCGGAGATGGCGATTGCGATGAGGGAGAAAAAGCTGATGATGAAAAGCAGCTACAGACTGAGGAGGTAATTAATGGGTTATGAATTTTCACACACTGACAGTGACAGAGACTGAAATATGACTGTGTGTAGCTATGTATGTGGTAGGATTTGAGGTTGTCTTGAAGTTTAAGAAGAAACCCAGTTGCGAAAACAGTGAGAAAATTAATGGGTTTATTTTATTTTTGTGAAAATTGGGTGATTTACTGATTTGTTCACTTGCTCGAATTTGCAAATATCTGGGTTTTAATGGGGTTTTACAGTCTTATATTGTTTAGTTTGATTTGGAAATTGAAATACTAGTTCTAATTATAGTTTTCTTTTGATTTCTGTTATGTATATGAAGCTTTGCCTCCAAATTTATGTCATTGATAAAAAGTTAAAGCAAAATTCATATTTTTAAGAAATCAAGAAGTTCTTGACTGGATGATAAATACCTTTCTCTTTTTAAACGACCATGATTTTTTAGAGTCCATTATTTGAATCTTCTAATAATTTCATTTTAGATTAATATGTAATTAACTTTCATTTCAATTTTCAAGATTAACAGTATTAGAGTTTTAGCCATTTGATTAATTTTCTGTTAAGGGTTCCAGAAAGTTCTACTGCCTCAAAGTTGTCTGAATTTTCTTGGTCCTCTGCCACTTTGAAATTATTGTATAATCTTCTTGAAACCTTTGGTTTGACCAAGAGTGGGCTTTGTTCTGGAAAGTTCTAAATCCACAAACTCTATTTCCTACTATACGTGAGTTCCTAGATTATGGTATGATTAACTGGATTTTCCTTTCAGTAAAGGGCCACCACTAGAAAATAAGAAACCAAAAAAAAAAAAAAAAGAAGAAGAAAATATTCTACAATTTCGATTTTTGATATGGTTAGCCTGTAATGGTAAATCCCAATTTTGTCAGATAGTATTGGCCAAGCTGCTTCATTGACTTTGCCCTGTATTATGTATTGAAATTTCAAGAAACAGTGGAGATTTTGTTCCTATTTTATAGTGGTATCCATTTTTTCTGTTGCTTGATATCAAACAAACTCATGTAATAGAGGTTCGGTTTATTTCAAACTGAATGGTACCTTCCCTAAAACTGCAACTCACGAAAATTTTGCTCGAAAATTTCAGGAGCAAGTAGCAGAAATCTATGAAACAAAGCCTCAAGAAAAAGACCAGAATCCTAATTCTTTACAAGATTTGGATGAGAATCCGAAAACTCCTTCAGTCAACGAAGATGGCGTATCAGAAAATAATCCCAAAACCGAAAACGAACAAACTGACACATCAAATGGACAACAAAAGACTCTCAAGAAGCCCGACAAAATCCTACCCTGCCCACGTTGCAATAGCATGGACACAAAATTCTGTTACTACAACAACTACAACGTTAACCAACCTCGTCACTTTTGCAAGAGCTGTCAGAGGTACTGGACGGCCGGAGGCACGATGAGGAACGTCCCCGTGGGGGCCGGTCGTCGGAAAAACAAAAATTCCACCTCCCATTGTCGTCACATTACAATCTCCGAAGCCCTCCATGCGTCTAGAGTCGACGCGCCCAACGGGTTTCATCATCCGGCTTTTAAACCTAATGGCACCGTCCTGTCGTTCGGGCCCGATACGCCATTATGCGAATCCATGGCGTCGGCTTTGAATCTCGCGGACAAAAGAGCACAGAATGGGGTTATTAGAAATGGAGAAAATATCGATGATAGTTCTACAAGATCATCATCTGTTCCAATGTCGCGAATGGAAGCGAAAAACGGGCGAAACAGCCCGTGATTAATAATATTAATGGCTTTCCATTTCGGTTCCGTGTATTCCAGGGTACCATGGTCATTTCCCTGGAATCCTGCCGTTCCATTACCGGCCATTTGCCCTGTACCATTTTACCCTCCACCGCCTTATTGGAATTATGGTGTGCCTAATGCTTGGAATGTTCCATGGCTATCAACACAGTCTCCTAATTCAAATCAAAGCACGACGACAGGGTCCAATCCGAGCTCGCCACTTGGCAAACACTCGAGAAATGGAGAATTGCTTAGGTCGAAGAATTCAGACAGTAAAGACGAACATTCGGAACCAAAGAATTCGGAAAGCTCAATTGTAGTTCAGCGTTGAGGATCGATGATCCAGAGGAAGCTGCCAAGAGTTCTATATGGGAAACATTGGGGATTAAGTATGATTCTGTTAGTAGAGAAGGTCTTTTAAGGCCTTGCAACCAAAAGCTGGCGACGAAAAACTTAAAATCTCTGCCTCACCAGTATTGCATGCTAATCCAGCAGCTTTATCTCGATCGATTTGCTTCCAAGAGGGTGCATAAAGAAATGCATTTTTCACGAGTCATCGATTAGTATACAAATTGTCGATTTTTGGCTCAATGTGACAGTTTTTGAGCTTCTATCGGCTTTATCTCAGAGCGAGTCTATCGATTTTCAATCGTTGTGGTACTCTGAGGACGGCGGTCGATTTCTTTAGAGATGCCTTTGATGGAAGATTGATGATTCTTTCAGAAAAGCCATAGCACAATTTAGTTTCACCTCTTTTTTGTAACATGAAGCGGGTACATTTGTTTTTACCTGTGATCAGTGTGCTTTTATGTACATAATTTTTGTAGAAAAATATTGACAGAAGGAAAAGTGAGAGTTGATAGCTGTTAAATTGTAGATGCTTTGTGGTATTAAGTGCCTGAGAAAACTTTATTTGGAAAAGGGCTCTTTATCTCCATTTTCTTGTGTTGTTTTATTTTGGATTTTTCTGTTTTTTTTTTTTTTTTTTTCTTTTCTGTTTCTTCTTAAGATGGGCCCCTTTCTGGAAATTATTAAGATGTTAGGCTGAAAAAGAAGAATTATAAGATGGACTTTTTCAGACATGCATGAACAATAAAAACATATGTGATAACCTATCAGTAGATATACTAGTTTCGGTAAATATCAGTAAATTACTGTGTTTTTGTTTTCAATATAACAAACACGTGATAAAATTGAATGTAAAAATAAAAAGACAAAAAGATTCATGTTCATGGATATAATCAATGGGACGGATTCACTATATTTAAATATAATTTTAATTTGAATCCGGATCCATGAAAAGGATCAATATTTTTATTTGTAAGAACGTCTCATAAACTAAATAAATTTCAAATGGAAATAAACTTAAATAGTAGTTTTATTTTAGGGAGAATGAAAATGGAGGATAGAAATTAAAACCGAATACTGTTAAAAAGAATTTAATTGTGAAACTACTAAATCAGTTTCATTTTGGGGCAAGCTCACAATAAATTATACAGTTGGCACAAAATAAATGGGATCCTTTTTCTCAATGGCATGTGATGTGAACTTTTATATTTTTCAATAATATAACAGAATAAATACAAAAACAGAAACAAAAAGGTTTTCTCTTCTTGACTTTAGACAAAAAGATAGATCAAAATATGTGTAGCTGGTGGATAGCAACTGAGATATTTTCATGGTTGAGCAAATGTAAACCACATCTATTGAATAAAATTAGTTGTTATTGGGTCCCCAAATGCCATATGCAAAAAGTGCCAATAAATGCTTTTGGCTTTTTCATTTTACTTTTCCAACTTTTTCTTTCTCAGTTTTTTTCCCCCTTTTTGCCCTCTCCTTTTAGAGATATATTCAACTATTTATTTATTTTCTCAAACGTGCCAAGTTTCAGTATCTGAAAGGTGGACGATAATTTCATTCCAGAGTGTTCCCAGCATAGGATATATCTTCAAATTATTGGCAATACCTTCCCTCCAAAAAAAATTAAAAAATTGGCAATACCCTGAAAGGTATAAAAATTAAAAAATGATTTTTTTACTACATTCATTATTTATAATATATATCTAAAATCGATTCAATTAGTAAAAAAATATTAAAATATGTATTAGAAAAATCTAGCTATTCGAGCACGAATTATATTCAACTCAATTATAGTTTACTCAATCTTCATATGGTGAAAGTTTCAAAAGGAAAAATACTATAGGGCAATTTGAAATTAACTTCAAACCGATATTTTATTACAAGACTTTGTCAAAAAATATTATCATGCAACAAATTTTAGAGAAATTCTTGGGCGCTTCTTGGAGCTGTGCATTCCCATGATTTTTCTGTTTTTGTAGGGACCAGATTTCGTATTCTATATTCCTATTCTACTTATTCCACTTATCTCGATGGATAACACGCGTAATCTGATTGTGGCATCATTTGTCTGGCGTAGCATTCATCCCGTCTGATGGAATATGGAGTATAATAGGGATGTGTAACAGGAATCTCAATTCTCTTTTGTATGTTAGACGAAAAAATACAAATATATGATTTTTTATAAAACACGAACAAAATCTCACAACAGACATGAGAAATGTTATTGATTTATAAGTAACGAACAAGATTTTCATTAGTCAGAGACCTTTTGAATGGAAGCCTAAAAACAAAACCATAAATGCATATTCTAAAGTGAATAATGTCATATCAATATGAAGATTGGTGATGTCCGGCTCTCAACATGAATCCATTATTTCAATTTTTTTTCCATATATCACTTGGCCTAAAGGCATCATTTTAGGCAATGCCATTACATTACTCCACATATGCCCGACCACATGGAACCGAAACTGACAGGAAAACTGGAAGAAATCGGACCGTGATCAACAGTTTTCTGAATCGATCGTGGTCAATTCATGGTTCAAAATTGATTTAGAACTGTCCTCTGACGGTTACAGTTCCACCATGTGGAAAACATTGTAATAGCCAATTCCGAATCATGGAACCAACCGTTCGAGAGACTAATTTTCCTGAACGACTCAGATCTCCTGACCATTGGAGATCAATGGCCAGGATGCTCTGGCCGTTGAGCAACAAATCATTAGATCAATTTTTATAGTTTTTTCTTTCTTTTTTCATTTTTCTCTGGTTTTTCCTCTTTCTCTAAAAATATCCCCTAACTCATCATTCCTCACAGCAATCTTCCAAACTCTCTCTATTTTTCTGTATTCTACAGTGTAAAGCTCTCAAGTTCTTAATTTTGAGCTCTTTTATGTTACAATTGTCAGTTAAATACATATTTTATTTTATATATACTTCAATTTTAATTTTTCTATCTACAAATTATGAATATCCTGAAGTTCATCCGGCAACCGTGTTAATGCAAGAGCTCTTTCCCGAGATGAGTCTCTAACTATGACTCCATATGAATTAAGTGAGGAGGAGCGAGAGATTGAGCAATTATTTAAAACTCAAGAAATGTGGGTCAAAATCATCAAATTTCAAGTAGAATGACAAGAGGTCCTCGTTCCAATATTTTTATAAAATATTTCGACAAAGTGATGATTCCACCCAGGTAAAATGCTAACAAAATGCATTTTTTTAAGTAAATGCACATGGCGAAAAATAAATAAAACGAGAAAAATGGAGTTGATCACAACGCCGATCAACAAGCCTCGATATGGGGCCTCGTTAAAACTTTTCAAGGTAGAACTACTCTTGTGGAAAAAACCCCTGGAAGGAGAAAAAGTACCCCAAACGAACAAAGTCAACAATGTACAACCGAAAGTAACCACAAGCACGAGGTGGACTTGAATGTCGACGACGCCAATCAACCAGGACCACCCGAACTTCTTCCCCGTCGTAATGCACTCTCGGTCTCTTCTCGCATAACTTGAATCAACCCGTTGAGTGCATCCTTAAACTTTCTTGCTCGAGCCCTCATTCTAGGACCAAGCGCATTGTCACCGGGTCCTTCGTCCATGGATTCTCATCATACATGACTTGCCTCACGAATAAGAGCCAACACTTCCGCCCCCCAAATGAAAGAATGGAATGTTGTGAGTCCTCAAAGATTATCTTCTTGACGATGCGAATCGGCCCAAAAGGTAATGACTGTGAGCCGCCAAAGAAAGCCCACTTGAGAACTAAATTTAAACTGCATGCAATGTAATAAGAACTCTCAAACACCAGTATCCAAATCAAGCTCAATCCCAAACACTCCTGATAGAAACTTCCAAGTAGGCTAATCCGATGCGTGCACAAAGCAATGATCCCAATCTCAAGATGCTTAAAGCAAAAACAAGAAACCAATGGGCCTCGAAAAACTCTCCATTGCAAACTCTTCCATAGAGGTAAACGACCATGAATGGCCCTTCAAACTAAAACCGAGCGCCTCGGAGGGATAGCAAAATGCCGAATCCAAGTGCCCCATCCGACCTTAGGAAATCGCGGTTGCAAATGTCAATATGCAATCCGGGTCGTAACCCGACCATGCACCAAAGTAGACAACATACGATTGTCAAAACCGAAAGAACATGAGTGCATAAAATATCATAAACAATATACAAGAAAGGGATGATGAAATGAGAGGTAAGCGCGGACACCCTCCACAAGATAATCCACAATGAGTTTGATTAAAAATGTGTTTCATAGAGACGGGATACCAAGTTTATCCTCAATATGGTAGCTTAGCCAATTGTCCTACCAAAACGACACGCCACTACTGTACGGTGATCTAGCAGACCGCATGTAGGTTCGAGTAATGCGCACGAACCCGTTTCCAAATACAAGAGCTAAACCAATTAAAATGCGGGTTCAAATGAAGTACGGAAGAATCTATGCCGCGAGAAAATTGGCCTCTATGAGTTAGAAGATAAGATATCCCAAGTGAGGTGCATTGTAAACGCATTGTTCATAGCCTCAAGAGTGCGATTCCCAAACCCCCTTCCTCCTTTGTCGTGCGGACCCATAATGAGCCCTTTCTTCATAATATCCCCGTCAAAACAAAATTCGGAATACACATGTTAAGGGTCTTAACTAACAAAAGCCACTTTGGTAAATAAACATGGAATGTACCGCTTGAGCCTAAAATAACCGAGTTAACCAAGCAAATACGACTAGCCATAGAAAGCAAGTCGCCTTTCCAACGGGTATTTGAATTTGACATTAATCCTATCCATAATATCTTTGCAAATGTACACTTTTTGGAACATAAATAAAAAGTGGAACCCCAAGTATGAGAACGAAAGACGCCCTCACGTATTCCAATGACCCGAAGAATGTGTTGTTTGTGAGCCACATGTTTACCAAAGTAAATCAAAGACTTATACCTATTGACATGTTGTCACGATAACAATTCATACTCTCCATGAGGCCAAACCATTTGACCTGGAAACTGGCAATAAATGATAATATCATCAACATAAAGAAGATGGGAGGGGAAACAAAACTGTCCGCCCCAATTGGTATCGATTCAATGACCGCATCCTTTGTGTAAGCATAGCATTCAAAAGCTGTTAGATAAATGTTTTTATCAAGATTTTGATGATTTTGTTTAAATGAGTTTTTATACCAAAACAATGTTTTTATATGTTGTCCAAATACTCCTAAATGATTTAAAATGTTTTTACTAATTTTGGAGTATTTCTTAGGAGTTTTTAATTTGATTAAAATTGGACAACACTTTTGATGGTTTTGTTTAAATTGGTTTTACACCAAAAACTATGTTTATAAATGTTGTTAAAATACTCCCAAGTGATTTAAAATATTTTTACTAATTTTTTGAAGTATTTCTTGAAGTTTATTTTTGATAAAAATCGGACAACATTTAATATTGGAGGTCAACAGAGTGCCGCCCTATCGTCGAAATTACAAGAGTTGAGAAAATGAAACAAAACAAAAAGAAACAAATTTTGTGAAAAAAGCGATGAGGGGACGGACCGGTCAAGGGTGAGGTCGCCGGCCGCACTTTAAATGCACGGCCGCACCCCGTCGGCCGCCGACCCCCCCTCCGACCCGTCACGGATCGCACTATCTTTTCAAAACGTTCGAAATCTTAACAGGGCAACCGGTAAGTCGCCTATGGTATTTTTTTAATGACAAAAATTCCAACCGTTGCAATCCTTATCGCAAGATTTACTTTTCATTTTTGTACATTATTTCTACATCTTGTGATCCTCTTTTTGTAGACAAAAGTGAAGAGGAAAGAGTCTATGTTGGGAGCCTATGTTGGTGAAGACTTCCTATAAATAGAGGATGAATTGAAGACACAAGACACAACACATACAAGCAAAATACACAACAAGAAATCTGCAAATTGTTCAAGCTTTCATCTATACATTCTTGTTGTAATAGCAAGTACTTTCACTTGCACATCTTTGAGGTCTAGGCTTTTTGATTCTTGATTACACTTGCACTCAATCTTTGTATTGGTTTCATAGAGTTGTAATCTTGAATTTTGTCCATTATTCAACACAAGATATCCTTGTGAGTATTCTTGTGGTAAGAATACACTTGGGTGATCTAGGTGATAGGTGTTTGAAGAGTGTGGTACTCTTCATAGGTGGTGAAGGAAGATTATGGTAATCTCCTTAAAGGTGTTGTAAGAGGATTGTGGTGATCCTCAAGGTGTTGTATTAATTGTGGAAATTAATAAAATCATTTTTTTTTTGAAATCCATCCCAGGAGATCTTTGGGGTGGTAGAGGATTAGGCCCTAGGTGGGTTGAACCTCTTTAAATCAACGAGTGTAGTTTAATTTCCGCATTTATATTCTTGTCATTTACTTGTTGATTCAAAAAAGAGGAGATTTGCGAAAAATCGGCATAATCTATTCACCCCCTCTAGATTATCGTAGCCACTTGGACTAACAAGTGGTATCGAGAGACAAAATCTTTGGCTAGCTCGTTCGAGTAAAGAGGAAAGATCCATGGCTACACATGATGCTCATCTCACCACCGGCGCCTCCACCAACAAGCCACCACTATTCGACGCCAACAACTACGCATTTTGGAAAGACCGTATGGAGTGCTTTCTCAAGGGTGCGGATTTGATATTTGGAATGTGGTCATTGAAAGAGTTGCTCAACCAACAACAAAATTGGAGGATGGTACCACGACTCCCAAGCCGTTCAAGGAATATGATGAAAATGACAAGAAGGCTTTCTCTTTAAACAGTAAGGCCTTAAACATTTTACATTGCTCTCTTACCGCCACCGAATATAATCGCATAAGAGGCATACGGTCGGCACATGAAGTTTGGGAAAAATTAGAAACAATTTATGAAGGCACAAAGAAAGTGAAACAAGCAACAAAAACAATGCTTGTAAAAGATTTTGAAAATTTCAATATGCATGATGGTGAAAGCATATCAAAAATGGTGGAAATGCTTGACAACATCGTCAATCCGCTTGTGGCTCTTGGAAAGGTCATCTCCGAAGAAAACAAGGTGACCAAGGTATTGAACGCCCTTCCCGGCTCATGGTCCGAAAAGGTGACGGCAATCACGGAAGCTCAAAATCTTGAGACTCTCAAGTTTGATGAGCTCATTGAGAATCTCCTCATCTATGAAGTATATCTCAAGGAGAGGAAAAATTCTCAACCATCCACCTCTAAAAGCATACGCAAAATATTATTAAAGGCTTAGCATCTTCTTCTAATAATGTTTATTATGCTAGTGATGAGGATGATGAAGAAACAATGACTCTTGTTAGAAAATTTCCAAAATTTGTAAACAAAAATAAAGCAAGAAAGCCAAGAGACAATTCTTGCTTCAAATGCGGAAAATCGGGCACTACATAGCCGATTGCCCAAAATTAGCGGAAGAGGAACAAAAGAAGAAAAAGCCTTTTAGAAAAAAGAAGGCGTTAAATGCGGACGTCAAAACTTGGGATGAATTACTTGAAACAACCGACGAGGAAGGAGAATCCGAACATGGTCTTATGGCTATAGGCGATGAAAATACGAGGTACGCTCTAATGCTTCATCTTCTTCCTTAGTTGATGAATTGCAAAATGAGTTTCAAAATTTGATTATTAAATACAAGAATTTGAAAAAGGAGCATAAAGAGCTTAAACTAGAAAAAGATAAATTATTTACTTCTTATGACTCTCTTGATAAAACTCATGCTATTACTCTTACTATGGTCCGTAAACTTGAAACCGAAAAACAAACGCTCACAAATGATATTGAAAATTTGAAAAAGGATGTGCATCGATTCAATTTAAGTACTGAGATAAAGTCACAAAAATTTTAGATGCACAAAGAGGTGAGCATTCTAAATTAGGACTTGGTTACAAATCTTTTCAAAATGCTTTTAAGAAAAAGACCAAGGTCCAACCTTTGTACGTCTTAGTAGTCCTCGTATTATTACTTGTTTTTATTGTGGTAAGAATGGACACTATGCTAGCAATTGTAAATTGAAGAATAATTTTAGCTATTATTGGAGACCTAAAGGTCTCAAGGCTAACCCCATGAACCCCAAAATTATAGGGTACCTAAAAATAATTCCTTTGTAGGTTATAGGGGCTATAACAACAATGGAAGATTCAAAATGGCTCGTGGACAGTGGATGTTCACGCCATATGACCGAAAAAGAGAACTTTTTACCAACATCAAGTTCCAAGAAGAGGGTATGGTCATGTTCGGCAATGGCAAAGGAAGAATTCTTGGAAATGGAGAAATTGGTAACTCTTCTTTTTCTCTTAGTAATGTTCTTTTAGTAGAAGGGCTTAAGTTCAATTTGATAAGTGTTAGCCAACTTTGTGATTCATATTATAATGTTGTTTTAATAAAGAAAAATGTCTTATTTCCAAAAATGATAAAATTATTTGTGAAGCAATTAGAAAAGGCAATCTTTACAAAATTTGTACAAGTGATTTGGTTAGTCAAAATGTTTCTTGTCTTGTCGCCAATAATGATTTAACTAGTTTATGGCATAGGTGACTTGGACATATTGGATACAAAAATTTGCAAACTATTTACAAAAACCAACATGTAAAAGGACTACCCAAATTAAATTTTGAAAATCTTGGCTTATGTGACACTTGTCAAAAGAACAAATTAGTTAAGAGTAGTTTTAAGCCCAAAAATGAAATTTCCACTACCAAACCCTTACAAATGCTTCATCTTGATTTGTATGGGGATATTGGTACGGCAAGTTTAAGTGGAAAACATTACACTTTTGTTATAGTTGATGATTTTTCTAGATATACTTGGGCTCTATTTCTTACAAATAAAAGCGTCTGGCCGTTAATGAGTTTGTTAAGTTGTGTAGACTTATTGAAAATGAAAAGGAAGATACTATTAAGACTATTCAAGTGATCGAGGTGGAGAATTTTGGCGAATTTAGAGTCTTTTGTGAAACCAAGGGATATAGTCATAATATTTCGGCTCAAGGACACCTCAACAAAATGGAGTAGCCGAAAGGAAAAATTGGACACTTCAAGAAATGAGTCGGTCCATGCTCAATGAATTTTCACTTCAAAATATTTTTGGGCGAAGCGTAAGTACCGCTTGCTATGTTATTAATCGAGTTTATATTCGTCCTAAAATGAATAAAACTCCATATGAGCTTTGGAAGGAAGAACTCCAAATATTAGTTATTTCAAAATATTTGGATGTAAATGTTTTATTTTGAATACTAAGGATCAACTAGACAAACTTGATCCTAAGGCCGATGAAGGAATATTTATGGGGTATTCAATCAAGAGCAAAGCATATCGGGTTTACAATAAGACTAGTGGGGTTGTTGAAGAATCCATCCATGTCAAATTCAATGAAGCTTGGGTGTTTAAAGGATACCCAATGATGAAAGTGATGAAGAAGATATTGTTGAACCCATTGTTCAAGATGTTACTCAAAATGATCAACCTTCAAGCTCAAATGTTCCTCAAGAAGATAAAGGTGATACTTCGAATCTTCCCGTAGCATTGAAATTTAAGGGAGATCACCCAAAAGATCTTATTATTGGTGATCCCCTTGATAAAGTAATGACTCGAGGAAAATTTGCCGAGAAATCTCTTATTTCTCAAAAAGAGCCTAAAAATGCTAAGGAAGCCATTGAAGATGAGGATTGGTTTTTAGAAATGCAAGAGGAGTTGAATCAATTTGAAAGGAATGATGTATGGGAATTAGTACCTTGTCCTCCATCTCAAACCATTATTGGTACAAAATGGGTATTTCGGAACAAGCTCGATGACCAAGGCAATATTGTTCGAAACAAAGCAAGGTTAGTAGCTCAAGGTTATTGTCAAGAAGAAGGTATTGATTATGATGAAACATTTGCACCCGTATACGTTTAGAAGCTATTCGTATTTTGCTTGCCTATTCTTGCTTTAAAAATTTCAAGCTTTACCAAATGGATGTAAAATCCGCATTTTTAAATGGTATTATTCAAGAAGAAGTCTATGTAAAACAACCTCCGGGGTTTGAAAATTTTCTAGGCCTAATGATGTTTATAGACTTAAAAAGGCCTTGTATGGTTTGAAACAAGCACCCCAGGCATGGTATGATAGACTTAGCTCTTTTCTTTTGCAAAATGGTTTTATAAGAGTAAAAGTTGATACTACTCTCTTTGTTTTTAAAAAAGGGCAAGATTGCTTATTAGTGCAAATTTATGTTGATGATATTATTTTTGGTGCTACTAATGAATCCTTGTGCAAGAAATTTTCTAAGTTAATGCAAGGTGAATTTGAAATGAGCATGATGGGGAGCTCAACTTCTTCCTTGGACTTCAAATTAAGCAATGCCAAGAAGGAATTTATATTTCTCAATCAAAATATACAAAGGAGCTTTTGAAGAAATTTGGCATTGAAGAAGGAAGAACCGTCTCAAACCCAATGGCAACAAAGCGTCAAGATTGACAAAGATGAAAAAGGCAAGTCGGTTGATGAATCCAAGTATCGAGGTATGATTGGTAGTTTACTTTATTTAACCGCAAGTAGACCGGATATTCTTCATGCCGTATGCCTATGTGCTCGCTTTCAAAGCAATCCCAAAGAATCTCATATGAGTTAGTTAAAAGGATTTTTCGATATTTGAAAGGCACTATTCAATATGGTTTATTCTATCCAAAGAATGAAAATTTTTATCTTAAAGGTTATAGTGATTCGGATTATGCGGGAAATATTGATGATCGGAAAAGTACTTAGGATCATGTCAATTTTTAAGCGATTGCCTAGTATCTTGGTTTTCAAAGAAACAAAATTGTGTTTCACTTTCAACGGCGAAGCGAATATATTTCGCGGCATTTTGTTGTACACAACTTCTTTGGATGAAACAAACCTTAGCGGATTATAATGTTCTTTTGAAAGTGTTCCTATCTTTTGTGATAATATATCCGCTATAAACATTGCTCAAAACCCGGTTCATCATAACCATACTAAACATATTGAGATTCGACATCATTTTCTAAGGGATTGTGTTTCAAAACGAAAAATTGAGATATCTTTTGTACCATCTCAAGATCAATTAGCGGACATTTTTACTAAACCGCTAACTTCCGAGACTTTTGCATCAATACGAGCTCGGTTAGGCATAATGCATATTGAATGAGGTCTATGATTGCATTTTGCACGTTTTTAAAATTTAGGGGGCGAAAAATCGGATTTTTGGTTCAAACTTGAATTTGGAAAACAGAGAGAACCTCTGGGATAGTAGGGCAAGGCCGACCCGGTCACCCATGCCGTCGCCGGTCGCCCTAGCCCCCAACCGTCGCCCCCTCAAGATTTTTTGGTTAAAATCGTTTACATTTTTTGTCTCACCATTTTGGCTTATTTTGGTCATTTTTCGTCCCCTTCGCATTTTGCACTCAAATTAAACTTCAAATTTGTTTTTGTGCATACTTTTTACATTTGGATTTCATTAGGCTCGATTATCTTCATCATTGCTCATCTTTACCGAATAAATGGTAAGAATTCTACTCCATTTGCTCAATTGGGTTGAACCCTTGAGATTTTGACTTATTTGCAAAATTCTTGATGCTAATTTCATATGAATGTGATGAGCTTAATATTTTTGATGTCTTGAATGTTGTTTGAACTCAATTGGTGATGAAAATTTTTGGCTTAAATGAATTTCAAAGGCGTTATATACTTCTAGTTTTATTCGACGCACGCCACGTGTTCGACGAAATGTTTCAATGAAAAATTCATCACTTACATGATTCTCTCAATTTGAAAAGTCTTATAAGTTTATAGAGATCATGTTTTATCAATCAAATGAGCTTTTGCAAGTCAATTGATCGACTTTTCCCTTTTATTTGGAATTTAAGCTTGAAAAAGCTCGATAAATCCCGATAAATTTGTGCACTTTGATATGAATATATGATGTTTTTATCGTGCTAACATTCTTTTTGATGATTCCAAAGGGGAGAAACAGGAAAAACGCTCATACGCTCAAAGAAGCGAAAATAAGCTCGCAAGAAAAGCTATAAGCTAGGGCTCTTAAAAGCCATAAGCTATGGATTATACTTGGTCCATGTGATGTATTATGGACTTTTATACTTGACTTATGATGCTTTTGTGAGGGGAGCTTATAAGCTTATGATATTCAAGCTTAAGTTGTAAAAGCTAAGCTTTAAGCCTTTAGTTGTTGCTTGTATACTTGTTCTTGATATGCATATTGATAGGGGGAGCTTGTGCAAAAATGTTTTTGAAAAATCTTTGCTCCTATCCTTGTATGCTTGTACTTATGATAAATCTTGCTTGTAATGGATTGTTGTTTTAGACCGGAAAATTTGTTTTGTTTTAAAATCGACCTTCTAAAAATTGTTTTGGTTTGTAATCATCAAAAAGGGAGTTTGTTAGATAAATATTTTTATCAAGATTTTGATGATTTTGTTTAAATGAGTTTTTATACCAAAACAATGTTTTTATATGTTGTCCAAATACTTCTAAATGATTTAAAATATTTTTACTAATTTTTGGAGTATTTCTTAGAGTTTTTAATTTGATTAAAATTGGACAACACTTTTGATGGTTTTGTTTAAATTGGTTTTTACACCAAAACTATGTTTATAAATGTTGTCAAAATACTCCCAAGTGATTTAAAATATTTTTACTAATTTTTTGAAGTATTTCTTGAAGTTTATTTTTGATAAAAATCGGACAACATTTAATATTGGAGGTCGGTCGCCCAAAATGGTGGATCGACACCAAGAGTTGAGAAAATGAAACGAGCGAAAGCAGAAACAAATTTTGTGAAAAAAAGAGGAGGGGACCGGTCAAGGGTGAGGTCGACCGGTCGCTCACCCCCGTCGGCCAGGTCGACTCCCCCCGACCGTACTGGATCGCACTATCTTTTCAAAACGTTCGAAATCTTAAACAGGGCAACGGTCGCCCTATGGTATTTTTGACAAAAATTCCAACCGTTGCAATCTTATCAAGCCAAGATTTACTTTTCATTTTTGTACATTATTTCTACATCTTGTGATCCTCTTTTTGTAGACAAAAGTGAAGAGGAAGGAGCCTATGTTGGGAGCCTATGTTGGTGAAGACTTCCCTATAAATAGAGGATGAATTGAAGACACAACACATACAAGCAAAATACACAACAAAGAAATCGCAAATTGTTCAAGCTTTCATTTTTACATTCTTGTTGTAATAGCTAAGTACTTTCACTTGCACATCTTTGAGGTCTAGGCTTTTTGATTCTTGATTACACTTGCACTCAATCTTTGTATTGGTTTCATAGAGTTGTAATCTTGAATTTTGTCCATCATTCAACACAAGACATCCTTGTGAGTATTCTGTGGTAAGAATACACTTGGGTGATCTAGGTGATAGGTGTTTGAAGAGTGTAGTACTCTTCATAGGTGGTGAAGGAAGATTGTGGTAATCTCCTTGAAGGTGTTGTAAGAGGATTGTGGTGATCCTCAAGGTGTTGTATTAATTGTGGAAATTAATAAAATCTTTTTCTTTTTGAAATCCATCCCAGGAGATCTTTGGGGTGGTAGAGGATTAGGCCCTAGGTGGGTTGAACCTCTTTAAATCAACGAGTGTTGTTTAATTTCCGCATTTACATTCTTGTCGATTCTTGTTGATTCAAAAAAAGAGGAGATTTGCGAAAAATCGGCATAATCTATTCATCCCCTCTAGATTATCGTAGCCACTTGGACTAATAAAAACCTCCTCGGCCAAACAAACAACGAGAGAGACAAATGGTCCCCCTGTCGACACACAGCGTGCGGCAAAAACATCGTGCGGCGAACAATTGATAAGGATGGCAAGTTTCGAGGACTCTAAAATATTGAGAATCCAAGAACAAAATGTATCGAAAGAAAATCCTAAAACACGAAGAGTCTCAATAGAAATTTCTAAGAAAGCGTATCGAAGGCTTTAGAATATCCACTTTATTAGCCATATTTCCCCATACGCCCGACAATCAAGACAATTGACACACTCCGAGGCCACAACAATGCCATCATGGATGCGCCTACCCATAATAAAACCATATTGCAACGGGCCAATCACATTTTGCACCATAATAGCTAAGCGGGTAGCTAAAATTTTGGTGATAATTTTGAACAAGAAGTTGCTCCGAACTATAGGCCGAAAGTGCTCCACCACCGCACGCCTTAGGAATTTTCGGAATCAGGACCACAAAGTTGGAGTTAAAGTGAGAGGGAAGGGCACTGTGACAAAGAAATTGCGAATGGCAGAGACCATATCATCGCCAGTGATGTCCCAAGTATTCCGAAAGAACTTACTCGGAAAACCATCCGGGCCCGGACCATTATTGGGATCCATAGAAATAACCGCATCTGAATTTCCTGATGGGAAGGCAGCTGAATAAGAAGAGAGTTTTGTTCAAGAGTAATGCAAGACTCAAGAATGGAGGAGATCTGATCAAGTGTCGAGCTTAGGGGAACATCCGTAGCTCTGAATAAATTCTGATAATAATCCACAATATGGCTCGTAATCATAGTTGCATTCTGGCAAAATCAGGATTTGGCCGAAAAAGAAGCAAAGAGACTAGAGAGGTCTTTTGCTTGAATCTGGAATGGCGGGCTTCTTATCTAGTGCTAGAAGCTTCGCCAAGGAACATTGTCAATTAGTAACGCCGAAATACTGCGCGACTGCGGATGATTTGAACTAGGGCAAATCTCGGAAATAGAAGATCGTTAAGAGCATCCAACGAAAAGATGATACTCGGAGGCGGTGGCGAGGAAAAGTGATGGCTCAAAAGCTACCTTTAAAACCGTAGGCAAGTGCACCTATCATTTTATAGTATAGATTATTAGTGAGTAGTGTCATTCCCACGAGGATTGTAAGTACTAATAATTACCGTCTTTTTGTTATTTAATCTACAATTTTCAGAGTTTTTGTTTGATGAAAAAGGAAAACAAATTATAAATTGTAAAAATGAAGGAAGATTTGTAAAATAAGAAATCAAGAGATAGAAATGTATTTGAATGTAAATCCCTCAGAATGTTTTGTGATTTGACAAGTTAAAAATACAACCGTAAGCCCTTAAGCAAAAACCAACCTCTTTTAATAAAATCTCATGATATGTGGACCGTAGAAATTCCCAATTTAAGTTAAACCCTTTCTCAAGGCGAAAAACTTCTAATCTCAAGTTGATTAACTCGAAATCTCTTTCTAGTTAAAACCCCCAAGACAAAGACATTATAATGATTTGTGAATTCCCATATTAGGTTTGACCCTAATCCGGAAGATTTATGTCGTCCTATTTCTAGGATTGCATGCAACTCTTTTCACTTATATAGGTTCTATTTCACCATGAATCTCTCGATTTCCGGATGAAAAATAAACTTCAAATCAATATTGCGCATATATCAATTCGAATGAACAAAGCATAATATAAGTGAATCACACAAAATATGAAGATTTTATTAAAAACATACACACCTTAATCACAAATCCATTCTAGAGTTCATTACATTCAAACACTAGGAGTTTTAGCTACACATGCTTTTGACACAAGAATAAATTACACAAGAAGATGTAAACATTGTAGACATGGTGTACTTATCTTTATCAAAATCTCAATTGACTTGATGATGTTGCTCCAAGCCTTCTTCCCCAATGTTGCCTCAAGCTTACTCCTCCAAGACCCTTGATCCCAATTCTACTTAATGAAATGAATACAATGAATATTTTCGAGTATCTAATGAATGCCTCTCCCAACTTCAACCCTTGGCTTTTATAGGCAACCAATACATTGATAGTACTCTCTTTTGTTAAACAATTGCCTCCATTTTCCTTGTTGGTTGGTGAATTCTTGTATTCAAGTGATGATGGGAGGGACATGGAGACATGTTTCAACAAAATAGGGTGTTAAAAGTGTACAAAAGTGGCCAAAATGGGTTGGTTGGTGAGTTTTCCCCAAATTCCGCAAAGAAAAGTTGCAAAAAGAGGTCCGGACACGCCCGTGTCGCCCGACACGACCACGGCCAGGCCGTCTTTGTTTAATTGTCGCGAGCACTCGTCGACATGGCGTGCTTCCCAACACGGCCAGGCCGTGTTCTCGACACGGCAGGTGTTGGGGAACACGGCCTGGCCGTGTCGGGCTGTTTTGTGCGAAAAAAAATCGAG
Organism: Rehmannia glutinosa; assembly: GCA_016081115.2. Lineage (NCBI taxonomy): Eukaryota > Viridiplantae > Streptophyta > Magnoliopsida > Lamiales > Orobanchaceae > Rehmannia > Rehmannia glutinosa. Next base: position 55,412,992 of record CM071930.1, read on the forward strand.
TTTTTAGCTCCGTGAACACGGCCGTGTTGCGACACCCTGCCCGTGTTGGACCAAAAAGGCCCGAAATGACGCGTTTGGCTTGGAATTTCGAGCGTTTTGCATCCTTAAACTCCCGGTATGTTTTGACATGAATCCATGGTCCGAAATTCACCAAAATTAGCCCGAATGGTCAATCTACATCAATAAAAGCACTCGGAGTAATATGAACTATGTATAATCAAAAATTTACAAAACTAACAATAAAATAACTCGAATTCTACTCAAATATACACATAAAACGTGCATAAAAAGACCACTTATCAAACCACCTCCAACTTTGAACTTTGCTTGTCCTCAAGCAAAACATTATATCAAAAAGAGGGATTCAATAAATCACAACACAAATTTTTTTTTCTTTTTTTTTCTTTTTCAACACATTGAACACAAGCGATCAAGTTCTTAGCCTTCTCAACCCGAATTAACCATTGGTAAAAAAAATTATTTTGCAAAGCGTCGTGTCAAGAAAGACAGTAATATCGGTAGGCATTATTTGAGACTTGAAATCATCACGCCACAAATATTGATAGTTATGAACAACTTCAATTCAATAATGCTATGAAAATACAAGAACTCAATGGATCATAGTAGTTAGCTTACTAGTCATATAACCAAGCTTCTTGAACTTTATTGGAATGAGAAGTCAAGGAGTATTCATTCTTTTTTTTTTTTTTTTTTTTTTTTTTTTTGTTTTTTTTTTTTTTTTTTTTTTTTTGGGACCTTTGAGACATGCTTCCACTAGGTTTATATTTTGAATTTCTGTTCAAACACTCTAGGGTGGTTTCCCATACTCATATTCGTGTCGCCGTTTTACGTAAAAAAGACAAACATGGGGCTCATGAATGCTCCTAGTTACTAAGCAACAACAAATAGAGGAGTATAACCTCGATTGATCCGTTTTTTTTTTCTTTTTCTTTTTCTCTTTTTTTTTTATTCACAAGCTTGGTTTAACAACTAGTTAACCACTACTAAATCATGAGTTCTCGGAAGTTCATAGCACTAAGTACCGTCGTATATGCCTTAACACATCAAATATTTATGGTGTTGGAAATCTCGTCAAAATTTAGCCCGCATCCACGTCAATCTATCTGACAATCAATTGCTTCACTGAAAACACAAATTAACAAGTTAATATAGGTATAATTGGGCCAAGTTATTGACTAGCAAATACTCAATTTGTTAAAAAAAAAAAAAATCACATCTCTTGAAAACAAACACACAAGCATTCCGAAAATGTTATTGTACCCACCTCCAACTTTAAGATTCACATTGTCCTCAATGTGAAAGAAAGAAATGGACAAACACACACAAAACACTCAAAAAAAAAAAAACAAAGAAATTAGAATGATATAAAAGAGGTGGAAAAAAAGAAAAATACGACCTTACTACAATAGTGGAATCGGTGTTGAGCGACCATTGGGTTGTTTTGGTAGGACCTTCAACGGCATCTTCATACCTAATCAACGTTAAGCAACACACAACTCGAATACCGTGAAATCTCAAATATTCCCAATTAGGACAAGCAAGAAGAAGCTCAAGAGTTTTTTTTTTTTATGATTTGAAGATGACTCTAAGGACTTGTGATTATTTTGAAAGAAAATAAAAAAAATAAAAAAAATGAAAACAATTGCACACAAACATCGGGTTGCCTCCCGGTTAGCGCTTCTTTAACGTCGTATATTTGGACCATTTCACCTAAATGTGAAGATTTAATCGGGCGGAGCCTTGAACTTATGAAAAATTTTATCTCTTTGAACAACATCGCCACCGTATCAATTTTCGAACAATTGACCTTCATGGTCCTATTTTTTCGCATGTTATTCTCAAAATGGGATTTATCGTGGAAACTTTTGCACATTGAACATCACATACTTTTAAGGATTTATTAGAAGACATATCAAGCAAAGAATCATTTATCCTTGTCTCAATCAAGTTTATAGGAAAACAAGTATCATTTATAGGATTTCTCAAAGGAATTTTAAAGATAACTTGTTCACCCCCTACTCTCAAAGTAAGTTTTCCATCATGCACATCAATGAGAGATTTAGCGGTAGCCAAAAAGGGACGCCCTAGAATTAAGGGAACTTCTAAATTATCATGCATGTCAAGAATAACGAAATCGACTGGAAACACGAATTTGTCAATCTTGACTAACACATCATTAATAATACCTCTAGGATGTTTAATCGATTTATCGGCTAATTGAATGTCCATCCTAATAGGTTTAAGTTCACCTAATCCTGCATGCTTAAATGTTTCATAAGACATCACATTGATACTAGCTCCCAAGTCGGCTAGTGCCCTATTAACAGATAAATCATCAATTGTGCAAGGGATAATAAAGCTTCCTCGGATCATTAAATTTTTGTGGTAGTTCATTGGAAGGACATTTATCATTCAATTGCACATTTGATAATTTGTTAAGCTTATTTTCACTAGGAATGATGTCATTAAGATCCCTAACATGCTTTGAAGGAGGTCAACAAATGGAATATTGGCATGTAATTGTTTGAAAGAATTAAGGTACTTACCAAATTTGTCCTCCCTTCTATCTTCTTCGGTTAGACTCAGGTAAGGGATCTTGGGCTTGTATGATACGCAACCTCCTTTTTCATGAGATTTTCTTTGGACATGTCATCCTCCACGTATTTTGCATGGCGGCATTGGCATAATCATGCTCATGTGGAGAACTCGATGGTGATTGCCTTTACGTGCTCCCTTAGGTTTGGCTCGGTATTACCCGCAAACTACCTTGTGGCCTTTCGGAAATCATCTTCGCAATCTGGCCTATTTGGTTTTCAGTTATGGATAGATGCCTCTTGATTTCTCAAGGATGTTTCCACCGCTTTGGAATCGGGTATCGTTGATTGCACAAATTTTGTTATAAGATCTTCCAAGTTAGGCTTACCTTGATTTGGTGAAATCAGGAGATGTGTGTAGATCGGGATTGGGATTAGGTCGTGGTTGACCTTGATTTCCCCAACCAAAATTCGGATGTTGTCGCCACCCAGGATTATATGTGTTCTTTGTAAGGATTACTTGGGTAATTTTTCCTTGATTCCCAACGTAATTAGCATGTTCGGTGTGAGGTATTATGTGTGGGCAATCGATGATTATGCAATCCCCACAAGTTTCACAAGATAAAACATGCGGTGGTGGTGGTTTAGGAGCTGCTAGATCGTCGATCTTTTGGGTCAATGCTTCGACTGTGCGGCGAGCGTAACTAATGTCTGCATTATACACACCAACTGACTGTTAGTTTTACCTCGTATGGATTGCCATTGGTAGCCGTTCATGGCCATTCCTCAATCAAATCTGGCGGCTTAGGCGTTTTGTTATTAAGAGTTCCCTACGACATTTGCATCGATCATTTGTCTTGTTGCGAAAGTAGCCCATTATAAAATGTTTGGACTTGCATCCAAATAGGTAGGCCATGGTGTGGGCATTTCGCAACAATTCTTTGAATCTCTCCCAAGTGTCGTACAAGGTCTCGTCATCTTCTTGAGTGAATGAAGAGATTTCATTCCTCAATCGTGCGATTTTGGCGGTGGAAAATATTTCAAAAGGAACTTTTCGGCCATGATGTTCCACGTTGTAATCGTTCCCTTTGGCAAAGTATTTAGCCATTGTTTAGCCCGTCCCAGAAGAGTAAATGGGAATAGGCGTAAAGCGGATGGCATCATCGAGACCCCATTTATTTTGAATGTATCGCAAATTTCAAGGAAATTCGCGATATGATTATTGGATCTTCGTCCGGTAGGTCGTCGAATTGAACAAATTGTTGCACCATTTGAATGACATTCGGTTTGATTTCAAAATTATTGGCAAAGAAAAATGGGCCTTACGATGCTAGATGATGTGCCGTCCATAGACGGCTTGGCATAGTCGTACATGGTTCTTTGTTGTTCATCCGCCATATTGGGATCCTTGCCTTCGTTAATATCCTCCTCGTGGTACAGTATTAATACTTTCTACTGTTGTTGCTACGGCGGTGTCGCGCTTCCAAATTCGGCGACGAGTAGGCATGCACTGCGGTAAATAAAGAGGATAAGTGTAATCCAAGACTTTCAAAGATAGATAAAAAGAAAGACAAATGATGAAATAAAATAAAAAAATGATTAAATTAACAAAAATAAGGTGTTCTTAATATTACAATCCCGGCAGAACGGCGCCAAAAACTTGATGGCTCAAAAGCTACCTTTAAAACCGTAGGCAAAGTGCACCTATCATTTTATAGTATAGATTATTGAGTACCGAAGTGTCATTCCCACGAGGATTGTAAGTACTAATAATTACCGTCTTTTTGTTATTTAATCTACAATTTTGAGTTTTTGTTTGATGAAAAAGGAAAACAAATTATAAATTGTAAAAATAAATGAAGATTTGTAAAATAAGAAATCAAGAGATAGAAATGTATTTGAATGTAAATCCCTCTAGAATGTTTTTGTGATTTGACAAGTTAAAAATACAACCGTAAGCCCTTAAGCAAAAACCAACCTCTTTTAATAAAATCTCATGATATGTGGACCGTAGAAATTCCCAATTTAAGTTAAACCCTTTCTCAAGGCGAAAAACTTCTAATCTCAAGTTGATTAATGAAATCTCTTTCTAGTTAAAACCCCAAGACAAAGACATTATAATGATTTGTGAATTCCCATATTAGGTTTGACCCTAATCCAGAAGATTTATGTCGTCCTATATCTAGGATTGCATGCAACTCTTTTCACTTATATAGGTTCTATTTCACCATGAATCTCTCGATTTCCCGGATGAAAAATAAACTTCAAATCAATATTGCGCATATATCAATTCGAATGAACAAAGCATAATATAAGTGAATCACACAAAATATGAAGATTTTATTAAAAACATACACACCTTAATCACAAATCCATTCTAGAGTTCATTACATTCAAACACTAGGAGTTTTAGCTACACATGATTTTGACACAAGAATAAATTACACAAGAAGATGTAAACATTGTAGACATGGTGTACTTATCTTTATCAAAATCTCAATTGACTTGATGATGTTGCTCAAGCCTTCTTCCCCAATGTTGCCTCAAGCTTACTCCTCCAAGACCCCTTGATCCCAATTCTACTTAATGAAATGAATACAATGAATATTTTAAAGTATCTAATGAATGCCTCTCCCAACTTCAACCCTTGGCTTTTAGGCAACCAATACATTGATAGTACTCTCTTTTGTTAAACAATTGCCTCCATTTTCCTTGTTGGTTGGTGAATTCTTGTATTCAAGTGATGAGGAGGGGACATGGAGACATGTTTCAAAGACAAAATAGGGTGTTAAAAGTGTACAAAAGTGGCCAAAATGGGTTGGTTGGTGAGTTTTCCCCAAATTCCGCAAAGAAAAGTTGCAAAAAGAGGTCCGGACACGCCCAGTGTCGCCCGACACGGCCAGGCCGTCTTGTTTAATTGTCCAGAGCACTCCGTCGACATGGCGTGCTTAACACGGCCAGGCCGTGTTCTGGACACGGCCGTGTTGGGAACACGGCCTGGCCGTGTCGGGAGGCTGTTTTGTGCGAAAAAATCGAGTTTTTAGCTCCGTGCGGAACACGGCCGTGTTGCCCGACACCCCTGCCCGTGTTGGACCAAAAAGGCCCCGAAATGACGCGTTTGGCTTGGAATTTCGGCGTTTTTGCATCCTTAAACTCCCGGTATGTTTTGACATGAATCCATGGTCCGAAATTCACCAAAATTAGCCCCGAATGGTCAATCTACATCAATAAAAGCACCTCGGAGTAATATGAACTATGTATAATCAAAAATTTACAAAACTAACAATAAAATAACTCGAATTCTACTCAAATATACACATAAAACGTGCATAAAAAGACCCTTATCAAAAAGCCTCTTTTGGCATCCGACGTCTTATGTATTGTCTCTTGAGTTGATGTATTATTTTCAGATTCTAGCCATTTAATAGCTTGAAACTTTGTCTAATACAGTTGATGAATGAGAAGACGAGAACATGTTCAAGTTTTCTCACTGGGGAATTTTATCGAACAGGTTGCAAGCACAAAAGCCACAGAGTTTAGCTCGATTTTCGTCCGTTCTTGCCTTTGGTGCAACTTTCTAATTTGTGATGGTTGCGGAGAATTTCCAACTCAGAAGTCGTGATACTCTTTTACTTGTGATTTTAGGATGATGAACTTGATATCCAAAATTAGCGTGTTCCCTTCAGCAAGATAAGTTTTTTTCTTTAAATATCCAGTGAAGAAGCATATGGAGAAAAAACATTCGGTGAAATTTGGAAATGCTCCAAGTTAAACTCAATTGCATGGGTATGTTTCACTGCGACCACGGGATGTATGCAATTGTACAAAAAGTCAAAGTTATCTAATGCTCTCAATCATAGCAAAGGAGGTTTTAGCATGTTCCATTTTCAACTGTGGCGGTGAAGCAAGCTTTAGCTCCAGTTGCAATATTTTGGACAACCAATGATTGTGTTTGCATCCCGACAATTTGAAAGTTCAATGCTTGATTGATGATTGGAGTACAGCGGAAAGGCGAACACAAGGATTGGAAGTGAGTCAATATGATCTAAATGGTAATTCGACATGGAAAGAACAATCACAATCGAACGGACAACGAGAGTGATTGAGCCACGCTACTCAAAAGGTAATAAGGTTAAAATATAAGCGAACTATATAAAAATTTTGCTCGTACACCCTAAAAGGATACATAGACAACTTAATACTATTATTAAATCCAAACCTATTTTTTTCTTCTTTTTTGTGTTCTATTGAATTTTAAGTTATTAAATAATTTTATATTTACTAATATTATATTTTTTTAAATAAATAAAAATATATAAAAATAAAGGAAAAAAGTCATGTATTTTGTGAGGGTATTGATCACCCTTGGTGATGGTATTGACTATAGCTCGAACCTATAATTTACTAATATTGTATTTGAAAATTAGCAATTTTGATTTTGTGAGATACAATACAAAATTAATATTTTTCAAAAGGAATAATTTGTGGTTCAACCACTAATTACACGGTTCCGGGAACCAAACCATCATTGGCGTTCCCCGAATTAGACCATAATTGTCCCTCGACAGTTATAGTTAAAGTTACCCATTTCAGGGAAATGGAAACGGCGATTTCGAAATCGTGGCCACTTGTAACTCCACATTGGTTATACTGAAAATTTGGTATTTTGTAAATGAATGTACAATAGACTTCTCTAATAATTTAAGTTAATTACGTTCAAAACTCGTGGATGATTTTGTGGAGTATTGACTAAACGCGACAAGGTCCCAAGAACACCAAATCAACTAGAGATGAATTTTTAATAGTTGCGGATTAGCGAGAGAGAGACATGGAAGAGTTTTTACTCTTTCTTTAATGCGTTCTTACAAAGATCTGTATGACTTATAGTCCATTTTGATGGATTGTTTTTAAGCCTTTGAAATAAAAGTTTACAATCAAAAGATAGATCTTTATAAAAATCTTTAACATAATTAAGACTTCCTAAAAATCTTTGTAACTGATTTTTATCGGTAATTTCATCAGAAATTTATACGCAAATTTTATTGCTCTTTCTATAGGATGTATTAATCCATTTTCTATATCATGCCGAATATAATTGAGTTATTTGAATAGCGAAGCAATTTATATGAAACTTTTGAGTTTCAATTATAAGATTATTATCGAGTAAAATAATTATTATTACTAATGGAAAACAGTATAAGATAACAAATTATCAAACAGACTTTTATTAAATATGAAATACTTACATGTATGCGATAATCTTGATCGTAAGCAGGTTGATCGAGATCGAAACTATTGCAAACTTCAAACTTATTACAACCGAGAAATTTTACAAGAGAGAGAGAGAGAAAGAGTTGAAGACTTGGATGCCTAAAATGAAGAGGCTATGAGCCTTTTTATAACCATTCCGGATTTCAAATGCGGATTCCAAAATTTTTTATAAAATGCGACGTCATCATTTACGTCCGCTTACGTCGATCTAATGTCATAGGGCCGACGCTTTTGTCAATTTGGACAATTTTATCCTTCATATTCTCTGTTCATCATTTCTAAGATGAGATCTTCATCCTCATAAGGATTAAGGCTTCATTCATTTCGGTATCTTCAATATTTTTGTCTTTTGAAGATGAAGTACTCGGTTTATCTGCTCCAAGAGTTCCGGTTCGAATACTTCTTTGAATAATTTTGCAACACTATCCTTGTCCATATGTTGCAATAATTCTTTTAGTAAAGCGATTGTGTTGGAACTTGATGGTTCATATTCCTCATTGTTTCATGAGTGGTTTCAGAGATCCGATTCCTTTAAGGTTATAAGCGATCCTTCTCCAAAGAAATCTTCTTTAGCCCACCATTTTATTAAAATAGAACTTCATAAATTTAATAATTTATATAATGGAATTCTTTTAACAACTATTGTCGAATGTTGATCACCTTAGAAAATACCAATGATTAAGAATTAATTATAAATGGAATTAAAAGTTTTTTTTACTTGAGAGACCTTCACCCTGTGAGGCCCAAAGCCCTACTGAGACAAGTTCAACAAAACACATGACTTATTTTGCCCATTAAGTTAAACTTTTGTGTGGTTTCAAAAAAGTTAAAACTTTTGTGGCACACAAGACTTGTAAGTCAATCTTCCACTACAAATACTTTTCTTGCCACCTTGCTTTATCCTATGTTTAGTGCTTTTTTGGTCATTCAAGCAAAGTATGGGAAAGTGAAGTCCCACTATCCATTTTATGAGTATCAATAAAAGTGATAACCATTACCATTAAAATTATTCAATGAGCTTGACCTCTCAAAGAGAGCAACTCAAATACCGTGTCAAGAGCACAATATTTTCACGTTCTTAAAGATAAGTCAATCTAATATGAACAAGGACTCAAGGAGTGTTCGCAGATATTTAAAAAAAAAAAATGACTTACACATTTTGGCCGCAAAAGAAAATGGTCATTGTTTCATTTATTGGTGCGGGGTAAATTGTTTTTTTATGGTAAAAATAAAATCAAATTGCTAAAATAAGGTGAAAATGGGGAGGGTTGTGTTTTTGCTCGTTGGCGTACACATTATGTGCGCCAACAATTAAAAATATATTTTTTTAAATTTTAAATGGTGGCGCACTTAGAGTGTCTTGACCTTTTTAAATAAAAAAAGTAGTGGGGTGGGGGTGGCCCAGGTGTGGTGGCGGGGGTGGGGGGATTGTTGCGTGTGGTGTGTATATTAATTGGGATCGTGTGTGTTGGGGTAGTTTTTGCAAATTTAAAATTTAAGTAAGGGTAGGGTATGGGTAGGGTGAGGTGGGGGAGGGGTGTGGGGTAGTTTTTTATTTTTATTTTAGAAATGTATATGTAATTTTTTGGTTTTTTATCTGTTTTTAACGTGTAATATATCAAATTAACTATTTTTTTACGATCTTTAATTTGACATGCATATTGAATATTTTTTTAAGAAGATAAATATATAGTTATAAATTGGGTCTAGATATGAGAAGGCGATTCTGAGCGGTACACGAATAGCATTTATGGCTGTTTATTTATGGTGAAAATTAGGGTAATGTCGAATTCTAAATACTACACGTGTATCGTTCGGGAAAAATATGCTATTTTATAAAATGATGATACAATTAAATTTAAATTTGAAGTAGAAAAGAGTTAGAGGACAAATATGTGATATTATATTTTGAAAACTAAGAATAATAAAATTTGAAAACTCTTTCTCATGCATGGCTTGACGGAATATCAAAATTGTTGAGATCTTGTTTGTCTAAAAACTCCACTTTGTAGTTTCATCTCCATCAAATACACAATCATAAATTTTTTCCTTGATTTGATAAAGTTGAAAATATTTTCGGATTGTAAATGCTATTTGTGTACCGATTGAGAATTGTCTTCTCAAATCTAGACCCAATTTATAACTATGTATTTATCTTTTTACAAAAAATATTCAATATGCATGTCAAATTAAAGATCGTAAAAAAATAATTAATTTGATATATTACACATTAAAAACAGATAAAAAACCAAAAAATTACATATACATTTCTAAAATAAAAATAAAAAACTACCCCACACCCCTCCGCACCTCACCCTACCCATACCCTACCCTTACTTAAATTTTAAATTTGCAAAAACTACCCCCAACACACACGGTTCCCATTACTATACACACCACATAGTCACAACCACCCACCACCCCGCCACCACACGGGCCACCCTCACCCTACTACTTTTTTTTTTTTTATTTAAAAAGGTGGCGCACACTCCAAATGCGACCATTTAAAATTTAAAAAATATATTTTTAATTGTTGGCGCACATAACGTATGCGCATTAACGAGCAAAACACAACCCTCCCCATCTTTACCTTATTTTAACAATTTGATTTCATTTTTACCATAAAAAAACAATTTACCCTTGGTGCCAAGTAGGGGTGTCGGTATGGGTTGGAGTGCGGGTTCGCGAGGTTGGCGTGTCGAAACCGCCGGACCCGACTGTTTAATTATTAATTATTGTCGAATATCGAACCCCGGACCCGACCGCTTATTTCACAGGTAACCCGGACCCGACCCGTTTAACCCATTTAATAAAATTATTTTAATATTCATTTAATATTTTTAACTGAAGAAATTTATTTTTTTTCAAAATCAATCACTATCTCACGCTATTCGATCAATAAACAATATTACAATTCACAACAAACAGAAAGAAATAAGATAATTGCTTAAAATGCATACCATACTAATTATATTTTGAGGATAATATTCAAAAAGACATGCATAATAATAACAAATACATAATTAAGGAGGTTTTATCATTTGAGTTTTAAAAATATGTCTTGTTTGTTGTTTTTTTCTTACAATTAGTTATTTACTTATTTTTTTAAATTCACAAACGGGTTAGACGGGTTAAGCAGTCATAGTAGGTTGACCAGGACCCGAGCCTATTTAATTGGCGGGTTAGTGGTCCGGCCAATTTCGACCGGACCCACAAAGCTTGGACCCATACCCATTAATTTCATGTTAGGTTCGTGTCGGGTTTGCGTGTCGGGTCCTAAATTAACACCCCTAGTGCAAGAATGATTTATTTACCGGACACTCTATTTTAACTCATTCAATTTTTAGCATTTATTTGAAAATACTACTAACTTCTGAATCTCAATTATTTTTCTTTTCTGCTGCAATAAATCACTTACTCAAAAAACAGAAATTTTTGCAAATAATCCCTACATAAACCAAAATTTTGGTGCTAAATTCGCATAACACGAGACACCACCACGTATGATGATTCTTAATTTCTTACACTCTATGTACACCAAAAACTAGTCTTAAATACAGTATATTCTCCAATAACAAAAACCAAGATTTTTACCATGATTGCATCATTAGATAGACGCAAAAGCAAAAGCGTACGGGATCCATTTTGAACTGGATAACTAGCACCAAAACCATCTTTATGTTTGGTGTTTTGGTGATACCTACCCTATCGCCCACACCCCTTGTTTTTTTGTTAGGATGATATATATAGAAAGTTACGGAAGAGGGACGTTTCGTTGCTCGTATTTAAGTCCATTGGATCATAAGAGATTGATTTTCTATTTCATTCTATTCAATGAATGACATTGTAGATATATTAAAATAATCAACAACCCATGTGTACTATTAATCCCTTTTTTTTTTTTTTTTTTGATAACTCGGCTTCAGGCTTACGCCCGACTGCCCGAGGACAATAGCTCCGGCTCCTCATTCTGCCGCCAAGGTAAACGCGGGATGTGCACGCTGGCTAGTGTTACGGCGGGGTCTGGCGCGTACAACGAGATCCTCAGGTAAAGAGAACAATTATGTTCGACCCCCCAATCTACTAATAACGATCTCTCCCGAATCGAACCCACACGGATGCTATTCAAGTATGAGTTCCCACCAAATCTTCACCGGCTCGCATATGCCCAGGGGAGCAATTTGATGGGCGAGGGATATAAACTCGACCTCCACCCCACAAACAATTTGATGGAGCGGGGATTTGAACCCTCGACCTCCATCCCACAATTGCTTGTGGTGGGCAAATGGACTAAGCCACCTGGTTTATTAATCCCTTTAAGTAGAACAAGAATGTGGTCACATTAAGAAGCAATTGAGATCCTCTATTGTATTTAGTGTTTAAATCTTCTATTTTTAATGGTATCAATATATGTCACGTGTACATGATAATGTCATACTTATAAGTTACATCCTATAACTCAAGGTCGTTGATAAATAGAACAAGTCACAATAGAGTGTTGAAACTTGCGGTCTATAAGAGATAAACTCGGATACTCGAATATTATTAAAAATTAGGAAAAAAACTAAATTATAATGTCCTAATCTTTTAGTCGTATAAGTCCAGTGCCATGAAATCGGTCCACAAATTTGTTTTCCTTTTGGAATGGAGGGCCATAGACTATTAACTATTTGTAAATATGGGACAAAAGATAGAACAAAATACAAGAGATATTCTCCGTTCTTTAGCAAATATAACCAAAATCAAAGTCTCTCGAGAAGAGGCAAAAAGGATTTCTTTTTCTTCTTGAAAGGACAAAAATAAGAAAAAGAGGAAAAATTGTGTATAAGAAAGCACATTTGAGAAGAAAGTGCTCGCCCCAGGGGTTTGTCCGAGTGGCGTGCGCCCATCTTTGGTGGGCTAGAGATCCCGGGATCGATCACGACTAGCGTGGAGTGTGGGCTTGGGGTGTACATCTCTGCAGAGGATTAGTCTCATTACTTTGTAGCGAGCGCTCCATAGACCGGGGTAGTGTGGGCAATTGCCAACAAAAGCATGTGGGGATACCTCACGATGACAAAAAAAAAAAAAAAAAGAAGAAAGTGCTCGATCGCTTTTACGAATGGGGAAATAAATGGTAGCCGTTATTGAGAAATGAATAATTGGAAATCGGATAAGCGGTGCGATGGTTAATACTCTCATGCCCAAACTAGAGGTCGTGTTTCAAGTTCCACCGCTCTCTCCCCAGGATATGTACTAAGAAAATGAACAATTGGGAATAGGATAGTAATCCGATAGTTAAGACTCTCATGTCCGGACTGCAGGAGGATCCGAGGTTCGATTCCTACCCCATATCACTTGTGAATTGTCCCATATTGATTAGTTAGGGAAGATAATCCACTTTATAAGTCAAGTGATATATTCCTCCTATCACCAATAATTGGTTTTAGGATAAAACTCACTTGGTCGGCTTAGGCTCTCCTCTCATGTGGGTATGCTTCATGTGTGGGACCGTACAAGTCTCTCCAAATTTAACATTGTACCTATACTTCATGTGTGGGGACCGTACCAAGTCTCTCCAAATTTAACATGGTATCAGAAAGCCCATGCTCGCCCCAAGGTGATGTGAGATGATTAATAAATTGACACTTGATTAACTAGAGGAAGAGAGTCTTGTTTATAAGCCAAGTGAGCTACTCCTTCTATCACCAATTAGTTTTTATGACGGAACCTCACTTGGTGGATTTGAGCTCTTTCCTCTTATTGGGTACACTTCATGTGTGAGGATCGTATTAAATCCCTGAATTTAACAATATGTACTAAAAAAAATGAATAATTGGGCCTTCCAACTTTATCTTTGACTGTGGTGATCAACATAACAAAAACTAACTTATCTATTAAGTATGTAATAAAGTAAAGACTAAGGATAACCTCTTTATCTCTAACCACAATCAGGCGATCAACAGATAAAGTCAAACTCCATTTACAGAGCCTGGAAGTTGATAGTTTTTCTATTTTATTTATTTAAGTTTCAAACACGATAATTTCTCGTACTTTCCGCATCAAAATAGAACATTAGAATTCAAAGTCAACTATTTTAGCTAATTTTTCAATTGTTATTGTTGATTTCAAAGAATCCGACAAGGAATTTTTTAGTCCACATTCGACTTTCAACCCGTCTTTAGCCATGTCCAAACTAATTATAGAGCAAATTCCTAATTTAAGGAGGGTCGCGAAACTTTAATTGAAAAAAAAAAAAAAAAAAGGAGGAAGAAGAAGCGATGGCGACACGTATACGAGCAAGATGGGTTATTGTTCAAGTTCAACTTTGTTATGTTACGTAGATATTTCTCATATTGAAGAAATGAGATCAACTTGTTTATTTCTTGAGCATGGCCAAGGTATATATACACGAGAAGAAGAAACGAGCGAGTTAGGAATTGAACCGTCTAACTAACTCTGAAGCAGTACTAACTACCAAAACTAACTCTATGTAACAAGACAACTAATAAATGTAGAAAATATAACAACCATATATTCTAATACACCCCTCTCAAACAGAACCAGGGGGTTGGCCAAGACTCAGTTTGGAGCAGAGCAGCTGGAAGCAAGAAACGGATAGAGGTTTGGTGAGGATGTCAGCGAGCTGTGCTTCAGAGGGAACAAATCGAACATCAACAACCTTGTTTTGAACTTTCTCCCGAATGAAATGAATGTCTATCTCTATGTGCTTAGTTCGTTGATGAAAAACAGGATTGGATGCCAATGAAATGGCACTAGAGTTATCACACCATAAAACCGTAGGTGACTCAATATGAAGACCAAGTTCCACAAAAAGAGCTTGAATCCAAATGAGATCGAATGGCAATGACCATAGCTCGTATTCTCTATACTATACCCCGTGCGACTACTGCCGCTTTTAGAACACCAAGTGATGAGGTTAGGACCCAAAAAAAGATACAATAACCACCAATAGACTTCCTATCATCACGGGGAAGTAGCCCGAGTCTGCATCAACAAAGGCCTCAAGATTCATTCTAGGAGAAGCAACAAACCGAATACCCAAGAATTTTGTGGCCTTGAGATAAGCACTTTCTTACATGCCATCCAATGGTTCTCAGTGGGTGCATGAAGGAACTGACTAAGCTTATGAACCGCATAGGCTATGTCAGGACGGGTCATTGTTAGATATTGGAGACTTCCAATGGTGCTGCGATAGAGGCTAGGAAGAGAGAACGGGGGACTATCACCCAAAACCAATTTCTGACCAGAGCAAAAAGGAGATGGACTAGCCTTGCAATCAGTCATGTGTGTTTTGGCTAATAAATCTGAAATATATTTTGGCTGGTTCAACAAGTATCCATGAGAAGATTTGTGAGCTTCGAGTCCCAAAAAATAACTGACCTGGCCCAAGTGTTTTAGAGAGAAAGTAGCATTAAGTTGCTGAATAAGTGATGAACAAACATGAATCATCCTGTGATGAGAATATCATCAATATACACAAGCAATAAGGTAAGCTTTCCATCCATCTGAAGAAAAAAGAGAGAGCTGTCTGATGTTGAGGCTTGAAAATGAAAAGTAACCAAGAAATCTCTAAGCTTTTCAAACCAGGCTCGAGGGGCCTGTTTTAGGCCATATAATGCTTTAACAAGACGGCACACATGTGTAGGTTTCTCGGATGAATGAACCCTCGGTGGGCCATATATACTACCTGTTTAAGAGAACCATTAAGGAAAGCACTGTTGATATCAACCTGTTGAATCTCCCAACCTCTAGTCACAGCAAGGGAGAACATGATTCTAATGGTTAAAGGCTTAACCACAGGACTGAATGTCTCAAAGGAATCCAAGCCAGGAATTTGCTGAAACCCAAGCAACTATTTAGCTTTAAGTCTTTCAATCGAGCCATATGTTTTATGTTTCACCTTAAAAACCCACTTGTTTGAAATCGATTCATGTCTTCCACGATAAGGTACCGGATCCCATGTATGGTTATTGATGAGAGCATTGTACTCTAGTTCCATAAAGCTGACTTTCCAACCCGGGTCGACAAGGGCATGACATACGACAATGGCTCGAGATAGGACAAGATATAGTGGTATAAGCTTTTGGTTTATAGATACCATTTTCGGACCTAGTAACCATATGATGAAGACACTACAAGAAAATCAAAGCTGGCGATAGACACCACCAAAAAGACACCGGTTTTATGGATCGTGATGGTGTCTTTTTCCTTTTAACACCGGTTTTGTAAGAAACCGGTGTCTTATTAGTCTTTGTCGTCGATAAACAACAGGTTACCTAGAACCAGGTGTCTATTCTAAAACAATTCCCAAATAGACAGGTTTTTTTCGCAGGCCAAAAACCGGTGTCATATATAAAAATTATTTTAGATTTGACACCATATCTTTCGACACCGGTTATAGAACCCGTGTCTACAATATTTTAAAACCACATTTTTGACAGGTTATAGAACCGGTGTCTTTATTTTTAATTAGGGTTTAGACAGGTTCTACAGCGGTGTCTTTATTTCCCAATTAATTAGCTAGGGTTTATTTTTTAGTGTGTAAGATGAACAATAGTCTTTAGCCCCAAACCATCTCTCGCTCGTCGCCGTCAACCCGTCCTCTCAACCTCGCTGCGTCGCCATCCCCTCTCCCCTCCGCTCGCCGTCGCGTGACTCCGTCCTCTCTCTCCTCCGCCGCCCGTCGCCATCACCCGTCCCCTCTCCTCCGCCCATCGCCTCTCTCCCTTACGCTGGTCGTCGCCGCTCGTCACCGCTCGTCACCGCTCGTCACCGCTCGTCAATCTCTGCTCGTGGTCGCCGCTCGTCACCGCGCGATTAAACCCTAATTTTTTAAGAAATTGAGCTGCACCCAATAAACTCTCTCCTAGGGTTTATCCTATTGGAAAAAGGTATGTGAAGCCTTTTTGTATTGTTATAGTTTCTTTTTATGAATTTCATGTTTATTGATTTCTGCCACTTAATTATACGCTTTGAAACAACCCTTTTTTCTTCTTGACAGTTAAAATCCCAGATTAGACCCCTGTTTTATCTCTTTACCAAGCGGTTCACGAGAAATCAATCCGCGTGACCAAAGAATTTGGATTTTCTTGTGCCAAGGTAAATGCTACCTTTTGTTGACGCATAATGCAAATCTTGTTTTGGGTATAAGTTTTGGTGTTATTCATTCGTTTAGCGTTTTGAATGAATTTAATTATTTTACACTTGAACAAATATGGTTAATGAGTGTCTGGTTTGGTGATTTGCCTAGCTGCTTTGTCTTTTGATGTATCATGGCTCTGCTTGCTCTGTGTTGTTAATGGGTTTATAGTTAGTTTTTGCAGATATTTATTTCTGGTAATTATGTTCAATTTCTTTACATGTGAATGAGCTTAAAGTTAGTTTTTGCAGATATTTATTTGGGTTTTTTGGAGTTGGTTTTCTGGAGATGTGAGGTTTTTTACAATATTTTTGGTTTGATAAAAAGAGGTGTGTGGGAATAATTATTAGCTAAGTAGGGGTTATAGAGGGCTGCTCATAGTCACGGGCAAAGAGACTATATATGTTGTTTAATTGGAATGATTTGTTCGAAATGAGAATGTTTGGAGCAGAATCAAACGGCAGTTTAAGTACATAGGACAAATGGTTTAATTTTACCTTGACATCAACATGTTTAAGTACATAGGACAAATGGTTTAATTTTCTTGAACTCAACCTTCCGAGAAAGTTTGCAAAGTAAAAATATCAAAATTTCCCCTCATCCCCTGTACAAGGAAAAACTAAAAGCGAGGGACAAATTAAGGTACTTAAACATAGGATATTTAACAAGAAGTAACATTTGGCCTTATCATATATGCCTATATAGCACATTCGCATTCTCGAGCATGATTACAATGCACATGAAGTAATTTGGAAATAATGACTGTTGCTTTAGTAATTCCATTTGAGGGGGAAAATACTAGGATAAATTACAACCACCCTAAAGTTTAACCTAATTACAAAAAAAAATCAAAAAAAATAATGATTGTGAATATACCATGACACATTTTAATGGGCAACACAACAAACATTTGGTGGGTCATTAAAGAGAAATACGAAAATCCAAACATCAAGAGTTGAATAATATAGTTAAAATTACCTGCCAAAGCGTCAAGAAGAGTGGATTTGCCACAAATCATTCCAATTAAACAACATATATAGTGTGAGATTTTTGGTTTGGATGATAGTTCTGCAACTTTTTATTAAGTGCGATTACACAGGTGTTAAAAACTGTACTTATTTTTTATTAAGTGTTAATTAGGACTTTAATGATGATGTTATCTCTGAATTGAAACAGTACCTGAAAGAGTAGCTATAAATATATCTCAGTACTTCTTTTACATTTGCTTAGGCATCTATTTGAAAAGCCTAATAGAATATATTTATATCAATTGTATTTATACGTATATTTGATGTGGCCTATTGTTGTAATTGTTATGAAGGTTTTGAGTCGTTGTTAAAATGGACAAAGAATGGATGTCTAAGAATAGATTATCGCAAGAGTATGAAGATGGAGTAGAATCTTTCTTGCGATTTGCAAAGCAAAATCTTGGTAATCATAATACAATACCTTGCCCTTGTGTGAAATGTGGTAATGTATGGAAGAAAAATGTTGAAACCATAAGGGCGCATTTGTGCCGTAATGGTATGGATCTAACATATCATACATGGATATGGCATGGGGAAAGATCTAAATCAGGGGTTTTAATCAATGAAAATGATGAAATTGGGCAAGGTGAGAAAGATTTTGTTCTTTGAGGAACTCGTAGACATGGTACACGAATATGCGAGATGATCCAAATGAATTTAGTAAATTACTTGAGGATGCCGAGAAACCTTTATATCCCGGATGCACAGAATTTACAAAGTTGTCCGCAATGATGGTGAAATTATATAACTTGAAGGCAAAATATGGTTGGATTGACTCAAGCTTTCTTGACTTGCTTAGTTTGTTTGACACATGCTTCCGGATAAGAATGAGTTGCCTCAATCTTTGTATGAAGCCAAGAAAAGTATGTGTTCGTTGGGATGGATTATGTGAAAATTGATGCATGCCCCAACGATCGCATCTTATATCGAAAGCAATATGAGAATGTGTACACGGATTGCCCTACCCGTGGGGTGTCACGGTGGAAGCTCGGGCAAAAACGGAAAGACACGTGAAAACATTTCGCAAAAGTCCTCCGGTACTTTCCACCAATACCTAGATTTCGAGAATGTTTGAAATAAGGAAATATCCAAGGAGTTAACTTGGCATGCAAATAAAAGAGTACGTGATGGAAAAATGTGTCATCCGGTGATGCAATCCGTCTTTGGAAAGTTGTGGATCATAAGTGGCCAGATTTTAAACTTGATCCTAGGAATCTTAGATTGGCCATTTTCTTTGATGGGATCAATCCCCACAAGTTGATGAGTTATAGTTGTTGGCCAGTGGTAATGATTATGTATAATCTTCCTCCGTGGTTGTGTATGAAGAGAAAATTTATGATGCTAACTTTGTTAATTTACGCTCCTAAACAACCTGGGAATGATATTGATGTTTACTTGGCACCTCTAGTTGATGACTTAAAGTACTTATGGGAAATAGGTGTGCAAGCGTATGATGCATACCGGCAAGAAAGTTTCCGCTTAAAGTTGTTTCTACTATGGACGATTAATGACTTCCCAAAGATATGGAAATATGTCGGATGCGATGTTAAAGGATATTGTGCATGTCCTATCTGTGGTGAAAAGAGCGAATTCAACACGGTTGAAAACACAGGAAAATCTCATTCCAGGGCCATAGGAGGTTTTTACGTGCAAGTCATCCTTATCGAAAAACAAAAGAAGGCATTTGATGGGAAGCAAGAATTTAGAGAGGCACCAAAACCATTAAGTGGGTGAAGTTTTAAAAAGTGTGGATGGAGTTAATTGTCGTTGGGGAAAGTTGAGTGGCAAGCCGCTAGATCTAGCAATGTTGATTCAAAATCATATTGGAAGAAAAAATCGGTGTTTTTGAACTCGAGTATTGGAAAGATCCGCATATTCGACATGTTCTTGATGTCATGCACATTGAGAAAAATGTGTGTGAAAGCCTCATTGGTACATTACTCCATATCCCGGAAAAACAAAGGATGGAGTGAAGCGAGATTAGACCTTGTAGAGATGAATGTGAGAACCGAGTTGGCACCACAGTTGGGGAGAAGAGAACTTTCTTACCTCCAAGATGCTATACACTTAGTAAGGATGAAAAAAGAAAGTCCGCAATTCATTGTTGGGAATGAAGGTCCCCACTCAGTTATTCATCCAATATTCGAATCTTGTCTCTATGAAGGAGTTGAAACTTGTGGGCCTCAAATCACACGATTGTCACACTTGATGCAACAATTGCTTCGGTGGCAATCCATGGTGTCTTGCCTAAACATGTTAGGTACGCTATTACGAAGTTGTGCTTCTTCTTCAATGTAATATGTAGCAAAGTGATAGATCCGACAAAGTTAGATGCTATACAAGATGATATTGTCACCACGGTGTGTTTACTTGAAAAGTACTTTCCCCTTCATTTTTTGATGTAATGGTTCACCTAACCGCTCATCTTGTGCGGGAAGTCAAGTTATGTGGACCGAATTTTTATAGATGGATGTACCCATTTGAAAGATACATGAGAATCTTGAAAGGTCATGTTCGAAATCGCAACAGCCTCGAAGGTTGTATGGCGGAATGTTATATTTTCAAGAGGTTGTGGAATTTTGTTCGGATACTTGTCCAATATGCACACAATTGGGATTCCATCAACGCATCCGCAAAATAATCTCACTAAACCTTTATCAAGTTCTCATGTGCAACCTATTGCGATCGGGAGTGGAAACAGCACATCTTTATGTATTGACAAATGATGTTGAGATTGAACCTTATGTCGTAGTTTCTCTAACTCACGAATTTATTGTTAATAATTGTTCAAGATATAATGGTTAATTAATTCCAAACTGGTTCTTTAAGTGAACACAAGGAGCATTTGAAGGAAACATATCCTCTGAAAGCTCATTTGGAAAAGTGGATACTTGAGAAGCATAATCAAACGTTTGTTTCTTGGTTACACAACGTGTAAGTTCCATTACTAATATCTACTACCAATATGGAAATCCCGAACTTTAAAAAACATTATTTTAACACTTATTATGAATTATAGGTTATGAGTTCCTCACATCGTATCGAAAGGTTGAAGTGGTTGGCTCATGGTCCACGCAAGCAAGTGTTGAAGTACCAAAGTTATTTGATTGATGGAGTTACTTATTACACAAAAGAGCTTGATAGTGTACGGGTTGTTCAAAATTCTCGTGTAAGCTTGGTTGCAAAGATAATGCAAATCTCTAGTGCAAAGGATAAAAACCCGATCGAATCGGACATGGTGTTCTATGGAGTTATAGAGGAAATATGGGAACTCAATTATACAAATTTTCGAATACCAATGTTTAAATGTAATTGGGTAGAGAATAATAAGGGCACTAAGGTAGATGATCTTGGTTTCACACTTGTAAACCTTAATGAGGTGGATTCAAATCCGATTCATTCATCATGGGCAATCAAGCAAAGCAAGTATTTTATATTGACGACCACTCAAGATCCTGCATGGTCTATTGTGCTTTCAACTCCAAACAGAGACTACTTTGAGTACATGAATGGCGATGATTGGGGAGATACTATAATCCAACATCAATGTTTTTCTAAAGGAATACCACCAGGTGGATCTTGAAATTGATGAAAATGAACCACCGTGCATTCGTTGATTGTGATGGGATTTGGGTTGACTCGTAGCTCTTATATAAAAATGTGTTTTTGTTCTAGTGATTGGTTGGGAGGTTCGATCTTTGTATCGTTTAAATTAACTTGCTACATATGTATTCTTAAATGTTATGTCAATGAAAGTCCGTAGTAATTCTTTTTGCCGCAACCTTTGCATATGATCAACTTTCAAGAAAAATTACAACATAGAATATTTTCAAGTACTAATGCACTATCTTTTCATAATTGCATAATCCAAATTTTGGTTGGGCATGCAGGTTTTCACATGTGGAGATAATTCATCGTTTTGAAGCTTTGAAGGGTATTCCTTACAAGCGGGTATGCCATTTTATTATATATGCAATTGGGTGAACCATTCTCGTATCATTGTTGATTGAGTTTAATGAAAATGATCCCACATGCATTTAAAATATTAGATACCATGGACAAAGTTGGTTGCAAAAGCGTGATTTACTTTAGTCTAAGGAGTGTAATCTCTCTACTCATTTCGTAGAAGCATGTATTTAAGATCCGTGTAAAAAAATGGCTTGAGTTTTTGAAATCTTGGTGTTTTCAAATTTTAATGAATTGGTTTAGTAGGAACTTTTAAGAACTTAGACCTTTCTTCAAACAAGTAAATCAAAAGTATCCCTTCAAAGTAACAAAAGAAAATGGTATGTTTTTTTTTCTCTCCATTCGGGTACTTTTATGTCTTTGGACTTATAATTGTTACATAATGTTTTGAGTGTCAAATGTTCTTTTTCCTTGTAAAATACATTAAGAATTTGTGAAAAATCCTAATCACAAGAAGATATACTAATAATGTCATTCTAGTCCCCCTGGACTGTCTTGTCATTTTTCTCGATTTAAGAAAACAGAAAAGCTTAGAATGTACCCCTGGTTGTTGCAATAGTTTTGTTTTGAGGTAATCTTGTGAGATGAAAGAGGAGCCTATAATATATAACCCTGTTTTCTCGCCCACCGACACTTATTCTTGGATGATAGAAAGGGTAGATTAGTCATTTTGGCCCAAGAGGGTTGGTGTCTCATGGGAAAGATCATGTTATGAATAATAGGCTCTATCTATATGTTCCCAATTCTATACTTAATCATATCATATGATTCAACAAAGACTTTATTGCTTTTAGTCAATCCATATGGTATCCTATCCGGACAAGAAAGATAATCACAATCATCCATGTAACGAAATCAACGGTACATAGATTATAATAATGATTGTCAACAAATATTCCAAGAATCACACTCCTAAAGAAACTTGTAAATCTAATGAAATGCAGGACCATATATGAATATGAGGAAATAAACCCCAAACTTTGGCTCGCTTAGAAATTTGGGTGATACATAAGAATGGCAATTGAATAGAGACCCTTTCTCGGTCCAAATTCCAAAGACATAACTGTTATCGAAAAAAATCCACACATGATGTTAAAATCTTGATTGTTATGGAAAATGGATTTTGTTGGTGAGTCACACTCTCTACTATTAGCATCATATATATCCCACTTATAGTACATGTAATCAATTTTGACGTCAGACATGAGAAAAGGACTATATCAGTATTCTCTCCCCACACCCCACTAGGTGAAAAATGCCAAGAAACAGACAAGATTGCAAGCTGTGTACAATTTAACCCATTTCTTCTTTCTCATCATTTTCAACTCGGAGTAATTAACAGGAATATACACAAGGCCCTGAAAATTCAAGAATCCACCTATTAACCTGGTTTTGGGTTAAAAGATATGGGTATTGATGAAAACTACATTTAACAGCCGCCCAGTCAAACATGTGATTTACTGTGAAAATGTAGGGACACTTTTTTTTTTTGGAATGAACAGGTATATTCCTACATTTACTATTCACTGTTTCTGTGATTATCTTCTTTTAATATTTGCTTTTAATATTTGTGTTCCATAGGTTGGGCTCCATGGCTCGTAAAAAGTTAAAAAATGGACACAATGACAAATGTTGAAAAGGTCAAAGAAAACAAGAAAGGTAAGGAAAAAAATACATCTGTTTCTATGCAAGAGGGTGACGAGGACATGGATGTCGAATCTCAAGATACACAATCAACTAGAGGTCGTACAAAGCTAAATAAGCTGGCCGTCCAAAGGAGTCAGGGGATTACGCCTAATATTGACTTTAATAGTCGTGGACAACCAACAGGGAAAGGAGTGGCGGAGATGCAAAGCTTTATTGGAGTCCTGGTCCGAGAGAAAGTTAAGATTACCTACAACTCATGGAAACAGGTGCCAAAAAGTGACAAGGATCTAATTTGGGACACTATTAGTGTAAGTAAAAAAAGAAATATATTTTGCTCTTTTTTTTGCATCTTATAATTTATTTTGGATATCGAACCAAGAACCTAATTTTTGTGTTTACTTTCTTTTTTATAGTTGACATTCAATGTGGATCCAAAATGGAAGAAGTCGTGTTTGTCCTCAGCATGTACAAAGTGGCGTCAATATAAAACCACTCTCACCAAGAACTTCATTATAAAAATAAAGATAAACCCGAGGAGTTGAAACGGCCACCTAAGGGACATGAAATTTCACAAGAGGACTGAGTTCATTTGTGTTAGCCGAATGTCCGAAAGTTTTTGGTAAGATTCTTAATTTAATCTTTTATAATAAATTTATCACTATCTATTGACATTAATGAATTGGAACATTTTGGTATTTGATCGTAATCATTTTATACATTAAATTTTCTAGAAATTAAGTGATCAACAAAGGGAGAGAGGTAAAGCAAATAAATACCACCACCGACTTGCTCGTAAAGGATATCTTTGCATTGGAACTCGAGATAGTAAGTATTTGAGAAATCTTAATTCTTAATTTTCAATGCATTTTCAAGATAATAAACAACCTCGTGCATTTTCATTTTTACTTGCGAAAGATGAACTATGTGATGACGAGGACATTAATCGAGCTATCCTTTGGAAGAAAGGACAAACCAATAAGAAAGGGGAGATTGAAGGAGACGAGTTAAAGCAAATATTTGAAAAGATTGTGAGTAAAAATGACTATATTATTTGTAAAATGTATATATTTAATTTCGTTATTTTAGTGACTCATAGTTTTGTAATTATTTACTTTTTGTGTCCACGACAGGATAATTTTATAGATCTCAAGAAGGAGGGCAAGCTTAAATATGAAGGACCAAAGAAGATATCCTCACGAAAGCCCTTGATTCTCAAGAACACGTTGGACGTGTTAGGGGCTTAGATCGGATATCACTCCTACAATGTACTTTAATGTTGTTAAGGGTAAGAAACATGTTGAATGTGGCATGCTAAGCGCACAACAAAAAAAAAGAATTGATGGAGGCGAAGAAAAAGATTGAAGACCAAGAAACACAAATAAAAGAGCAAAATGCACGCTTACAAAGTTTAGAAGCATTTGTGTACAAAAAGCATGACGTTGACCATGAAGGGAAAGGTAGTTGTTCTATGAAAGTTCAAAGTGACATCAACAAGGGTGAAATGGATGAGGACAAAGTGATGAATGTGATGTGCAATTCCTTGATAGAAATGATGCTTTACTGAGGTATATGTTAGTTTGTTTATTGAGGATCTTTTTAACATCAAACCCATTCTCATTATGTACTTCAATAATAAGAGCCACTAACCCATACAATGATAATTTGTTGCTTAGGGCTCTGCATTGAGTCGACACTCAGAGTCTAACAACGTCGTTCTTGCGCATATGGTACGATTGTCCACGTTGATGGTCCAAACAACTTTCTACATGGTGAACGTTTACCCAATAATTGCATGTGCGTCTCTATTGATGAAGCAATTAATCAGATCTCCCCTTTACCTGTTCAAATCCCGAGGATGTGTAGTTGTATTGGTGATCTTTGTAGGCAATCATGTGGCTTGGCCTCGCACACTTAGTCAAGTTGCAAGTTGAGGTAATGTAACATAAAAATTATTTGAAATCAATTTAGGCAAAAATTCTTTATTGTACACTTTTATAATATGTGTTAACATGTGTTTTTTGCATTAATTAGAAACCTATACACAAGAATGTTGCCCATATGAAAAACAAGACTACGGTGATATCTTCGAGTATGCCAAGAGAGTTATACTTGCTCATCTTGTTGTTGTAAGGATGCTCTTAGTGATGGAAAGAGTATACCTATAACTTTTGATCATGATGTATTTGGCGTTGATGAGTATTCCATAATCAATCTTGACCTTAAGGACATTAAGGAATTCTCGTGAGTTACGGCTATTTCATGGTTTTGTATAGTTACGTACATATGGTAAGCTTTCTATATTTTTTGGAGTATGACTCGTGGTTTTTATAATATATATATATATGTATATATATATACTTCTATTGTACTAATAACGGTTTTTTATTTTAAAATGTTAGGATTCTCCATAAAAGGATGAAGGGAGAAATTGTGGATAATTATATCGATTTGTGCATCCATATAAGATAGGTACATGGACACAACAAACACAGATAAAGGTTATCTCCAAGAACAATTGGATAGAAGGGCACAAGCTTTGGCAGATAGATTGTACGGCACATCAACTAACCAAGTGGTTTTGGCGCCTTGTAATATAGGGTAAGTAAGAACTAATTTAACATTTTATATGCATGTTTTCATAAATTGAAGAATAACATCTTGCTTGATTATGTATTTGTGTGTAGTTATCATTGGATATATTGTGATGATCGACCCTAACAAAGAGGTGGTTTATGTATTGGATCCTCTTGGTCCCGATTCGCTCGGACAATTTGGAAAGATGTTGTGAACCGGTACTACTAATCTCAAAACTTTTACCTAAAACACTAATCTACAAAACTTGATGTAATTTTAATTATCAACTCTTATGTGTATGAAGGGCATTAAAGTTGTTCAATGAGAAGAAGGGAAGAAAAGGAAAAAACAACCCGTTGGGAACTCATTAAGGTATGCTATATCTATTAATATATCTTTTTCATTGTATATGGATTGGTCATTAATAATTTATTTCTAATATAGCTCGATTCAACCTAGGATGAATTTCTTTGTGGTTTTTATACAATGCGTTACATGAAAGATATAATAGATGAATTCATAAAGACCGACCAGCCCCACTTCGATCAATGGTAATATTTTAGATTTTAGATTTCAAATTTTCATGATTGGCTTTAGCTAACAAAATAGGTATTTATTCACGGTTCCAAAATACGGAGTATCTTTGTAAAGTGAAATTGATGAAGTGCGTTTGGAGTGGGCTAGATGCGTACAAGATCACATGTTTGAATAGCCGTGATTTTAGTTTTGAGGTAGGCAATTTTTACGTTGAATTTTTCTCACCATTATGATTGCATGACCTTATATACATCAATGTGGCTCTTGTATGGTGTGTTGTGGCTCTTTCTTATTTAGCTTTTGGGAATCTTGCTTTTTGAGTTGTGCTTTTAGATTTTGGGATGGATGTTATGAACTTCATTACATATTTGTTCTTTTGTATGGGCCGTGACCTTTGCATGTGTGTGTATTAATTAGAAACATTTTGTATGGGCCATGATGTTTTTGTAGGCGTGACCATTGAATTTGTTATGAGTTTGGAAGTTGTAATCGGGTTTTATGTATGTTTGTGGGTATTTTAAGAACTGTTGCTTTTCGTACAAGACTACGGGTTTGTTGTTCACTTGTTTGGGTTTGTTTTCATATGACAAATTTGTTTGTTATGAGTTTTGGAAGTTGTAATCGGGTTTTATGTATGTTTGTGGGTATTTTAAGAACCTGTTGCTTTGCATACAAGACTATCGGTGCCTAAGAAATACCCTCTTGCAATTTTAATCTATATTTAAGAAATTACGGACATTATGCCACACATAAAAGAAAGTTTTCTTTTGGAGGTTGTGATTATCGAACTTGTTCAACGGGTTACTCTAATTCGAATAAGTAATGGAAGGAGATGCACTATATCTAATTTTGATATTTGGTCCGTACATGTTGAATTGAGGTTATAAACAGGATATGATTTTGTTTCTTTTTTTTTTTTGGGAAGTAAATTATATATACTAGTGTTGAGCTTCCGAATTGATCTGTTTGCCTTTAAGATCTTGTATGGAATGGTGTTTTTTGGCAAATTATGTCCGCCAAGGACAGAGAGTGGATGGTTTTTACTTTTATTACTTGATGATCATCTCAGGAACTGTTTTATGTGTCTTGAGAGTAATTTGAGATCAATGTTTTACCAGATTGTTTGGTGTCCGAATTGTCTAATTTACGCAAGTTAAGTTGCTATGAATTGAAATGAAAGTGGATAGATTACATTAAATCATTAATGATTGATTGAGGGCATGGACTAACTTGTCGTACCAGGCTTCTATCCGATTTGGTATTTTTTTTCTTTTTTCCCCAAGTGTTACAAAGGGATTGTGTTGATTTTGATATTCATCTTCAAGTCCTTTATTCATGACTATTATGCGGTCATTACATTCTTTTTGCACACGAGTTGCATGGTCGATATAGAGTTTATTGGATGGATAACAATGATAGTTCTTTGGTCATTTGTTTTGGCATAAGGGGCATATGGACTTAATCACTCCCTTAGTTGGGTCCGGATGTTGATCACATAAATTCTAATAAATGTATGTTTTCAATACCTCTTGAAGTTTATAGTTGCCTAAGAAATAACCCTATTGAGGTCTCTTGAGAGTGTCATTTTATAAGATAAAACAAATGCGAGGGGGTATTCCAATTTTAAAAGAAAAATGATTTTTTTTTAATTAAAGCAAACTTGGGGTAGTTTTTGTAATTAACCTTTCTTATGATTGTCTTGGACCCGAACTCCAATTTGGTCACTCATTCTTTTGTATCTACAATTAACAGTGTTTTCATAATGATGATAAATGTTTGGTTGTATCTTGTAATAGCTCGATATATATCGGTCTTCTTTATTCTCTTCTTCATAAAAAGGATGACCGCTCATAACTTGATGTCTTTTTCTCTTCATAAAAAGGATGACTCCTCTACACATTTTTACCTTGTATATTATGTGTAATATCTCATCTCATGACTGTTAGCACAAACTAACAAATCTTTATTTGATATTCTTACTTCAGGAAGGACGTAATGTGACGAGTTTGATGATGTCGGGCACAACCACGATGCTTGGGCAATGTTGGAGAAATACTATGTGGGTGAATCGAACAAGTCAAATATTCCATGTTTAATTGTATATTTTTGTTGTTGGATCATATGGATTTTGTTGATCGTAGTTGAATTATATAGTCTTTTTGTTGGTTGTTGGTAGTGCACTTATGATGGTTGTTAGAATTGGAGTTCATGATGAATTATTTATTTATATGGTTATTTTATAGTTTTAGTAGGTGTTTTTGTGTAAATAAACAACCCTTTTAAAACCGCTTCTAAAAACATCAAAAGACAGGTTTTAAAAAGCGGTGTCAAATACATAAATTTTTAACATTAGAAAGTGGATAATTTTTCTCAAAGAAACCGGTTTAAAACCGGTGTCTTTTCGGTGTCGTTGAAGGAAAAGACACTGATTTGAAACCGTGTAAAATATTTAGACTTTTAACACCGGTTATGTTTACTAATAGACAGGTTTTCAACCGTGTCGTTGAAGGAAAAGACACTGGTTTTAAACGGTGTCAAAAATGTTAGACTTTTAACACCAATGGCTTTAACACCTAGGTTATTGTTACTAAAAAAGACAGGTTTTAAACCGGTGTCGTTGAATTGAAGGAAAAGACACGGTTTTAAACGGTGTCAAAAATGTTAGACTTTTAACACGGTGGCTTTAACACTAGGTTATTGTTGCAAAAGACAGGTTTTAAACCGTGTCATTGAAGGAAAAGACACCGGTTTTGAACGGGTGTCATAAAGTGCAGACTTTTAACACAGTGGCTTTAACACCGGTTGGTTTACTAATAGACACCGGTTTAAAACCTGTCTATCGGCCTTTTTGTAGTAGTGAGAAGTGCGGAAGGAGGGGGAAGGAGATGAAGAAGATGAGGAACGGGGAAGAGGGGGAAGAGGATGGTGATGACATTTGAAGGAGAATGGGGCAGGGGAGGGTTGTGCTACAATCGAGGCGAGAGAAGAAGGTGAGGGAAGCATTGGAAGAGAATTACCGACTGAGAAGGGGGAGGAGAGGATTGTAAGGAGCCGAAAAACATAGTGGAGTAAGGAAACTCATCTTCATTAAATGATACACGATCCTAGCAACATAGAGCCTCCCTGAAGGATGTAAGCATTTATAGCTTATGAAATGAAGCTGTATGAGCCCAAAAATATGCATTTAGAGGACCTAAATCGAAGGTTATGTTGATTATAAGGTCTAAGGTAGGGGTAGCAAGCACATCCAAAAGATTTAAGGAAGGAATAATCGGTGTTCTATGGAACAATGTTTGAAAGGAGACAAATTATTTAAAATCGGAGTAGGAAGGATATTTATAAGATAAACAAAGAAGAGAGAATGAATCCCACCAAAATTTAAGAGGAAGTTAACCATGAGCAAGAAGGATAGACCAATATCAACAATATGTTGATGTTTCCTTTCTGGAAGGCCATTTTGAGTATGAGTATATGGACAAGGATGTCTAAAACCACCCCAATGGATGAAAATAAGAAGTCAATTTCTGTATTGACCCCCAAATCACATTGAAATGCTTTGACCTTTGTATTAAATCGTATTTCTACATAGGCAAAAAAATGAAGTACAACAACATAAGTGTCACTTTTAGATTGTAAGGGGTATATCCAGGTGAATCTAGTGAATTCATCAACAAAATGGACATAATATTTGTAACCATCACAAGAAGAAGTAGCAGCAGGACCCCGGACATCGAGAGTATACCAAATCAAATCAAAAGGAGAAACAGACTTGGATTATATTGAAGGAAAATGCATAGCATGAAGTTTGCCAAGTTTACAAGCATCACAGAACTTGAATTTATTACATGAAACAGGAATTTTCAGATGTTTCATGACATTATTGAATGTATGAGTACAAGGATGACCTAATCTATGATGCCATACATCAAGATTATGAGATTGAGAAGCAAGATTACAACTCTGAGTTGCAGGAGAGCTGGAAATAGATGACTTGAAAGCAGGAAGGGGACTGAGGTCAAGTTGATATAGACCCTCCTTGAGAACACCCTTCAACAGGACCTGGTTGGTAAGTTTGTCCTTGACAAAACAAACAGTGTTATGAAATTCAACAATAACATTGTTGTCTTTTGTAAACTGAGAGATGCTTAGGAGGTTTTTAGTGATATCAGGAACACAAAGAACGTTATGAAGAGTAAGAGAATGAGATTTAGATAAACTAGGAAGGAAATAGAGCAGTGTGAGAGATAAGGAGATGAGAGCCATTACCATCTGTCAACTTATCATGACCATGGTAGGGAGCTTGAATACTCGGGTTGCAAGCCGAGATGTAACATGAGTAGATGCTCCACTGTCACAATATACCAGGAGGAATCGGGGATTCGTGGTATAGAGCAAGTAAAGCCTGAGCAGGATCTGTTTGATGAAGCCTCTCGAAAGATGAGCTCGAGGCCAGAAGTAGGAGCATCCATTCCAACAAAATCGACATCAAACCTCTTGAAACATTTTGCAAGTAAGGTGATTAGTCTTGCCACAAATTTGACAAGCGTGTTTAGATCGTCCAAATCTACCCTACCACGACCACGAAATCCAAAACCTCCTATGTGACCACCATTTTCAGAGGAAGGAAACCTTCTTTGAGCAACATGTGCAAAGCAGAGCAATAGAAGGAAGCGATTAGAGATGACAAATGAGCCAACCTCATTTCATGTGATTGAAGTGAAAATTGAACCTCTTGAAGAGATAGAGCATCACTCCGATTAGTTAAATTCACCACTACACTTTCAAACTCAGATCCAAGACCAGCCAAAATATAGAGAATAAGATCATCATCACTAATTATTTGATCAGCAGCAAGTAGGCTATCCGCAATACCTCTCATCTGAGTACATACTCCTCAATGAGAGATCGTCTTTCTTAGTTGTTTGGAGCAACAATCGTAAATGCATAATTCGAGCCTTAAAGGATGATCGAAACAGAGTCTCAAGAACATTCCAGACATCTGCAGAAGTAGAACATCGATTGACATGGCCAAGCATGGACTCTGACATGGAAGAGAGCAACCAGCTGAACAGAAATGCATCTCTACGCATCCACACTTGATACTCGGATTGATTATCGGAGAGCATCGTAAAAGCTCGGAGAAATTTTGATGGAACAAAATCATCAAATCCATCCGCACGAACCGCTTGCGAGGACTTGAGATTTCAATAGTAGTAATTGGATCGATCTAACTGGAGGAGAGAAATGGTGTTGAACGTCGGGAGAATTGAAGAAGACGAGACTTCGCCATCGAGACAAGAAAAAGAGAAAATAATGCCGGAAAAAAAATCAAAGCCACTTAGGAGAAGATGGAAGACTGCCGGAAAAGGCACCAGGTACCAGGCTCTGGATACCATGTTATATTATGTAGATATTTCTCATATTGAAGAAATGAGATCAACTTGTTTATTTCTTGAGCATGGCCAAGGTATATATATACACAGAAGAAGAAACGAGCGCTAGTTAGGAATTGAACCTGTCTAACTAACTCCGAAAGCAGACTAACTACCAAAACCAACTCTATGTAACAAAGACAACTAATAATATAAAATATAACAACCATATATTCTAATACAACCAAACTAGGTTTGTTCATGACTAAATGGTTATGCTATCTACAATGTGGGGAACATAGATGTCATTAATAGGTCATTTTTAAAATTCCTGAAATCTAACCTAACTTGGAACTTGAACACATAGCCTAAGTAAATCGAATAAACATGTAATGCTAACAGGAACAGCATCATGGTTTGAGCTTGCAAGTAAACATCGAGAAATTCCAGTTTCAACTGTATCTAAGACAGTGTGTGCAAACACTTAAAAAAAATGATTTGCAACTTTTAGCTGAAAAAATCATTTTTTAGTGCATGCAAATGTCAGCTTTTGCTTTTGCTTCTGTTTCATTAATCAAAATCTAAAAATTGGGTGTGAGGTGCTTCTGCTTTTGGAAAAATATTTTTGGAATTTTAGTAAATAAGAAGAAGTTTGTTTTTGACATTTTTACCCTTAAATTTTTATCATAACCCAAATTGTTTCTCTTCCTAAATACACATATCATTCATAAATGGATGTTTATATCTTTATATATGCTGACGTGTGGATTGGTATTTTCAACGTGTCAAAAATATATATGGACTTGTGGGTTAACAAAGAATCGAGAACAATATTATGAGAAGAAAAGCAATACAAATGCACAGATTTGCCAACCTGGAACAAGTCGGACTTAATGTTCCTTTTATTTAGTCGGAAGCTTACATTAATAATTGCTCTTGGATACAAAGTAGTTGAAATAATAAAGATGCAAATTCTCCTTAAATGTCATAAAATAAGGGTATTTATAGTGGTATAAACCTCATCTTTCATAGACAAGTTATACAAGTTGCGGACATAGGGGCAAAATCATTCCCGTGATAAGTGTCGTGTGTCGATTTGACTCATATATGCGATGAATAGGTCATGTTCACAAACTTTTCTTGGGCTTTGTGTTTATCTTTTGATAGACATCCCACTTTGATTTTGTGACTTGAGTCGTGTGGCAACATTCCCAGCTAGGCTGGATATGGCCGGCATGTTAAACATGTCAGCCAGTGATATTAACCTAGCCTCCTCATGTAGATTGGCCATTGCGGTTGACCTGTCCTCCTTTGACAGGTTGGCCAATGAGGATGACCTAACCTCCTTGGACAAGTCGGCCAGTGAGGTCGACCTGGCCTCCTTAACAGACAGTTTGGCGTTCGACCGGTGGCTCATTTCTTCGGATGGTCAAACTTTATCACGTTAGACTCTATCTTGCTTTTTTGTATTCTTATGCCATGTCAACAATCTGAGTTATGTCAGACTATGGTGTAACAATATCCAAAAGCTAACATTGGAAGTGTTTTTCTCTCAAACACTTCAACTTGATTTTTCTAGCTTTCAGATATTTGCAAACACTAGCAACTTCTCGATTCTTAAATACTTTTGCCCGAGGCAATAAATCACTTCTTAAAGAAGCAGAAGTGTTTGCAAACACTCGCTAAATAACTTTTCTTTATATCCAGTGATAGTATAAACTATGTATCATTCATAAATTTCAAGTACCACAATCCATCAAGATAGAGCGACCAAGTTTAGAAGTTAATTAGAAGAATGAGATCAATCTTTGCACTTAGATTGACAGATATATTGCAAGTTCATATTCAACTGCTCATATAAACATGAGAAAGTTCAACGTAAATAATGGTTCAGATTTTTTTCTGCTGTATGATCCTAAGGAGATGTACTTAACGTACAGTCAAGACTTACGAGTAAGGAGAGCATATTTTCTAGTGATTAATTTTGTCACAAGAATACATACCTTATAATTAAATTGAAGCCAATTAGTACTTAACCGTCTACATGGGAATTCCTTCTCACTCCTTAGCAATATCACCACAAATGCCTATCACAGTCGAATAAGCTAACTATTGAATTTTACACCCACCAGAATCCTGCCCACGACTTAACATTACCATAGGCTGACAACTCAAGTAGGTCCATATCACGACCTGCACCAATGGACATAAAACCATTGTCATATATATTGTTCTCTTTGAATAGATCCATCATGAAATTACAAAAATCTCCTTTAGTACAGAAATTGAGCTTGTGTTGTTGTTCTCTTTTAATTTTCTTGGTTCTGGGGGTTTGACACTCCTAACCAACCAAATGTGGAAGGAAAAATACCTGACACCCGGCAGTAAGCACTCTTCTGTATAAGATCACTTCTGGACATCTCAGTCCGGTTTCCTTTGGATCGGTTAACGGTCGCCTAAAGGGTGATACAAATATAACCATGTTTAAAATTACCATGAAAATTATGTGAGAAAAAAAAAACAATCAGTTTTCCAAAGGAAATTGACATCATCAGACTCAAAAATACTCAAAAAGGACTTTTCTTGTTATTATGCAACATAAAATATCACCAAATTAATTGTTGAGACAGAAGCTAATCAAGCACCGAATATTCAGTTGAATACTGTAGGCTGTAGCAAATGCAATAGGAGCTGAATAGGTTGAATTATTTTCAGTCCCTTCACCACACCTAGGTCACTGTTTAACTAATAAAATAAGGAAAACCCAAGTATAAGAAGGTCATCCAACACATCAGGTATTGCATATTATCACATCCATATTCTGTTAAGAAAATGGAGTAAATAGCTTCACCAGTATATCAACTCTAATATGAAACCAACATTCTCTAAAAAACAATTTGAAGTGAACAAATCATCCCAAACACATTTTGTACATACATGAATAATATGTTACCACAAGACTTTAGAAGGACCAAATTTCTCCCATGTCAAGTAAATAACTTCCCAACCAATGAAAAAAAAAAAAGTCATTTTTGCAAAGTAATGGAAGCATGTATTCAAAACAAGAAAAAACTTCCAACCAATTCATGAAGGCAAAAGATTTACCTGCAACACTTGGCAATTTTCTAATGTGCTTTTCCTCCCTGCAAATACATATATATTGAATTCCACATAAGCAGTTCCACAAAGGAAATACATGAAACGAAATTTTGGTAGAAACAAAATGACATTCATCAGTCATCAGACTATATTTGTGTACCCTACACAACCCATTTTTTTATACAAAAGAGTGGAAATATTGTTCATTGCGAACATACAGTAACTTAGCAACCACAGTCCAAGAAAAGAAAAGAATATTTTGGCTAAGGAAGAACATTGGCCTCCTTCTGAATGGTATTCCAACCCAAATTCCTTTTCTTTCTTCAATATTTTTTTCTTTTCTAATATTATAAGGAATGTTCCTTTAGAAATACCAAGGCGGTTCAAACATTTTCCAAAAAAGGTTCATCTTTCAGTATGCTATAAAGCCCCAGAGCTACCCCAAAACTTAATGGAAAAAGTAACTGTATCATTTGAAGTTTTCTACAATGGGGCACTAAGTTTTTCTCCCTCCAAATGACTTAAAATGTGAAAAATGGGTGTTCACTTGATGTGTCAACTTTCCCCATTTGCACCAAGTCCCACTCAATAATGTCTTAGCTAAGATGGGCATAGCCTAGTGAAGAACATACAAAACTACAGTTTATTAACAAGCAATTCAAGTCAATAATTGGATTTGAGAGACAATATTAATTGTTAAAAGTTACAGTGGAATTTTTTATTGCAATATAATAGCAGCCAAACAAGACAAAAGCTCAAGAATAACATTACTTAGCGAAAAAGCACTCTGAATTTGCATTTCAAATCATGCTGAAAGAGAACTAGCTAAGTTCAGAACATTTATGGGTAAGGTAATCCATATGGTTACGTCAGGTACGAATAAAACTCAAAACATATATGACCATCTTGAAACCTGAATTGCAGCCAGAGACTTTAGTCTCCAGGAATTCATATAGTGGATTTGAATATCAAATTTCTTGTTTATGCAAGGTTAACTTAAGTTTCCAGCATTTCTGCAATTTTTTTTTAAAATATCAAGGGCTCTTTCACTGCTCATCTAATAGATAGATGCCATCTGGACCTCATTTCACAGGGATGAAAAATTGACTTTCATACTTTTCGCCACATAGACATCACAAGAGATTCTTCATGATCTACGGGTATGTCAGGTCCCCAAACATATTTTACATGATTTTATGCATTTATCTTGAAAGTACAAATCAACTGTAACAATATAATTTTGCATCATTTCTAATAATAAACATATATGTAAAAGCTACGGACTTTACTACTGCACTTACATATCAAATTAAAAAAACTATTATGCAAGATCTACCAGCTGACAGTTTACTAGATATGTGAGAGATGGTTAGACACCACAGTTTAGGTTCTAATGATAATATGCCCAGCTCTCAATTCATGTGATCTGTTATCGAAGCATATTGATAGCTTATGGGTACCAGCTCTAGCAGCCTACATTCTACAAATCATTTGACAGATATATCTCCCTTTCTTTCATCTGCTCCTCCTAACAGATATATCTAATCTTCAACATCAGTACCCCGCTATCCATTCAAAAGTGTCACACCGCCCTTGACTACAGAAGTAAGTATTTGCAATGACAAAAGTCCAGCCCAGTTCCAGTTATTTGAAGTTTTTAACCAAAGAATATGGACAAATATTTGCTCACATTGCCAGTCCAATCAACTAGGCTGCACATATGGACACGCACATAAGCTCACCTAGCACTTATGAATGCCTCTTATACACATACTCGTCCAGACTCCAGAGAAAAACAATTGGAAGACTTCAGTCCACCCATAAAATTCTATGTTTAGAAAAACATAAACAAGTATACTCAAAAAAGAATTGTTAAATTAATAGCATTACAATTATTTTCACCCAAACATTGTAACTAACAGCTCCGAATAAGATAAAAAAGAAATTATATCAAAAAAATGGCATGCTATAACCCTACACACTATAAGAATAGTTCTTGCAAGGCCGGAAAACAATATTCAAGCTTTACATGCTCCACAATTTGGCTTCCATCATTCTATAACAAAGCAAACTACATACATCTAAATTACAGAAACTATTATTATAGTAAAGGTAAGACCTTTTACTTGTAGTTTCTTGGTCATCAGCTCTATCACTTGAGCAGCACCTCATTGGCCTAATTCTTCATATTTTAGGATTTAGAAAGGGAAACAGAGGAAGATGTCATTAGAATCAGGAAAGAATCTCGTAAACGTTTTTTTGGATGAAACAACAACAACCCAGCAATCTTACTAGCATTAGTAATGCAATGACACTCGTCTGTCTTCTTCTGTATTTGCTTAGTCACAACATTTTTAACTTCTTGTGTTTAATACATTCAATCAAACAATATCACATCCAATTTAAATAAACTTGACATTGCTCACTACAAAAGAACAATACAAACACAAAGAAATAGACAATTCTAGTAAAGAAAAGAAAACAGAGGGGGGGAAATGACACAGGACCAGGTTTTATTCTCCCATAGCAAGGTAAAGGTTATCAAAGCCCATTGTACAACATCACAATTCACAACGTAGTAACTAATGCTTCTAATGTTGTACCTTCCTTCAGCATTATCAAACAATAATTCCGACAACTGCAATCCAAACAACCAATACACAGATTTCCGATTCCAACCACCTAAATTTCAAAACTCCCATTACAAAATCACATTACGCAAACATATACGCTAAAAAATTAACCAAAATACATATAACTGAAACTCAAAGAATAACCTTAGAGTAAGGAACAATATGATCGTAATCATGGCAGAGGCAACCTGGGCAACCCACAAGCTTCCTGAACACAGTGTTACCCAACGGGTCACGGCGCCATCTATCCGGGTCGCGGCCCTTGATTTTCTCCGCCTTCTCCCAGCATTGCTGCTTCACGCTGTGGGGAAAGCTCCTCGGGTTCTGGTTTTCGGGCGAGATTTGGAGGGCTTCGAACAGTGAGAGCTCCTCTGTTAAGAGCTCGCGATCAACAACTGAGGTTGCAGAAGGTGGAGGAGGGGAGAATGACCTAGTTCGGCTGGCGGGTCGGGTCGGGCTTGAGGAAGGGAAGCTTTTCTTGTTTCTTCGCTTTTTTTCTTTAGTAGAGGAATTTGAGCTCATTTTGGGTCTGATGGAAGAAGGAAAAAAGTGGGTGTGGATGTGTGGTTAGATTTTATAATAATCGGTCATCTTATCCTCGTGATCAAATAGCAGATTATGAACTCGTTTAGTTGTGAGATATGGGATGACTAATGTGACTCATGTGAGATTGCTTTCAAAAACAGAATGTGAGTTAAATGAGGAACATATTTGTTTTAGAGATTATAAGGTGTTGTGTATTTGTTTGATCATCTCTTGAATTTGAGGCGTGACTAATCCTAACTACTACCATCAACCAATCAACGGTTAAGATTATAATTAATATAAAAATATTAAATAATTAATTTAAACACAAAATGTGTAACAAGGTAAAATAACAATATGGTGTAACAAACTTACCATTAAAATAGCTAGATAAAAATGGAAGCAATAATAGCAATCCCACATAAATAGCCATAACAATCGTCTCTCTCTCTCTCTCTCTCTCTCTCTCTCTCTCTCTCTCTCTCTCTCTCTCTCTCTCTCTCTCTCTCTCTCTCTCTCTCTCCTCCATCCCCAACGCAGAATTGAAGAAATTGCAGAGAATTGAGAAACTGCAACTATGGACACCATACAAAACGAAGAAATATTCCACAATTAATCCAAAAACTACTATAGATCCAGTTTTGATTACAATGCAATAAAACTGTTCCAGTATTGCTTGTATAGAACTATGATACATAATTAATAAATTACTATATGCTTAAATTTTTTTCAATCCATAATAATCGCACAATCATTGTTTTGCTTCTATTTGCGTTGATTGCTACGAATATAAAGTGAAATACATAGTTAGTGTACATCTGTTGCACATTTAGAATAATAATGATGCATACTTAGTGTGATTTTTACAGCATATGTAGACTAACAAACAAAAAAAAAGTAGAATTGTAATGCATATATTATTAACAAATGATGAATATTTAGATGAATCCTAATGAATATATGCATTAAGAATGATGCAAGCTTATCATGATTTTAGTAACAATATATCATAAAAAAAGTTATGGAAAATAATGCATATTTAGTGTACGGTGATGCAAAGTTAGAATAACAATGATGCATATTTAATGTGATTTTACAACATATTCAACCTACCAAGGAAACAATAGTATAATTGTAATGCATATAGTGTTAATGAATGATGCATAATTAGATTAATCTTGACGCATAATTATACTAAGAATGATGCATGCTTATCGTGATTTTATTAACAAAGCATCATAAAAAAGTTAAGGAATAATGCATATTTTAGTGTAATTTTGTTGCATATTTAGCGTACAAATGATGTATACTTAGTTTAATTTTCTTTGTATATTTGGATTTACAACAATGTATATTTAGTTTACGTGTAACATATATTCTTAATAAATAGAGCATATTTAGTCTAAGTCTTCGCATGGTTATACTAATGATAATGCACAATTAGTTTATGATTGTTGAATATTTAGCATAATAATAATGCATGCTTAGTTTGAATTTACCACATATTTATGTTTACGAACTATGCATATTTAATGAACTTTTAATACATAATTCTTACGAAATGGTGCATAATTAGTTTAAAAATCTCCGCATGATTACACTAATAATGCGGGCAAAACCAATACAATGAAATGTGAAAATTAAAATCAAATTATAAGCCCAAAAGTTATCTCCTCAAACTAAGCATATCGAGAATTCATCTCCTTTAATCTGAACCCAGCAATCAATATCCATAACTCCATGAATTTTGGATATGCCAAAAGATACTCCATTTATCACTCCTCCCGAATTTAATGGAATTTACAATACTCACCTTATTTAAAAATACCGGTCCATATGTATAATTACCATAATATCCTTTTAAAGTTTTTTAGCTTTAAAATTACCTTAAATATTAGATTAATCCAAGCCCTTCAAAAATAAGAATAAATGCACCAGATGAATCCCTACGGTCTCACCCTAGGATATTGGTCTCATTTGAACCAATACATATATATATATATATCACGAGCTTATAGCTCAAGTGGTATCACTCACCCTTTATAAGGGTGTTAACCAGGGTTCGAACCTTGTATCTTTCGGTTTCTTTGAAATTTATCTCATCTCCTCCGACCAAGATACTCCCAACTTATTAAAAAAAAAATAAGGTGTTGTATAGCTCGATCCATTGTGGAATACGAGTTTATAGTTTTGGATAAAGCTAGTGAAAAAGCAAAGTGGTAGTGAAACTTTTTGGAGGACATTCAATGTTGAAGTAAGTTTGTACCATGTGATGATTCATTGTGATAGTCAAGGTACTATTAGAAGGGCACAAAACAATATGTATAATGGTAAGTCTCGGTATATAAGTCGAAAACATAATATTGTAAGGCTATTGATCTCAAATGGTAATTGACTACGTGAAGTCAAAATACAGTTTGGCAGACCCTTTGATGAAAGGGCTAAATCGAGATCAATTGAGTAAATTGCTAGAGAGAATAAGCTTAAAGTCCACAAAGTAAAATAATCATCATAGTAGTAACTCAACCATGATGACTGGAGATCCCAAGAACTTGATTCATTTGAGAAAAACTATGCTATGAAGGTTATGTTGTAACACTTGGAAATAACGTTCCAACCCATCTCTAGCAAACAATTCCAGGTGTTGAAACACCTGCAATGTTGTGGTGAAGCTAAGTCATTTGACTTTTAATGATTCCTACACCTCGATAAGGTTGAGTATGACAGGATGCTCGGATAAAAGATCACCTATATAAGTAAGAAGTGCGGACCATTTCAATGTAACACTTATGAATCTAATGAGGTGTCCATGGTTGTACATGACATAAAACGTGAGAACGAGGAAGGTGTTGAGACCTTATTATGTTAATATATTGACTCGATATACACCAAGATGGAAGTATTGACTACGGAAGGATCAACGCCACAAGTTACCTTTCCGAATGCAATATTATCTCTTGAGGGTGGTTTGTGTGTCTATATTCATACATGAATTAATTTTCACTCATTTGACCGAATTTTGGTGGCTAAATATTTAATTGTGGAGGAATTAAATTTTATATTATTAATCTAAGTTTCGAATAGATGTTCGTAGTATTTTTAGCTCCTCAAAACTAAATTCCAGTGAGTGAAAAATTAATACACGAAGAATGCAAAAGAAAGTTGAAAGGTCTAAAGCTTTATCCAATATTGAAAATAAAGCCTTGTTTATCCTAGTTTATATACTAGAAGGTGTTATAAGTGTTTGATAAATGGTTTTATCATGATTTTGATGATTTTGTTTTTATACCAAAACAATGTTTTTTTAAAGGTTGTCCAAATACTCCTAAATGATTTTAATATTTTAGGAGTATTTCTTCAAGTTTATTTTCGACAAAATTGGACAACACTTTTAATGATTTCGTGTTAATGTGTTTTTACACCAAAACAATATTTATAATGTTGTCCAAATACTCCCGATCGGTTTAAAATATTTTTACTATTTTTCGGAGTATTTCTTGAAGGTTATTTTCGATAAAATATTGGACAACATTTGTATCTCGTGTTCAAGGACATCAGGTCTCGAAAGATTGCTTTTGAAAGCGAAGCGAGACATTTTAGAAAAAATAATGGAGATCGACCGGTTGCACAAAAAGGGCGGCCGGTACTCAAGAGTTTAACTCTCTGTCTCGTAAAGCTTGAGGGTGACGATCCACACAAGTACGCCGGCCGCACGACTCGGGCGACAGTCGGACCCCAGATCCAGTCCCCTGTTGAAATTTTGTTGTGTTCTTTTCAATCTCTATTTCTCGCGACGGTCGCCCTATGTTTTGACAAACAAATTTCTAACCGTTGAGTTTGAGACAACTTTCCTTAAATCATGGGGTTGATTTCTAACAGCTATATTCTTGATTTTAATTGCATTTTTCTCGTAGATTTTCAATCCCCAAGAGGAGCCTATACATGATCAATCATCTCCTATAAATAGAGGAAGTTTTGGAGCAACCAATACAACAATTGAGATACAACACAACAAGATACACTCAAGCAAACATATTTGTTCTTCATTGTTATTATTCTTGTTGTAATAGCCTTTAAGTACTTTCACTTTCACATCTTGAGGTCTAGGCTTATTTCTTGATTACACTTGCACTCATATTTGTATCAATCATTATCGAGTTGTAATCTTGAATTTTTGGGTTATCATTCAACACAAGATATCCTTGTGAGTGTTCTTGTGGTAAGAACACACTTGGATAATCTAGGTGATAGGTGCAAGAAGATTGTGGTGATCTTCTTATTGAGGTGTGTTGAAGAATTTGGTATTCTTCAAGGTTGAAGATTGTGGTGATCTTCACAAGGTGCCAAGATTGTGGTAATCTTCAAGAGAGATTGTGGTAATCTCAAAGGTGGTGTGCAAGAAGAGTGTGGTGCTCTTCAAGGTGTTGTTGTAAGTTGAATTTGTATTAATAAAATTATTTTTCTTTTTCAAAACCCATCCCGGATATCTTTGGGGTGGTAGAGCACGTAGTCCCTAGGTGGGGTGAAGCTCTATAAATCGACGCAGCGTTGTTTACTTTCCGCACATTTATTTTTGTCTTGGCATATTTGGTTCGAAAAAGAGGGCATAATTGAAAAGATGGAGATAATCTATTCACCCCCCCTCTAGATTATCGTAGCGCTTGGACTTACAAGTGGTATCAGAGCAATCTCTTTGGCAAGCTCGTTTCACATCGCGAGTGAAGAGGAACGATCGTCGACTATGAATGAAGCTCACCTTTCGGCACCTCCACCACCAAGCCACCTCGATTTGATTCCAAAAATTTACATTTTGGAAAGAAAGAATGGAATGCTATTTACAAGGTCATGGGTT
Source organism: Rehmannia glutinosa (assembly GCA_016081115.2). NCBI lineage: Eukaryota > Viridiplantae > Streptophyta > Magnoliopsida > Lamiales > Orobanchaceae > Rehmannia > Rehmannia glutinosa. The sequence goes on from CM071930.1 coordinate 55,456,193, forward strand.
CAATATTTGGAACATCGTCATCAATGGAGAATCCATTCCGATGAAAGATACACCATACACCTCTAAAGCTCTCAAAGAGCTCAATGATGAAGAAAAGAAAATCATCTCCTTAAATGGTAAAGCTCTCAATATTTTATATTGTTCACTTACCAATTTGGAATATGATCTTATTGTAGGAATTCGATCGGCTCATGAAGTATGGCAAAAATTAGAAACCATTCATGAAGTATATGCAAATGATAGGAGCAACTCAAAAACATCTACTTCTCAAAGGGATACAAGGTCAAATCTAAGGAACAAGCCTTTTACAACCTCTAACTATGAAGTAGTCGAAAAATGTTTTATGGGCATCGAAGAAAAACGAGGTATGTCTAAAACCCTCTACTTCCTATGATATTGTTATACAAAATGATTATAGTGATTTGCAAAATGATTTTGATGACCTTCAAAATGAATTCCAAGGTTTACTTGTTAAGTACAAAAATTTGAAAAAGGAATTCAATGTTTTGAAAAATGATAAGGATAGTTTATTTACTTCCTATGAATCACTATCATGTGCTCACACCACCACACTTGATAAGGTTAGAAACCTTGAAAAGAAAATAGTACTCTTGTTGAGAATATTAATTGCATGAAAAAGGATTTATCAAAATTCAACTTGAGTACCGATAAAATGACCGATATTGTTGATGTTCATAATTTTGATAAATTGAAACAAGGACTTGATCATAAGCCTAGTGTTGTTAATTATGTGAAAAGAAATCAAGTCCCTATGCATGTTGGTCATTATGCTCCTAAAATTATTACTTGCTTCTATTGTGGTAAAAAGGGTCATACGGTAAATACTTGTCGGGCTAGAAATAGCTCTAATTATTGTTGGAGACCTAAGAGTCTCAAAGCTAATCCCAAAGGACCCAAACACTTGAGGGTACCACAAAGCGATGTTATATTAGGTACCGGTGGAATAAAAATCAAGGAAAATTCATACCGCCTAGAAGACATCAAATGACCGTCTCATTTGATCAAAGGAGAAGACATCACCACAATGAATTTCCAAGAGAAAGACATTATCAACAATGGGAAGGACGTAATCCTTGGAAATGGAGCAATTGGAGAAGCTATCATATACAAGATGATTTTCAAAGAGGAAGATACCATCAACAACGTGAAAGACATAACCCATGGAAATGGCATAATTGGTAAACCGTATCTCCTCATTTAAATATGCATTTTATTTTGTTATTATGCATGTTTTTATTTGTGCCCTAATTGTAATATGAGTTTTCAAATATTTGTTTAAAATTAAGGTCTTCAATATATATTCATTTGTTTTATATTTTGAAAAGGGGACCTTGTATAATGTTGTTTTCAACTCTTGTGCATTTACATAGACTAAGGTGCTTTTATTATCTCTTATGGTTTTATATAGCACATTTATGATATCTCTTATTGCTTAACCTACACTTGTATCATTATGTTTGTGCAAGACGTGTTTAAGAATTGTGTAGGAAATATATATTTTCATCAATGGTTATTTTCTCAAAAGAGGACCATAAACTATCGAGGTACGCTCATCTTTGGTATTCATCTTATAGACTCGATATATTTTTGTCATATGCCTATGTGCTTGTTCTTCAAATTATTTCAAAGTATTTCATATAAGTGCCATTAAGAGGATTTTTCGATTTTTGAAAGGCACTATTCGATAAAAGCTTGTTTTATCCGAGACTTGTAAAGGATTATATTTGTTTTGATAAAACATTTATCCTCTTCTCAAAATTATGCATTTGATTGCATATATTCATTATTGTTAAAACTCTTGTTCAAATGCTTCTTTTAAATGAGGTCTCAACTATATGCTCTTGAGTTTTTTAAATTTCAAAAGAGACTTTATATAGCTTCCTATAAGCTTATTTGAGCTTACATGTTCTATGAAACTCTTGATAATTTATTTGAAAGCATAGTATGTATTACTTGTTATTGTATCTCTATCATTAGATATTACTATGCTCTTGTGGAAAGATATCTTGTTAAGATTTTGCAGATTTTTTTGATATTTTGGAACAAGTTTGATGACCAACGGAAGATTAGTAGCTCAAAGGTAATGTCAAGAAGAAGGTATTGATTTTGATGAAACATTTGCACCGTAGCATGTTTTTGAAGCTATTCGCATTTTACTTGCTCATTCTTGTTTTAAGAAAATTTCAAGCTTTACCAAATGGATGTTAAATCCAATTTTCTAAATAGTTTTATTCAAGTAAAAGTCTATGTAAAACAATAGGGGTTTGAAAATTTTTCTAGGCCAAATAATATTTTTTAAAAGGCCTTGTATGTTTAAAACAAGCACCCCATGTATGGTTTGATAGACTTAGCTATCTTTTGCAAAATGATTTTACAAGAGGTAAAGTTGATCTACTCTCCTTATTTTTGAAAAAGGGCAAGATTACTTGTGCAAATTTATGAGAATATTTTTGGTGCTACTAATGAATATTTGTGCAAGATATTTTTCTAAGTTGATGCAAGGTGTATTTGAGATGAGCATGATGAGGGAGCTCAATTTCTTCCTTGGACTTCAAGCTAAACAATGCCAAGAAAGTGGTTATATTTCACAATCAAAGTATACAATAGAACCTTTGAAGAAGTTAGGCATTGAAGAAGGAAGAACCATCTCAACCTCTATGGCTATCAATGTAAAATTGACAAAGGTTGAGGAAGGCATATTGACAAACATATTCGAGGTCCTGTTCATTAACTTTTCTTATTCCCATAGACTCGACATTTTTATGCCTTATGTCATATGCTCGACTTCAAAAACAATCCCAACGAATCTCATTAAAGTGCCGTTAAAAGAAATTTTCAAATATTTAAGGCACTTCTTCTTATGGCTTGTATATCCAAAATTTCAAAAACGTTCATATTTTTCGGGATAACAAGTCCGGTGATTAAAATATGGTTCGTCATAATCGAACTAAACATATTGAGATTCGATATTCTTTTAAGGGATTGCGTTTCTTAAACAAAAATTTGAGATGTGTTTAATTCCGTCTCAAAAATAACTCGCGGACATTTGTTCATTTACCGCCGAGTCTTTTACCTCATTTCGAGCTTTATTATGACATAATGTATATTGAATGAGGTCTACGTTTGCATTTTGCACGTTTTTAAAACTTAGGGGCGAAAAATCGGATTTTTGGTTCAAACTTCGGATTTTGCAAAATCAAAATGGACGGATTGGTGACTAGGCTAAGGCCGACCGGTCGCCATGCCTCCGACCGACGCCCTAGCCTCCAGGTCGCCTGAAAGAAATTTTTGGCTTAAATGCCTTCTGTTTCCGACTTAGCCATTTTGGCGTTTTTTCTTCTATATTTCGTCTCCTTTGCAAATTTCACACACAATTCACTTCAAATGAGTTTTGTTGCATAAATTACATATTTTGGGGATTATATTGCTCGTTTATCATCATTATTACTCATCCTCACCGATTAATTCTACTCCCTTATCTCAATTGGGTGGAACCTCGAGAAAATGCCTATGTATTGATTGTTGTTGAAATTCTTGTATAATTGTGTTGTGAATGATGATTGTTGTTGGATTATATTTGTAAAATTGATTTTGGTGATGAAAAACTTGGCTTGATTACATTTACAAGGGCTATATATATCTTCTTCAATTTTTGACACCCGCCAAGTGTTCGATAAAATGTTTCAATGAAAAATTCATCACCTACATGATTCTCTCGATTTCAAAAGTCTTATATATTTATAGAGATCATGTTTTGCAAATCAAATGAGTTTTCATAAGCTTCTACAAGTCATATGATCGACTTTTCCCTCCTATTTGGTTTTTAAGCTTCAATGTTCAAATAGCTCGATACATCGGATAAGTTGCGTACTTTGATATGATATTATGATGTTTTTATCGTGCTAACATTCTTTTTGATGATTCCAAAGGGGAGAAACATGTTATAAGCTCATTAGCTCATAGAAGCTAATATAAGCTCGAGAAAGAAACTATAAGCTATGGCTATTAAAAGCCATAAGTTGTGGATTATACTTAGTCCATTTGTTGTAGTATGGACTCATATTCATGTCTAATGATGTTTTGTTGACATGGGGAGCTTATAAGCTCTTGATACTTAAGCTCAAGTTGTAAAAGCGAAGCTTTTAGATTTGATTGAAAGCTTTTACATTACTCTTGTTGTGCATGTTGATAGGGGAGCTTTTGCTATATATGTTTAATATCTTTACTCCCATCCTTGTGTTTATGTTGTGTGGAATGTTGTCGCTCACAACGAATAGTTCTTTTTAACCAGGTAAAATTGTTTTGTTTTCAAAATTAACCTCGTTAAAATTGTTTTGGTTTGTAATCATCAAAAATGGGGAGATTGTTTGATAAATGGTTTTATCATGATTTTGATGATTTTGTTTTTATACCAAAATAATATTTTTAAAGGTTGTCCAAATACTCCTAAATGATTTAAAATGATTTTAATATTTTCCGCAGATATTTCTTCAAGTTTATTTTCGACAAAATTGGACAACACTTTTAATGATTTCGTGTTAATGTGTTTTTACACCAAAACAATATTTATAATGTTGTCCAAATACTCCCGATCGGTTTAAAATGTTTTTACTATTTCTCGGAGTATTCCTTGAAGGTTATTTTCGATAAAATATTGGACAACATTTGTATCTCGTGTTCAACCTAGGACATCCCGTGTATGCGAAAGATTGCTTTTGAAACGAAACGAGAGGCGTTTTAGAAAAATAATGGAGGTCGGAATGCATGGCCGCACAAAAGGGCGGACCGGTACCAAGAGTTTGAACTCTCTGTCTCGTAAAAAGCTTGAGGTGACCGGTCCACACAGGGCCGACCGGTCGCACCTGGGGCGACGGTTGGACTCCCAGATCGGTCCCCCTGTTGAAATTTTTGCTGTGTTCTTTTCAATCTCTATTTTTGCGACCGGTCGCCCCTATGTTTTGACAACAAATTTCTAACCGTTGAGTTTGTAGACAACTTTCCTTAAATCATGGGGTTGATTTCTAACAGCTATATTCTTGATTTTAATTGCATTTTTAGTAGATTTTCAATCCCCAAGAGGAGCCTATACATGATCAATCATCTCCTATAAATAGAGGAAGTTTTGGAGCAACCAATACAACAATTGAGATACAACACAACAAGATACACTCAAGCAAACATATTTGTTCTTCATTGTTATTATTCTTGTTGTAATAGCCTAAGTACTTTCACTTTCACATCTTGAGGTCTAGGCTTATTTCTTGATTACACTCGCACTCATATTTGTATCATTCATTATTGAGTTGTAATTTTGAATTCTTGGGTTATCATTCAACACAAGATATCCTTGTGAGTGTTCTTGTGGTAAGAACACACTTGGATGATCTAGGTGATAGGTGCAAGATGATTGTGGTTATCTTCTTATTGAGGTGTTGAAGAATTTGGTATTCTTCAAGGTTGAAGATTGTGGCGATCTTCACAACGTGCCGTTGGAGATTGTGGTAATCTTCAAGAGAGATTGTGGTAATCTCAAAGGTGGTGTGCAAGAAGAGTGTGGTGCTCTTCAAGGTGTTGTTGTAAGTTGAATTTGTATTAATTGTAGTAATTAATAAAATTATTTTTCTTTTTTGAAACCCATCCTGGATATCTTTGGGGTGGTAGAGCACGTAGTCCCTAGGTGGGGTGAAGCTCTATAAAACGACGCGTGTTGTTTACTTTCCGCACATTTATTCTTGTCTTGGCATATTTGGTTCGAAAAAGAGGGCATAATTGAAAAGATGGAGATAATCTATTCAACCCCCCTCTAGATTATCGTAGCCGCTTGGACTTACAATAAGTTTGAGATATTATAATACAAGTGGATGACCACAAGTGGGCCACACGCCGCGCAACACAATAAATATAGATATTATAGGTGCCAGCATTCGTGTCCTTTGTTGGAGTTAGTTAGGTGAGGTGGTTTGTAACACCTGACTGTTATGCTGGCACAATGAATCCGAACACATGGAGTTGGTGATCAGTTGAGGTGGTTTGTAGCACTCGGTTTTTACAACGGCACAATGAATCTGAACATTGCGGTGTCCAAATTCGTGTGACTGTTAGAGTTGGTCAGTTGAGGTGGTTTGTAACATCTGGTTGTTATAACTGCTTTCTGCATTTTAGTCCAGCGACTAGTTCTTGCTCCTTCGAGTTCGAAAGGAACTTTTATATTAGTGGTGCTACTATAAAAAAAGATGAAGTTGTTTTATTTTTGGAGACATTACATTAAACCGTGGCACCGTCGGGCGTATTTATCTTACGGACATAAATCAAATCTCGACTCGTCTTTTCTTTGTCCAATTTTTGAAATTGCGGTCAAGTCAAGTTGTAATAAATAAGTTCATTTCTTTTGTAATTTCTGTTTTATTATTTATTAGTCTTTGTTGAAAGCTTTCCCATTCTTAATCCTTTGTAATCAACAAATCATAAATTCAACATTTCCTTTTTTCATCTTTCTTCTATTTTTCCTTTTTCTCTTTTTCTTAGAGTAGGGCTTCCAAAGGGGAGGATTCGAGCACGCTTCCCACAAGGGAGGCCCGACATTCCAGAGAGCTCCCACCAAGGTGAGGAGCGTGGGGGACATAATTATCATGATAGACTCTATGCTCTTGAGGAGAGCATGCGGCGGCAAAGATAGGGACGATTTTCGGCATCACCAGGATGATTTCGGTAGTATCGGGATGATTTCTTGCATCACCAGGAGGAGTTCCGTGCTTTCCGAACAGAGCAGGAGCAGAGGTACCAAGCCCAGGAGCTGAGGTACCAGGCCCAGGAGCAGCGGGAGTTGGAGATATTGCAGACGATGCATCAGATACGAATATGGCATATCTCCAGGGCCACTTTCCGCCGCCACCCCCACAGTGATCCAGGTCCTTTCCACACTTTTCTTTGAAATTCTATCTTCTCTTCTATGCGCTATAATTTCATTCAAGTTTGGGGGGAGAGGTAGTAATTTTATTGAAGGGTGTGGCGTTTTTGCATTCATGTAGTTGCATTTAGAGCATGTAGGATGCATTGCATTAGATGTTTATTTTTTATTTTTAGCACGTTTATTGCTTTAGCACGTTTATTGCTTTCTTAGTTGTTTAGGGAGTGAGTTGACCGCTTTTGTGTGCTTGTTGATCTTGGGAGCATCTGTTGAACAGTTTATGTTGTTTTGAATTGGGTGTTGAGCGTGAGTTGACCGGATTGAGAATAATTAATATGGAGCATGTGAATATTGGAATCATGGTTGATATACTTTGAATTATGCACTTACAAGCCTGTGAGCTTTTTGAGCCTTTACTGCTTTTATAATATGCAGTCTTGTTTGTTGATTGAGTGTGTCATTCATGTTGGTTTGAATTCTAGAACTTGCTTTGGTATCTCCGTCAAAGTCACATGTTGTATGCAGTTTATGAAAATGATTTTAGGCCATTTTTGTTAAGCCTTTCAAGCCTTTTTGCCTACCTAATGATATTTGATTTCCTAGTTAGCCAATTTGAGCCTATTGCACGATTTTTTATAGCCACATTTCAAACCTTAAATCGTAACTTGGTATATCTGTTACCCTAAGCTTGAGCGTATATCATTGAGTAAAGGGATTGAATAAAGGGTTGAATGAAAGGGTATCGAGAAGTTAGAAAATGGTGTATATGTTGGGTGATTGGGAATAAAAGAAGAAGAGGAGGAAAAGGAAGGATACTCACAAAAGAGTCGGAAAAAAAAAATCGACTGGAAAAGTGAGTCGGCTAAGTAACACATAGGCTGGAAATTGTGATGTAAGGCGAAGGAGAATGAATTGTATGAAAAAGAAGGGAGAAATAGATAGGTGATAGGATCAAAGGTGATTGGGGTGCATAGTGATTTGAATAAGAATAAGTGTTTGAGAAAAACGATGTGCTTACCAATCTATACGCTGAGTTTGAGTCACTTTATCCATATTCCTACCCTAACCAAAGAGCCTTCATTACAACCATAAGCAAAGTCCTTTCTGATTTGTGAATTGCATACAATCGAGTGGCGGAGATGTGAGACGATTTGCAAGCATATGGTAATTCTTCAACATTGATATGACTTGAGCGAATACACGTCCCTTATTATTCTGGTGAGTAGAGTATACACTCTATCCATGAGAGGCGTGATTTGAAGTGTTTGCCATGATTTTGATAGACTTGTGCTCCGTGTTCGATATTTGAAGCATGGTTGATTTGTGCTTGATGTCTATGGATAAACGATATGAATTGTGATGCGGTGTTCTTGAGTTGCTCTTCTTTACCCCATTTGTGTTGTCTTGTTTATAAAGTGTTGACCGGGACTGTCAACAGTTTAAGTTTGGGGGTTTGATTGGCATGTATTTTGCATGTATTTTGGGCTTAATTTTGGCTAGAATGTGTTGCTATGCATGCATTACATGAGTAAATAGGGCTTTATTCTATTTTGTGGAAAAGGTATTACGCTTTGCTCGTTTTATAGGAATTGAATGATAAATTGTAGCATTTTGGAAACAATTCGAGCATTGCGATAAAGAACCGCCAATACTTGACGTAATGTACGAAGTTCGGAGTTGAATCGAGAAGAAGTCAGACGAACCGGGCAAAAAATGGAAGAAAACGGCCGAGTATCAAGTGTAGCAGGTGCGCACGGGCAGGGCGTGCGACCCTAGCACGGCCCGTGCGCCAGCCAACATTGAGATTCAACCTTCGACTACAAGCATGGGTTGGTCGTGCTCTAGCGCGCACGACCCGTGCGTCCTTAAGATGTTTGGCAACTTCTGCGGCACCCAACACACGGTCAAGGCGTGTTCTAGCGCCACGGCCGTGCGCTGTCTTGGGAAAAATAGAGTCGACTGTTCGAACTAGGTTTTGGACCCGAACGAAGTACAAATAGAGAGGGCGGCCACAAACAAGGACACGCTGATTTTTGCCTAGAAAGCGAGAGAAAAAGCAATCTTCCACCGGAGATTTGGGAGATCGATCAAGACCGCAACCACACCTTCGAGGATTGAAGATAGATCGAGAGATCGTCATCATCCCCGAGTTCACTCATTCCATAGTATCGCTTATTTTCAATTAGTTAGACATGAACATTAATATTTTGTCTATGCATTATTTCTTTTCTATGTCTAGCTAAACTTCTTGTGATTCCGGGTTTGGGAGTAGGTTAATAGATCTTTGTTAGATAAATGTTTTTATCATGATTTTGATGATTTTGTTCGATTTTGTTCAAATAAGTTTTTAAACCAAAACAATGTCCCTAAATGTTGTCTAAATACTTCCGATCGTCTTAAAATGTTTTTACTATTTTTCTGGAGTATTTTTGGAGTTTATTTTCGATAAAAAATTGGACAACACGTTTGTTTCAGACTCGGCCGTCGCCCTATAGGGCAACCCGTACTGAGTTGAGTTTTGAAATAGAAAATGGGACGTAAGAAAAAAAAGGGGAGGCGACACTGGTCGACCAGGGGCGTGCCCGTGACAGGAGCGACCCTCTTGGTTCGTTGACTTCTCTGTTTCGTAATTTCTTCAACTCCAACCGGTCCACGACTAAAGGCGGCCGGTCGTCGCACCCCTCCGACCGGTCCCCCTGTGTAAAAATTTGCAGAATTCAACTTCAATCTTATCTCTCTGTGACGGTCGAACCCCATGTTTATCAAAGAAACTATACATTGCGTTTTTTGCATGACTTTTCCTATTTTGTGGGATTGATTTCTAACAACTATATTGATCATTTTAAATGGTTTCTTTTGCAGCAAATCACTCCCCAAGGAGGAGCCAATGTCCGGAAATGAAAGCCAAGTCCTCTCCTATAAATAGAGGATTCATTCAAGCAACAACATACAACACTCCATACAAGCAAAAAGAGCAATCAAGCATACAATTTCATATATCTTGTTGTATTAGCTAAGCACTTTCACTTGCAAAAATTTGTGGTCTAGGCTTTCAATTCTTGATTACACTTGTACTCATATTGTTTCAATCATTATTGAGTTGTAATCTTGATTTTGGTCATCATTCAACACAAGACATCCTTGTGAGTATTCTTGTGGTAAGAATACACTGGGTGATCTAAGGCGATAGGTGTTTGAGGGTTGTGGTAATCCTCAAAGTGTTGTAAGAGGGTTGTGGTAATCCTCAAGGTGGTGAAAGAGGGTTGTGGTAATCCTCAAGGTGTTGTATTAATTTTTGGTAAATTAATAAAATCTTTTTTTTTTTGAAATCCATCCAGGATATCTTGGGGTGGTAGTAGATTAGGCCCTAGGTGGGTTGAACTACTATAAATCGCGTGTGCTATTTACTTTCCGCACTTTGCATTTCATCTTTGCTTGAGTCTTTCGAAAAAGAGGGCAAAATCTGAAAAACGGGATAATCTATTCACCCCCTCTAGATTATTGTAGCCACTTGGACTTACGTGATATACTTTTATTTGATGATTAATTATAATTGAAGTTAATATTTTTCAACCCTATTCAAGTACTTGCTTTAATTCTTGTTTTATCAAAATGCGTTTGGTTTAACTTGTTTGATGTATTGATTCATAATTCTAACCGATGAGTTTCAATACTAGATCTATGAGTACTTGACATGAATATCTTGCATGATTGAGAAGTCGTAAATATTTGTGAGATCTTATAATCTTTTGAACTTTTGGGAGTTGGGTATCTCATGTTGAGTAGAGATGCTAGCATAGATATTCCAATCAACGCTTTTACATGCATCTCGAGAGAGAGGGTAAATTACTTTTGTGATCGGTCTATAGGGAAGAATATGTTTAACTTTAGTTTGATTAACGAGAATAAAGGGGATATTAATCTGAAACCATAACCAGGAATCCATTCATCATCTTGATCTTTCAATCATTCTTTACTTTGTTTCTTTTAGGATAAATTCGCTTTAGTTTATAAAACCAAATCACTCACTTTCGATCGTCTAGATAAAAATAAAGCTATTACAATCCGAAGATTTAGTACAATAATTTATTAGTCCCAGTGGATTCGACCTTACTAACCCTATTCTATAAATCGCACCGTACACTTTGCGGTGAAGCTAAAAATAAAGGCGAACAAGTCGACTTGATCTTTTATAAAGTTGAATTCTCTTTCAATAATGCTAATTCAAGAGTTTACCACATAAATCTCAAAACTACATATTGTAATTTCAAGGATGATGACTTTGAAGTTGGCAACTTATTAATACTTGAAATCTCATCTAAAGTTGATTTGTTATGTTGATGCAATGACTTTATATCGTGTTAGAAAATATGGGTGAAAACATAAATCACAAATCACATATTTGCATATATAAGGTGGACCGAGTATACCTAATTGCGTGAACTATCGATCCACGAGCGCAGAATTGAGCTAAATCTACAAACTTCATTTTGATCCATGATTAAACTATCTACAAGCCTTCTCTTAAGTGAACCCCGAACATCGAACGAACCCTCTAGATTGGTTGAACCACGAACAATATCACGAACCGCCTTTTCGTTGGTGTAAATAATTACTAGAATTATTTACTTGGATATGCACACCTTAAACCCTTGCAGAACTTTGGTGATGCTCCAAAAAAGAAAACCGTAGAGAGAAATTTTAGGAGAGAGATTATTATTTTTATGTGGGGGACGATATTCTCACTTCAAGCGATATTGTGGAGAGATATCAATATATATCTCAATCCCATATCTCGATTAGAGTCTCTTTGGAGAGGTTTCTAGATAAACCTCATCTAAATAGTACTCTCTATTATCTCAAAAATGGATGCAACCTAATTGCACCCAATATCTCCCACTCATACATATTTGACTCGACTCATTCGAATCACATCCTCATAGTTCTCATATCACGTCTCTTCTTTCATACGGGGAATAAGCCGTGCAACCAAGCGAGAAAGTATAGGTGAGGAGAGTTATATTAAGTCATCACCAAACAAACATAACCCTACAACTCAACAACTCGCTATGTACCCCAAACCAAGTGGTGGCACCTAGTCAAGCATCTCTAGATCCCTCAATGAAATAAATAGAGCATGCTCGACTCACTCAAATATGTTTCTAGATTCATGACTAGTCAAATATATTTCGACATAGTCGCCTAGGGCTATGAATCATAGAACATAAGTGTGTTACCAACTTAATTCTTCCTCGGCCCCACATACCAATTAGCTTGGTCTTGGTGACTTGACTTTCATAGACATGCTCGGCTGCATCGAGATCACACATGGCCATTGGATACATGCTAAAGTAGCGTCATCAAGCTTACACCTCATGACATAATCCAAAGTCCCAAAGGGTATAAGAAAATAATATGGGCTCACATAGTGACGAACGAGGACCCGTTGTCACTTTCCCATAGGCGGTCACCTCAAAGCACATGTAGTATGAATACATGCTATGATGGAGCTCCCACTCAATTTAGGCATGTCTCCTCTCAGACATCATACAAGTCTTAGTCTAGTCGCTATTCAGCGCCCGACCTGCGTACTACTCGTAGTCACTCCCAAAGTGTCATACGATAGTTCGCATATTCGACTACAAATAGGCTTTTATGAAGTTTAGACATACTTCATAATCGATCAACTCGGATCACATCTTAACCTCTAGTTAAGGTGATTGTTCATTATACTTAATAACCTTCCTCATTGCTCTAGCGCAAAGCGATCATTCACAAACCTTCTTATGCGACACAATCTTTTAAGTCTCATCCCGCCGCTCTCTTAGCGCTGCGAGGCGATTGCCCGTGTGAGAGGGCCAATCAAAGCCTGGTGACAACTCACAAATTCAGTACCAAACACATAATGAGAATCCAACATATCTCATTAATCACAATATGTTCTCATAGGCCACATGATCAATTCTACTTAATCCTTAGTGTCTCACATGTCTTTGGAGCATTTCTCCAAACAAAGGCTCATAAAAGGGATGAGCGCCCACACCGCTCGTAGAAGTATGTCCTAGAACAATATTAACTATGCGCTAAAAACTCTTAAGTGAAGTAAAGCCTCGAGTAAATATGTTTGGTCTACCATCCGTGTTTGGCGCCCAAACCATACACCAAAGTGGTTTTACTATCACAAAGACAATAAAATACATCATGGATGTGTGCGCAATGCGCATCATTTCAAGATGCCAAATTTGCCTCTAGCAAATCATAGACCAATCTGTTAAGATATCTAAGTATCCACATGTCGGCATCACAATAGCGCATGGATCACCGATATCCACTCACCAATCACACTCGCTAAGTACAAGGAACTTACCGAGTACGCGCACATAGCGCACATCAAACATTCGACAATGTTTACTTAAATTAGCAAGCATTTCTTTTCATCTTTCAAGACATTGTTTCTTGACTAAGAATATGATCTTTAACCATGGAGTATAAAAACAGCCAACACTAAGTGGCGATGCCGATAACACCATGTTCATTCCGATCATCACATTTTTTCCATATACAATGAGATACAACTCTTGACATATGTTCAAGCCGAATTAATTGACCATCATGGGCCTATCAAAATGATAGCTCGATGAAATCAATGATGATTCAAGTCAAGGGAGCTTCTTGATCAGCAATCAATGCGCTCTTACTCCACTCTTGAAGATCGGGTGATCCACATAGATCTCTGATTCAATTTTCATTGAACTATGTCAACATCTATCATCCAGGACAACCCTAGACAAAGTGGCAATAATAGATAACATATCGGCGAATTGAGGCAATCTCACCACTTAGGAGAACAACTCAAAAATTTACGCTCTTCTAATAGGCGTAAACATTTTGTCCTTAGTCGAGCTACACACATGTTAATCAACCCATCTATATTGCACCGACCTTCCAAAACCACATGTTTCAAATGGTGCATCTAGACGAGAAGATTAACAAGCGCTTAGACTTTATTCTTAGTCATTCGACTCATCTTTTCCTTTGCAACAACTATCCACTTAGGGAATCAAGTGAAGTCACATATTCTATCGACTCATCAACATCCACAAAAGTAATTGTGAAGGATACCCACTCAATCTCATATAGATGATGGGGAATATTTCATATTCACTCCTTTTACTCGTGGAATTTGAGAATCTTTTGTGTGTGAGACACGGCTCCCCCTTGACTTAGTGTAGCTCCCACTATCCCAACAATTACTAGATGAGTATAAAATACAATATCCTCGCTAGAGAAACGGGCGCCTCCTAAGGATCTTACAACTCGCATAGTTTTAAGATCTCTTTGGACTTCACATATGCTCAAGAAATCCCTTTGAGGGGAAAACTAAATCGTGCGACTTGATTCTCCACGTGAGAACACATATTCTCGAACTTACATGGGCGGACCCACTAATTTGGGCTTGTTATCAAACTAAAGCTCAAGTAAGTTTTAAGAATCATTTGGAGACACATATTTTATGATGTAGGCAACAACACGATACACAAATCAATTTGCGCCATCATAAATCTAACCATTTTGAAGTGATTGTCCCTTCTTCGCAAGCTCATATAGTGCAAAGTGTTTAGAACCATCATTCAACTTGCAACTTTATTTACTTCAACTATGTGTCCAAACTAATTAGACACGTTATCCCCGCTCTCCTTATTAGCACATCTCATTCTATTAAAAATCGCTCAAAATAATTTGGCGCTTCTAAGCGACGAGGTGGGAATGTACTAACTTATAGCATAGATAGCAATAAAGGAAAATATAATGCATTATTTTGTGCCTCAAAATCATAAGTCTGCACTCAATTTTAGTGGACTCGGCTTTTAAAAGAAAAGTAATTATCTTTCATTCTTCGGCAAAGCTTATCTCATTTGGAAAATATTTATGCGAGAGGAGATTGACCTTAGCGAGTTAGACAATAAAACCTCCTCAAGCTAATACGATTGTCCTCCTAACCTCACATGTCACGATATCATTAGAAGATCTAAAAGAAATACTTTCTAAAGCCAAGCATCACAAAGAAAAGATAGACAAGTCTTCTCACTCAACAAATATCTTACAAGTGCATTTATCCGAGTAAGACTACATTGACACATCAAGTTGCTCACACCAATGTGAACTTGAGGTGACTCTTTTTAGCTTCCTCATGTGCGCTCTATAGTTGCACAACCCAATAATAGTCATGCACATTTGCTCAATCTCAAAAACCACATGCTAAATCAATCAATATCTACAATCCACCCATGGAGATATTTGGAAATATTAGTGAAAAATAATAGAGCAATTAAATAATCAAACTTCATCTCAAGACAATTACGAGCAAAGTTATCAATCTCATAAGTGCACTTAATAATTTTTGATACTTATTTGCCTCATTCAATAAGGTGACACGACTTATTGTCACTTTATAGATCAATTTGTAGTTCTAGTTTTCGCTTTTGCTCTCATCAAGGTACATTATGCTTGTTCCAACATTCACCCGAGTTGGTTTATGTCGGCCTGGCGACAAGTGCGCTCACTTTTGTATTTCTCAACTTTTTCTAATCGGCCTCTAGATAGGCGATTTTCATTAATAATAACACAAGTTACTAATATCCTTAATTCAACTCAAATAGCGAATTTGGATAACTAGGGTATTTACTTGGGAATAAGCTAATATTCAAAAATAGAGCTTAAACTCTTTTATTAAATTTGCGGCTTAAACAAATTAAAGCGCAAAATTATTTCTTGATCCATAAGTATATCATCGGCATCCCAAACTGTGATTATTTTGGGCAATTAAGTTCTTACATTTGCGGTTTAAACAAATAAAGTGCAAATACTTTCTTTAATCCACAAAAATATTGTCCGCGTCTAAGTTGCGACAATCTTTGGATTCTTTGTCTATTTTCATGCTAATTGACTAAACTAAAGTTGGTGAGTCCTGGTCTAAACACATTTCAATAAATTGCGCAAACAATTAGGTATCGATCTAAAAATTTTATTCGGATCCAAGTAATATTTATTATTTTCTTCAATTCCAATGAGATCGAAAATTTGCCACCAAGGCTAGTAATCATCTCCCACCGAATTGAAGATCACAATAAAACTTATTGATCTATGAATAAAATTATCGATGTCCATAAATAAATCATGCATGCAACCATGCGATATAAGTAATTACGAAAAACAATATAGCCCCCATGGGCGACATTGACATATGGTGCATCATGTGGAGATAATTTAGACCAATTGTGGTAAAACAAAAAATATCCTCGCAAAATTGATGCTACATAGCCTCCAAAAATCGGCTCAATAAAAATAAGCCTCGAAAAATATATAGCCCCATGGGCGATATTGACATATGGTGCATCATGTGGAGATAATTTAGACCGATTGTGGTAAAACAAAAAATATCCTCGTAAAATTGATGCTACATAGCCTCCAAAAATCGGCTCAATAAATACAAGCCTCGAAAAAATAAAAAAAAAATACATATTTTCAAGGCCTACTACGTCAATCTAGAAAAAGAAAAAAACATAAATTAGGATGCAGATTACCTCCATTGTCAAAAATTAACTCCCACAAATAATATTAATATAAAATAGTAAACATTCACATACATGGGCACCCATATGTCAATGTCCATTCATTCTTAACACATGATAATTCATATCATATCAACAAAAAAAAAAAAATGCAAAGCACAAAAAAATTGCATACACATAAGCAATTAATAAAGCATGCAACTCATAAATTAAAAATCACATAGAATATTGTTGCTTGCACCTCAATCCCAAAAAAATATATTTTTTTCGCACTTCTGTGAAAAATATTTTACATGCACCAATGTGCAAAAATAATTTGCACATGCATCACAATGCACAAAAAATATTAATTAGTTGCAACGTGCAAGTATCTTAATACATAAAAATAGTTTTTCTTTCATGCACCTAATGCGAAAGAAAAAAATTTCATTGCTACATATGTGCAAAAAGCAATTCTTCATGCATCATATTGCATAATAATAATTTTGCAAGCATTCTTAGGTGTAAAAATAATTTTTGCAAGCACTAAATTGCGCAAAATATTTTTACATGCATTAATACTATAACAAAAAATAATAATGCACAAAAGAAAAAATTGCAACGCCCCAATGCGCAACAAATAATTTTCATATCTATCTTCATGCAAGAAAAAATTTGTTGTCAAGCTTCTATACAAATACAAAACATGTTAGAGATATAAGAACAAATAATCTTATCATGGTGGTGGACATGCAATAGATATAATAAAAGGTCTAGGGTTCAAATCCTTATAAGTCCAACAATCCCTTTAAGTTTTTTTTTAATATTAAAGAGATACACCACACGAGGCAACTATCACCGCCACATCGGCGCCAATCCGACTATGTGACGGCCGATGCGCCATGTCAAGTACAACTCAGCGACACGTCGCGCGAACATGGCATCCCAATCGACGAGTTTTGTTTTTCACCAAAATACTTGGATCGCCATAACTCCTTCATTTCAAATCCGTTTTACATGCATAATATATCAAATTAATCGTCTTTCCGATATCTACAATTTGACACAATATTGCATGCATAAGAGCAGAAAGTACAGATTTGAATATTTCAAATAAAAATTCAAATCACGTGAATCATCAAACTCAAGCACATCACCTATGAAGCTTTGGTGCGAATCACGGGACACAGATACGATACGATACGGTTATGGGAATATGGTATATTTAAAATTCTAAGGATATGGGTGCAGTATATATATATATATAAAATTATATATTTTTATATTATAAAAATACGACGTACTAAGTATAATTAGAAAAATAATGTTTCAAGTATAAAAATTTAAAATTTCATAAGTACTCAAATCGAAATGTTATAACACACATAGACACAAAAAATCTTTGAAAAAATGAACATTAGAATAAATTCTATCTATTTCCATGTGTAGATGTATCCACGGAGTATTGGATAAAGTATCGTATCGGATACGTATCCAATACGAAGTCGACATTCTCGAGAGATGTGTACGTGCTTCATATCACATCACATAAAAAGGTCGAGCCCTAATGGCTCGATACCCTTTGTTAGAAAATATGAGTGAAAACATAAATCACAAATCACATATTTGCATATATATATAAGGTGGATCGAGTATACCTATTTGCAGCGGAACTATCGATCCACGTAGCAGGATTGAGCTCGTCTACAAGCCTTCTTTTGATCCATGATTAAGCCATCTACAAGTCTTCTCTTGAGTGAACCCGAACATCACGAACAAGATCACGAACCACCTTTTCGTTGGTGTAAATAATTACTTGAATTATTTACTTGGATATACACACCTTAAACACTTGGAGAACTTTGGTGATGCTCAAAGAAGAAAACCGTAGAGACAAATTTTAGGAGAGAGATTATTATTTTATGTGGGGGACAATATTCTCAATTCAACCGATATTGTGGGAGTGATATCAATATATATCTCAATCTCATATCTCGATTAAAGTCCTAATGGGAGATGTTTCTAGATAAACCTCATCTAAATAGTACTCCCTATCATCTCAAATATGGATGCAACCTAATTGCACCCAATATATCGAAATCTTGAATTAAGTGCTATTATTTAGACGGAATTCGAAACTGCTCCTTGATATTCGCCTTCAACATCATTGATCTTTTCTTTTTCTTTTTCTTTTCGTTTTTGTTTTTGAAATATCTTTTTAATTTGAAGGATTGAAGTAATTTTTGAGACTTTCTCTACCACCTCTTTTGCTTGATTTTGTTTTTATGTTGTTCTCTTCAACTATTTGGAGATGATTCATATTTATATTTGTAAAATAGGGTTCATGTCATATTTAATTGATGAAGTGGAATGAATGATTGACCCTTAATTATTTTTTGGTGTTTCACTCTATTGACTCTATGAGTTGCAAATGAGCAATGACTTGTCAATCAATAATGTATAGTTCGGGAGAAGATTTTCGGTTGGACAAGCTACGTTCTTGTTTGTTTATATATTCAGGAACCTATTTTAATTTTCCAAGTATACATAAAAATGAAATCATGTTTGTTTATAAAATTTTCAATGGAAATTATTATTTTTATTTTTCACATAAAACAACATCTCAAACTGAAAGATACATGGTTTGAACCCTGGTCAACACCCTTACAAAGAGTGAGCAATACCACTTGAGCTACAAGTTGTTGGTATTTCAAACCTGTCTATTATTGATTGTCCTTTGATTCCTTCCTCTTTCATTTTTTGAGTGAATACTGTGAAAAAAATTTAAAAAGTGAAAGTTGGATGTGTAGAGAAAAATTAATGATTGTGTTGATGTGGTGGAAAATCTTTTAAATATGTTGATTGTTTGTGGAAATATTTGTAAAAAAAATAATGTAAAATATAATACAAGAAAATTGAATAAAAATAAAAAAGTGAACCTAAAATAGGCAACACTGATCTCATTTTATACCTTTTGTTATCAAGATTAAGAGAAAAATAATAAAAATGATGATAAGTTAAAAAAATTACCTAAATTCTTTATATGAATAGGGGATGAGAGAAAAATAAAGAGGATGGTTGGGCATTGGGAAGTGTGAGAAAGAAAGAGAATAATTAATTTTGGAGAGAAACGCGATTTTTTTTATAAGAAAATTTCATTTTTTCCACAATCACACATGACACATCCCACAAATTTTTTCTCTCAAAGATGAAAATTCTGGAAATGAGATGACAAGCAACCAAAGCCTATAGTTCAATTCTCCACAACCATTATAAACTTTTTAAATTATTATATACATACAAAAACTACTTCAAAATTACTCAACCAAATATATTCTTATTTCCAAACCTACATAAAACTAATTCTCATTCATTTATCCAAACATAATTTGATTTTTCACACGAAAACCACAATTTTTTAGAATTCATTTTTCAACACTAAAACTGATGTAGATATTGAGAGAGAAGTCATCAAATTTTACTTCAATGTATTCTCCTCTCGATGGATGACCATGCCAGCCAAGCCACTCATAGGAATCCCACAATCCATCTCTTCAGAGTGAATCAAAGACTTATCCTCCCGGTTTGTACTTGAGAAATCAAGCATGCTCTTTTTGATCTTCACCCAAATAAGGCCCCCTGGCCTTGATGGTATGAATGCATTCTTTTTCCAATTTTTATGGGATCATGTTCATTTGGATATTTGCAAAGTGTGGTGAATTTTTTTAACTCGGAAAAATGCTCAAAAGTATGAATCAAACTTTAATCACTTTAATTCCTAAAACCAAATATCCTACCTCAATATCACATTTCAAACCTATAAGGCTATGTAATGTGGTGCATAAAATTATTTCAAGATCCTTACATTTTGGCTTAAAAGTCGCTTACATCATTGCATAGGTGAACATCGTCTGCTTTCATTCCTGGTAGGCAACTCCTTGATAATGTTATCATTGCCCATGAGTGCATCCATTTTCTAAACATACATAGATCAGGAAAAAAAAGGGTATATGGCCATCAAATTAGATATGGCTAAAGCCTATTGTTAGTCCAAGTGGCTACAATAATCTAGAGGGGGTGAATAGATTATGCCGATTTTTCGCAAATTACCCTCTCTTTTTCGAAACAACGAGTAGATAGCAAAAATGTAAATGCGGAAAATAAACAACACTCGTTGATTTAAAGAGGTTCAACCCACCTAGGGCCTAATCCTCTACCACCCCAAAGATATCTCAGGGATGGATTTTGAAAAGAAAAAAAGGTTTTATTAATTTACCAAAAATTAATACAACACCTTGAGGATTACCACAACCCTCTTTCACCACCTTGAGGATTACCACAACCTCTTACAACACCTTTGAAGATTACCACAATCTTCAAACACCTATCACCTAGATCACCCAAAGTGTATTCTTACCACAAGAATACTCACAAGGTTGTCTTGTGTTGAATGATGACCAAAATCAAGATTACAACTCAATAATGATTGATACAATATGAGTACAAGTGTAATCAAGAATTGAAAGCCTAGACCTCAAATAAGTGCAAGTGAAAGTGCTTAGGCTAATACAACAAGATATATGAAAGTGTTTGCTCAAATGCTCGTTGCTTGTATATTGTGTGTTGTATCTTGTTGTTTGAATGAAGCCTCTATTTATAGGAGAGGACTTGGCTTTCATTTCCGGACATTGGCTCCTCCTTGGGGAGTGATTTGCTGCAAAAAGAAACCATTTAAAATGATCAATATAGCTGTTAGAAATCAATCCCACAAAATAGGGAAAAGTTGTGCAAAAACGCACCTAGCGGATAGTTTCTTTGATAAACATGGGGTTTGACCGGTCGCGCAGAGATAAGATTGAAATTGAATTCTGCGAAATTTTACACAGGGGGACCGGTCGAAGGGGGTGCGATTGGCCGCCTTAGCTATGACGGTTGCCTTTGACGATTTTACGAAACAGAGAAGTCCGGAACAAAATCCAACTTGCGGTACATGTCGCCTGCCGGCCGACCGGTCGACCGCACGATGCGCGCCATCCTGGTCGACCGGCCGCTCGCCACTGTTTTTCTTACGTCCCATTTTTTGTTTCTCGGCTCAACTCAGGTCGAGCACTGAAACAAATGTGTTGTCCAATGTTTTATTGAAAATAAACTTGAAGAAATACTCGAAAAATAGTAAAAACATTTTAAGTTGATCGGAAATATTTAGACAACATTTAGGGACATAGTTTTGGTTAGAAAACATATTTGAACAAAGTCGAACATAATCATCAAAATCATGATAAAAACATTTATCTAACAAACTCCCCCTTTTTGATGATTACAAACCAAAACAATTTTCTTGAGGACGATTTTAAAACCAAATAAAATTTTCGGTTTTACAAGTAAACTATCCGTTAGAAGTATTTCATACAAAGCTCCCCCTATTTATGAGCATATCAACAAACGATTATTATAAGTAAGAAGCACAAGCTATAACAAGCTTATATAGATTGCATCATGAGCTAAGAAGCTCCCCTGTCTCAAAGCTTATAATCAAATTCATCCGAGTCCAAAATTCAAGCTATGGACTAGGTATTAGAGTCCACAATACTTATTGTAAGATTTTATTAGCTTTTCTTGAGCTAACGAGCCAACTTCCTGTTTCTCCCCTTTGGAATCATCAAAAAGAATGTTAGAATGGTGAAAACACCATACAATAATATCAAAGTGCGCCAAAGGGACGGTTTATTAACCGTTGAGCAAATTAAGCGTAATAATTCAAGGAAAATGGGAGAAATGTAATATGAAGAGTTCATACGCTTGTTTTGTTTGTCAAAACATGATCTCAATAAGTATAGAAAACTTTTGAAAGCAAGAGAATCATGTATAAGTTGAAATTTTCATTGCGACATATCATCGAACACCTTGCGTGCGTTAAAAATAAAAGAGGTTGTATATAACCTTTGTAAATGGTTCAAGCCAAAACTTTTCAACAACAATTCAAGCCAATCATCATACATAACAACACAACAACCAAGCTCATCATGATCATACGAAAATTACATCAAAATATTCAAGAAACTCGAGAACTCAAGGGTTCCACCCAATTGAGTAAAAGAAGCGAAATTCTTACCATTTGATCGGAAAGAGTGAGCCATAATGATGATTATTATGCTATATAATGTCCATGTTGTGTAAGAGATGCATGAAATCCATTTTTGAATGAAATTTGAGAGAATTTGGCAAAGGGGACGAAAAATGGCCAAAAATTTGTTAAAATGAAGAATGTCAAGACAGAACGTTTAAAAGCCAAAATATAGCTTAGGCGACCGGCCGAGGTTGAGGGAGACCTGGTCGAGGTTGAGGTGACCGGTTGCCCTCAACTCCTTTAGCCCACTGTTTTGTCGCTTTTTCCAAAATCCGAATTTTCAACCAAAAATCCGATTTTTTCCCCTAAGTTTAAAGACGTGCAAAATGCAAACGTAAGCTTCATTCAATATGCATTATGCCTAACCGAGCCCGTATTGAAGAAAAAGTCTCGGAAGATAGCGGTTTTGTGAAAATATCCGCTAATTGATCTTGAGATGGTACAAAGGATATCTCAATTTTACGTTTTGAAACACAATCCCTTAGAAAATGATGTCAAATCTCAATATGTTTAGTACGGTTATGATGAACCGGGTTTTGAGCAATATTTATAGCGGATATATTATCACAAAAGATAGGTACATTTTCAAAAGAGCATTTGTAATCCGCTAAGGTTTGTTTCATCCAAAGAAGTTGAGTACAACAAAATGCGGTGAGAATATATTCGGCCGGCCGTTGAAAAGAAAACACGAGTTTTGCTTCTTTGAAAACCAAGAAACTAGGCAATCGCTTAAAAATTGACATGATCCAGGAAGTACTTTTCCGATCATCAATATTTCCCGCATAGTCCGAATCACTATAACCTTTAAGAGAAAAATTTTCATTCTTTGGATAAAATAAACCATATTGAATGGTGCCTTTCAAATATCGAAAAATTCTTTTAACGGCACTCATGTGAGATTCTTTGGGATTGCTTTGAAAATGAGCACATAGGCATACGGCATGAAGAATGTCCGGTCTACTAGCGGTTAAATAAAGTAAACTACCAATCATACCTCGATACTTTGATTCATCCACGGACTTGCCTTTCTCATCTTTGTCAATTTTGACATTTGTTGCCATAGGAGTAGAGAGCGGTTCTTCCTTCTTCAATGCCGAACTTTTTCAAAAGTTCTTTTGTATACTTTGATTGCGAAATATAAATACCTTCTTGACATTGCTTAACTTGAAGTCCAAGAAAGAAGTTAAGCTCCCCATCATACTCATCTCGAATTCTCCTTGCATTAACTTAGAAAATTTCTTGCACAAAGAATCATTAGTAGCACCAAAGATAATATCATCAACATATATTTGCACAAGTAAACAATCTTGCCCTTTTTCAAAAACAAATAGAGTTGTATCAACTTTACCTCTTATAAAACCATTTGTAAAAGAAAAGAACTAAGTCTATCATACCATGCACGGGGTGCTTGTTTTAAACCATACAAGGCCTTTTTAAGTTTATAAACATCATTAGGCCTAGAAAAATTTTCAAACCCCGGAGGTTGTTTTACATAGACTTCTTCTTGAATAATACCATTTAAGAAGGCGGATTTAACATCCATTTGGTAAAGTTTGAAATTTTTAAAGCAAGAATAGGCAAGCAAAATACGAATAGCTTCTAAACGTGCTACGGGTGCAAAAGTTTCATCATAGTCAATACCTTCTTCTTGACAATACCCTTGAGCTACTAACCTTGCCTTATTTCGAACAATGTTGCCTTGATCATCAAGTTTGTTCAGGAAAACCCATTTTGTGCCAATAATGGTTTGAGAAGGAGGACAAGGTACCAATTCCCATACATCATTTCTTTCAAATTGATTGAACTCCTCTTGCATCTCTAGAAACCAATCCTCATCCTCAATAGCTTCTTTAGCATTTTT
Source organism: Rehmannia glutinosa (assembly GCA_016081115.2). NCBI lineage: Eukaryota > Viridiplantae > Streptophyta > Magnoliopsida > Lamiales > Orobanchaceae > Rehmannia > Rehmannia glutinosa. The sequence goes on from CM071930.1 coordinate 55,480,660, forward strand.
AGGCTCCTTTTGAGAAATAAGAGCTTTCTCGGCAAATTTTCTCCGAGTCATCACTTTGTCAAGGGGATCACCAATAATAAGATCTTTTGGGTGATCTCCTTAAATGTCAATGCAACAGGAAGATCCGAGATATCACCTCTATCTTCTTGAGGACCATTTGAAGTGGACGGTTGATCATTTGATGTAGACGGTTGATCATCAATTTGAACAATTTGTTCAATAATATCTTCCTCATCACTTTCATCATTAGGAATTTTTTCAACTCCGAAGCTTCATTGAATTTAACATGGATGGATTATTCAACAACTCCACTAGTCTTATTGTAAACCCGATATGCTTTGCTTTTTGTTGAATATCCCATAAATATCCCTTCATCGGCCTTAGGATCAAGTTTGTCTAATTGATCCTTGGTATTCAAAATAAAGCATTTACAACCAAATATCTTGAAATAACTAATATTTGGAGTTCTACCTTTCCAAAGCTCATATGGAGTTTTATTCATTTTAGGACGAATATAAACTCTATTAATGACATAGCAAGCGGTACTTACGCCGGCCCAAAAATACTTTGGAAGTGAAAATTCATTGAGCATGGACCGACTCATTTCTTGTAATGTCCGATTTTTCCGTTCGGCTACTCCATTTTTGTTGAGGTGTCCTTGGAGCCGAGAAATTATGAGCATATCCTTTGGTTTCACAAAATACTCTAAATTCACCGTCAAATTCTCCACCTCGATCGCTTGAATAGACTTGATAGTATCTTCTTTTTCATTCTCAATAAGTCTACACAACTTAACAAACTCATTAACGGCATCGTTTTTATTGGTAAGAAAAAGAGCCCAAGTATATCTCGAATAATCATCGACTATAACAAAAGTGTAATGTTTTCCACTTAGACTAGCCATACCAATATCCCCCGTACAAATCAAGATGAAGCATTTGTAGGGGTTTGGTTGTGGAAATTTCATTTTGGGCTTAAAACTACTTTTAACTAATTTGTTCTTTTGACAAGTGTCACATAAGCCAAGATTTTCAAAATTCAATTTGGGTAGTCCTTTCACATGTTGGTTTTTGTAAATATTTTTCAAATTCTTGTGTCCAACATGTCCAAGTCGCCTATGCCATAAACTAGTTAAATCATTATTGGCGACTAAACAAGAAACATTTTGACTAACCAAATCACTTGTGCAAATTTTGTAAAGATTGTCTTTTCTATTTGCTTCACAAATAATTTCACCATTTTTAAGAATAAGGCATTTTTCTTTATTAAAGGAAACAACATATTTTGAATCACAAAGTTGGCTAACACTTATCAAATTAAACTTAAGCCCTTCAACTAATAGAACATTACTAAGAGAGAAAGAAGAGTTACCAATTTCTCCATTTCCAAGAATTTTTCCTTTGCCATTGCCGAACATGACCATACCCTCTTCTTGGAGCTTGATGTTGGTAAAAAGTTCTCTCCTCCCGGTCATATGGCGTGAACATCCGCTGTCCACGAGCCATTTTGAATCTTCCATTGTGGTTATAGCCCCTATTACCTACAAAAGAATTTCTTTTAGGTACCCTATAATTTTGGGGTCCATGGGGTTAGTCTTGAGACCTTTGGGTCTCCAAACATGTCTTGAGCTATTTCTCAACTTGCAATTATTAGCATAATGTCCAACTTTGCCACAATAAAAACAAGTAGGAGTATTATAATTATTAGCACGTACAAAAGTCGGACCTTGGTTATTTTTCTTAAAAACACTTTGAAATGGCTTATAACCAAGTCCCGATTTGGAATGCTCACCTCTTTGTGCATCTAAAATTTTTGTAACTTTATCCGTACTTAAGTTGAAACGATGCACATCATTTTTCAAACATTCAAGATCTTTTGTGAGCAATTCCTTTTCGGTTTCAAGAGAATGAATTCTAGTAAGAGTAAGAGCATGAGCTTTGTCTAGAGATTCATAAGAGGTAAATAATTTTTCTTTTTCAACTTTAATCTCCTTATGCTCCTTTTTCAAGTTTTTGTATTTAATGATTAAATTTTGAAACTCAATTTGCAATTCATCAAAATCACATTGCAAGTTATCAACTATAGAGGAAGTAGAAGAATTTGAGTGTACCTCATTGTTTTCATCGTCTATAGCCATGAGACCATGTTCGGTTTCTCCTTCCTCATCGGTTGTTTCGAGTAGTTCATCCCATGTCTTGACTTCCGCATTTAGAGCCTTCTTTTTTGTGAAAGGCTTCCTTTTCTTTTGCTCCTCTTCATCGAGCTTTGGGCAATCGGCAATGAAGTGCCGGGTTTTCCGCATTTAAAGCAAGCGTTATCTCTTGGTTTTCTTGCTTTATTTTTATTCACAAATTTTGCAAACTTTCGAACAAGTGCGGCCGTCTCCTCATCATCATCATCATTGTCATAGTATGCATTATTAGAAGAAGAAGCAAGACCTTTAGGAATAATTTGCATACCCGATTGATTTGTGGATGGTTTGGAATTTTTTCTCTCCTTGAGATAGACTTCATAGATGAGTAGGTTTCCTATAAGCTCATCAAACTTGAGTGTCTCAAGATTTTGTGCCTCCGTGATTGCCGTTACTTTTTCGGACCATGAGCCGGGAAGTGCATTTAGTACCTTGGTCACCTTGTCTTCTTCGGAGATGACTTTGCGAGGGCCACAAGAGGATTGACAATATTGTCAAGCCTTTCCACCATCTTGAGATGCTTTCGCCATCATACATGTTAAAGTTTTCGAAGTCTTTAACAAGCATGGTCTTTCTTGCTTGCTTGACTTTCTTAGTCCCTTCATAGATTGTCTCCAATTTTTCCCAAACCTCATGTGCCGACCTTATGCCTCTTATGCGATTGTACTCGGTGGCGGTAAGAGAACAATGCAAAATATTTAAGGCCTTACCGTTTAGAGAAAGCCTTTTTGTCGTTTTCATCAAACTCCTTGAAAGGTTTAGGAGCCAAGGTGCCATCCTCCGATTTCTTTGTTGGTTGATCAACTCCTTCAATGACCACATTCCAAATGTCGAACCCGCACCCTTGCAGGAAGCACTCCATCTGTCTTTCCAAAATGCGTAGTTGTTGGCGTCGAATAGTGGTGGCTTATTGGTGGAGGCGCCGGTGGTGAGATGAGCATCATTAGTAGCCATGGATCTTTCCTCTTTACTCGAACGAGCTAGCCAAAGAGTTTGGCTTTGATACCACTTGTTAGTCCAAGTGGCTACAATAATCTAGAGGGGGTGAATAGATTATGCCAATTTTTCGCAAATTACCCTCTTTTTTTGAAACAACGAGTAGATAGCAAAAATGTAAATGCGGAAAATAAACAACACTCGTTGATTTAAAGAGGTTCAACCCACCTAGGGCCTAATCCTCTACCACCCCAAAGATCTCCAGGGATGGATTTTGAAAAGAAAAAAAGGTTTTATTAATTTACCAAAAATTAATACAACACCTTGAGGATTACCACAACCCTCTTTCACCACCTTGAGGATTACCACAACCCTCTTACAACACTTTGAAGATTACCACAATCTTCAAACACCTATCACCTAGATCACCCAAGTGTATTCTTACCACAAGAATACTCACAAGGATGTCTTGTGTTGAATGATGACCAAAATCAAGATTACAACTCAATAATGATTGATACAATATGAGTACAAGTGTAATCAAGAATTGAAAGCCTAGACCTCAAATAAGTGCAAGTGAAAGTGTTTAGGCTAATACAACAAGATATATGAAAGTGTTTGCTCAAATGCTCTTTGCTTGTATATTGTGTGTTGTATCTTGTTGCTTGAATGAAGCCTCTATTTATAGGAGAGGACTTGGCTTTCATTTCCGGACATTGGCTCCTCCTTGAGAGTGATTTGCTGCAAAAGAAACCATTTAAAATGATCAATATAGCTGTTAGAAATCAATCCCACAAAATAGGGAAAAGTTGTCCGAAAAACGCAAGCGGATAGTTTTCGATAAACATGGGGTTCGACCGGTCAGCAGAGATAAGATTGAAATGAATTCTGCGAAATTTTACACAGGGGACCGGTCGAAGTGGGGTGCGGCCGGTCGCCTTAGCTATGACCGGTTGCCCCTTGACGATTTTACTAAAGCAGAGAAGTCTGGAACAAAAATCCAACTTGCAGTGCAGTCGCGCCCTTCACGGCCGACCGGCCGCCGCCTCTGTTTTTCTTACGCCCCATTTTCTCGTTTCTCAACTCAGGTACGGTTTGCCCTATAGGGCGACCGGTCGAGCTGAAACAAATGTGTTGTCCAATGTTTTATTGAAAATAAACTTCAAGAAATACTCCGAAAAATAGTAAAAACATTTTAAGTTGATCGGAAATATTTAGACAACATTTAGGGACATAGTTTTGGTTAGAAAACATATTTGAACAAAGTCGAACATAATCATCAAAATCATGATAAAAACATTTATCTAACACCTATGATAGGGTAGAATGGGATTGCATTAGAGGTACTATGACTAAGATGGGTTCCACTTTAGATTTATTAATGGATTTTGGCTTGTGTCTCCTCTTCCTCATTTTCGATTTCAATATTAATGGTGCATCCTGTGGTTATATTCATCCCTCTAGAGAATTGAGATAGGGAGATCCTATATCCCCCTACTTGTTCATTATTGTGTCCGAGATTTTCTCTAGTTTTATCAACCTGGCCGTTGCAAACAAATCTTTCAAGGGCTTAAATTGTGCGAGAAATGGACGAGTCATCTCTCATTTGTTGTTTTTGATGATTTCATTATTTTTTGTGAGGATAACGTCGCCGAGCTAGAGTTCGAGGAGTATTCTTGATAGATACCATGAACTATCGAACAACTTGTTAACTTTTACAAATCCTCGGCTTTTTCGGTTTTAATACCTCGGTTGTGGAAAAAGCTAACATCGTAAAGCTTTGAGTGGTATTAAAAGCAGAAATCTTGTAGATATTTGGGGCTCCCCTTGGGTATTGCTAGATCCAAGAAGGAAGTGTTTAATTATGTTCGATCTTGTCAAAACAAGATCCAAAATTGGGAGAGTACACTTCTCTCAACTGGGGAAGGAAGTGCTTATTAGATCGATTATTGAAGCTTTTCTTGTGATGTCTTGTTTTAAGTTGTCTATAGGAATTTGCGGGGCATTAATCGGATCACTTCTAATTTCGGTGGGGTTTATCGAAGGTGGAAATCGAAAATCCATTGGAAAGCATGGGATTTGCTTTCCACTCCAAAGCGAGGAGGGGTTTATATTTCGGGATTTAAAACCGTTTAATGAATCTCTTCTAGCTAAGCGGACTATGGAGATTAATCTCTCAACCCAATTTGTGTAGAGTTTTAAAAGCTAAATACTTTCCTAAAAGTGATTTTTTTGAAGCTAATATTCTAGTGGAGCCTCTTGGCTGTGGAAGTGTTGGATGGAAGCAAAATATGTCAATGTAAAAAGGATTGAGGTATGAGATTGGTAATGGAAAGAGCATCAATATCCGCAACATCCTTGGATTCCTAATTCAGGCCTTTCTTCCCAAGAAAATTGTTTATTTGACTCGATCTACTTTGGTTTGTGTGAGTTGAGTGAGGATGGATCACAATGGAATGAAAGACTTATTCAACAAAGGTTTTCTCCCGAGGATGCAAATGATATTTCGCAGATTCCCATTCTCAATCCTGGCCAAGATGATAAGCATGTGTGGCATTTTTAGAGTAAGGGTTACTTCTCGGTGAAATCGCTTATCAATGTTTGATTAAGGAAAAGTTGGCTTCCATTGAACAAGATGAGAGTAGTGGATTCGAGGTAAGAAGCGATTGTGTGGGATTACTTGTGGAAACCCGAGTTCAACAAAAATAAAATTCTTCCTTTGGAAATCTTTGTCATTGAATTCTTCCAGTGTAGATTAATGTCTGCAAGATAGGAGTTAATCAAGATACTATTTCCCAGACTTTGTGGAATAAAAGAAGAGACTATGGAGCACATTTTCTTTGAGTGTGGGAGAGCTAAGACGGTGTGAAGCGGCCCTGACCAAGGCGGGAAGGGACTAAGAAGAAAAATATTCATTTCTTTGATTGGTGGCATAAGCTCGTGGATTGAATGATGGGGAGAATAATAACTCTAGAATTGAGCTAACCACTTATATCTTATGGTAGCTATGGAAAACTCGAACTTGTGGACATTTCAACAAGTGTGGAAACTTGAAAGAGCAACAATTAATGCAGCTTTGTTAGATTGGAACAATTTCAGGGAGGTTACTTAGGTGGTTGGCTTTTGCTGGTGCTGTGTAGTTCTTTTCCTATTCGTTTCTGTATTTTTGGAGGGTGGAAGTAGGATCATTGGATCGGTGTTTTTTTTGTTTGATGATGGAGTGTGATGGAATTCTCTAGGAGGCTTTGCTCGTGGAGAATATCTTTTGATCATTGCTCTTTTTTTTCGATGTCTTCTTTGCTTGGATGAAGTTTTGATGCTATTGGATATGTTTTCTCATGTTCTGTCTCCTGACTAACTAATGAGATGTATTATAGCTGTTTGCATCACTCTCTCCCTCTTTGACAATTGATTTTTTAATAACTGAGATTGTTCAGTTTGCTTGATCTTCCTTTGATGTGAAGATTTTTCTAGGTTGAAGCTTTATGGTTTCAAATAGATGATGTTGTAATTAACTTTGGCTCCGTTATTCCATTTATGAAATTGCTATCGTTTCAAAAAAACTAAAAACGGAAATAAACCACGGAAACATAACCATACAATACACATATGTATTCCAATTGGTTTCAATATTTAGACTGAAGATTTGGGTCCATGACAAATTTCCATTCCAATTGGTTTCAATATTTAGATCAAGATTTGGGTCCATGACAAATTTCCGACCCTTGTATTAACCATCCATCTATTGAACACTATATCCAAGCGCAACCTCCTTTATTAAAATACCAAACATTTGGGCTTGAATGGAACATACATTGATGTTCACTTTATCCATCGGATGCCAAATAAAATATCTTAGATAATCCACCTCGCGACATGGCCAACATCAATATTGCACCGTGTGCAAATCTTCAAATGATTTTTGCATTCCTTCGCCTAATTTACAAGGGTGGGAATTTGAGTCGTGTTTGGATTCATGGGCCGTGTTGATATACTATAATTATACGAATTTGGCCAACCCGAACACGACCCGTTTACTTATTCGAGTCAAATGAGTCAACTAGAACACGACCTTTTTAATACATGGGTAATTCAAGCACTACCCGAAATGACTGTATATTTTTAACCTTAAATAAACCATCTGTTTATTATGATAAAATGAATATTTTAGGTTATATAGAATATTAAAAACATAACGAATCACAATTAAAATATGCAAATCATAATTTGGCTCGATATAAGGCATATCGACATTAGGGATCCAACGAATATGGACAAACTTCTAATAAGTTGCACTCCTACAATACGTTAACATTTAAATAAAAAAACACAATTAAGGTTAAGAGAAAACTCAAACTTATGATGTAAATATTAATGAAAGACAATTAATTAACTCACCCAATACTAAAGTAGAATTTATTAGAATGTTTTTCTTCAAACGGGTTAAATGGGTTCATTATTGTTAAGTTAGTTTTTATACCAATGTATTGAGTATTCTGACTAGGAGTTTATGTTGTTTTCGGGTATTTTTAGTGTCGTTTGAGTCGAATTCATGTAATTAGTGGTCGTTTGAGAGTTGGGACTAATATTGGTAGCCAAAACCCCATGCACCGCTTGTCACGGGGTCAAAAATGGTACAACGGAGCGGGCGGTGTGGCTGCAATAAGTCAAAGACCTGGGCGAACAGGGGCGATGACCAGGTTGCGGCTAAGCGCCTTGAGCCAAGGGCTGCGGCGCCGGACAACATGCAACAACATATGACCAGCAGCCGACCGTGCGGCAAAGAAGGGTCAGCGGGCGCTGCATAGCGCGCGATGGTCAAGAACATGCAAAGCGATGGACGATACGCAGCGCTCTGCAGTAGCGACGACAAAGTGAAATCTGGGCTTTATTAGTGGACTTTTGACGGATTTTCGGGGTTTCAAGCCTATAAATACAAGAACTCACGTACGTAGCTTGAGCACAACGCAAGGCAAGAGACACAGAGCTAGGGTTCGAGACGGCAATTGAAGGCACTTCTCGTCGAATACGAGAGAGAATTCCTTCTCTTTTCTTCTCAATTCTTTCTTTACTTTTCTTTGTCAATGTTGGAGATGTATAATTATTTCTTTACGAGTTTTTATACGTTCATTATGAGCTAAACCCATTTTTCTAGGGGATTGATATAACTTACGTTTGAATCTATGTTTTTATTTTGAGTTTATGAAATTCGCATATTAATTAATCTATTTGTGCTATTTGATTTGATTGCATCCGAATTATCGATCAATAGTTTAGATTATTTGGCGTGTTTGATCTAACACTCGAGAGAAGTAATTGAACGTCCGGCCATAGAATTGCACAACCTAGGGTTTCATAGAACCGAGAGGTTTATGAATATTTTGAAGCCTGTGATAGAATATTCATTGAGCGTATTAGGGTTTAATTTATAATTTTTATAGAGATATCGAAATCGAAATTGGAACCTAGAATCACTTGGCACTCGAGAGAGGAAGTGATAAACGAGTAGGAATCACTACAACATAAATGACATTAGGTAACACAAATTTTGTAGCACTTTTTTACATATGATATATATATAACACGTGTTTGTAACACTTTTTACATTACAATATATATGTAACACTTTTGTAGCACTTTATCAATATGTAATGCTTATATGTAAAACTTATAAATAAGTAACACTTTTAAGTATCATTTTTTTGTTATTTCTTATGTAACGCAAATATGTATCACTTTATTTAAGAAGCACTCTTGGCAACACTATGTTCTATTAATTGTAACACTTATTAGGCTCTATTTTAGTAACACATAATTATATTACTATCATTAAATCATGTCATTTATTTAATTAATTGATATCATAAAATAGGTGAAGATAAAAAAATCACCAAACCTAAAAAATTATAGACATCATGTACTGCGGTTTTTTTTACCCAATTCTTGTTTTATTTTTATAAAGTATTTTAGTTTTGCTTTTATTTTTTTATTTTTACGTAGGTAATTAATTCCGTTTAATACCGACGGAAAATGCACATGTATATATTTTATTATTATTATTTATTTATTTTTTAATATTTCCTAATGGAGATTTATTTCATCGTTAACCTTTTTTATATTTTTCACTTTTTAAAATAAAATTTACCAATGAAAATTGATGTTGTCGGTAATTACATAGGAATTTTTTCCGTCGGTAAATTATTTTTTCATTATTTATTTATTATTTAATTTTTTTGTTAGAACTTTTTTGTCTCATTTCGGTAAATTATATTTATATTTTTATTTTTACCGATTGAAATTTGACCAATCGATAATTTTATATATTTTTGATATTTTTAATTTGTATGTTCTTTAATATATAACATAATATGATTTTCAAACTATATACTATATAATATAAAATTTGATATATATAGTGTATAATATAATTTAATACATATATTATATAATATAATCATTATTATATAATATATATATAATATAATTTTTATACAATTTTATTATATATATATATATATATATATGTGCGTGTGTGTGTATGTGTATATATAAAATAATGCAAAAGTTGTAATAAGAATCAACTTAGCTTAGTGGCAAAATGCCACTTCCACACATAACAGGTTGTGGGTTCGAATCTATTTGGTGGCAAAAACAAGTATTTCTACAAAGTGCTACAAAAAAAAATGTTACATAAGATTCATATGTAAACATTGTAGAAGTATTTTTTTAAAGTGTTATAAATAGAAAAAGTGTTACGAAAAGTGTTATATAAGATTCATATGTAACACTTTAGAAATATTACTTCAAAGTGTTACCAATAGAGAACTTAATGTAACACTTAGAAAAAGTGTCACTAAAAGCTAATAAAAGTGATACCTTAGACTATAGGTAGCACGGGCAAGTGCAAAGACCATAAAAGTGCTACATATTGCCTCGTAGTAACATTTTATGGCCATTAGGTAACAATATTTTGATGTTACCTCATATCATTTATGTTGTAGTGAATATTGGCTTATAGATTAATAACTTGTGATTAATGAATTGGATTGAGAACATAGGGGATAACTAGGTGAAATCAATCCTCTAGAATTCATATCTTAAGTGTTTGATTAATTGTCGAACCAATTTTTAGTTTAATTTTAGTTTTATTTTTAGTTTAATAAATACTTATGCCTTTTCGATTTCTAGATAGAATTAAGCTATTTTAATTATAGTACTTAGTATAAAATTTGATAACAATCCTGTGGAGACGATAACCCTACTTTCAAAACTATACTAAAACTTGACACCGCACGCTGCATGTAAGAATTTCACGATCAAGTTTTTGGCGCTATTGTCGGGGATTGTTTTATCCTATTTTAAACTAATACTATTACCACGTAATCTTAATCCTAATCTAGACTAGTTTAGGAATCATAATTTTGTTTTTCTCATTGGCTTATCTGTTTATGCGAGATTCCAAAGATATTAATTTGCTTCCTTTTGATCCAGAGATTGAAGGACACTTCGAGCAATCGAGCAACAAAGCGAGCAAAGAATCGAGCAATGGCGGAAGAGACGGGGAAAATGAGAACGCCGAATTCAGTCATGAATGTGCCACCACACGAGGCACCGAAAGGGCATCCGGATTACTTTTTGCCGACCGTGAACGAATTACTCAGGAATGGTGCGCCAACCCATAAATGCGAATAATTTTGAATTAAAACCGGGCATCATAAGCATGGTTCGTGAGAATCAGTTTGGGGGAGTCCGGTGGATGATCCGAATACATACCTGGCCACATTCTTGGAAATTTGCGACACCATCAAGATGAATGGTGTGACTGATGAGGCCATTAGATTGAGGCTTTTCCGTTTTCACTGGGGGATAAGGCCGACGGTGGTTCTGAGGCGTTCGCGCCCTGGGAGTATTACAGCCGGGATGATCGACTCAAATTTTTAAGCAAAATTCTTCCTTCCCAAAGAAGACACTCCAACTAAAGAGCGAGATAGCCCGGTTCCAACAGATTGATTTTGTGCGCCGTTATACGAAGTTTGGGAGCGATTTAAAGATCATTGCGGAGATGCCACAAACATGGCTATGCAGATCATTGAGAGGGTTCGTATTTTTACAATGGATTGAATGGGCATATGAGGACGATACTAGATGCGGCATCGGGAGGTACATTGATGGCTAAAACTCGATCGAGACCTTACTTCTACTTGAAGAAATGGCCACAAACTATCGTGGCCCTCCGAGAGGTCGGCCGGAAGCCAGGTTGCCGTGTTCTTGAGCTTGATACAATGTCGGCTTAGGTAGCTCAAATATCGAGTTTGACAAAGCAATTAGCAATCATGAATACCAGCGGCACACCACGATGAAGTCGCACTCCCACCCCGCAGCCGCCACTCACGAGGCCGAGCAAGTCAATTATGTGAATATCGGGATTTTAATAATAGAGGTAATTCATTACCAACTCACTATCACCGGGGACTTTGCAATCATGAGAATCTCTCTTATAGCAACAACAAGAATGTATTGAACCCACCTCCGGGTTATTCCAACCCATCAAGTTCCAATGCATTCAGAGGTGAAAAGAAGCGATCGCTAGAGGAGATACTCGGCTCATTCATCGAAGAGACCGGGAATCGGATGAATAGGAGTGATGCATAGATTAATGGTCTAAATACTAAGATGAGCACAATGGAGATGCATATTAGGTCGATCGAGACACAAATGGGTCGTGGCTATAGCGGTGAATTCATTGCAAAGATAAGGGAAAATTCGAGTGATATAGAGGGTAATCCGAGAGAGCACTGCAATGCGATTTATGTGAAAATGGAAGCGAAAATTTAGCCTGTCCCCGAAAAATTGCCTATTTATGCTAAACCAGTGGAATCCAAGAAAATGAAGTTGGAAGAGTTTGAGGCTGTCTATTTTGAGAGGAATGTAGTGCAATAGTCCGAGTAAACTACATCGAGAAAATGAAGGATCGGGGAGTTTTACTATTCCTTGTACTATTGGAGGAGTTTTCTTTGAGAAACCACTTTGTGATCTTGGGTCCGGTGTGAATCTTATATCTCTTTCCTCGATATGACGAAGTTTGGGCTTGGGGAGGTGAAGCCGTCCAATATCACCTTGCAGTTTGCTGATCGATCCATCGCCTATCCGTGGGGAATCATTGAAGACGTGTTGGTAAGAATTGACAAATTTGTTTTCCCTGTGGATTTTGTAGTGTTGGATGTGAACGAGGACAAGAAAATATCCATAATCTTTGGGCGGCCGTTTTTAGCTATAACACGGGCTTTGATCGATTTAGAAACGGGGAGCTAACTCTCAGGGTAAATCGGGGAGAAAGTCGTATTCACCATCCACCCAACCAACGGGCTAAAATTTGAATCAAATGATGGTAAGCGAGATAGTTGGGAATATAGTCAAGACATTGGAGGTTGGGAAGTTTCTAAGGGAAACGTGGATAACATGCCTATTGGAGCCCCAACTTGAGGATAATCGGACAAAGTCCGGTCAAGATCAGAACTTAGCACTTCTTGGGGCAACTCAAGCCCCTTTTATTGCTTCCATAGTATTAATATAGTTTAGTAGTTGTTTTTGTTTTTTTCGAATTTTTTGCATTCTTAGGAGTAGTAAGTTGCATCACACCCCACCCCTCTTAGTTGTGCAAATCCCACATATCCCACTCCATCTTCACAAAGGAGCTCTAACACCACGCACACCATCTTCATCTTATCCACTCATTATTTGGTAAGGTTGCAACTTCCAAACCCCATCCCATGGTTTTCCCATCTTGTGATTTTTGGTGTGATTGGATTGCGGTAGTGCTAGGATAATTGTTGTTGATTTGTGGATTGTGGATTGGGTGTTTATGCTAGACTTAGGCTTGGTGTTGCATTTTTGGATTGACTTGAGCTATCTATTGCATATACCATCTTTTCCAAAACTTATGCATATGAGGTGTTCGACTAAATGCCCCAATGACATTTTCACATTGTTGAGTGTTATTTTGCATATCTATGCTTATTTTCTTAACATGGCACCACATTCTCCATTTGGGTACATTATGTACGTACTTTAATTTTCGATTTCTCACCCATAACCGAATTCCTTAGTTCCACGAGTTTTGTTTTCTTGTTTACCTTGCTAGGTTACAAAGATGCGAAACCAAAAAGGGAGGCAAGGTGAATGGGAAGAACAAGACCACACCTCGGAGGCATACAACACCCACGGGCTTGTGCGCGGGATGCACTTTGTGAGCTTATACGAGACACCTCATACACGTAGTAGTACCACATGATTTAAGGAGCCTTCGCTCCTCGGCTACCAGGAAAGTCCTTTTTCCCACCTCTCCATTGGGGACAATGTCGTTTTAAGTTTGGGGAGTGTAGTCTATTTTTATTCACCGAGTCGGATCCGTAGTCGGTGTTCTTAGTCTTTGTAAGCGCACTTGAACTTGGACTCACGAGGCGTGAAGTCTTGAGTCTAAAAAAAACAAAAAAAAAGAGTGTAGAGTTGAGTCGGGTCATCTATAAAGCGTGAAACTGCATGACTAAATTAATTTGTTGAATATGAGTTGAGCAGTCAAGAGAGCATGTGTTTGAACTGTGATCTATTCTTCTTTCCATCAATTCCATCTATGTGCTTAACTCTGCTAATTTATCTGGGGATGATTTATGCGATTGAGTGTTTCTTGTATGATCCCACCGGATGCTAAAACTTGTCTGATCACTAGTCGAGGCGAAATCCTAGGTGAAGTAATATTAAGGAAGTGATTTAGGCCATCTTTGAACAAGCCAGAGCCTAAAATGCCTACCTTTGTATTATATTTTCCCTACTAGTATCAACCTTTGAGCCTTATAAACCCGTTTCTTTGGCAACCAATCGAATACCCAGAACCTAAATGTGAAAATCCTAATTACCCATCACTCATACACACAAAGTATAGAAAAATATTGGAGGTTGAGGAGGGTATGATGAGAAGGGTATGTATTTAATTGAATGAAGTTGCCCGAGAAAAGAAAATATGAAATCCCATGTATGCAAAAGAATAAGTTTGGGGTTTCGGAAAAAAATGTGAAAAAAATGAGAAAAATCAGTGGGATTGAAGGTTCATAAACATTGGGGATGTCAAAAAGTGAAGGGTAGTTGCTAATTGGTGATTTGAAGTGATAATTGTGTGTTTGAGTGATTTGAGCCACTTAATCCTATATTTCTACCTTACCCTAAGCCCACATTACAAGCTTTGAAAGTCCTATTGATCCTTGTGTTACATTAGCCTACATTAGTGGAGATTAGTATGTAAGACAAACCTATGGAGTCCAGTAAACATCCTATCTTGATATTCAGAAAATTGATCATCTTGAAAACACTTGATTGCGTGAATCTATTTGGATAATGAAAACGGAGTTGGCATGAACATTCCACCTTCATGATCACATTGTGAAAATACGTGTTTGATTGATAGTGAATCGAAATTTGACGAATGAGTTTGGTTGTGAAGTTGTACAGTTAGTTTGTTGAGTTAGTCGTCTTTATTTTTATTTCCTTCATGTTTGTTGATTTTTTAGAGTCTGTAATTGCTTGAGGACAAGCAAACGTCTAAGTTTGGGGGTATTTGTTAAGTTAGTTTTTATACCAATGTATTGAGTATTCTAGACTAGGAGTTTATGTTATTTTCGGATATTTTTAGTGTCGTTTGAGTCGAATTCATATAATTAGTGGTCGTTTGAGAGTCGGGACTAATTTTGATAGCCGAAATTGATTAAGAACGATGAAAAACATGTTTGGACGGTGAAGATTGCATTTTAGAAGCGGAAAAAATAAAAAATATCGAGTAAGACGAGCGCCGAGCTAAAACCCCAGCGCCGCTTGCAAGGCGTCGAAAATGGTACAAAGCCGAAAGCGAGGCGGGCAAAGTGTGCGCTGCAACGCCATCCGGGCACGCTGCTATGTATTGGCGAACAGGGGACGATGACCAGGTGGCGCTGCGGCCAGGCCAAGGGGCTGCAGCGCCCGGACGACATGCGGCGAGAACACGACCACTGCGGCCGTGCAGCGGTGGAGAAAAAGGGTCAAGGCTGGCGGCTGCAGCGTCACTTATTTCAGTGCTGCAGCGCGATGGTCAGCAAGAACATGCAAATGTGACGATACGCAGCGCGGTCTTTCAGGCTATATTTCCGTGGGCTTTTGACGGATTTTCGAGGGTTTCAAGCCTATAAATATAAGAACTCACGTCACGTAGAGGGGGTCGACATTATTTTGAGCACAACGCAAGGCAAGAGACACGAGCTAGGGTTCGGGACGGCAATTGGAGGCACTTCTTGTCCGGACACGTAAAGAATTCCTTCTCTTTTTATCTCAATTCTTTCTTTGCTTTTCTTTGTCAATGTTGGAGATGTATAATTATTTCTTTACTAGTTTTTATACGTCCATTATGAGCTAAACCCATTTTTCTAGGGATTGATGTAACTTACGTTTGAACCTATGTTTTGATTTCGAGTTTATGAAATTCGCATATTAATTAATCTATTTGTGCTATTTGATTTGATTGCATGTGAATTATCGATCAATAGTTTAGATTGTTTGGCGTGGTTGATTTGATACTCGAGAGAGGTAATTGAATGCATGGCCATAGAATTGCACAACCTAGGGTTTCATAGAACCGAGAGGTTTATGAATCTTTTGAAGCATGTGATAGAATATTCATTGAGCGTAATAGAGTTTAATTTATGATTTTTATAGAGATATCGAAATCAGAAATTAAAACCTAAAATCACTTGGCACTCGATAGAGGAAGTGATAAACGGTAAGAATATTGGCTTATAGATTAATAACTTGTGATTAATGAACCGAATTGAGAACATAGGGGATAACTAGGTGAAATCAACCCTCTAGAATTCATATCTTAAATGTTTGATTAATTTGTCTGTACCAATTTTTAGTTTAATTTTATTTTTTTAGTTTAATAAATATTCATCTCTTTTCGATTTTTAGATAGAATTAAGCTATTTTAATTATAGTACTTAGTATAAAATTTGATAACGATCCTGTGGAAACGATAACCCTACTTTCAAAACTATACTAAAACTTGACACCGTACGCTTGAGGTAAGAATTTCACGATCAATTATGTTATTTCGGGTTAATCGATCGACCAATTTATTAATCGGGTTAATTGGGTCCGACATGATTATGACCGAATAATAAATGGGTTGACCCTTTCCGCTTATTTATTATTAGGTCCGAGTCGTGTTTTCATGTCGTGTCGGAGATTCTCATCCATACTAATTCATGGTAGGTATGAATGCCATTTTCTTGTTAAAAATTATTATTGTATATATGAATAAACATATAATAGATATACTTATTAAATATATCAAGATAATTATTTGTTAAAGTGATTATTACATATTACAACATGTTCATAATTATTACAATAAGAAATTTCTTTTGAGAATAAATTTATCTTGGGTGTAAAATAATGTTTTTGTATTATAATAACCATTAATACTAATTTTTTAATTATTAAATTTAAATGGGGTATAAAAATTCGGGATTTGTCAAATGATAATAGAAATATACTACAAATAATGAAAACTGAATTTTAATAACAAAATTATTTAATTACTAAATAAATGGAACTATTATATTGACCTCAATCCCTCATCCCACATTGGGATGTTTATACAAAAAAATAAAAAACAGTGGAACTATTACAATAATTTTTTTAGAAGAAAGAAAACTGAAATAGCTGCTTCCATGGACAAAGATAACATAAGCAAATTTCTGGTTTCTAGGGGTAGTTTTGACAATGTACTTACTTCCTAATTAATCCATTTTCCCGAACAAAAATTAATTTGTTTTATATAATCTCTCATCATTCTAATCATACGCCTCAGACACACTCCACCTACTATAATATCCATTAACAATGTGATTCTTTTCTATCTAATCAATAAAAACGACGTTAAGAGCAAAAATTTATGTAAGACCATCTCATGGATCTAAATTTGAGACGGATCCATGCTCAAATCTACGGTGACATTTTTGTAATTGTAGATAGTCACATTGTATTACATGTGGAATGAAAAAGGTATTACATGTTGAATTGAAAAATATTTGATGATAGAATGAAAAGTAGTATAGTTTTAAGCAAAAAGTATTACACTTTCAAATAAAAAAGTATTACACGTTGAATCGAAAAATATTACTCTCTCCGTACTCAAACATATAGTCCATTATTCCTTTGTTGGATGTCCCAAATATATAGTTCACTTTCTAAATTTAATATTTTTTTCATTCTTTTTCTTTTGTCATAACCCTATTTAATACGCATTTTGTAATCTACATTATTCATTGAATAAGGCAAATCAAGTAAATAGTTTATATATTTGTAATTTCCAATACTTTTTTTTAATATGTGTAACAAGTCAAATTGTACTATATAATTGGGAGTACATGTTTAATGGACTTTTAAGTTAAAAGTACTACATGTTGAAATGAAAAAATATTATATCTGAACTTAAAAGTATTACGTTTTAAGTGAAAAGCTTAGACGGATCTATATCCCCATGGGGGCACATGCCCCCATAGTGCTTTTCCCTTTTCAATTTTATTTTTTGCTATTTATTACTTCTTTTTTCTGCTTACTATTTTTTTCTATTATTGTTTTTCTTTTTTACTAATATTTTTTTAATATTTATTATTTATTTTTACAACTATATATTCATTAGATTAAAAATAACAAAGTGTGCCCCCACTGTAGAAATTTTTGGATTCGTTCCGTTGAAAAGTATTAAATATTGAACTGAAAAATAGTATAATTTTAGGGAAAACTATTACACGTTTAAATAAAAATGTTGAACTAAAAAGTATTAGTTTTAAGTGAAGATTGGAGTGTTAAGTGAAACGAAAATAGTCCCTTTTGAAGATTCTCGGACAGTTTTCTTGTTTAAGTTGTTCAACTGGCGTTCACATCCCTCAAAGTCTAGTAGAATTCGATGATCAACACTTCACATAACACCAAATTCTTATATTGGAACTTTACATCATTAAAAATTACCAGTCTAAACAGTCCCTTTAGTAGAGTTGGCAAAATGCTGGCAAGCAGGGCATTAGGTTTTTGAAAAAATTTAGAACGAGCTACCCGATTTTGCTCGAAAGTGCATTCGCCAAAAATATTTGGATCATACAACTTCAAGTGTACGAGTGTAGTTTATAGAATAATGGCGGCTTAATTAGGTCGTATTCCTCGAGGATTGATATATGAAACACTTAGGCTATAATAACACCGCATTCCAATTTTATTGAAGCGATGAATATCATGTTTACAATAAAATCGAAAATAAAGAAATAAATTTGCGAACCCACAAGTATTTTCAACAACTACGGGAGCAACCTTAGCGCACAATCTCAACATGTTTCTTCAATATTAAATCCAATTAAAGTTTTAAAACCAATTCATGCAATTGTATGGGTTCAATTCATAAGTTAGTTTATTCCCCCTCCTGGGCGGCGCATAAATAGTAGATTAATAACAATTGTAGGTCTCCCGACTCGATACAACTATTATTAACTCCCAAAAGATTTATGAATTGAATGACTCCCCACAAACAGTTGTAGGTCTCCCGAATCGATACACCCGTTTATGTCTGTATTCGATTTTCGTCTTTGTTAGAACTCCTCTTCCGAATTTCATACTAACAAATATGACATGCAAATTATTCCACCAAATAATAAGCAATTAAGAATAAGCACTCGAATTCATAAAATAGAAAGCATGAATCAATTAAGAAAGCAATTAATCAAGATTTAACATTAAACCAAAGTTTTGATTATACCCTCAAGATCCGAAAGATTAGCCAAACATTGATAACAAATTAATAGACAAATTCAAAATCAACATTATGATATTGTTTAAGCACGCATAAAGAGATCTAGACATAGAAAGAAAACCCATTCTTGTCGGGATGGATTCCCCTTCGAAGCTTCGAAGCTCTTGTGCTCCAAAGAGATGCGAAAGGCCTTGTGGTGTACTTCGCGACCTAGCCTTTCTCTCTCGAAGACTTCAAATCTTGTGTTCTGCATAATTTGATGTGTTGTATGTTGTATTGATGAATGAATTTTCGTGCAAGCATTGGGTCCCTTTTATAGATCTTGGAGAGATCACTTGTAAAGTTGGAATGGGAAAAGAACTCCAGGAAAAATGCGTTTGGGGAGTCCCACACTACCACGGCCGTGTGGTGTATTACGTTGCCCTTTCCCACATGCTCGTGTGGGCTTACACGGCCTGGCCGCAGATTGGTTTCGCCCCCTGTTTTTTCCATTTCTTCACACGGTTGTGTCACTCCATACTGCATTTTCACACGGTCGTGTGACATCACATGGCCCCGGCCATGTGAAGTATTTTTGTCCGTTTTCTTCATCGTTTTGATCTTTTCTTTGTATTCGCGATCTATCCAGGTCATTTCAATCGATATTTCTCCGTTTTAAGCTTTGTTTCAGTAAAAGTTACAAGAATATACGCAGATCATTCCTCGCTAAGGAAATCAAGTAAAACATACTGAGAATAGGCGTGCAAAGCATCAAATATATATAATTGTAAGCCCCAAAATACACGTATATTTTACACACATCGAGCGCAAAAAGTATTTGCCTGACCAGTCCATGTGTACATTTTGTACACAAAAGCTGTCGGTCGGGTTAAAAACCATACCGAGGCCGGCCACACATCAGTCGGGTCAAATAGGCCCAAATTTGTTTTGAGCCTAGAAAATCATGGCTCCAACCCGCCCCAAACCTCGGCAGATTGGGCCAACCCACTGTGTCGAGCCGCATTTTGCCACTCTTCCCTTTAGACCTTTAAAAATATTTGCATGTATTCTTACCATAATACTTCACATGTCTTGTTGTGCTTAAAGTCGGGTGCTTTGGGGGTTCTTTTCTTCGCTCGTTGTCCACCGTTTATCCGAATTTTCCACCAAACTTTTTCCTAGATTCATATTCGACGTATCGGGCGCGAGGTAAGTCACGAGGCGAGCCAGTGCGCCCCCGAATTTAGGCCCCAATATTACATAAGTCTTTATATATATATATATATATATATGTGTGTGTGTGTGTATATATATATATATGTGTGTGTGTGTGTGTGTGTACATAATTGTTAAGTTGTTTTTATAGGGGCCCAAAAAAGTAGGAAAAAAATACCAAATATCCTTTTGCTTTCCCAATTGTACTAAAAAAATTTAATCTAACTATAAAAAAAAACAATATTTTTTCCTTCAAATTATATTTCTACCCAAGAAAGGGGCTCATTTTTTCTGTTTGGCCCTGGGCCCCCAAAATTCAGGGCATCCCCTGATTCGTATTGTCCTTTTTGCTATCAGTGGGCACTCTAGACCGTTCACGTCCCTTTCCTTTGGTTTATCCAGCTGTAACATCAAACTCCAATTTCACAAGTCTATGCAATACCCAGTGTCCACACTGTTGACCCAGAGTGATTCCCCAATTTTCACTTAAAATTGAAGGGCTAGTAATATTAAATATAGGACCCTTGTGGGGTACCGCCATACTGAACTTGACGAACAAAGCCCGTGCATTAAGCAACTCACCTGAAAGCCTTATATTGGTTAATCCAACGTGCATCTTTGTATTGCATAATCTATCAACTTCTCAAACTTCACATTCTCCGCAACCCTGATTTCAGCGAATATTTAATTTTTTTTGTTGAATTAGGTATGAGTTCGGTCTTGGATGTTGTGGATTCGTCTGATGAATTTAGATCCGTGCGATAGTCTCACAAGAGACTCACTGTTATTTACGTTGACAGTGTCGAGGAAAAAGTGGATACATGGAGCACGATGGAACTTGTAAAGAAATTTCTTTATTGAAGGCACTAAGTCTTACGCACAAATCAAGTCACTCTTTCACTTGATTTCTTTGCAAATAGTTGTCTGAGGCGTGAGCCAGCAATCTGTTAACACAACTCAGTGCAGTCATTTAATTTTTGTATTAATTTTTGTTTGCATAAATTTTTGAAAATGTTTTAAAATTGACTGAATATTGTCACATGGAATGCATACGACTTGAAAATATTGGAGATTTGGGAATTTTTTGTTCAAATTGCTTATCTTGACTTTTTCACGTGATTTGGCGCCACGTAGGGGAGAATGTATTTTTAATAAGTTGGGAGGAGTAATGAAAAAGAGGATAAATTTGAAAAGAAATTGAAAGAGTCGAGTTCGAATCTTTGGTAAATACACTTACAAAGGATAATGATACCACTAACTACAAACATTGGTAGGGGAGAGAATGTTGATGAACCGAATTTAAATCCAGTTTCAATTAGCATTCTCTCTCCAAAAGTGGGCACCAAATCATAAGAGAAGTCCAAAATAAGCAATTTGTTGAGAATCCTAATTTGATACCTATATAAAGGACTTTATGGTTATTATGGCCCCAATATACAAAATCGCACATAGTTTTCTACTCTCCTTGTCAATATGGAAAACGAAGGTCCCATAAGGAATCTGGAGATTTAGTTGAAGAAGATCATGAAACCAAACTCATTCGTGTGCGTGGGATGCTTGTGTTCGTGCTCGTAGGAGATCCATAATTGAGGTATTTAGCATACATATCCTACAATGTATCCATGTATTTCGACTAATCTATTAATCTTTGATGATTATAGCATGATGTTTTATCCTTGAATTATTCCGCATGTTCTAGGATGATTGTGTGAATTTTATGATTGTTATTGTAAAATTCCAGTGATATCAGAGCAGTCATCACTGCTTAATCATTGGGATTTATGGAATATGTAATTTTAATTTGGTGATACAGATTGAAACATGTCTAAAATTTCGAATTCATAAAAATTGTGTTGAAGAATTTGATATGTTGTTTCTCAATTTCAGCAAATCTAGTTATTTGTCATCTCGAGGTTATTTGATGTTTTGTTATATTTTCTTCTCTATATGATTACATTCAATTTCATAGTCTCATCTTGAAGAAGGTAATAAAGGATTATATGATGTTACAGTTGTTCTTTGATTGTTCATTGAATAATTACGTGGGGATTGAATGAATAATTTTTGGATAATATTGTTTCGAAAATTGGGGGTTTTATTTGCTACCCTTATTTTTTTGAAAATTAGGAGAATAGAAAATTCCCTTTTTGATTGATTGAGAATCTGCCACGGAAAAGAGATGAAACCTGAAGCCACTTCTGTTGGTTTTCAATTTAAATTTTATTTGAAAAAAAAAGGAAAAGGAAAACCCATAAATTAGAAACCTTGGATCTGCGTTTTCCCAAATCGCGAACCGCGACTCCCCTCGTCGATGTCTGGTTACTTTTTCTTATTTTTTGGGATATTCCTCGTGTTCTGGCCAGCGTTGGTTTGCTGATCGGAGGTGTTATCAGCGAGGAGCAACTGATCTGGACTAAAGGTGAAATTGTTCAGTTTTTTTATTAGGTGTTGAACTGCAAATAAAATATTGTTTGGGTGTTTCTGTGATTAAAAACTTTCTTGGGGCCTGAATTGCAGCTTATGGAATTTCACTTTTATTTGGGGCCTCTATGTGATTAATTATTTGCTTGGGACTTGCTTCTTGTTTTCAAATATTTTATTGGCTTCAGTTGAAAAATTGGACCTTTGGTTTTGAGTATAAATGAATTTGGATTTTGGGCCTAATTTAAAGTTAATTTTAGAGCCTATTAGGTTTTCAGGCTTGAAATCAAATAAGGGATTAAAGTTTATGGTTTGAATTCACTTTAAATTAAAAGCAAATATGGGCTTTTATTTTATTTGTATTTGAGTTGTTCTTTAAGCTAAAATTTTGAGCTCAAAATATATTTGTGCTTAAAATTTGATGTTACAATTTGTGATTATTTTTAGCTCAAATTTTAGCCTTAAATTTGGATGTTGAACTTGGTCTATTTTGGTTAGATTATTGGCATAATTTGGTTCTATGGGCCTCAACTATACTAAAGTTGATTTAAAGTCTATTATGGTTTCCTAGGCTTTAAATTCAAATAAGGTTAAGTTAGATTAAGTTCAAATAAAGTTGCATTTTGGGCACAAATTAAGTTGTTGTTGAATCCAATTTCTTTTAATCCAAATTAAAGTTAGCTTTTAGGATTAATTTTTGTTGGATCCTAAAATCTTCATAAAGGTTTGAATTTTGGCATTTATTATATTTTTGGCTCGAAATTCATAAGGATAATTTTGGATTATGAATTTGGTTTAGGGTATTGGGTCATAAAGGGTGAAATGAATCCAACCCATAAAGATAGGATTAATTTTGAATTTTATTCAAATATAATCCATAAAGAATTCGACCTGAATTCAGTTAGAACCCTATTAAAGTAATTGCATGGTATAGAATTTTTGGGCCCTATTTTGGTTTTAGCTTAAAATCTAACTAAAGATTACATGAGCTTAATTTTTTTGGGCTCTAGTTTTATGTAATAGATTTTTCCACTTAGTTGAATTTGGTTTCAATTTAGTACTTTGGGCATTAAATTCAATTCAGACTATTTGAATTAAGCTTAATAAAATTTGATTTATTGTCTAATTCGGGTTTCTAGTCTTTAAATCTTGATAAGTCATATTTAATACCTAATTTGGCCTCTAGACTTCAAATCTCTACATTGAAGTGGGGGCGGCGTGTAACACTATTCAATTGATTAATTATTATTTTTTCTTGCTCAATTGGTCTAGTAATCTTCAATCTATATATATAATAACCAAGTCACTTAAAAATAGTAAAAAAACTTTTTCCCACCTAAACGAATCTTCCTCAATTAGTAAAAAATGGTTCGGTTTTGGCCAATTTTTTGGTAGGAAAGGTTCCGTTTTGGCAATTTTGTTGATGTAAAATCGAATTATTTTTTTTGAAATCAAATTATTTTTGGCTAATTGGGACTAATTAATGGAAACAAATCGAGAATCTTATATTATTCAACTCGTGAATCGCCAGATATTGTTATTGTTAGGCTAATTGGGACTAATTAATGGAAACAAATCGAGAATCTTATATTATTCAACTCAAGAATCAGCCAGATATTATTATTGTTATGAATAATCATTAAAAAAATTTAATATTATTCGGATTGGCGAAACATTCGTTTGTAATTTATTCATGGAAACAAATCGAAATTCACGCCATCATCAATAAATTACTTAATTGTAACAAATTTCTAGCAAAGTTAAATGTGGCAATATAATTTTTCTTATTCGAAATCAATCAAATTTAACATCCAAAAATTCGAGCATTCTTTATTACTAACCTAAAAAGAAAAAAATCAGATTTATATGTTAATTCTATGGTGATTGTTACATTAAAAAAGACGAGAATATCACATAAAAAAAGACGGATATACTACTATAATTACGATTGCACGCCCCTTATAAATATCATATATATCGGCTTTTTTTTTTTTCCACCGCATTCTTTCATACTGAGCATTAAAAATCTGTCTTTGAAAACTTTTTGAAATTTCCCAAAACAACAAAGAAAAGATGGCACCACTTTTCTCTTTGATCAAGGATATCAACATGTCGAAAAGCCAACGGGTCGTGAAATTGAGATCGTCCGTCTCTACGAGAAGCCAATGTATAACGACAGGAACCAAGTTCAAAGCTTGGAATGTGTGTTCCATGAAGTAATAAGACTTATCTTTGTTTTTTTTTCCAAGGTGACATAATTTGATTTATAAAAATTATGCTAATTTTAATTTTGTTTTTCCACAGAGTGATAGGATGCATGGAACAATTAGGAAGATGTTTTTGTCACGAGTTTGAAATAAGCCGAGTGAAGGGCATGTTTATGTCCTAAAAGACTTTGGTGTTACTCACTACACGGATAAATACAAAACAACATCCACCAAATATAAAATTATGTTTCACGGCAAGACTTATATTTATCGTGATGATAACTCACTTCCAGGTTTATGTACAATTTGAAGCTTCCGAGAAGCGCCGACATCGATGGAATAGATGGGACCATGCTTTTGGTATCTTTTGTATATTTGTACTGTAATTTTAATTAACAATTAATATAGTATTTCAACTTATTGTTTGGTTTGTGTATACACGGATATAATAGGAAAAGTAATCGCGATGCAACTGTTCAAACAAAGGAATTTGGTGGCAAACTAGCGTTTCATTGATATTACTCTTGAAGACTTGGAGTAAGAATTCTTTAATATGCGAGATATTTAAAATTATACGGTATTAAACTATTTTAATTCATAAATTTAATGTGTGCGTTTAACTATTGTCATAATTTATTAAATTTTATAATTTACCAATCTCGGATTTATCATTTTAATTTTCTTTTTAGTGCATTCAACTTATATTGCATATAAAACAGTCTATTATATTTAGTTTCTGATTCGGTGTTTAAATATATATTTATTTGTTTTAATATATGGATAAAATCAATAGATTTGTTATTTTGAATAGGAATAATAGGATATGTTGCACCTTGTGGGAGGAGTATGTTGATGGTATTCTACCATATCTCGACCAAAGAAAGTTTGGAACCATTGGTTGTAATTTTCAAATGTGTCGGGCAAAGGTATATCGAGGTAAGATATAATATTTAATTAAAAAAAGATAAATTTTGTTCTTTATTTTTGAAATTCTCGACTTTTCGAATTTTTTATGTGCTTTTCGGAGGAAGTTAAAGTTTCAAACACGTATCATGTCACTCGGATGATTATGAGTGATGATATTGAGGAGATTTCTAATTATAAAAAGAGGTTAGCTAAAAATATATTATTTTGAATTATTTAAAATATTGGGAAAATCTGTTTACTAAAGTATGTTTAAAATTAATCGGAGATACCAGGATTAACAATCCGACTCGCTCCATAAGTTATGTATCTTATCCGGTTGCAAGGTCTATTGCAGAGGATTTAGCTTCAGAGGGAATCACCATTTCGGTTGATTGATCAACTCTATGCTAACGAAGAGGTAATTATTTAAATTTTTTCGGCTTTATCATCATATTTGTTTTTAATTTTGGTGATATATTTGATTTAATTACTGATTTTATTATTTTCAAAATAGGTTGGGAGTTTTTGGATTAGTGCCACAATCGTTTCCTTTATTGAAGATTGGTGGTATCTATCGTGCAAAAATTTCCTAAAAAACTTACGCAAGTTGGAGACAAATTTTATTGTGAGCGTTGCGACAAATTCACGCATTCGAAATTTTAGGTATAAAAATTAAATATACTATTTTTTTTTGTATCGAATAATCGCTAATATTTATGTATATTAATTAATCTTTAAGGTATCGGATTCAACTTGAGGTTGGGGACGATAGTGCGAACACACTCATTTGTGTTGGGATAGGGAGTCGAAGCTTTGATTGGAAAACCATGTGCTACGTTAAAAAATGAGTTGGTTGAGGTTTTTTTATTTTTATATTTTATTGAGTTATATTTAAATTTTGGTAATATGAATAATAAAATTTATTAGTGATATTGTTCTTTTGAATCAAAATCGAGAGATGATTTGCAAGACATTCAGATGAGCTAGCATGACTTTGGTCGATAAGAAGGTTCTTTTTAAGGTTCAAGTGAAGGCCGATCGGGTTAGGTATTTTCTTGGGGCTTTCTCGGTCATGAGATTGACGGCCGATCTGAATTGCTCAAGCAATATTCTACTTTTGCTATTGAAAGTCGGTATTTAAATTTTATGTTTTTAAAATCATTTAAATATGTTTGCTTTTGAATAATATCATTATTTAATGATATTTTGTACTTTGATATCATTTTCAAGAAAATTCTATTTTTGTAATAATTTCTTTAAATATTATGTCTTGCGATTTAATATTATTTTTAAAATCTGTTTTCGAAAAAATTTACTAACTATGACTTTTCGAATAATTTAATCAAATGAGATTTTTTCCGAATAGTATCATTCAATATGGTGCAATTTGATTCATTTAAATATGCTACTTTGAATAATATTTTAAATATAATTTGTTTTTTGGAATCGATTATCTTTCAAAGCTTCGGGAGAGAATAGTGAATACGTCAAGGATGACGCTTCTTCGAAGATGAAGTTAGCATGCCCGATAAGTTGTTAAAGAAGATCAAGGTGCAGTTGGAGGTTCGTCGATTAAACGAAAATTGTTGGATGACTTTTCATCGTCAAAAATGTCAAGAATCGAAGAAAGAGATCAAGATTAAGGTTGAAGATGAAAAGAAGATTTAGTTTTATGTAGGAAGTCGCCGAGTTTGTTTTTATTAATTAATATGGATATTTTTAGTTTTGCATTTAAGTTTTGATCATCCTCTGTGAAGCCCTCGATTTTTATTCAAGTGTGTACTTGTTTCTCCAATTTGTCTTTGAACTGTTTCACTATTTTACCGCATCACTTTGACGGGTAAATATTAATGATAAATATATTTCGCATTTAATTTCTTTTATTTATTCTTGGTGATCATAATCATTTATTACTTTTACTTCGCATTTATGATCACTTGATCGATCATCATTATTATTATTTGTGTATCTATTAGTCACCTTAGAATTTTAAGAGACTATTTATTTTAGAGACTTATACCTTATAGAATTAAGAAATTGATGAGATTTATAAGTGATCAAGGAAATCACTAATTATTTTGGAGATTGATATTATTCTTCTATTATCATTAATTTTGGGGAAACAAAATATGGAAATTCCCTAAATACCCCTAGTGGATGTCCAACATGGAATTTTGGTGTAGAAATATCTCCCAACTCTTGTACACATACACCTTATTTATTCTATTCAACATAATTGTCCAACTCCCTCACTTTCTCCAAATTTTTTATTCATCTTTCACCAAACATCACATGTTCTCCTATTTCTTTTTTTTTTTTTACACATCATCTTGACCCAACCATTGTCTCCCATTACAAGATTAAAAAGGGGAAATCAATTTCTTTTTCCTATTATACCACTTGCTCCTACAAAAAAAAAAAAAGAAAAATATCCTCCCACAAGCCTTCAACTTTCGGCCATGACAAAGACTAAGGGGGGACAATTTCATTTCTTTCTCCTACAACTTTTACTTTACAAAATTATTAAACACCATCTCCTCTCATCAACTCACTCCTCAAACAAAAAAACAAAACAAAGCAATTTGGTCTTTTGCAAAGAAGCATTCGGCAGTAAGCTTGTGTGAAGGAGAAAATTTAATTCATTTTCTTTTATATTCATCAACCACTTCAAATCATCACCTTTACCCATAGACTTCCATTTTTATTAAAATTGAAGAGTGAAAACCCATTTGCCGTGAATTGAGGGGAAGAAATTGAAGAATTAAAGACTTAGACTTGACTATAAGCTTGAAGAGGAAATTGAGCTACACATTATTAAGGTGAGAAAATTATGGTTTTAGTATTTTCCTCTTGATAACATGAAAAATTAATTTTTGACTCAAGAATATGAATTTTTGGAGCTTAGGGGCTGACCTACATCATCTCAAGTTGAGGTTAGAGGGTTGAAGGAAAATTTCAATTTTTGAGACTACATTTTAGATCAACCCGAGAAACTACTACGAGGTGGGTGGAAAAATCTTTCAAACTTCTAGGTGTTTCTACTTAAAATGCATGTAGTATTTTGATATTGAGCACTTGAGATATATATATATATATATGTTTATGTATTTCATGTTAATTTCTTATATCAAATTGAAAATTTCTCAAGTATGGCTCAAAATGCTATTTGTTGAAAAATAGGTGCATACATGTACACTTTATTGTAATATTTGATGAATTCTTGTGTGAAATGGACTTGTATATGTATGACCCTTGAAATCTATGTTTTGTATGATTTATAACCTGGACAAGTCGAGCATAATTGATTAAATTTTAACCTAAAATGCGAAAATGGAAAGTTGGTGGACTTAATTGCAAGAAAATAAAACTTAAGGGACCCCTCTGCAATTTTTGAGTTTTGGGACTGTACTCATGTTCAAAAATGATGTTTGAACATTTTAACAAAGTTTTAAGATTTGTAGATAAATAAAATCAACCCTTAAAAGCCCAAGGACTAGATTGTAAAATTTTAGAAGTTTAAGGGCTATATTGCAATTTTCAAAACTGTACCAGACCCTATTTTTAGAACCTGAAATTTTAACTCTTAAGGAACTGGAAATAACATATTTTAAGTGTATTCCAAAACCCAAGTGTTTAGATCTTGGAAAGTAGTTTTATAAAAATTGAGGGACCAAATCGTAAAAGATTAAAATTGAGGACCAAAATGAAATTTCCAGGACTTATGCAGTCCATGCACCTGGAAATACTAATTTAACTATAAAATAATTATATTTTGGACCCAAGGTTCAAATTTCATAACAATTGACCCCTAAAAGTCTTAAAGGCAATTATTTCAAAATGGGACAAAAATGAGATTTTCAAAAGTTAAGGGCTTGTATGGTTATGTTTCCATGAACCATTTCTAGTTCCTAGTGTTAGAAAATGAGTTTTGAGAATTTATTGGTTTTCGTGTGGAAACCGGAATTATGTTTGGATGAGTGAATGAAAATGAGTTTTATGTAGGTTTGGAAATGAGATTATGTTGGGTTAAGTAGTTTTGAAGTAGTATTTTGTGTATGTAATAATTTGAAAAGTTGATAGTGATTGAATATTTTAATTGAATATATAATATTATATTTATAAAATTTTAGACAAGTGGGTCCCATTAGATATATATGGTAATATTTTAAGTAGATAAAGTTATAATGGAGGGTCCCACGTATATATTTGGATAAAAAATGAGAATAGTGATTGATGAGTGATGTAGGGTAGTGTATAGGGTTGAGAATTGAAATTATAGGTTTGAAATGTTGTTTTATGTAAAAAATGGAAAGTGAAAATGATGATTTCTATTAAAAAAATTATAAACAAACATGATTTCATTTCTATGAATAGTTGGAAATTGGAAATGTGGGCTTGGAAACATAAACAAACAAGGCCTAAGGGACCTATACTTATTTCTTTTTAAAATCGCTTTTGTTCCAATATTCCACCGACCTTAGTGATATTTTTCAACCGGAATCACATTAAAAGCCTTAGGTTTGTGAGTTCCAATTATTTTAAAATTAGGACCCAAAACAACAATTTTAACAAATGGGGCCAATGTGAGAATTTTACAAAAACTCGACCTCAAAACTTTAAAAAACTGAATCTTTGAACAATTTAGAGAATTTAGGAACTGACCTCATAATTGTTCAAGGTCGGACATTTACTTATTCAATTTTTAACACGTAAGTATTGGTTTTTACAAAACGGGGTAATTGTAAATTTTCTTTTTACAAGGACCTAACTCAAATTATTTCTCTTTTAAAAAACACCCTGGACCCTCGACTTTTAACAATGATATAAAAGATTTTATTTTCTTAAAACACCTTAACTTATCGGATTATCTTGACCGATCAATACGCGATCGGGGTGACTCCTCGTCTTGCGATTTGAATCTATAATGGGATTTGTTCCACCTAATCTTTCAAGATATCGAAGATTTCTTATCCTCTTGATAATCATCTTCATCCAAATAACTCCACCAACGCCATAATTGCCACAAGCGATTTTGAAAACTTTCTTGAAGCTTCTGAATCAATAATACTCATTGCACGGTTGACTACTACGAACTTGTATTTACTTTCGATCGAGTCAACTTGGTGTGTCGAGCTCACGATCGGAATGGATATATCGGGGGATGGGCAAGGCGACTCAGGCCTTTATTCCACTCTTCCTAGGCCCCATCGCCCTAATACCGCAATGGCGAGGGACGGAGTTTGTCCAAGGGAAGCGGGTCGAAAAGACTTGAGGTATAATCATGATTATGACAAATCCGAGCTTTGCTAGCTCCACTGTGGATTTTGTCTTTGCTATGGAGCGATAAGGTGATGTGTCTTGGACCATCTTGCTCGGGGAGTTACAAGGAAGAACGAAGGAATCACGTCATCGATCCACACGATTCTCGAGTTAATAGGACCATTTGGTTGGCTCTACAATCCGCACGCAACCGCTACTTATATTGCATTGGTTGGCATTACAAACCGCACGCAACCGCTACTTGTCTTGCATAGGATTGGCGCTACAAACCGCACGCAATCCTCCGCATTGCTTGAATCACATAGTGCCTGTGTGACACGAACTATATTCTTAAAATCGTATAAGTATATTACTTAAATATATTTATCACGATGCTTGTGGATGTGTGTGAAATTATGCATCATATCTCACGCGTTTTCATACAACCGATTTTTCGCATTAACTATATATATCGCCACACTTGCACACGATCACCCCATCTATGAGATTTTTGTCTCATCCCCTCATGATTTCTAACCTTTAGATGAGGACTTTGTTCAAGATGTTGAACCTACCATGGATGAATTCCGTGCTCCGCTTGTTGGACTTATGTTCTATTGTTATCGATGTTGGACTTTTTTTTTATTTTTACCGTCGTTGGACTCTTTTTATTCTCTTGCCATTCTCGATCAGTAACTTAAGGGCGTAGGACCCTTTGATGCTTAAACGGTGATATGATGTGTATTTATTTTCCTAGTTCGACTCGTAAGTTATTTGGATGTTGTTGGGATGTATTCGTAATCGCACCGTACTTGTAGTTTTTTGCTTTAGACTGTTTCACTTGGGATTGTTGTATCATTTTTCTAGATTTGTTGGGTTTATTTCTTTTTAAGTGGTTGATCGTCGTTGCATCGCGTTTGGGGCGTGATTAGTTATGGTATCGAGCTCGGCTAGTAAGATGGAAACTTACACCGAGTGACCCAGATAGGACCCTCGGCTGCGTTGGGTCATACCGCGACCTAACCAATTAAGTGTGAAATCGATTTCAAAAATTGCATAGAACCATATTACTAATGTTTATACTAAGTTAGAATTTAAAGTTGGGAATCCATAGTCATACTTGATTTGACCTAGTTGACTCTTGACTAACTTTCTTTATTCATTCTTTCCTATTCTTCTTTATCCTTTCCTTACCTTCGCCGATCCTCCTTAGTTTGATTTGATCGGGATGGAGCCGCGCCACCTACCTGGTGGGACTTATTCGAGGCCCGCGCCGAACGTGATTACTTCCAGGGCATTCATGAACCACCGGCACTGTGAGTGCCCGGGCTACCCCGAATTGATAGAGAGCAACGGCGTAACCAAGAACTAACACACCTCCCGACGAAGAGCCAAGAGGAGAAGAATAGCCTTACCCTCCTTGTCGCGAAGATACCATCCGCGCCGTGAAGATCAAATTCGGTTGATCCAGAACGCTGACAACACTCGCAAAGGAGATGGAACGCGCAGGGAAGGCCGCACAAAGGCTTGTCTCGGGATACCTCTTTGGAGATCGCTTTGGCGGCCAATGCACTAAGCGCCGCCACCACCCGAGGTGGAACCAGACCGACCACGGCGAACAATGAAGAGGATCACGAGGAGAATCTGAAGAGGATCCCGAGGAGGATCCAATGGAGGACGAAGAGCCCGAGGCGCTTGAAGCCGCTGGGCGTCGCTCGATGACGGCGACCTCACCGAGTAGAGGGCTTAGATGATAGATTGTAGGAGACGATATTTCATCTGTTGTATTTTGCTTTCCATTGTACTTTGATCAAGTTGTATCCTAACTCTAGATTTATCTCCGATTCTATATTTTCGTTGTATGAACTCATTTGGGGTATTCAAATTTTCACATTAAGGGATATACCTTTTCTACCTATTATATGTCTTGTATATCTTTTGTTGTTGCATCCTTGTGATATAACTTGTTTTACGCGAGTATTTATTGGAATCATTCATTTATGAATTGTAGCTAAACTTGAAGATACGAATGGTTGGACACCGTAGAGCGGGAGACCCCGCCGTGTTCCCCAAAGATATAATGACGCGCCCAGGAACGGATACCTCTCCTGAATTACCACCACCTCCTCCGCCACCGCTTGAGATAACTTAACGCACAGGCCCTGCAGAAGAAATCATGTTGTTCATGAGACAACATGCGAGCCTCGACAACTTATTCTGAACCTATTCGAGAGGCGAATGATCGCACATTGGAGCGGTTCCTACGATTTGACCCACTGTCTTTCTTAGGGGAGCCAGATGATATAAAGGCGGAAGAATGGATTGAGAAACTTGAGAATATCTTTAATGCACTCCAATATTCCAAGGAACAAAAGGTTACACTCGCTGTGTTCTGACTAGAATCATTTGCTCGAGATTGGTGGAGAGCAGTTGAGAGAAAGTGGGAACAAGATCGAGTAGATAGAACATGGGAAAATTTTCTGGCTAAATTCCATGAGCAGTACATTCCCCAAGTTGTGAAAGAGGCACGCCGGGATGAATTTCAAAAGTTGAGGCAAGAGAACATGTCCGTAGCCCAACATGAGTATGAGTTTCATCGGTTGTCCAAATACGCTCTGGGGACAATCAGTACAGAAGAGGACAAATTATATAAGTTCACACGGGGACTGAAACTGGAACTTCAAAAGCAACTTTTTTTGTTGAATTGACAACCTACTCAACTTGCAAAAAGCGCTCTCGCATCGACTCGGGATCGAACCGTATTGGGACAGATTCAGCAGAGTAGGCCATCAAACGATCTCAAGAGGACAATTTGTGGGACAACCATCTAAGCGACTGCTAAGTTTGAAGGACCGATTAATAAGCGGATAAAGGGAAAGGGCAAGACAGGGGAAGCGGGTCAAGTGTGTGCACATTGCGTAAAACCAGGGCATACTACCAATGACTCGTTGGCGTAAACAGTGGGGAAGGTGTTTGCACTTGTGGTAGTGATCGGCACCACCGGTGAAGGATTTCCAAGTACGAGGATCAAACGAAGCAAGTGCAGCCGCCAAAGCCGGGTAATGGCCAAGGAAATCGGGCAACGATGCCCGCCGAGCATTGCACTAGCCGGACATGAGGCTCGGAGGCAACGGATGTGGTGGAAGGTGCGCTTCTAGTATCTAACCACTACGCTAAAATCTTTGTTTGACCCTGGATCATCGCATTCATTTGTCGCACCGCATTTTGTACTCAAACTTCATGCATGCAAGGAACATATGCCTATATGTTTGGAAGTGTCAACTCTATGGGCGCAAGCCATATAATGAATATTATCTATAATGCATGCGAAGTTAAGATTGATGAGATACATTTTCTGCCGATTTGATCTTATTACCTATATCCGAATACAACGTAATTTTGGGAATGAATCGTTGTCGCACACCATGCACAAATAGACCGCCATCGCAAGTCCATTAAGCTATGTGAACCCTTAAGCCCGAGGTGGAAATTTCGGGAAGAGCACGAGTTAAGATTGCCCCAATCATTTCATCAATGAAAGCAAGGAAGGCGATCACTAGAGGGGCACAAGTGTACTTGGCATTTGTAATTAACAAACCCAAGGTTGAGACACAAATTAATCAAGTACCTATAGTATCGGAATATACGAGATGTATTTCCACAAAAACTCACCACTATCCCTCCG
This sequence comes from Rehmannia glutinosa, assembly GCA_016081115.2. NCBI lineage: Eukaryota > Viridiplantae > Streptophyta > Magnoliopsida > Lamiales > Orobanchaceae > Rehmannia > Rehmannia glutinosa. The sequence continues at coordinate 55,515,285 of CM071930.1, forward strand.
TATAGGAAGTTGAGTTCACCATCGAGGTATTGCCGAGAAGCGCCGGTTGCCGCGAACGCCATATATGGCTCTTGTTGAGTTACAAGAGTTGAAGACTCAATTACGAAGGTGATGGATGTGGGATTTATCCGGCCAAGCACGTCTCCCTAGGAGCACCGGTACTATTTGTCAAGAAGAAGGATGGCACATTAAGCTGTGTATAGATTATTGCGGTCTTAATAGCGTGACCATCAAGAACAAATATCCTCCCGAGGATAGAGCGAATCTGTTTGATCAACTTCAAGAAGCAACGGTGTACTCGAAGTTTGATTTACAACAAGGATATTATCGGTGAAGATACGTGAAGAAGACGTTTCCAAAACGGCATTTCAAACCGATATGGACACTACGAGTTTGTAGTGATGCCTTTCGATTTAACAAACGCACCAGCAGCGTTTATGGATCGATGCATCGAGTCTTTCAACCTTATTTGGATTAATTCGTAGTGATATTCATTGATGACATACTCGTATACTCTATGTCTAGAGAAGAGCATGAACGCCATCGAAAGTTGTTTTGGAGACACTACGAGAGCACAGCCGTATGCCAAATTCAAGCAAGTGTGAATTTTGGCTTAATGAAGTCGTATTCTTGGGACACATAGTATCCTTTGGGATCACCGTAGATCTCTTCAAGGTACGCATGACGGTGGTTGAATGGAAACAACCCGAGTCTCAGAATTCGAGATCGAAGTTTTCTTAGGACTAGCTGGATATTATCGAAGATTTATCCAGGATTTCTCCAAGATAGCCGAACCACTCACTCGACTAACCCGAGAAGCAAGTCTAGTTTGAGTGGAATGACAAGTGTGAGGCTAGTTTCAAGAGCTAAAAACGACTTACTACGGCTCGATCTTAGCCCTTCCAAAAGGAAGTAAAACTTTATCATCTAAAGTGATGCATCAAAGGAAGGACTAGAGCAAGACGTGCGAGGAAGGAAAGGTCATTGCTTATGCATCATGGAAACTCAAGCCGTATGAAGCCAATTACCCAACGCATGACTTGGAATGGCGGCTTAATAGTGTTCGCGTTAAAGAAACGGAGACACTATCTCTACGAGCAACATTCACGGTTTACGGATCATAAAGAGCCTGAAGTATCTATTCTCTCGAAGGATCTCAATTTGAGGCAACGAAGATGGATGGAGTTAATAGAGGACTATCACTTTGATATCCAATACCATCCCGGGAAAGCTAACGTAGTAGTAGCCGACGCCGCGAGCGGCGAGTTTAGCCGACTAATGATTCGAGAGTGGAAATCATTAGAAGAGTTGAGCACTTGGAATCCGACAAGGACTAATACTCAAATTTCTTGTGCTAACATTTCGGTTAAACCCGATTTCTTGAACGAGATCAAGCGCAAAGACAGGGATGATTTACAACTTCAAAACTCGAAAGAGAAGATACTTAAAGGAGAGAGGTCAGAATTCTCGATACATGAAGATGGGATCATCAGATTTCAAAATCGAGTTTGTGTACCAAGTGACGAGCAAATTAGGAGTAGAATTCTCTTAGAAGCACACCGTTCGAAATACACTATACACCCTGGAGAAAACAAGATGTATAAGGACTTGAAACGGCATTACTGGTGGGTAAACATGAAGAACCAGGTAGCGGAGTTTGTTGCGAGATGTTTGACTTGTCAACGAGTAAAGGCGGAACACCAACGACCATCTGGTTTATTACAACCGTTGAGAGTTCCCGAGTGGAAATAGGAACACATAACGATGGACTTCGTGAGATCTACCAAGGACTAGAGAAGGCCATGATGCTATGTGGGTAGTCGTGAGACCGACTCACGAAATCCGCACACTTCTTACCCTTGAAGAAAACCGATAGCTTGCAAAAACGCGCGCAAATTTATATCCGAGAGATCATTCGACCGCATGGAGTGCCATCGACATTGTGTCGACAGAGACCGAGGTTTGTCTCCGGTTCGGGAAGTGCTTGCATGAGGAAATTGGTACCTCGCTAAGCTTCAAGACAACAAAGACATCCACAAACGGATGGCGGTCCCGAGCGAACGATTCAAACCCTGGAAGATATGATGCGAGCTTGCACGTTGGATTTCAAGGAAGTTGGGATTCGCGACTTACCATTGGCCGAGTTCGCCTATAATAACAGCTATCGAGGCCACAATTGGGATGACACCCTACGAATCCTTGACGGGCGAAAGTGTAGATCCCAACTACACCGGGAGATTGATGACCAATGGACTCCAAAGGAGAAACGAAAGTCACCTCGATTCCAAAGGTCGACTTAGTTCAGAGGCCATGGAGAAGGTCAAGCTGATCAAGGAATGGATCCGCACAGCTCAGAGCCGCCAAAAGAGTTACGCGGACAAGAGGAGAAAATACTTGGAATTTGAAGCCGGAGATGAAGTATTTCTCAAACTCTCTCCACGGAAAGGATTGATCAATCCGAAGAAAGGAGGCAAGTTGAGTCCGAGATATGTTGGACCTTACAAGATTTTGCAGAGGATCGGGAAGTTAGCCTACCGACTCGAGTTACTGGCACAGTATGCGGGAATGCACGATGTATTCCACGTATCGAGGTTAAAGAAGTATCAACCAGATCCCGAGCATATCATCACTCAATATACTCCTCCTCTGATGGAAAATTTATCCTACATCGAGAAACCAATCCGGATCATTGACCAGCAGATACGTCAGTTGCGTAATAGAGAGATTCCGATGGTTAAAGTGGTATGGCTAAGCCACAACCGAGACGAAGACGCAACGTTGGAGATGGAAGAAGACAAGAGGAATCAATATCCGGAGAACATTCAAGAGAATTTGGGGACCAAATTCTTTTAAGAAGGGGAGAATGTGAAGCCCTCGATTTTTATTCAAGTGTGTACTTGTTTCTCCAATTTGTCTTTGAACTATTTGACTATTTCACCGCGTCACTTTGGGTAAATATTAATGATAAATATATTTCGCATTTAATTTCTTTTATTTATTACTTGTGATCATAATCATTTATTACTTGTACTTCGCATTTATGATCACTTGATCGATCATCATTATTATTATTTGTGTATCTATTAGTCACCTTAGAATTTTAAGAGACTATTTATTTTAGAGAGTTATACCTTATTGAATTAAGAAATTGATGAGACTTATAAGTGATCAAGGAAATCACTAATTATTTTGGAGATTGATATTATTCTTCTATTATCATTAATTTTGGGGAAACAAATATGGAAATTCCCTAAATACCCCTAGTGGACGTCCAACATGGAATTTTGGTGTAGAAATATCTCCCAACTCTTGTACACATACACCTTATTTATTCTATTCAACATAATTGTCCAACTCCCTCACTTTCTCCAATTTTTTTATTTATCTTTCACCAAACATCACATGTTCTCCTATTTCTTTTTTTACTTTTTACACATCATCTTGACCCAACCATTGTCTCCCATTACAATATTAAAAAGGGGAAATCAATTTCTTTTATTCCTATTATACCACTTGCTCCTATAAAAAAAAAAAGAAAAAATCCTCCCACAAGCCTTCAACTTTCGGCCATGACAAAGACTATGGGGACAATTTCATTTCTTTCTCCTACAAATTTTACTTTACAAAATTATTAAACACCATCTCCTCTCATCAACTCATTCCTCAAACAAAAAAAACAAAAGAAAGCAATTTGGTCTTTTGCAAAGAAGCATTCGGCAGTAAGCTTGTGTGAAGGAGAAAATTTAATTCATTTTCTTTTATATTCATCAACCACTTCAAATCATCACCTTTACCCATAGACTTCCATTTTTATTAAATTTGAAGAGTGAAAACCCATTTGCCGTGAATTGGGGAAGAAATTGAAGAATTAAAGACTTAGACTTGACTACAAGCTTGAAGAGGAAATTCAAGGCTACACATTATTAAGGTGAGAAAATTATGGTTTTAGTATTTTCCTCTTGATAACATGAAAAATTAATTTTTGACTCAAGAATATGAATTTTTGGAGCTTAGGGTGACCTACATCATATCAAGTTGAGGTTAGAGGCTTGAAGAAAAATTTCAATTTTTGAGACTACATTTTAGATCAACCCGAGAAACTAATACGAGGTGGGTGGAAAAATCTTTCAAACTTCTAGGTGTTTCTACTTAAAATGCATGTAGTATTTTGATATTGAGCACTTGAGATATATATATGTTATGTATTTCATGTTAATTTCTTGTATCAAATTGAAAATTTTCTCAAGTATGACTTGTATATGTATGACCCTTGAAATCCATGTTTTGTATGATTTAAACCTGGACAAGTCGAGCATAATTGATTAAATTTCAATTTTTAACATAAAATGCGAAAATGGAAAGTTGGTGGACTTAATTACATGAAAATAAAACTTAAGGGACCCCTTTGCAATTTTCGAGTTTTGGAACTGTACTCAGGTTTAAAAATGATGTTTGGACATTTTAACAAAGTTTTAAGATTTGTAGATAAATAAAATCAACCCTTAAAAGCCCAAGGACTAGATTGTAAAATTTTGGAAGTTTAAGGGCTATATTGCAATTTTCAAAACTATACCAGACCCTATTTTTAGAACCTGAAATTTTAACTCTTAAGGAACTGAAAATAACATATTTTAAGTGTATTCCAAAAATCCAAGTGTTTAGATCTTGGAAAGTAATTTTATAAAAATTGAGGGACCAAATCGTAAAAGATTAAAATTGAGGACCAAAATGAAATTTCCAGGACTTATGCAGTCCATGCACCTGGTAATACTAATTTAACTATAAAATAATTATATTTTGGACTCAAGGTTCAAATTTCATAGCAATTGGACCCTAGAAGCCTTAAAGGCAATTATTTCAAAATGGGAAAAAAATGAGATTTTCAAAAGCTAAGGGACCTATACTTATTTCTTTTTAAAACTGCTTTTGTTCCAATATTCCACTGATATTAGTGATATTTTTCAACTGGAATCACATTAACAAATTTGGGGCCAATGTGAGAATTTTACAAAAACTCGACCTCAAAACTTTAAAACCCGAATCTCTCGAACAATTTAGAGAATTTAGAACCGACCTCATAATTATTCAAGGTCGGGACATTTACTTATTCAATTTTTAACCCCAAAAGTATTGGTTTTTACAAAACGGGGCTAATTGTAAATTTTCTTTTACAAGGACCTAACTCAAATTATTTTTCTTTTAAAGAAACAGCCCTGACCCTTTGACTTTTAATAATGATATAAAAGATTTTATTTTCTTAAAACACATTGACTTATCGGATCGTCTCGACCGATCAATACGCGATCAGCGGGCGACTTCTTCTCGCCCCGCGATTTCAATCTATAACGGGACTTTTGTTCCACCTAATCTTTCAAGATATCGAAGATTTCTTATCCTCTCGATAATCAACTTCATCCAAATATCTCCACCAATGCCATAATTGCCACACGCGATTTTGAAAACTTTCGATCGCTTCTGAATCAATATTACTCGATTGCCTGGTTGACTACCTCGAACTTGTATTTACTTTCTGCCTCGAGTCAACTTGGTGTGTCGAGCTCACACGAATCGGAATGGATACGTCGGGGATGGGCAGCTCGGCCGCTATTCCACTCTTTCGGCCCCATCGCCCTAATCCCGCAATCGAGGGACGGAGTTTGTCCAAGGGAAGTGGGTCGTAGTACTTGAGGTATAATCATGATTATGACAAATCCGAGCCTTGCTAGCTCCATTTGTGGATTTTGTCACTTTTTATGGAGCGATAAGGTGAGATCTTGGACCATCTTGCTTCGGGGAGTTACAAGGAAGAATGAAGGAATCGTTGTCGATCCACACGATTCTCGGGAGTTAATCGGACCCGTTTGGTTGGCGCTACAAACCGCACGCAACCGCTACTTGTATTGCATTGGTTGGCGTTACAAACCGCACGCAACCGCTACTTGTCTTGCATAGGTTTGGCGCTACAAACCGCACGCAATCCTCATGCCTTGCTTGAATCACATAGTGCCGTGTGACCACGAACTATATTATTAAAACTATATAAGTATATTACTTAAATATATTTATCACGACGCTTGTGGATGTGTGAAATTATGCATCATATCTTACGCGTTTTCATACAAGTGATTTTCTCGCATTAACTATATATATCGCCACACTTGCACACGATCACCCCATCTATCGAGATTTATGTCTCATCCCCTCCCGATTTCTAACCTTTAGATGAGGACTTTGTTCAAGATGTTGAACCTACCATGGATGAATTCCCGTGCTCCGCTTGTTGGACTTATGTTCTATTGTTATCAATGTTCTTTGGACTTCTTTCTTTTATTTTATCGCCGTTGGACTCTTTTTATTCTCTTGCCATTCGGGATCAGAACTTAAGGGCGTAAGACCATTTGATGCTTAAGCCGGTGATATGAAGTGTATTTTATTTCCTAGTTCGGACTATAAGTTATTTGGATGTTTTTGGGATGTATTCGTAATCGCACCGCACTTGTAGTTTTTCACGCTTTAGACACTGTTTCACTTGGGATTGTTGTATCATTTTTCAGCCGTTGGGTTTATTTCATTTAAGTGGTTGATCGTCGTCGCATCGCGTTTTGGGGCGTGACATCCTCTGGTGTTTTAAAGGATTTTTATGGATTTTTAGCCCAAGCTTTATGGGCCTTACGAGTTTATATAAAATATTACTTTTATTTATTGTTGGATTTTGATTTTTCGCATTATTCGTAATGTATTGAATAATCTTATCACATGCTCATTTTGTTATATGATATTTTGATATTAGGGATAAATTTTTATTAATAATTATTAAATCGAAGACTTAATTTTTAATATGGATTTGATTTGATTAATATAGTGGGCTTCATAATGAATTCTCGTGGATTTTTAGCTTACTAACAAGACTAATTCAAAGTTTTTGACTTTATCAAACACTTATCTTATTGTGAAGGTTATTTATGTTATAATTTAAATTTTGTTTCTATTATATTGTTTTCAAATAAATTAATATTAATTTGATTAAAAATTAAATATTATTAAAGAACTTTGTGATTGCAAAAGATAGTGTTATTTTTTAATTAATCAGTTATTTGTATTGGATAGATCTCTTATATTCCAAAAACAAAAAGAAAATATTCTACAACATAGAACTAAATAACTATCACAAATAATAGAGTGACAATTTAAAAATATGTAAGAACCTAAGAACAACAGATTCCACTACACTCAAGGTGTAGGGTCAAGTGATTTTTTCTCGGGAACTTTTTTGGGTAACTTATAATAAAAAAAATCATGTTTATGTAAGAGATAATACAATAAAAATCAACAAACTGAGGAATAATATAAAAAAGCTAATCACATCATTACTGCCAACAATATCAATTCTGCCAACCATATCAATTCAGATCGCATGAAAATCATTAACAAAAATATAAATACACAATACAATGTGTTAATCATCACAATTACTTATCAATATCATTACAATCGAAAATTGCATATAATCAGACACAAGTACTTATCAAAATTTTGATTTATTCACTTCCATATATATTTTTTTCCCAAAATTGTAATTAAATTTACGTGATATATTTTCTGATAATATATGTGGCTGTTTTTATAAATTGGCAGATTACATCAATATCTATACCATTTTTATTTCATTGAAATAAAGGAATGCATATATGATACACAAAATCATTGTTACCTCATATACACCAAAAAATTCGACTTTTACAAAATTTTGCCCAAAATATCATTATCATTTTTCAAGGAAACCGACAGTGTTTACTTATAGATATATATGGGAATATAAATCAAGTTAATTTACTCACTCTTTTAAATATTTCCTTTTCAAAATGAATCGTTTTTTCAGTATAAATATTCCCACAATTATAATTGAGTCAAACGATTTGAATATCCAAATCGTTTCACAAAGACACCAATCAGAAAACGCAAGCATTGATTTACAAAAAGAAGCATATTACGTAAGCAACATACACAAGGTCGTGCACCGTGAGTAAAACAGCAGTATACAACTTATCAAGAATCATGAGAAAGCTAACAGGATCTCGTAGTTTTGGGCAAAAACGGAAGAGAAATATCATCAATCAAGACGGTATTTTTCTTCAAAATATATGGTATTTTTATTGATTCTTATTAAATTTTAGTGTGTGTTTTTATAGTTATTCATGAATAGTTAAATATGTGTACAAGTAGAGTGGTATTTTACTTATCTGTGGTGTTTTTTTCTTCTGTTGTTTGTTCTGTTATTCGGATTGTTATGCACAACCTGAAGCACAACAAATATATTGATTAGTTTTATAATACAACACATTACACTTCATGTAATTGTAATATAAAGAATAGTTACAGAAATTTAAAGTACTTATCTGTTTTAGTGCTTTGGATAATCTGTGTTAGATTGCTTTCAACACACTTTTGAAGAACCTAGGAAAAAAATTATTAGTCTCTGTTCAAGTAGATTGGATAATCTTTGATAGAATCCCCTACTTAGTATAACTTAGTCTTTGTGTTACGATGACGTAAATTTTGTTTTAATATTTATTAGTCTAACTTCAAACATAAAAACTATTTTTTACTTTGTACATATCAGGGCATTTAAATGTACATAACTTTTTTGATAAAAAATGTTAATAACACAAAAATATATCCCCAAAAATTACAGAAATATGTATATAGAATGTTATACAGAATAATAAATTATTTTCTAAAAATGTAACTATAATCAGTTTTTATAAACAAAAACACATTTAGATGAATGTTTAAATATTTTTATAAAAATCATATTAATGAATGTAAAAATGATGAAAAATATCGAAATCAATGCATTACAAAAATGAAACTTTAAAAACTCTTACCTTTTAATATTGAAAAATAATCTGTAGTAGCAATATCGTTTTATCCCTACAAAAACAAATAAAACAAATTAAAAACCATTTTTAGTAATTTAAAAAAAATTACTTCTAACCTTTGGGTTGTTCGCTGCTTTAAACTCATTCGTTGTTCGCCTTTTTCCGGTACATTCTTCCTGTATAACTGAATCGGAAAATATTTAATAAATGAAATTTTTTAGAAATGGCGGGAATACCATTACATGCAACAGTACCTTTACATATATATTTTTTTATTTCTGTATTATTTTTTAAAAAATATAATAAAAAATATGTATATAAATACAATAAACCGAACTTACCCACAAATTGCTTATAAATATGAAAATAATTTTTTGAATAATAATTACAAAAATGAAAAATAAAATCGTTAGAAATAATTTAAATAATAAAAAAATTAAAATATGAATAACAACTAATTTTTCGAAACTGTGAGAAGTTCTGATTCCAAAACATCAAAAAAAAAATGAACATCGTGAGTAGATCTGAGTTTTTATTCTCAGATCTACACATAAACAGATATATACTTAGTGAAATCCCGTAGATCTGGTTTTTTTAACTTTAAAAAAATAGAAATATTTAACTAATACCGATTAAAATAAAAAATACTTAAAATTTCCGATCAAAATTTCAAAAATATTCGGAAAAAATGCAGGTTTATTCTCGAAAACCCCATTTTTTTGAATATGATCGAATATTTTTTTCGCCTCATCCCCTTAAACCGTAAATTCAAACGAAAAAAAAACACGATAATAATTTTTTTTAAAAATTATATACCCTAAATTACCAATCGAACCTCTTTGAAACATTGAAAAAATGGATGTTTAAACTCGAAAATCTCACATTTTTGAACTAGATCGAAATTTTATATCTTCGCACCCAAAAATATTCGATCATCAAGAGTTAAATCTTCGAAAAAATGGATGTTTGAACTTGAAAACACCATTTTTTGAAGGATAATCGTATTTTTGTACACTCAAAATTTTTTCATCAAAATTGTTTTTCTTGCAAAAATACGATATTATTTACGGATCTTGTGTTCGTATTCGAACACAAAGACAAAGAAGAAGAAGAGGGATGAGGCATAGGAGAATAGGGCCGAACAACCCTAATGAAACGAGTTGAAAAAAACCGAGGGAGAGAGGAATTGGGTTTTGGAGAAAACCCTAGAAAATGGAAGAGGTGGGGAAATGAAAGAACCGAGCCCAAAGTGAAACAGACGGATGAAACCCTATCAAAATGGAAGGTTCCAGATTTAGGTGGATAAGAACAGATATAGTCCGTTGATCTTAACACGTGTCTTGATCGTATTAGTTCGATTTTTAAATATCTGAAATGTGTTGTTGGGCTTTAGTAAAGAAAAGGATAGGATTTTGGTACTTGGGCTTATATTAAGTTGAGCCTTTTTATATTGAGTCTCTTTTTATCTTTTTATTTTGTAGGATGTAGAATTGTTTAGTGGGCCATGTAATATGTTTGAAAAATGTATATTTTAAATTGTGTATTTTAATGTGTAGAAAAAATATTATAATTAATATTTAATATGTATTTAATTTTTTTTAATCTGTATTTTAAATTGTAGATAAATTCATTAAAATATTCTATTTATTTATAATTAAAATCCTTAATTTGTCATTTTTTAACCAAATTAAACTTTAAAAGGAATTTGTTTATTTATATATTATGCAATTTGTTATATTTTTTTATATATTTTGAAATTTATTAATAATATAAAATGAATGTACATGTTTGGTTAAAAATTAAGGTTTTGTAAATGTTTTGTATTATATTTTAAAGTTTTTTTGTAAATTCAATATTTTATATACATATTAAATAATGTATTTTAAATTGTAGATAAATTCATTAAAATATTCTATTTATTTATAATTAAAATCCTTAATTTGTCATTTTTAACCAAATTAAACTTTAAAAGGAATTTCTTTATTTATATATTATGCAATTTGTTATATATTTTTATATATTTCAAATTTATTAATAATATAAAATGATTGTACATGTTTGGTTAAAAATTAAGGTTTTGTTAATGTTTTGTATTATATTTTTAAGTTTTTTTGTAAATTCAATATTTTATATACATATTAAATAATGTTTTTCTTTAGAAAATCAGACAGTTGAGGGGCACCACTTCTAATCCGGCGAATGGAATTGAATTTCGAGCACGTCAAAAGATACTATTTATCAATTGTTGAGTTCATCTCTTAGCGACATCACAAATGGTATATCCAATATTTTATTTATCCACTTAGTCTTTAAAATACTAATTAGTTCATATAATTTATTCATATTTTATTTCTTTTAATATTGTAATTGAATTTTTGCGGCGTTGTTCCCGACTTAAAAACTCAAATTTCGAAAAAATCTCAAGAAAGCTAGCACCTCATTTGGCGATACATTTGTATCATCTATCAAGAGCGACTATAATACATCGGTGGTCATCGATCTTACGCTCGATGATTATGTTGAGAATGATACAAGTGATCCAAATACTATAATCAATGAAACTATAACAATCGATGTAAATCAAACAAATTTGTTTGAGAATGTGTCCTTCATCGCAATTGGTAATTAAAACTATTTAATATATTAATTTCAATGTAATTAAATAATTTAAATATTTTTTACATTATTAATAAGTTATTAGTTAATTTCTGACATGGGATGTCGGTGATGCAACATACACTTGCCAATTTTGTGGTGCGTTATTTTGGTACGAAGAAAGGCTACGATCCCATGTAAAATCAAAAATCTTCAATATTCATTGTGTTGTGTTCATGGAATCATTGACTTCCTTCTATCAAACAACCACCTCCGGTGCTTCATGTTTTATTATTTGGAGTTAGTGATAAGAGCGACATTTTCAAGAAAATATAAGATCGTATAATAATATATTCTTTCCACATCAATGGGAGGCAAAATCGACATAATCGATATAAATAAGGGTCAAGGTCCTCCAATTTTTCGCTTGCATGGACAAAATTATCATCTTATTGGTAGTTTATTGCCTCGGATGGTTCCACGCTAAAATTTGCACATATGTACATATATGATACTGAGATAATGAAATCTCAAATAAATTTAGATTGTGTGAGGTTAGATTTATTTTTAATTTTAAATTGGATAATATTTTGTTACTTTTTACTCTATTCACTAAAAATATTTTAATATTTGTTTTGTAGACAAGGAAGCAAAACTAATAATTTGCATGAAGATATTGTGGCGATATAAAAAAAATCTTTGGATGAAAATAATGTTTTGGTGAAGACTTTTCGATTGGCAAAAGACAAAATTCAACATAGTTCAAATTATGATGTCCATTGCGTCTAATAGGTGCCCGAAATACGATGCAAGGAGGTATAATTTGCCTTCAAGTTCAAGTTCTTTCGCTTTGATCGTTGGTGATTTTGATCATGCTCAGGTGAAAGGGATATTGTGGTTGAAACGGAATCAGGATATCTAAAACGCATAAATGAGTTGAATGCCTCCTATCTGACTTTACAATATCCTTTGTTATTACCTTATGGTGAAGACGGGTTCGGAGAAGACATCCCGTCTCTGAATTGAAGAAATCAAGTCCAAAGGGGATAAAAACAATAAGCGTTCGTGAATTCTTTGCATATAGATTACACGACAGATTAATAGAATCTTCGTCTATTCTATCATCGCGGAGATTGTTTCAACAATTTGTAGTTGACTCTTATACAATGGTAGAATCTTCACGATTGAAATATATTCGCTTGCATCAAAAGAAGTTGTGTTGCGATATATACAAAGGCCTGTCTGATGCTGTGTTAAATGGAGACATCAATCCCAGTACTCAAGGAAAACGTATTATATTACCCTCCAGCTTCACGGGCGGTGCAAGATTCATGATACAAAACTATCAGGGTGCAATGGCTATTTGTCGTTGGGGGATATCCCGATTTATTTATAACATTTACTTCCAACCCAAAATGGCCGAGATAGTTCGTTTCCTTGAGAATAAGAATCAATCCGAGGATCGACCCGATATTATTTGTAGAATCTTCAAAGTTTAGCTAGATGCTTTAATCAAAGATCTTGAAAAATGAAATATTTGGAAAAGTAGTAGTAGGTTATGAATTAATATTTTTATATCATTATTATTATATATAGATTATTATTATTATTATTATTATTATTATTATTATTAATTCTTATCTAATTTTTGATTTCTGATTTTATTCATTGCGATTGTATACACGATAGAATTTTAAACGTGGATTTCCTCATGCTCATATATTACTATTTCTCGGCTAAGGAAGACAAGTTTCCAACCACGTTGAAATAGATAGAATTATATCACCAAATACCAGCACGAGGCATCCGATCCATGCTATTATGCGGTAGTGAGAGACTTTATGATTCATGGGCCATGTGGTGATGTAAGAAAAAATCACCCTGCATGTCTGAAGGTCGTTGTACAAAGCATTTTCCAAAAAAAATTGTTGTTGCTACTACTATTGATGAAGAAGGTTATCCACATTATAAGCGTCGAGATAATGGGAGAATAGTTGAGAAGAATGGTGTTCCTCTTGACAACGAGATATGTTGTTCCCTATAATCGCCGATTGCTACTCAAGTACGGTGCTCACATTAATGTGGAGTGGTGCAATCAATCAAGATCAATTAAGTATTTGTTTAAATATGTGAATAAGGGGCACGATCGTGTGACCGCTTCATTCTATCAGAGTACAAATGACGATTTAACTGGGAAACCGTTGATGAAGTCAACATGTACTACGATTGAGATATGTTTCGTCATGCGAGGTAAGCGTGGAGATTGTTGGGATTTGAACTCCAAAGTATAAATACCCTTCCGTTGAACGCCTTAGTTTTCATCTTGAAAACGAGCAGAGCATTATTTTTCATGATTCTAACGAATAGATGACGCCCTAAATAAGAGTCTTTGTTAAAGAAAACATGTTCTTAGCATGGATGGAAGCCAATAAGATATATCCTGAAGCAAGAGGGCTGACTTATGTCGAAGCTCCGACAAAGTTTACATGGAAACAGGCAATCAGGAAGTGGGCGCCAAGAAAAGTTGGAAAATCTATAGGACGCGTCTTTTATGTGCCTCCCGGTGCTGGTGATATGTACTATTTGAGGTGCCTCATCAATGTAGTACGTGGTGCCACGTGTTATGATGATTATAAGAAGGTTAAAGGGGTTCAACACTCTTCATATCGTGAAGCTTGCTATGCTCTGGGTTTGTTAGAAGATGATAGAGAGTACGTTGATGGCATCACTGAAGCGAGTCACTGGGCGTCTGCAGAGTCTCTACGGATTATGTTTGTCTCATTATTGTCGGGTGATTCTTTGAGCATGCCACACATGGCTTGGGATAAATGTTGGGAACATCTTTCGGATGATATTGTTTATAGACGATGAGCTCTTATGCAACATCAAGGTATTACAATGATTTTCCAATATATTTAATTAAACTTTTATTTATGCGTATTTGTAAATACTTCGCTATCGGATCCATATTTGTTTTACTAATTTTTTTCCATTTTATTCTTTTGTATAGAGGCGATATTGAGTGAGAATGAAATCAAGAATCGGCATTGGTGGAAATTGAGAAACTAATGAGAAGTCGCGTCGAAGCTCACGTGAATTTGATACAATGCCATTCCAGATTTTTGAAAGTTTTGAAATTAATCAAAACAGATTGATATATGATGGGTTAAGGTATGATCGTAATTTGTTGCTTGCGGAGCACCAAAGCCTTCTTTCGAAGATGACGGATGAACAACATCAAGTGTATTCCAAAATAATACGTGTTGTTCAATGCAATGAAGGTCGTATGTTCTTTGTATATGGAGACAGAGGTACTGGAAAAATATTTATGTGGAGGGCTTTATCTTCTAGGTTGAGATCTAAGGGACAAATTGTTCTAAACGTGGCATCGAGAAAGATAAAGAGCCTCTTCTCTTACGGTGGAAGGACCGCGCATTCTCGATTTGTTATTCCGTTAAATCCAAATGAACAATCAACGTGCAATATCAAACAAGGAACCCCGCTCGCGGAATTGATTGTTCGTTGTAAACTTATAATTTGGGACGAAGCACCAATGATGAATAAGTATTGTTTTGAGTCGGTGGACCAATGCATGCGAGATATTATGCGGCTCGAGAACCCACAAAATCTCCATATCCCTTTTGGAGGTAAAACGTCGTTTTTCGGTGGTGATTTTGACAAATCTTACCTGTTGTACCCAATGGAACACGACATGACATTGTTAATGCCACAATAAATTCATCCTACTTGTGGGATTGTATTACGATCCTCGACCGACCAAGAATATCGTCTTCAAAGTCTTGGTCAAACTGATGATTATTCTAAGTTGGTTAAGTTTTCTGAATGGATAGCAAGCATTGGAGACAGAACAATCGGAGAAGAAAGTGATGGTTACTCCACTATTGATATTCCTGAAGATATTCTGCTTGAGGCAATCGATGATCCGATTGCAACTATTGTTGAAGATACCTATCCAATGTTTAGAGATGCCATTGATGATCCGACCTATTTGAAGGAAAGAGCTATTTTGGCACCTACACTTGTTGTTGTCGAGTCAATTAATCAATATATGACGTCTTTGAACTCCTCGAGAAGGTCGGACATTTTTGAGTTACGATAGCACGTGTAAGTCAGATTCTAATGTTGATTTCTTGCATGATTTGCACACGCCAGAATTCCTAAATGGTATAAAATGCTCCGGTGTTCGAATCATGAATTGCATCCAAGGTTGGGACTCTGTTATGCTATTGAGGAACATCGACTATTCGATTGGATTGTGCAACGTACAAGATTAGTGATTACGAGACTTGGCAAGCATGTACTTGAGTCTAAAATCTTAAGCGGTGCCAATCTTTGGTCATAAGGTGTTGATTCCCTAATGACACTAACTCCTTCGGACCTTAGGATACCATTCAAGTTTCGGCGTAGACAATTTCCTCTAATTGTTTCGTATGCAATGACCATTAACAAGAGCAAGGACAATCTCTCTCCAATATGGGTCTCGTATTTGAGAAATCCCATTTTCGAGTCATAGTCAATTATACGTTCTTTGTTTCTCGAGTTACGAATCCCAAAGGCACGAAAATATTAGTTTATGGAGAAAATAAATCGAAAAACAAACAGACGAATAATGTTGTGTACAAGGAAGTATTCCAAAATGTGTAATTATTGAATGTAGTTATTAACTTAATTTATTTTTCTCGAGTTTGTATTTTTCAATTATACATTCTTATTTATTTTTATCTTTATATATACGAGTAGTTTACATTCAACAACACATTTTCGTCATCATCTCGCAAGCGCCGCACGGTCGCGTACTAGTTAAGCTAATCAAAGCAACATGTTGCCTTCGTGACCTCTGTTGTGGAGAGCAACTTTATTGAAATTACATAGATGATGGAGTGGAGTTAATTACGCAGATCGTGATTGCCCCCGGTTTACGTTCAATGAATAGTAACACACATGTGATGATAAGTACGTGGCGATTATACAAACTTTTCGTGTGGGCATAAGTCCGTCCTTCGGTAGACTTTTGTTTGACAAAACTTATTGTCAACGCTCAATCATTACAACAAAGTTACCACTTACAATTAATTTTGTATCCTTCGACGGAGATTATTGTTGTACTAGGTGCCTTGTCATCGGTCTCCATTTTGTTAACTTACCCATAACTTATTTATGTTATGACATAAATATTAATTGTGAGTAATATTATTTTGTTCTTTTTATTAATTGTCTGTTTAAAGTTTAAATATCTGTCAATATTAAATTCATTTAAGTGCTTGTGTCACTATTTCGGAAATACAGTTGGGTCATTATAACTGAAGTGGATAGTATAAAAGGTTCCCTATAGATATTATTGAAGCATATTAATTTCTCGATTAATCTTGTTTCACTAAGGAAAAGTGGAACATAAGGGAGTGCATTAGGAACATTCAATCCCACTTTCAAACTTAAGGCACTAAAGATAGAGTTGTCTGCAAGACTTGCTCGTTCATGTGGTATCATTTCTTTTCCGCACAATAAGACATTTTCAAAGTTAGTTAGTTATAACATTCTAGAGAACAGTAAACTTTCCACGAGTTTATGACTTATTGAGCGAGAAAGAAAGTTTGAGTGAGAAAAGACTTTAAGTACTCATTTAGCAACTATCCCTCGAATAATGAAATGTAGTTTCGGTTGGGACACCACAATTAGAATGCAAAAGAAATATGATAAGGATTCAACATGTTACTTTTGCAATAAGGGTGGATACCACGAAAATGAATGTCACAAGTATGCATAATCGAATGTCAAAGGTTGTTTCTCACTTTAGTTTATGTTTCAATTAGTATAGTTTTGTACCTTTACGTGCGTGGGTAGATCCTAGTTCTACTACTCACATGAAGTATATATCGATGCAAGGTTGTTTGTGGAGCCAAAGCTAAGTGATCTTTGAAAGACACATCTATGTAGGGGTACGACAAAACAATTACAATTGAGGCTATACGGACTTCATGTTTATCATTAATGGCTAGTTATTTTGAATTTAGAAGAGACATACGGTATCATTGTAGCCCAATTTAATTTCTATATCCATTTTGAGCAAATCAAGTATTCTTGTTCATTTGGAAATATAAATTTTTGTTTCTTTCCATATTTAAATATATTGGTTCATAGTCATTGATGATAACCTTTGTTTCTTTTAATGCAATTGTCTCATATGCGAAACTTTGCATGTCGGTTTAAATGGTACAAGCCACATGAAACAAACTTTAGACATGGTAAGAAATATGATTAGTCATTTTTTTCTTTACCGGGGAATATTTAGATGAACATCTAAGGTCGCAACAATCAATACTAATAGAGTTCTAAACTAAGCAAAGAGCAAACTAAAATCCCTTATAGACTTTGAATTTGTAATAGTCTAACATTAGACAATTGCATACTTGGGGTTGTCCAATAAGGTAAGGTCTTTAGGCATACAAAAGGAATCGGACTCATGTTTGTAAAGTTCTTTGGTTTGTTAGATAATCTATAAGGTTTTTGAATGGAATGTAAAGTTTTTTTTTTTGAGGAAGTTGAGTTTGAGTGGGAGATAAAGCTACAGACATTATCTTTGACGAGGGAATTTCATTTCCTCATATAGTTGCACTTGGTAATAATTAGGTTTCTATTCCTAGCATTGACAAGGTACAAATTTGGATCATCAAAATAATGTTGAAAGACTCCATGTCCAGTATATAGAAGTTACTTCTAAAAGGCAAACTCAACAACCTCAAAACTAGATGAAATTCATGGATGAATTTGATAATTACGAATCTCATCAAATTGCATAAAGAAGTGAAACTCATTGGTCATAAATGAATATTTAAGACCCAAGAGATTCAAAAAGGCAATATTGAGAGATATTAGGTATGTCTAGTCGTCAAATAGTTTATCAGAAGGAAGATGTTTATAAAGAGACTTTTCTAGGTTTATTGAAAGATCTTTAGAATCATTACGATATTTTGGTCCATTTAGTTTTGAGCTAGCTCTCCATTTGTAGTGTTACAATTATCATTAAGTTATTTCTTCGTTTGCCGATGAGATAAATAATGTTCATAGTTGTATGCGCACCGTAGGTTCAAATGAGTGAATTCCATTACTAAATAAATTAAGTTTCACTCATTCGATTGCTTGCCCTAAGAAAGAGTATAACGTTAAGGATATGCAAAAGACTACTTATGTTAGGAAGTCTTTGTTTGATACATGTTTTTATCTTAATTTTGATGATTTTATTTTTACACCAAAACAATGTTTTTAATTGTTGTCCAAATACTCCTAAATGATTTAAAATGGTTTTAATATTTTAGGAGTATTTACGATAAAATTGGACAACACTTCTTATGATTTTATGTTTATATGTTTTTACTTCAAAAACAAGGTTTCTAAATGTTGTCTAAATACTTCCGATTGGTTTAAAATGTTTTTACTAAATTTTTGGAGTATTTCTTGGGTTTTATTTTCAATAAAAATTGGACAACATTTATGTCTCTTGTCGACCGGTTGGCCGCCCTATAGGGCAACCCGCACTGAAGATGATTTTTGAAACAGAAAATGAGACGGAAGAAAAATCAAGCGGTCGGCCGGCCGCATGCAGGCGTCGCCGACCGGTCGATCGGCCGTCGCCAGGGTCGACCGGTACTGCAAGTTCATTTTTGAAATAGAACTTCGTATTCCTTAAAATGCAATAAGGGGACCGGTGAGATGGGAGACGACCGGTCGAACCTACGTCGACCGATCGCCCGTGTTAAATGTTGATATGTTCTTTCAAACTTCTATTTAAAATGCGACCGGTCGCCTGTGTTTTGACAAAAAAATATGACCGTTTTGCAGACATATTTCCTTAAAATGTGGGATTGATTTCTAACAACTATATTCTTGATTTTAATTGTATTTTTGTAGATTTTCAATCCCCAAGAGGAGCCTATGCTTGATCAATCATCTCCTATAAATAGAGGAAATTTTGGAGCAACCAACACAACAATCTAGATACAACACAACAAGATACACTTCAAGCAAATATTTGTTCTTCATTGTTATTATTCTTGTTGTAAATTTGCCTAGCTTATCACTTTCACTTCTTTGAGGTCTAGGCTATTCTTGATTACACATTGCACTCAAATTGTAATATTCCTTATTGAGTTGTAATCTTGATTTTTTGGTTATCATTCAAACACAAGATATCCTTGTGAGTGTTCTTGTGGTAAGAACACACTTGGATGATCTAGGTGATAGGTGCAAGAAGATTGTGGTGATCTTCTTATTGAGGTGTTGAGGAATTTGGTATTCTTCAAGGTTGAAGATTGTGGTAATCTTCACAAGGTGCCGTTGAAGGAAGATTGTGGTGATCTTCAAAGGAGATTGTGGTAATCTCCAAAGGTGGTGTTGAAGAAGAGTGTGATGCTCTTCAAGGTGTTGTAAGTTGAGTTTGTATTAATTTTGGTAATTAATAAAATTCTTTTTCTTTTTGAAATCCATCCCGGATATCTTGGGGTGGTAAAGGATTAGGCCCTAGGTGGGTTGAACCTCTTTAAATCGACGTGTGTTGTTTACATTCCGCACCTTTATTATTATCTTTGAGCATTCGGTGTAAAAAAGAGGGTAAATCGAAAAGATGGAGATAATCTATTCACCGCCCCTCTAGATTATCGTAGCGCTTGGACTTACACTCTTTTGTATGCTTAAGTATGTACGTATCCGCATCAATGTACATAACCTAACTACTTGACAGATAGTTAACACTTATAATGGATCATCCGGAAAGCGATCATAAAAGGCTTTATAGTGTTCTAAGAGAACAAAAGAATTTTTTTTTCACTTATCGAAAATTGGATCTATATAGAGATCATTCGATAATCTGATTCCGATTTTACAGGATGCCGATACGATTCACGATTTATCTTGCTCGCTATACTTAATTGCTAATTGGAAGAACTATATTAGAAAAGATCGCGCAAGCAGACAATCATAGTTCATCTTAATATAGTAGTTACGTTCTAGCTTATTTTAGAGCATCTTATCAAAGGAGATGGTTGCGAATTATTTCACCAGATTGCATCTTAAGAATGGTATTGAATTACCAGTAAAGATAAATGTGACAATTAATCGGTCATACCATATTCAAATCAACAAGCTCTTCGATGTTGATACATCAAGTTTCTTGTTGTTAAGGAAAGAGTTCGAGAATAGACAGTTTTTTTTTCATAGAACATATAAAGATGAATTTTATGCTAGCAAAACCCATTAACTAAGGTATTAACACTTAAGTACTTTCACTAGCATAACGCTCATATGGGTGTTATTATGGATCAAACCTTAGTTCAAATGGGAGTTGATGTTCTATGGATTTAGTTTGACTTTTGGACTATTTAATTTTTCTCAGAATATTCGATGGTTATTCTATTTTCTAAACTTAATTTCGTGTTTATTAATGTTGTTTTACATTGCATATGGATTGGTCTCATTGAAGTCTAAAGTTAGACAGTTGAAAATATACATGATTAAGATCACATTGCATGATATTTCCATGTTGCTCTTCATATTTGAGCTATGTCATTGAGTGTACTAGTATGGTGATCATCTTGGTTGAGTCACAATATTGAATGTGATGAAAATTGGGATAGGTGCTAGTGTATGAGAGATCGATTATCGGCAAAGTAGTCAAATAATAAATGACATATTGTTGTGCACATAAGGAAATATAATTATTTATGAAACAATATGTAGCGAAGTGGGAGATTGTTAAGATTTATTTAATTCCTAATATATGGGCACGTATTTAATTACAATTATATTTATTATTTAATTATGAGTGGATTAATTAAGTGATCTAAATCGGAGGAGTCCTAATGCCATCTGAATTTAATATGGAAACAAAGAGTAGATACTAATATGAATCAACTCGGGGGTTTTGGGAACCCTAATTTGATATCTATATAAAGAATTTTATGGTTGTGGTCCTTAATATACTAAATCACACATACTTTCTTTTTCCCCCATCAAGATGGAAAACGAAGGTCCTGCACCATAAGGAATCCAGAGATTTAATTAAGGAAGATCATGAAACCAAATCCGTTCATGGCCATGCTTGTGTTTGTGCTCGTAAGAGATCCACAATTGAGGTATTTCGCATACGAGATCTTACAATGTATCTAGGTATTTCGACTAATCCATTAATATGTGATGATTATAGCATGGTGTTTTATCCTAAAATTATTCCACATGTTCTAGGATAATTATATGAATTTTATAATTATTCTTTGTAAAATTCCAACAATTCCAACATATCCCCCATTTGCAACCCACGTAGGTTTTATGTGACAATTAATACCTCACCAATTTGAGAAATCTAGCCAAATTCAAACTTGATTAGGATGAGATCTTCTATTCCAAGATGGTGTTTCATCTCCTATTTCACCGCACACGGATGATTGACACGTGTATAGAAGTTATCATATTAATTTTGGAGCATAAATCAAGGCTAAATTGTCGGGTTTTAATATAGTAACTTCGAACACATGTCAATCAATCATGCGGTGGAATAAGAGATGAAACATTAATTCCAATAATGTTACTATTGGATTTTTAAATTTGAATAAAAACTATTTTTGGCATCCCCAAAGCAATTGTAGGATTAATTAATTTTGTATTTTAGCCTTACTTAAATATTTACGAATTGAGAATCGATAATGGTCGAATAATTAATTAAGATCTTTCCTTAAATCCAGACCAGAGGTCTACAGTTTGATTCTGGTCACTCTATAATGAAAAAAGTATTAATGAGTTTTAAGACATTGCATTTCTCCTCGAACTTCGAGTCAACCCTCCTCACAACCTCAGGGGGTGTAAATTTCATTTAACTCTTCAAAATGATATACAAAAGTTATAAGGCTATCTAGTTAGCAATGTGCTGCACACAAATAATTGGACTACGTGTAAGACAAGGTCATAATCATTAATCATCTTGACTTGGAGTCAAGCAGCAATGCCCCATGCTAGAATCTTGTTGTTCTTTCCTAACAATTTTCCGAAGCAATTAGTGAATGTATGAAAGCGAAACAATATGCAGTCGTCAACTTTTAATTTAATCAAACAAATGAGAGGAAATATTAATGTGTGTTTCCACTGCAAAGTTTATATATACATGCACATTGTTCTCCACTTGAGCATGGCATTTTGTATGATATTATGTGCGACTGGAGAATTTTGAGATATAAATGTATTTCTTTAAACTTATAGATTAGGTTTAGTCTTAAAATGTTATCTTTAAGGCAATTAACTCATCTATTATGATGTAAATGGTTTTAAAAAATTAACATTTCGGATACAAAAGCCTATATGATAACTAAATTTCTAAGTTACAATATACCGAGTATATATTTTCTGGAGCAGATCGAAATCATTATTAGTTTTCATATATTTGAAATATAAAAAATACTTAAAAATATAAAGGTAGAAAGAAAGATACTGGGAAAGTTCT
The DNA here is from genome assembly GCA_016081115.2 of Rehmannia glutinosa. Classification (NCBI taxonomy): domain Eukaryota; kingdom Viridiplantae; phylum Streptophyta; class Magnoliopsida; order Lamiales; family Orobanchaceae; genus Rehmannia; species Rehmannia glutinosa. Next base: position 55,538,262 of record CM071930.1, read on the forward strand.
CAAAAATTTGTAAGTTAATTTTTGTTGAAGCGTTGGAAATTATTTACAAAGTTCCAAAAATTATATTTAACAGTTGCACTCATTACCAAAAAAATATTTTTATATTCGGAGGAAACAAACATTGATTCAAAACTTGCACAAAAGTTTATTTGCAGATTATTAACAAGGCTGATGCTCAAGCATCACATTTGAAATTCTAAACGTTTACAATTAAGAGGTCTCGCATTAATATCTAAAAGATGTCAGGATTAATTTATTTTGATTACAATTAATTTCTCTCTGATTTAACCAAATAAATCGTGCATGAAGGCTCTCCTCGGGTCGGACCTCGGGTCGAGCTTCGGGTTTGTATATGTGGGTGACCGAGACACGAACACACGTTAGCTAGCGGGATGGCTCCCAGCTAAGGCCCTCCGATGCTTAAGTCGGATCGGGTCGTGAGGTAAATAAAGTAAAAGTAGCGAAGCGGTTAAAATGAAAAGTGAAAAATTAACCTTCTAAATATTTAGGGCTATTTATAGTAATCTCGATTAGTGCTTACTTTACTTTACACGTGGCATCATCGGGAGTTATGGTGTCGAGAATCGATGGCGTTCATAGGTTCGGGTCGCGGTTCGGTTCGGTTCGGGTCGGGTTTGCCCGACAGGTGGGCATCCGCGGATCCTAGCGAATTTAGCTTGATTTTGGGTTTTTAAGGGTAAAGTGGTAAAATCACTTTATGGTTTATCGGCTTATTTCCCAACTTCTTTTATTTTCCAAATAAAAGAAGTTTAGATCTAGATTCGTTGAATGTGGTTCTCCAAAGGGGATAAATACTAACAAGGGGTAAGTTTTCATTTATTCCATCTCATAGGAAAAAGGGTGGGTTCATCTGTTTTTGAAAAAATTTTTTTTTTGGTTCTTCGCCAGCTTCGGGGTCGCGTTTGCCGCATCGGCCCAGAGGCTTGGGTCGTCGCTTCGCATCGGCGTCGTCTCGCATCGGATCTGCTGAAATTCGGGGTCGAGCATCGCACATCGCGTTGTCTGCGGCATCGACGGCCGGGTTTCGTGGTCGCGCGTCGCGCCGCATCTCGCATCGCGTCACATCGCGCCAAGATCACCTCGCGCCTCGTCGCTCGCCAGACGCCTCACGCCGCCTGTTCGCGACCGGATCGCTCAACACATCACGCCGTGCCTCACGATCGCATCGCCTCGTCCTCTGATCGCATCGGCTAAAGCCAGTGGTCGCAGACGCCCCTCGCGTCGCGTCACCTCGCGATCGCGCTTCGGATCGCCTCGGCCCCTTGCGCCGTGTCTCGCCATCGCATCGTCCCTCGATCGCGACCGCCAGGCTTTGGGTCGCGCGTCGCACATCGCGTCGCGTCGCCAAGACCTGCTGCCTCATCGCATCGCTTGCTCGCTTCGCGCATCGTCTCCAAGCATCGCACTTCATCTCGACGTCGCTCCATCGCTTCATTGGCGTTGCCTCGCGCCACGCATCGTCCCCCGCCTCACGACGCGTCTTTTGGCGTCGGGGTCGTTCTTTCCGAGATCGGGCTCATTCTCTCCCTTTATTCCGGGTAGATTACTTCTCATCTTTTAATGTCTTCTAGCTTTTCCAAATCTGATTAAGGTCGGGATCGGGGTCATTTACTAGCTCCTCCCCCGTCCCATCGTGGTAGTGAGATAGATGCGGAAATATCGCCGCCCCTTTGGGCTCTTATTAAGTCTTCCGTAGAGACCCATGAGATACCCTCTCTCCGAGAAAATTTTATATTCCGGATGATCATGAAATCGTGATACCTAGTCCCGAAGATAGGATGGATAAACCTCCGCCCAATGCCTTGCTTTTCACGTGGCTAGTCAGAGGCGGGGCTCGGGTTTCCCCTTTCGGATGATGTAGAAAATATTTTGGTGGGTTTAGATGTCAGCCCTGCTCAATTGGTACCCAATTCTTATAGACATATTTTGGGATTTATCATTATTATGCGCTTCTTTAACATGGCTCCCTCCTTCGTACATTTCTGGTCTCTTTACTCAATGAGTTCCTCTACCAAGACGGGTGAGGTAGCTTTTTTATCTCACTCCTAAGCCTCACTGCAAACTACTTGACAAGCCTCCTTCATCCCTTGGGTGTTGGAAAGATTCCTTTGTGTATGTTCGGCCTCCTCCGGATCGTCTTTGGAAGGCGTCTTCGGTATGGAGGGTATCTAGACCTCGACCCCGGGGCCTTGGGTCTCCCACCTGGAGTGATACATTCATTTCCCGTAAATTAACTAAGCGTTGGTTCAAGACATCCAAACTACTTGCGGAGGATATACTCTCTACTGTGGGGCTTAGCCCTGCGCCCCGTACTTCGGACCGACCTCTTGGTAATTATTTTTAAATTTCTACTTTTATTTCTCTTGCTTGTATTAATACTAATGTTTCTTATATTTTTGTAGAGATGGCTGTTCGTGCTTCTATGGTAGCCAAGCAAATGAAGGCCCAACTTGCCAAGAAAGGAGGGCTTCCCAGGCCTGTGCTGCCTCCTGCCTCGCCTCCACAAGTGTCTTCCACGCCTGAAGTCAATCCTTCGTCCTCCCATGATGAGGTTCGGGCAGAATCTCTACCTGAGGAGCAACTTGGAAATCCTACCCTTCCCACCAACTTGGAAACTATTCCTGGGAGGGGGGTTCCTCTCCCTCAGGGGGGGAAGAGGAAGAGACCAGAAGAGGAGGGATCTCATCGTGGAGATAAGTTCTTTAGACCTAGCCAAGATCTCTCGTCTCGCCTCGTCCTTGGTTTCTCGGTGCTCCTTCGGGGAGTTTCGATGAGATCATGGCAAGACTTCAAGATCGAGAGAAGCTTTTGGCTGATCTTCGGACAACTGAGAATGGTGGGGTATCGCGTCCTCTTACCGCGTCAGGTTCTCGGGTCATACCCAATTGGAACATCACCACAGATAGTTTCATTTTTCGTTCACCTGGGGGTGACTCTTTCGAGCTGTACAAGCATTGTCTACTCCCCCTGGATCAAATTGGGGTCCAAGGCTTTGGCATGACCCAGCTTGAGGAAGGCATTGCTCATAATACTATGATGGTAAGCTTTACTTGTTTTTGACTTCTTATTTCCTTTTCATTATGGAAGTCCTAACTTTTTTTTTTTTTTTTGTGTAGAATTTGGCTATGATTCACCGGTGACTCTTCAGACCAATTATCAACATCAATGGCTAGCTTGAGGAGCGTCTATCCAAGATGGAACAAGATCTCGAGGACTTCACTTAGGGAGGATGTCCAAAGGAGTTTGAGGTTTCCTTCAGGATCGGGATCGCGAAATAGAAAATTTGAAGGTCTCCTTACACACCACCGTGACCCAACTAGATGATGCCAAGAAGGGTTTAACTGATGCTAAGAGGGACTCTTTTGAAGCTGGTAGGACCGCTGGTGTTCTTGAATACCAGGGCTCAGAAGATTTTAAAACTAAAGTACAAGAGGCTCGCATGCAAGGAGCTATTGATTTTGAAGTCGGCCGGCTGGCGTCGCGGTTGCTAACGGCCGCGCACTATGAACTCAATGGCTTCATAAAATGCCAGTTCCAGATTGCGAAGTTAAAGGGCTTTGTTCCTGGGTTTGATTTGACCCAACTGACACCTTTGAAAGATGAGAACTTAGAGACCCCGAAGCATGACGATGAAGGCGAGGCTGAGGAGGATGAGTTTACTTTTCTCGGTGAAAGAGGAATATGGCGAAGACTGGCTCCCGGACGAGGCGGGCTCTTCACGCCTAGCGTGGAGGGTGGGGGTGATGGGTCTCACCGCACCACATTAACCTCTTACCTAATCGCCGCCCTAAACGCCGCTTCTATTCTGTCGCTTGCTTATCCGCCCGCCCGATGCTTTATGCTTTATTGCTTGCTTTTGTAATAGAATCGCATGTCTTACGCTTTATTGATTTCTTTTGTAATGGAACCGCCGACTTACGCTTACGCATTGCTTTTGTACTAGAACCTTTGTCTTATGCTTTATGCATTGCTTTTGTTATATGATAAACTTCTTGGGATCAATGTCATTACTTTAGTCAATTAATCTTTTTCGATTATTTTATCTTTTTCGGATAAGTAGTCAATTAATCTTTTTGATTAATTTTATCTTTTTCAGATAAGTAGTCAATTAATCTTTTTTGATTAATTTTATCTTTTCAGATAAGTAGTCAATTAATCTTTTTGATTAATTTTATCTTTTTCAGATAAGTAGTCAATTAATCTTTTCGATTAATTTTATCTTTTTCGAGATAAGTAGTCAATTAATCTTTTCGATTAATCTTGATGAACTCGGTGACCCTACGGCGTGCGCCTCTTCACTTGGCCTTATTTGGGGTTCTCATCTTGGGTCTGGGCTTGAGCCTCTAAGGTCTCTTAGCCTTAGATATATTTAACAATACGAAAATAATTAAATAAACAATTCATACGAATCTTGCTCGATTTTAAGAAAACGAGGTTGTCATTAACCATTAAACCTGGCAAAAGAGGGTGAAGCAAAATACTTAAGCATAAAATTTTCTAAGGTTGTGCACGTTCCAGGGTCGTGGTAGTGGCTTTCCTTCGCGTCTTCCAGGCGATAAGTACCCCTTTTCAAGATCTCCGTTACTTTGTAAGGTCCCTCCCAATTGGGGTCTAGCTTACCTACATGCTTAGATACCTCCACTTTTTTTTTTGGTCCCCCACTTGGAAATTTCTCGCTCTTCACTCTCTTGTCGTAGGTGCTTGATCCTATTCTTAGCCGACCGGATTTTGAGGAAGGCCCGATCTCTTTTCTCTTCAATCACATCCAGGTCAAGCTCCCTACCCTCGGCGTTCGAGTCGGGGTCATACCTCGTACTCGGAGTGATGCCTCCCAATTTCCACTGGTATTATTGCTCCGATCCGTAAACTAACCAAAGGGAGTTTCCCCGCCGAGGTCCCGGGTGTTGTTCGGTAGGCCCATAGGGCTCCGGTAACTCATCTACCCAATATGTCTTAGTCGCCTCCAATCGCGTCTTCAAATGTTGCAACAATATTCTATTTGCTACCTCCGTCGACCATTAGCCTGGGTTCCCTACCGAAAGTGTTGTTGTATCTTCATCTCCTGGCACCAACTTCTAATCTTCTTTCCTTGAACTCGCCCCATTATGCAAATTAAGACTGGGTAATCCAAAACGACACACAATATTCTTCCGGATGAAATTCATAACTTCATTTTCGGTTATTTTGGCTAAGGCTTCGCTTAATCCACTTCGAAAAGTAGTCAATTGCTACTATTAAAAACTTCTTTTGAGCCTTCCTGAGGAAAAGGACCCACTATGTCTATCCCCATCGATCAAATGGACACGACACCTGATCGGGTCCAAGGGCACACGGGTTGGTGGTGGGAGACATTAGCAAATATTTGGCACCTTTCACACCTTCTTGCAAATTCAGTGAGTCCTTGACCAATGAAGGCCAAAAATATCCTCGCTTTAGAATTTTCTCGAGCTAGGGCTCGTCCTCCCGAGTGGTTCCCACAACTTCCTTCATGGATCTCCTTCATCACGTACATGGCTTGATCGGCCTCAAACATTTCAACCAAGGTCCCCGGAAGGATTTTTATATAACTCCCCATCTAATAAAGTGAAGCGCGGAATTTTTCTAAGTAACCTTCTAGCCCTCTCGCCTCATCGGGAGATCTCCGTCTCTAAATATTTTTTTATTTCATCCATCCAACTTGCCTTTATCTCTATGTGAAGAGCCAAATCACCTTCCAAATTAAAGGGTATGGGTCGAACTACCTCGTATGCTTGGCTTATATCTGCAGTGAATACCGTCACCTTTCTTGATTCGGTTCCCGATACAAAGACTAGCAAATCTTGCAAGGGCATCCGCTTCTCATTTTCCATTCTTGGGATTTGTTGGATCGCACCTCCTCAAATTCTTTGAGTAGCCCCTTTGCCTTAGCCAAATATTCTGTCATGGTTTTTTCTTTTGCCTCATACGTACCATCAATTTGCTTAGCGACCAATTGGGAATCCGTAAATATCACCAAGTTCTTCGACTTTTAATTTTTTATCTCTAGCCCTGCCAGCAGCAGGCTTCATACTCACTTCATTATTGGTGACGTTGAACTCCGGCCTCACCGCGACCTCGAACTCGAACCCCTGTGCCCTTGCAAATGTATTCCTGCTCCCCTTTTTCGGAAGAAGCGGATCCATCCACGTGCATTATCCAAGTGGCCTTGGGTTCTTTTTCCTCTACTCCCCGCATGCTAACGTTTTCGGACGAAACCGCCAACACCGAGCCTTCACCGATGTTCTAGATTGATACTTGATATCAAATTCTCCCAACTCTCTGAACCACTTCACCAGCCTCCCGATACTTCTCCGGCCGACCCAAGATCTCGCCTAAGAGGGTGGTTTGTTAAAACCACTATCTCATGAGACCGGGAAGTAAGGTCTTAGCCTCTGGCCGACACCACCAATGCGAGGCCAATTTTTCCACCTCCAGTACCTTTCTTCCGCTCCTTGCAAAGATCTCATTTACATAGTACACAGGCTTGTGTACCCCACTTTCTTCCTTAACTAGAATCGAACTCACCGCTTTGGTGACACCGGATATAAGTATAACGACTCTCCTGGTTCGGGCTTGGCTAGTAGTGGTCTTTGTCATCGTAGGTTTTCAGTTCTTCAAAAGCTTTATCACACTCTCCATCCCATTGGAAGTTTTTCATGTTCCTTAGGATTTTGAAAAAAGGCAAACTTCGATCGGCTGACCTTGAGATAAACCTGTTCAATGACGCTATTTTTCCCGTCAACTGTTGTACATCTTTCACGCTTCTGGGCGGTCCTAGCTGGAGGATCGCATCTATTTTTTCTGGGTTCGCTTCAATGCCCCTCTCGTGTACCATAAACCCTAAGAATTTTCCTCCCCTCACCCCGAAAGTGCACTTTCTTTGGGTTCAACTTCATGCCGTAAGATCTCATGGTAGCGAATGCCTTCTTAACATCCTCCACATGATCTCGCCTCCTTAGCACTTTTGACTAGCATATCGTCAACATAGACCTCCATAGTTTTGCCTATGCAATCTTTGAACATCAAATTTACTAGCCTCGGTAGGTGGCTCTGCGTTCTTTAAACCAAAGGGCATTACTCGCAGTAACAATAGACTCCATGCTCCGTGATGAAGGAAGTTTTTAAGCGATCCTCCTCGGCCATGAATATTTGGTGGTATCCTTGATAAGCATCCATCATGCTTAATAATGCGCTTCCTATTTGTGGAGTCTACCAGGGTATCAATTCGGGGTAAAGGGTATGGGTCCTTTGGGCATGCCTGGTTTAGATTGCAAAGTCGTACACATTCTCCACTTCCCATGAGGTTTCGCCACTAAGACCACATTTGACAACCAGTCCGTGTATTGGACCTCCACCACATACCCCGCATCCAGGAGCTTATCTACCTCTTCCTTTATAATTTTATTCTTTTCTTCTCCGAAATTTCTCTTTCTTTGCTTAATAGGCTTGGCATCGGGGTCGACGTTTAATCGATGAACCATCACCCTTGGGTCAATCCCCATGAAATCGGCGGCTTCCAGGCAAATATATCCACATTCTCCCGAAGGAACTCAATTAGCAATACTTCCATCGTTGGGTCCATCTGTGATCCTATTCGTGTCGTTTTGCTTGAATTCCCTGGTTCTAATTCAATGATCTTATATTCTTCAGAAGGTTTCACCCTATACTCTTCCCGCTAGCCTCTTGCCTCGGCTTCTTTTTTGGGTGCCTCTTCTACTTCTTCCCGCATCATCGCTCCCTCTGCCTGGGGGTTACCTTTTCTGGTTCTCTCTTTTTCAGCGAGAGGTTATAACATTCCCTTGCACTTTTTTGATTCCCTCTCACTTCTCCTATCCCATACTTGGTGGGAAATTTCACCTTCAGGTGATAGGTAGATACGACCGCTTTAAATTGATTTAACCCAGGCCCGTCCCAAAGTATCACGTTGTATGCGAATGGCGCGTCAACCACTAAGTACTTCATCATGACCATTTTTTCGCAAGGGTCCCGACCCATGGATGTAGGCAAATCTATTGTTCCCAACGGGACAATCTCGCTTCCTCCAAATCCCGTCAGTGGAGTGTTCACCGGTTTTATGGTGGACACGTCTAGCTCCATCTTTCTTAATACATCCAAAAATATCACGTCCGCCGAGCTTCCGCTGTCGACCAGGACCTTCTCGCACGCTGAAATTTGCTATATCCAAAGCTAATTACTCGGGTCATTCATTCGCCCATCTCCACCTCTCTTAGTCGAGGTCATTGAACGTGATGGAGTCTACCTCTTGCACATTTAAAACTTCCAACTTCTTTTTTCCCTGCATTCTATTGATCTTTTGTTTCGTTTCCTCGCATTAGTAGAATCGCCCCTACGGGTCCTCCTGCGATCATGTTTATGACCCTCTTCCGGGTAGGTTATCTCCTTGAGGTCGCGTGCCTCCCCTGGGGATCGGGGGTCGGGGTGATTGTCTATCCCCCGCCTCCTCTCTCGCCCAGAGCTCTTCTTCTTGGGGATCGGCCGCGATCGCTTCTTAGGTGATCTCTCTTCGAGTTACTACGTCCCGTTTTTAGCCACGAAATTGTGCGCAAGTATCCTTGCTGAATTAGTCTTTCTATCTCATCCTTCAAGTGGACACATTCTTCCGTATCGTGTCCGTGATCCTGATATGAAATTGACAATACCTTTTCATGTCCCTTGTTAGGGGTAGCTCGCATTTGCTTTCGCCATCGCAACATATTTGATTCGCTGATCGCCATAAGAGCATGCACTCGAGGGGCGTTGAGGGAGAGTGTCGCATGAACCTTCCTACTGCGGCTCGATCCTCGATCTCGGCCCCGATCCTTATCTTTCTTAGATCGAGATCGGGTACCTCTCGAGGATCTCGAGCTCTCTCTTGGGCTTGTTCATGGCTGCCCATTCTTGATCTTTCGGCAAGTTCATTTCTTCCTCGTGGATATATCTTTCGCCATCTCCATCAAGCTTTCCACATCGGGTGGTGGGTCGCGTGCTAACGCTGAGGTCAATGGTCCCTTCTTCAAGCCATGCATCAATATACTGGAGAGCATGTCTATACGCATTTCTTGCACATCAAGCGCCTCATTATTAAATCGGTTTATGAACTCTCTCAGCGACTCGTCCTCCCTCTGCCTGATCGTGAAGAGATGGGTGGCGGATCGTCTAGTCTTCTTTTTTGCTAGCGGTGCGAAACTTCCTTATCAAGTGTTCGTAAGAGACTATTGTCCCCATTGGTAGTCCGTGAACCACTCTTGTGCTCTTCCTACCAATGTGGTTACAAATATTCTCGCATTCATAAGCATCATTTGCCCATACAATTGCATCACATGTTCAAAGCGATAACATGTTCTTGAGGGTCACGGTTCCCATCATACTTAGGCAAACTGGGAGCTTGAAGGTAGATGTCACTACTTCTTCTAAGATTTCTTGACAAAGGGTGATCCTCTCTTTTTGCAGAGCGGATGTGACCGCACCCCTCCTCCTAAGCTCATCCAGCTTCTTAGTGACTTGTTCAATTTGCTCGCTAATTTCGTTTATCCCCTCAGGGGGTCTTCTTTGCAACTCCCTCTCTGCATTTCCCTGGATGTTCTTACTAGCTACTTCCTCCTCTTCCATCTCTCTGTGCTTCTTGGGAGGGGCCTCATGAGGCGAGGCTTCCTCCCTCGCGTTTTCGGGTGGAACTCCCCTTTGTAGGTGTTTCTTTGGTGCTTTGCCCTTCCTAAGATATTCGTTAGGAAATTCTTGCTAGCTTCAACGATTAATTTCTCCAAGTCACTTGACTTCATACGCACTATGGGATCCTCGTCTTCAAGAGACTCTTCACTCACTCGTAAAGAGGGTGAGGATATTCGTGTAGGTTGAGCTTCGTTGTTCTTCTTCGGTGTCTGAGTGTTCGGTGCGTCGTTCTTTTCTGCGTCTCCATTACTCCTACTAATTCTCACTTTCCCACGAGACGGCGCCAACCGATTTAACCAAATAAATCAGACTGAAGGCTCTCCTCGGGTCGGACCTCGGGGTCGAGCCGAGGTTTGTATATGTGGGTGACACGAGACACGAACACACGTTAGGCTAGGTTAGGATAGCTCCCGGCTAAGGCCCTCCGATGCTTAAGTCGGATCGGTCGTGAGGTAAATAAAGTAAAAGTAGCGAAGCGGTTAAAATGAACAGTGAAAAATTAACCTTCTAAATATTTACAGGGCTATTTATAGTAATCTCGATTAGTGCTTACTTTACTTTACACGTGGCATCATCGGGAGTTCGGTGTCGAAGAATCGATGGCGTTCATAGGTTCGGTCGCGGTTCGGTTCGGGTCGGGTCGGGTTTGCCCGACCGGGTGGCGATCCGCGGATCTAGCAATTTAGCTTGATTTTGGGTTTTCTTTAAGGGTAAAGTGGTAAAATCACTTTATGGTTTATCACTCTCATTATGCTTTTATTGATTGAGAATGATCTATTTATTTCATTTTGATATAGTAATATTCTTGGGTGATGAACTTAATATTTTCTTTTTAAAAATAAAATAAGACGTTTTGAAGATACAACATTTTGGAAAGTGACAATAATTTATGTTGCAAACTTTATTGGCTTTTTTAAATAATTGACTTTCAGGCTTACGCCTGACTATACCTGAGGACAACAGCTCCGGCTCCTCATTGCTGCCGCCAAGGTAAACCGCGGGATGTGCACGCACTGGCCAGTGTTCTGACGAGGTCTGCTGACGTACAACCAGATCCTCCCAGGTAAAGAGAACAATTATGTTCGACCCCCCAATCTACTAATAACGATCTCTCCCCGAATCGAACCCACACGGATGCTATTCAGTATGAGATCCCACCAAATCTTCACCGGCTCGCATATGCCCCGGGGAGCAATTTGATGGAGCAGGGATTTGAACCCCTGACCTCCACCCCACAATTGCTTGTGGTGGCCAGGTGGGCTAAGCCACCTGGTTACTTTATTGCCTTCTCTATTGTATAATATGTTGGAAATTTGATTTTAATGATAAGAGTTTGATCCATATTTGACCAAATATTTAAGTGAATTTCATCAATAGATAATCGTAATTTGCGTTGTGAGCAGATGTTTGGCATTTGAAATTTTCCAAAACTATTTTCGAGTGAATGAGAAATTAATGCATAAAGTGAATCACTTAATACACAAAATGAGTATGGAAATTTGGTATATGAAATAGACACCATCTCACATGAGTTTGTAAGCTAAAAGTAGCTTTATTATTTAGCTCAGCGGTAATATTGAATTTAGGCTCTAGGGCACCATAAGTTTTCAGTGGCGGAGAACCTACATGCTAGTGGGTTCAATCCAAAAGCACGCATGCATCGCCACCAGGGCTCGCACTCGGGTCGTGAGCTTGGGTCTGGACTTCCTAAAAACCTTAGCTATTGTATGGTTATGTTTAACAATATGGTCCACCTCCAGTTTCTAGGGTTGAAAAATGAATTTTTAGTGATTTTCGTGAGAAAAAATACACTACAACATAAATGACATTAGGTAACACTCAAAAATTGTTACCTAATGGCCATAAAATGTTATTATAGACAATAGGTAGCACTTTTATGGCGCTGCACTTGCTCGTGCTACCTATAGTCTAAGGTATCACTTTTATTAGCTTTTAGTAACACTTTTTCTAAGTGTTACATTAAGTTTTCTATTGGTAACACTTTGAAGCAATATTTCTAATGTGTTACATATGAATCTTATGTAACACTTTTTATATTTGTAACACTTAAAAAAAAAATACTTCTAAAGTGTTACATATGAATCTTATGTAACACTTTTTTTTGTAGTACTTCGTAGAAATACTATTTTTCCCTCCAAGTAGATTCGAAACCACGACTTGTTATGTATGAAAGTGGCAATTTGCCACTAAGCTGAGTTGATTCTTATTACAACTTTTGCTTTGTTTTATATATACACATACACACACACTCATATATATATATATATATATTATATGTATATATAATATATTTTATATAATAAAGATTATATTTTATAATATATGTATTAAATTATATTATACACTGTATATATCAAATTTTATATTGTATAGTATATAGTTTGAAAATCATATTATATTATATATTAAAGGACACAATAAATTAAAAATATCAAAAATATATAAAATAAATTTACCGACTGATAAATATTCTATCGGTAAAAAATATATATAAAAATATAAAATTAATTTACCGACAGATAAAAAAGTTCTAACAGTAAAAAAATTAAATAATAAAGAAAATAGCAAAAAAATAATTTACCGATGGAAAAAATTCCTAAGTAATTACCGACAACATCAATTTTCATTGGTAATTTATTTAAAAAAAAGTAAAAAAAAAATAAAAAAAAAGGTTTAACGATGAAATTGGTCTCCGTTAGTAAAAATTAAAAAAAAAATAAATAATAATAATAAAATATATACATGCGCATTTTCCATCAGTGTTAAAATGGAATTAATTGCCTTCGTAAAAAATAAAAGCAAAACTAAAATACTTTATAAAAAGAAAACAAACATTCAGCTAAAAAAAACGAGTGTACATGATGTCTACAATTTTTAGGTTTGGTGATATATATTAATTAAATAAATCTTTGACATGATTTAAGGATAGTTATATAATTTTGTGATACTAAAATATAGCTTAAAAAAGTGTTACAATTAATAAAATATAGTGTTGCCAAGAGTGTTTTTTAAATAAAGTGATACCAATTTGCGTTACAAAAGAAATAACAAAAACAAAGTGATACTTATATAAAAGTGTTACTTATATAAAAGTGTTACATATAAGCGTTACATATTGATAAAAGTGTTACCTATTTGCGTTATAAAAAAATAACAAAAACAAGTGATACTTAAAAAGTATTACTTATATAAAAGTGTTACATATAAGTGTTACATATTGATAAAGTGCTACAAAAGTGTTACATAAATATTGTAATGTAAAAAGTGTTACAAACATGTGTTACATATGTACCTTATGTAAAAAGTGTTACAAAATTTGTGTTACCTAATGTCATATATGTTGTAGTGATAGAATTATATTTCGATTGAATGAAATCATGAATGAGAATGAATTTTTGTAGGTTTGGAAATGAAAATATGTTTTGTTGAACAAAGTGTTACAATAGTATTTTATGCATATAATAATTTAAAAAGTTGATAATAGTGGGATCCACTTTAAAAAAATTAATTTGAATATATACTATTATATGTGTATTCTAGATGTCGGATCTCATTAGATAGATATAATTTAAAAATATTAATATTTTAAGTAGACATAATTGGTAGTGGTAGGTCCCACATGTATAGTTAGAAAAAGATGAGAATAGTGATTGATAAGTGTGGGGGTAGTTAAAGGTGGCAATCGCAGACAGGCTAGAGAGCAAACCTGGGCGGTGGAGGTCTTGATGACCGAGGATCTTGGTTCGGCCAGGATGGCAGGGCCAATGGACTTCTCCTCTTGATTATGGCGACTCTTCATGATTCTCGCCACATCCTTCATCTCTTCCTCCCTAACCTCCCAAGTTTGGGTCTTGCGGCGGCGGAGCTCGGGGTGGTCTCCAGCCCTGTTAGAATAATGTTTTTATTTTGATTTTGATGTATAAATGAGTTTAATACCAAAATATTAATTTCTAAATGTTGTCTAAATACTTCAAAATATTTTATTTGATTTTTACTAAGTTTTTGAAACTTCTTGAACTTTATTTTTGATAAAAATCGGACAATTTCTCTCAAAAGAGGTCGTGCGGTCACCCTAGTAGAGAGACCCGTGACAATATTTTTAAAGATCAAACAAAACAGAGGAAGTTTTTTTAAGTAGGCGGACGGTGCATGAAGATTGCGAAGTTTGAAAAACTTCCCTCTGTCTATATGGCGAACGGTCTCTATGCATGATGACCGATCGCTATGGATAGCCGGGTGGTTATAAACAGAGACCGATCGCCTTCGATGCCTTACTATGTCAAATCTTGATCCAACGGTTTAAACTTTCAAATTTTTAACATAGCAACTTTGTCATTTTGTAAGATTTTCGACAGAAATTCTATCCGTTTTGAGCACTTATCAACAAGATTTACTTTATCAATTCTTAACTATTTTGTTGATCTTTTGATCCTTCTTTTTGCAGACAAATTTCAAATTGGAGGAGCCTATGTTGGAAATCAAATCTTTAAGATTCTCTATAAATAGTTGAAAATTTTGAAGGATCAAATACAACACACATTTCTACAATACAACAAGAAATCTCTTCGAGGTGTTGAAGAGTTTGGTTACATCTTGCTTATCTATTGTTCTTCATTTTCAACATTCTTGTTGTAATAGCCTAAGCACTCTTTGTTAGGAATTTTATTGTTTAGATTTTGATGAATGCCATGTAAAACTTAGAATAGAAAGTTGGCACCCCAATTCTTGTTGTAAAATGCATTGTAACAATTAGAGCGAGACCAAGCCGAGTTAAGTCGCCTACGCCCTAACATGCAAGAAGACAATCAAGACTAGAAGGAAGACTCACTTTGTGGGACACGGTGAGTATGGAAAAGAAGAGTAGACAGGGAACTCTCTTTGGAGAAGCGGTGAGATGAAGAATGGAGCGTTAGTCAAGTCAACTCAAGAAAAGCCAAGTCTCAAGTTGAAGTGCTGAAGAGTCGTCCAATGATTGAAAGTCGACTCTAAGTCACCTGGGAAAAGCAAGGAAATGCGGTCAAGTCGAGATAAGCGTAAAAGAACCGTTTGCGCGAGTAAATCAAGAGATTTACTTAAACAAGTAATATCTCCATACCACCTTTCTGAGTGCTCGGTCCCGGAAGCGTGCAAAAGGAATGAACCAATGGGAAGCACTACACCGTGTCGAACTCGAAAAGGTGAAAGAACAATTCATACGAGGAAATGGCAATTCCAAGAATCGCAACAAGACAAGCCAACGATCGCAAAGTGACTTTCAAAAACAAGCCTATCTCTTCAACGGGCAAATTTTTGAAAGTTCACTATAAAAGGCCGAGGAGTTTGTTTGAGAAGGAGGATGACACACATGTAAGATATACAAGCATATTAGAAAAACTGAAATATTCTCAATCCTCAAGCCTACATTACGAAGAACATCAATCCAACACTCACCGTGAAGGAAAGATAACTTCAACCAGTTGAAGAGGAAAATACTCGAAAACAAGGGGTCTACATTCCGGGAAGGATTGTAGGAAGGTTCAAGGTTGAACCAAGTCTTAAGCTTTTGGAGGGCTTCGTGATCAAATCCAAAGAGTTTGAGCAAGTGAGTTGTAGTAGCAAAGCAGCCTGCCTGTGAAGAAGCCGAGTCGTGCGAGAAGCCACGGAGTGATCAAGGCGTCTCAGGCCCGAGTCCCAAAGGATCAAGTCATTTGTGTGATCAAGACTTGTATCCTGGATCCATTACCACTTTGTAAACCGATCATTACTTAGTGGATTCCTCCGGGAGTTGGAGAAGAGAGGAGTAGAAGAATTACCCCATCTTGAACCTCTATAAAAATTTCATTGTGTCATTTACATTTCAAAGACTTAAATTCTGCATTTTTAATCGCTTATATCTCCGATAAATTTGCTATCCACTTGATAATTTATAAGTACTAAATCAAGCTCTAAAATCTTGCTTAATCAAACTTAAGGGTGTTAAGTCTTCCAATAAAAACAAAACCACGGTTGAGTCAAATTATAGCCAACAAATTTGAGTTACTCCATCAACAATACTCGGTGAGTGCATTTGAGAGATTAACTCTCTTGAGTGACTAATTCGATTGTCCATCAAGGACACGGTGTGTAGAATCAACTCAGTAAATTTAAAAGGACTAAATCGAAAATTTGGTAAGGTTTATTCAACCCCCCTTCTAAACCTTACATTTACACCCCTTGGGACCTACAAGTGGTATCGGAGCGGTTGGTTCATTGAACCCTCCGCACCAGTTCTTGAACTAGATCTCCAAACTTTTCAAAGTCCGCTTTAGTACTTAAATTTTCAAAACTCTTTTTATCATTAAAAGTTATTATCATGGAAGCAAATTTGACACGCATCCCTATGTTCACTATTGAAGAATTTGATGATTGGAAAATTCGTATGCGAGGCTCATCTATCAGCATTACATGATGAGATGTGGATAGTGATAGAAGATGGGCCTCTGCAAATATTAAAGGTGAACACAATTTGTCACGAAGAGTTGCGGTGAAGGAGAAGAAGATCTTTGCTCCCGGACAGTCATGGTTGAAAAACCAAGAATTGAGTGGACAAATGATGACGAGAAAAAGATACAACCTGGACAATGTAGCCAAGGACATCCTTTACAAAACCTTAGACAAAGCCATGTTCAATAAAGTCAAATCATGCAAAACGGCTAAGGAAATGCAGGGACAAGTGACATTGATTTGTGAAGGCTCGGAGCAAATCAAAGAAAACAAATTGTCGGTGGTCTGTCACAGAAATTTGAGAACTTCAAAATGATCTCGGGAGAAAACCTGGATCAACTGGATGCTCGGTTCACGAAATCACAAATGAGTACATGCACTTGGAAAGGAATATACACGAGAAGGAAATGTGTATGAAGATCCTAAAACGTCTTCGGTGAATGGGAAATGAAGGTCATGGCACTGAGACATTCCATGGACCTATCAAAGACATCCAACCATGAACTATTCTCGGACCTCAAAGCCTACGAGTTTTGGTGAGAAGAAATGACCGAGGAAGAGACAGTTGTACCCAAAACAGCTGCTCTAATTGTTAAAGATGGGAAGAGAGCCGAGGTCAAAAAGTCATTGACCCGGAAGAAATAGCCCCGATGGTTAAAAGGTTCAACAAGTTCTTCAATAAGAACTACAAGAGAGAAAGGGTGAATCTTCCGAGAAGACACTCGGCTCCCCTCCAAATCAAGGGAAGACAAGGCCAACCAAGAGAACAGATCATCAAAAAGTTGAGTATCAAAGGTGACAACTCAAGAATGGAAAGAGCGATCAAAAAGTGAATATCTATGTTGGAACTGTAGACAACCAGGTCACTATGCCATTGATCGCTCATATCCTCGTAGTCAACAAGACAGGGGATGAAGAAGAAAGAAAGGTCTTGAGAGAAAGAAGACAAGAAAAGAAAAAAGCAATGATGGCTGCAGAGAGAGGCTGCGAGACAGCCAAGTCAAGAGAGACAGTTGATTGAGAGAGCGTGAAGCCGACTACTCAAGTGACTCGACGAAGAAGAAGCCCCGACCGCTTGATGGCCAAGGAACAAGATCAACCTGACCAAGAAGATGAGGTACAATCTAACTTATCAAACTCGGACACCGTAATAGTGATCTATGACACACACACTTCATCACCCACTCGATCTTTATGATTCATTAGGCAAAATGATGAAAGATTTTGAACACATTAAATCCTCACACACACTATTGAATGAGGAAAACAGCTACTCAAAAGTCAAAACTCAAAGTGACTAAGGAGCCGAGTACTCTAAGTCAAATAGCTGATGAGAATGAAAGTTTAAAAAGGTGAAAATGCTAAATTAGTAGCGTAAATTACCGCTATAGAAAAGAGGAGAATGACCTCAAGAATGTTATTGCCTCATTCACTAAGGCATCTAAATCATTGGATGATCTCATTATGAGTCAAAGAGAATGTGGAGACAAGACAGGCTTAGGATTTAATTCTCTGTGCTATGTCAAACCTCAAAATTAATTTTGGAAAAAGGATCTTCAAGCAATGAAGAGTCCGAAAAATCCAAAACTCTAAATGTTGCACACACATTCACTCCTAAGCACAATAACAAGCAAATTGGCCTAGGTTATAAAGGAAAAAAGGAAAAATTTGAGTTGAGTGTCTTTGAAAGGCGGTGAGAAGAGATTCACCTGAGTCCTCGGCCAAACTCCAAACAGAAAATACTCTGTAAAAAGAAGAAGCGAGCTACCAAAAACCCGGAAAATCCATAAAAGAAATACATATGATGGGAATGGTAGAAAATATCCAAGCCAAGCCGATTGGAATAATGTGAACCATCAAAGATAGACTTATGGAATATAAGCCCAAATGGCAAAGGCCTAGAACTCAAAGAAAGGCCATTCCAAAAGTATAAGAGCTTTCATCAAGACACATATGCACCTAGGCACTACACTCAAAAACACCACAATTACCCAAGAAAGGCAATTGCTAAAAACACGTATGCAGCATACAGACAAAAGAGACAATCAGTATGAACCTAAAATCCCCAAGCAATTTGCCAGGATTAATTATGATTATGGCATCGATAGATGGCAACCCCTTAGAGTCAAATCATTTGGCTATAGGTTGGTTGGATCATCTTACAATTCTAACCCCTCGGGACCTGAGACAAGTATGGGTACCTAAAACTTAATTTCCTTGATTGCGGGTTCAAGGAGCAGTGAGTGCAAGGAACCTGGTACATGGATAGTGGTTGTTTTCGGACATATGACAGAAATAAGAAAAATCTGTCAAAATTCAAGGAAGTTAAAGGAGCAAAAGTCATATTTGGAGGAAATGAAGCTCCTGGTGAAATAAGAGGCATTGGATCCATCAAGAGGAATGGATTAGAGATCACAGATGTTGCATATGTTGAAGGACTCAACTTCAACTTATCGAGCATCAATCAACTCGTGACAAGGGCTACAATGTTGGATTGAAACATGGGTATATGCCAAATCAAAGATATTGAATCAAATGAAGTTGTCTTTGCGCAAGGATGTAGACGAGAAGAATATGTATGTCGTGGATTGGTCAACCGCAACACCCAAAGACATGTCTACTAGCAAAGAGTACAATTTGAATCAAGTCATTTGTGGCACAAAAAGTCGAGTCACCTGAATTTCAAAACGATCAACAAGGCAAGAAGTCATCTTGTGGAAGGACTTCCGGACTAAGATTATACAAGAAGGAGAGTATATGTGATGCATGTCGGAAGGAAAACAAATCAAGTCGTCATTCAAAGAAAAGACATGCCCATCCTCAACAAGAAATATCAGACCGCTTCATATGGATTTATTTGGTGATGGAACTGCCAAAGATAAGTGGAAAGAAATATACCTTGGTGGTAGTAGATGACTACTCAAGATATACATGGACAATATTCATGTGTAAGAAGAAAGAAACTCTACAAAAACTACCACGGTGATGAAGAGGATTCAAAACGAGAAGAGTCAAACCATTATCAAAATAAGATCGGACGGAGAGGAACCGAGTTTGTCAATGGAATAATAACTCAAGTATTGTATTGAGAATGGTATTGGTCATGAACTATCCAGCAAGGACTCCTTGTGAGAATGGAGTTGCGAGAAAGAAGAAATAGAACCCTCAAAGAAGCGAGAAAGGACCATGTTATTTGAACAGAGTTACCAAAAAGATTTTGGTCTGAAGCAATCAACACGACTTGCTACACTCAAAAAACAGATGTATGATAAATGAGCGGTGACAAAGACTCCCTATGAGATCTCGGGATCGAAGAAAACCAAATGTTGCATATTTGAGAATATTCGGATGCAAATGCTTCATCCACAACAATGGTAAAGACAATCTAAAGGCCTTTGATGCTAAAGGATGAAGGTATCTTCTTAGGATACTCACCGAATTTGAAAAGCAAAGCCTGAGAATACTCAACAAAAGGACTATGGTTGCAGAAGAATCCATTCATGTGGTATTTGATGAGCCAAATATAAATGGAGAAGACATTGAAGAGTCACCGATAATTTGAATCATCCAACCATGAAGAGTCCCTTGTGTTGAAAGCCGGAATTATCAATTCGAAGATGATGAGATAGTGAATCTCAAAAAAAATTTGGAAAATTTGCAACTAAGTGATTACGAGAGAGCTAATCACAAAGAACATTTACAAGTCGATTGAATCCAGCCTAACTTACTCCAACCTCGATGTAAGATGGCCGAGAGACCATCCAATTTAACTTGTCATTGGAGATATAAGAGAAGGTTTCAAAACAAGATCCGAACTCAACAAGAAGCCATGTTCACATGCTTCATCTCGCAAATAGAGCCCAAAGATGTGTCACAAGCATTGGACGACACACATTGGATTCAAGCTATGCAAGAAGAGTCAATCAGTTTGAGAGAAATAAAGTATGGGAATTAGTGCAAAGACCCATACATCAAAATGTTATTGGAACCAAATGGGTATTCGAAATAAGATGAACGAGGAAGGTTACGTGGTAAGAAACAAAGCAAGACTAGTAGCCAAAGGATATTGCCAAGAAGAAGGGATAGATTTTGATGAAACATTTGCCCTCGTAGCAAAATTGGAAGCTATAAGGATGTTTCTTGCCTATGCGACTCACAAGAATTTCATTGTATATCGATCGATGTAAAAAGTGCATTCCTAAATGGTTTATTGGAAGAAGAAGTGTATGTTGAACAACCTCCAGGATTTGAGCAGAAGACTCTTGGAAATAAGGTATACAAACTCAAGAAAGCCTTGTATGGATTGAAGCAGGCACCTGAGCATGGTATGACACCTGTCACAATTCCTAATCGAAAATGGATTCACAAAAGGAAAAGTAGATAGAACACTTTTTAATTCAAGACAAGAAGAGTATTCTACTTGTTCAAATATATGTTGATGACATCATCTTTGGATCCACAAACTAAGAGTTGTGTGAAAAGTTTTCAAACCTCATGCAAAGTAAATTTGAAATGAGCATGATGGGAGAGCCGACATTCTTCCTGGACTCCAAGTGAAACAATTTGAAGGATGGAACCTTCATAAGTCAAACAAAATACACCAGAGATTTAATGAAGAAGTTTGGTATGGAGGAGAAGTCTTTCGTAAAAATACCAATGAACACATCCGTCAAAATGGACATGGATGCGGATGGTAAGCTGTAGATCAAACAAGATACAAAGCACTTATTGGATCATTGCTCTATCTCACAAAGAAGGCTAGATATCACCTTTCTTTGTAGGTGTATGTGCAAGATTTCAATCGCTCCAAAAGAGATCCATATGACAGCTAGCCTAAGAGAATATTGAGATACTTGAAAGGAAGCCAAGAAGTAGGCCTATGGTATCCAAAGGAAGGTGGATTCAAGCTAATTGGCTATTCGATTCTCGACTATCCGATGCGAGTGGACAGGAAGAGCACTTCGAGGCACATGTCAAATGCTAGGAAACAGGCTAATTTCTGGTTTAGCAAGAAGCAAAACTCAATAGCCATCTCTGGTGAGGCGAATACATAGTCAAAGGGGCAAAATTGTTGTGCCAAGTCCTATGGATGAGACAAAGGTGAGAGACTATGAAGTTGAGGAAAAAGAAATTCCAATCATGTGTGATAACACAAGTGCAATTGCAATCACTCAAAATCCTATGTTGCACTCAAGAACAAAACATATTGATGTCGATATCACTTCATAAGAGATCATGTTGAAAAGAAGGACATCATCCTGGAATATATCTCAACCGATAAACAACTAGCCGACATCTTCACAAAACCATTATGTGAGTCAAGATTTGAAGAACTCAAACATGAGTTGGGATTAATTGAACTAAGCCGAGACACGAAGAATCAAAGAAAAGAAATGGAACGAGAAAAGGAGGTTAAAAAGAGTCGAAAATGTAAATCGGCTCCAAGAAATCACCAGTCGGAAAAGACAACTACACCGAAGGTGATAGCCGAGTCACTAAGAGAATCGTGAGAAGTAGAGTTAAATCAACTAAGGAATAAGTGAATAACTTATGAGCAAAGTGACAAAAACGCAATCGTTTGACTAAGCGGGAATGTTTTAAGGAATACGTCAAAGATAATGATGATGTGTACGAGACATAAAGCCGCACACCAAGCTTATGATTGGATATAAATCTTTGCCGCATTAAATACGAGACATGAAATGCTCAATAGGCGTCGCGAAATCCAAGCCATTGATTTCGATCACATTTCAAAAACCACCCGCACGCCCTTTCATAAACCATATTTAAACCATTTTCGTCTATTTCTCTCTCACACTTCTAAAAATGTTCATCTCTTTCTCTCAAAAGCAAAGGCAAAATACTCTCGAAACCCTATCTATCTTCAAGTCAATCTCTCGAGTTTTTCCTTGATATAATCCCGAGAAATGGCACCAACTTATGACTTTACCAAGTTAGGAAAGCAAATCCACACGGCTCTACGGTGGATTTTGACGGGAATGATGAAACAGGGTCCGACGACACCCTAGTGAAGAAAATCGCCGAGAAGTTGGAAACGCCCCAGGACTAAAACCGTTTCTAACGTTAGAATATCCGATGACCTATGTGGAGGAGGTCGCACAATTCTACGTGAATGATGAGATTCACGATGAAGGAATCAAGTCATCTGCTCATTCACGGAAAGCGGTGACTATCTCTCGCCAAGGATTTGGCCGAACATTGCTCACTACCAACAGAGAGGAGCATCGAGATTAACGAAGTTGATGTCAACCTGGCCGATGCTTGGAAAGAAATAGCCAAGCCCGACTTTGCCGATAAAATAGTGTATACAAAGCAAACAAGAGACTGCCAAGGAGGATTATCACAAGTGTTGGATATAGTTGCCAAATGTATCGACATCAAATTTGGTAGCTTTGACCAATCTGTCAAAGGCAAAGCTGATTGTAATGGCCGCAATCATCGAAGAAAAGAAGATAAACTGGGCTGAGTTTATCTACAGCAGATCTGCCCGCTTTAACGTGGGAACAAGTCCTTCAAAGAAGATGGCTCATTTGGAGGATCCCTAGGATATGGCCTAGTGATTGGCCGGCTATTGGAGGTGAAAGGAGTCCTCTTAGACATGGGAAGGCATTCCATGTTAACAAGAGGATGTTCGCAGCAAACCTCTCTCGGCGCTCGTGCGAGCTTACGCAAGAGAGCCGACACGATGAGGGGGAATCACCGACCAAGATACTGATTGTTTCCTCTCCGGCCAAGAAGAAAGTCGCCCCGCGGTGCTAAGAAGATCACGCCCCGCAGCAAAGAAAACCAAACATGCTCCCGCCCGCAGCAAGTCACCGCCCCCAAAGCCAGCGGCGTGTCTCCCGCCCAGCAGCCGGTCGAGAAGGACTCACAAATACCTTCTCCGATCATCAAAAAGAGGAGGCGAGAAGCCACGACGGCCCGCTCCTCGAGAAAAAGACACCAAGACGCCCCGCCGCTCAAGACTCGAAGACACCGTCTCTCGAACCGTAAATCCTCTCGGTACAAACTAGGAGACGAAGACGACTTATCAAGAGCTCCGATTTGGAGAAACCAATTGAGTCACCACTCGCCTAGAGCAGACATCGGAGATCGCCTGGAGAAGTAGAGTCTCCGGATGTAGTTGATGAAAAATGACCAAGTCTCAAGCCGAAGGCGTCGGTAGAGAGGCAACTCAAGACACAAATTTGTAGTTCACACAACAAACACGAGAAGAAAATGCCGGAGCGGATAGTGATGTAATGATCCTATCTCCACCTTACCCGACATCCAAAATCGCCTGCGTGAGTGGATGAAATGGAAGTTGAGTAAGTCAAGGAACAGTTCAACGGCCCGAGTTTATAGAAGAAGAAGAGGAATGCTAAATTTCCTTGGACTAAAGATCGTGCTCAAAGACTTGATGAAGACAATCGCTTAGACATCCTGCAGATTTTCAAGGAAAAGGAGAGAGAAAAGCAAGCCGAGGAAGCCGAAGCACGTGAGAAGGCAAGCATCCGCCCCATCTCCGGCGACAACAACACACACATCCTCTCCTTGATGTCTTCTCCGTGATGATGAGGAACCGGAGAATCCGCCTTTCTGAAGAAGAGTTGCAAATGCAGCAAGCATTGCATGAATCCGAATCCTTCACGAGCAAAGATCGATGGAGGGACCTGGAGAGTCCTCCGAACACGCTTGAAATCGATCCAATGGGAGTGGTTCAAACAAATAGCCACCGTTGTTGCTGCCACCACTTCCCAGCTCACTCGGAAGAAGGCAATAAGGGACATGGCGATGAAACTGGGATAATGGGGACCCCAGTCGAGCCAACCCCTATTGAAGGTGTTTTACCACCCGCCCCACACTGAACATTCAAAAGAAATAGGGAGTTTGGAGACGAGTGACCCCATTCCAAGTCACTCAGCTGGTGCGCCACCGAGGGGGAAACTCCCTCCACTGCAGCAAGGTCGGAGGATGCCGCAGATGACTCCACAACGAATCAAGGAGGCGAAGGAGATAAATTACAAACACAAGAAGAACAGCAAGTTGCCATCAACTAAGCTCGACATGGGGCGATTGAGACTGTCTCACTGAGGTGCCAACCGCTCGAAGGCTAATGACGCTGATGCAATCGAGGCACAAGAAGGAACATACTGGGAGTTAACACTGGGCGATGAAAGTGCAATCCATGGGGTTGAGACTCCAATGGATGCCACCGTAGAAGACCCTAAGACACAGCCGCAAGAAAGAAAGACTGCCGGAGGTATCAAGGCCCATGGGAGGTTGAGACTTCCGGGGTAAAGAAGTCGATATAGAGAACATCCCTCCCCGCTATCATCGACCCATCCGAGAAGGAGATAAGCGCACTTCATGATTCCCAGGACAATCCTCGATGTCACTTTTCTCGGGATCGGAAGGCGAAGAAGAAGTTCGAGTCATCCCCATGCCAAATCCAAAAGACTCACCTGCGGATGTTCCAAGCACGAGCAAGTCTCGATCCCAAGACTACTCGTCAAACTTTTAACTTTGATGATGAGCCACCAATGGAAATCTCATCATCGTCCGATGACGCTTCTAATAAGGCCAAGACCATCGAAATGGAAAAATGTTGAGACCAACGAAGCTGTTAAGACAGATTGAGGCTCGGCAAGCCGGGTCTACTTCACAACAAAACCAACAACAGAGACCACGCGCAGCCCCTCAAGTCCGCAGCAGGTCGATTCCTAAAGGAACTTCACGCGCACCGCTCATCATCGAACAAATCCCGGTGGGTGGTGATGAATCTTTTGTAGAATCCTTTCCTTTTTCCGGAGGTACCCGACCTCCATGAAGAGTCGAGAATGAACGCGCACGCTATCACGCACCAGCTCCCGTTTTCTCTTCAGTACCATTGTTCCACCGCTTATGACTTTGATGTTGTATGGCCATCACCGCAATGAAGAATCACCAAGTTCGAGAAGTGTTCAAGGCACTATTTTGCCGAGGTTGAACGGATGGAGAGGCATCGGACTCTTTGGACATGCGATCGACAACAGAGATGCCAACCTTACGGTGATTTAAGAGGCATAACAGTTCGGATAAGGGAATGGTGGCAACAAAGAAGAAACAATGCGTGTGGAACAAGTCGATTCTTCAGGACATTGTTCAACAAGTCTGCTGTATGGAGAGCGAAAATGATGATGCAAAAACGAAGCCGAGAGAACATATTGAGCATATGCATGAAGCTCACACTGCCGAGATAAAGTCATTGCGTGAGCAAAATACAAATGATCTACAGCGTTTGGAAGAACACATGACAAGAAAATTCAGCCTTCTAATGGCCGAGATGAAGCCGATTTCAACAGAATCCAACGCTACTCGACTGAATTCGTCCGCATACAACGCAGCAGACTCGGCGTAACTCAACCATCGAAGACTCGACTTCATGCTTGCCAAAGATGTTCCTGGGGTTCCTCTATCCTTTGTTGATGCCAAAAAGGGGAAGAGGAATACCTTAAAGCGCTAAGTGGAAGCCGAGAAGAAAGGAGCAGCGGTGAGAAGGGAAATCAGTGAGGAAGTCTTGAAACAAAAGAAAGGAAAGCTTGTTGAGGGGGAAGGATCAACAGATGTGACATTGATGATTGCACAAACCCCCAACAAGGTCTGTCACTGGTGACATTATAAGCGAAGAAACTCCCCGTGACTCGCCACTCCAACACTCGCTATATCCATGGCCGATAAGAGAAAAACTATTGAAGCGGGGATAAAGGAAGTGGAAGGAAGAATGGATGCCCGAATCATGAATATCTTGAAAGAACACGGAGGCATTCCAAAGAGACAGAGACACTTATGCCATCTCGATGTCGGGACAGAGCCACGATCGGTTGATGAATTTAAAACGCTCGAACGAGGGATACTTTGCAAATATGTCTATGGCTCAAGCTTGGGACTCAGATCGGGAAAAGGGTCTCACGTTATGTGAAGAAGCCGACAGACAGACAGACTACCGATCACTCTGCCGGGTCACTCCGCCGGTCACTCACCGAAAGAAGAAGACCAAAGACAAGATACGCCGGTAGAGGAGAGGAAGCGAGAGTGGAGGAAGAAGCTTGCACCTAGGCCTCCGCCCAAAAAAAAGGAGGGATCTATTGGGCTGGCTTGACCAAGTAGCGAATTTGCAAGTGGCAAAAACTAACGCCGAGTATGTGAAAAGACTAGAAGAAGAAAACAAGAGACAAACTCGCTATGGGGAGAGAGACAGGAAAGAATAAGAAGAGATGAAGCGCCAGGAAGGCATATGAAAAGAAAAAGAAGGCGGTGATGACGAGAAAAAGAGAAGGAGGGAAGAAGATCGATCAAGATGAAAGAAGGAGACAAAAAGAAGATGAAGTGTTCTTTGTCCACCCTTCGTATTTTATCATGTAAATACATACAATGTAAGTCTTCCGTAATAAAGCTATAAATTCTTTATTTTTTTGAAGACAATTATGTGCTCGATACACCTTGTAAACATTGTGTTAAGGAACAAGAATGATATGATCAATAAAAGAATTGATTCTCACAAGATACATTCTATGTCAATACACTATCCAGATGTATCTTTCTTTGTTTGCATTTTTTTGGTTTAAGTTTTGGCATCATCAAAAAGGGGGAAATTGTTAGGAATTTTATTGTTTAGATTTTGATGAATGCCATGTAAAACTTAGAATAGAAAGTTGGCACCCCAATTCTTGTTGTAAAATGCATTGTAACAATTAGAGCGAGACCAAAAAGTTAAGTTAAGTCGGCTACGCCCTAACATGCAAGAAGACAATCAAGATCGGAAGGAAGACTGTTGTTGTGGGACGGTGAGTATGGAAAAGAAGAGTAGACAGAACTCTATCGAGAAGTGAGATGCGGTGAATGGAGCGTTAGTCAAGTCAACTCAAGAAAAGCCAAGTCTCAAGTTGAAGTGACGGAAGAGTCGTCCAATGATTGAAAGTCGACTCTAAGTCACCCGGGAAAAGCAAGGAAATGCAATCAAGTCGAGATAATCTGTAAAAGAACCGTTATACGTAAATCAAGAGATTTACTTAAACAAGTAATATCTCCATACCACCTTTCTCGGAGTGCTCGACCCCGTAAGCGTGCAAAAGGAATGAACCAATGGGAAGCACTACACCGTGTCGAACTCGAAAAGGTGAAAGAACAATTCATACGAGGAAATGGCAATTCCAAGAATTGCAACAAGACAAGCCAACGATCGCAAAGTGACTTTCAAAAACAAGCCTATCTCTTCAACGGGCAAATTTTTGAAAGTTCACTATAAAAGGCCGAGGAGTTTGTTTGAGAAGGAGGATGACACACATGTAAGATATACAAGCATATTAGAAAAACTGAAATATTCTCAATCCTCAAGCCTACATTACGAAGAACATCAATCCAACACTCACCCGTGAAGGAAAGATAACTTCAACCGGTTGAAGAGGAAAATATTGAAAAAAGGGTCTACATTCCGGGGAAGGATTGTAGGAAGGTTCAAGGTTGAACCAAGTCTTAAGCTTTTGGAGGGCTTCGTGATCAAATCCAAAGAGTTTGAGCGAGTGAGTCAGTAGTAGCAAAGCAAACGCCCTGTGAAGAAGGCGAGTCGCACGAGAAGCATTGGTGAGTGATCAAGGCGTCTCAGATCGAGTCCCAAAGGATCAAGTCAATGTGTGATCAAGACTTGTATCCGGACTTACCACTTTGTAAACCGATCATTACTTAGTGGATTCCTCCAGGAGTTGGAGAAGAGAGGAGTAGAAGAATTACCCCATCTTCGAACCTCTATAAAAATTTCATTGTGTCATTTACATTTCAAAGACTTAAATTCCCGCATTTTTAATCGCTTATATCTCACTGTGATAAATTTGCTATCCACTTGATAATTTATAAGTACTAAATCAAGCTCTAAAATCTTGCTTAATCAAACTTAAGGGTGTTAAGTCTTCCAATAAAAACAAAACCACGGTTGAGTCAAATTATAGCCAATGGTGAGTTACTCCATCATCAAACTCGGTGAAGTCTCATTGAGAGATTAACTCTACTTGAGTGACTAATTCGATTTGTCCATCAAGGACACGCAGTGTGTAGAATCGACTCAGTAAATTTAAAAGGACTAAATCGAAAATTTGGTAAGGTTTATTCAACCCCCCCCTTCTAAACCTTACACTTACACCCCTTGGGACCTACAACTACACTTTCACATCCTCGCTTATACGGCTTTCCTTCTTGATTACACTTGCACTTTTGAGTTGTAATATTTCTTTCAAATTGTAATCTTGAATGTATTTGTAACATCATCCAAAACAAGAAGTTATTGTTAGTGTTCTTTTGGCAAGAACACGTTTGGTTGATTAGAGGTAGTTGATTGAAAAGCTTGGTGCTTTTAGGTGTAGAAGAGTTTGGTTCTCTTGAGGTGTTGAAGAGTTTGGTGCTCTTCGAGGTGTAGAAGAGTTTGGTGCTCTTCGATTTGGAAAAGTTCTTTGTAAGAAGAGTTTGGTGCTCTTCAAGGTAAAGTTATAATCGTTTGGTATCGATTAATAGAATTCTCTTTTCGAAATCCACTCGGACATACCAGGTGGTAGTGGATGTAGGCCCAGGTGGGTTGAATCACTATAAATCCTTGAGTGTTGATTTATTTTTGTGCACATTTCTATTTGTTATCATTTTGTTCGAAAAAGGGCATAAATTGGAAAATCGAAAACTATATTCACCCCCTCTAGATTTTCGTAGTCACTTAGACTAACAAGTGGTATCGATCCAAACTCTTTTGAAAGCTCATTTACTAGTAAAGGGTAAATATCTATGGCTACCAATGAAAGCTATCTTCCAACCGGTGCTCGACTCCAATAATTACGTTTTTGGAAAGATAAAATAGAGTGTTTTTACAAGGTTGCGGCTTCGATATTTGGAACGCGGTCATAAATGGAGTATCCATCCCAATGAAGAAAAAGAAGGACATAACTCAAACTTCTAAAGTTTTTAAGGATTTTGATGATGAAGACAAGAAAATATTCTCCTTAAACGGTAAAGCTCTTAACATTCTTCATTGTTCTCTTACCGCTACGGGATATAATCGTATTTGAGGAATTTGATCCATTTATGATGTGTGGAAAAATTTAAAAGTTATCTATGAAGGCACTAAGAAACCATATTGGTCAAAGAATTCAAAATTTTCACTATGAATGATGAAAATATCTCCAAAATGGTTGAAAGGCTTGACATTATTGTAAATCCTCTAGTTGCACTTGGGAAAATTATTTCCGAGGATAAAGTCACAAAATTTCTAAATACTTTTCCCGCCTCTTAGTCCGAAAAAGTTATCGCTATCACGGAAGGTCAAAATTTGGAAACTCTAAATTTTGATGAGCTAATTGAAAATCTTCTCATCTATGAAGTCTATATCGACAAAAGAAGAAATCCAAAAGCATCTACTTCTCAATCGGATATGGAATCAACTCCAAAAGGTCTTGTCTCAAAATCAAAAAATTATTATTCAAGTGATGAGAAGGATGTAGATGAAGATGATGAACTTGTTAGAAAATTTACAAAATTTATAAATAAAAACAAGGAAAAAAAACAAGAAGCAAGTTTTGCTTCAAGTGCGAAAAACCCGGACCCTATGTTGCCGATTATCCAAAAGAGAAGTAAGAACAAAGAAAGAAGAAACAATTTCACAGAAAATTAAAAGCATTGAATGTCAAAACTAAAACAAAAACATGGGATGAGCTTCTTGTAATATCTAATGAAGATGAAACTGAGCAAATGTCTAATGGGCATCGATGAAGACAATGAGGTACACTCTAATTCTTCTCTCTCTTTCATTAATGAATTGCAAGATGATTATGATGAACTTCAAAATAAATTTCAAAGCATGTTAGTTAAATACAAAATCGAAAAAGAAATTCAACACTATAAAAATGAAAAGGATAGTTTATTTGAATCACGTTCTTATGCTCACACTATCACACTAGAGAAGGTTAGAACTCTTGAAAAATAAAATGAATCTCTAGTCAAGAATATTGTTGTCTTAGAAATGACATGAATAAATTCAACTTGAGTACGGACAAAATCACCAAGATTCTTGATGTACAACATAGTGATCACTTGAAATTAGGACTTGGTTATAAGCTAAATGTTACCAACCAAATACCTACTTTTACTTATGTCAATCATCATGCTTCCAAAACTATTACATGTTTTTATTGTGGTAAATATGGACACTCGACCAATACTTGTCGGGCTAGAAATAGCTTAAGTTATTATTGGCGGCCTAAAAGTCCTAATGTCGATCCAAATGGACTCAAATACTTGAGGGTACCACAAAATAATTTTATGTTAGGTACTCGACACAATAATAGTCAAAGAAAATTTAAATTGACAAATAGGCAACAAATGATCGAGCCATTTTGTCAAAGGAGAAGATATTATCAACATAATTACTCCTCAAGAAGAAGGTATAATTGTGATCAAAAATGGGAAAGACAGAACCCTGGCAATGGCGATATTGGTAACTCTTATCCTCTCCTTGAATTTTGCATTTTTTTAGTCATTAATAATTATTACACATATTCTTGTTTTTATTCATGTATTGATTGTCAAATTCACATTTCTAAATGTTTTTCAAGAAATGAGGTTTCAATTATATATTTTCGACTTTCTAATTTCAAAGAAAACCTTATATAGCTTATTAAATAAGCACCTTAGAACTTACATGTTTTATCCATTTTTTGGCTCTTGCAAAAGCATAGTATGTGCTACGTGTCTTTTCTTTCAAAATAAAATTGATTTCAATCAACATACTCAATTTTATCCGATTCTAGTAAAGTCTATATTTATATTTTGAGCACTTTAATTTCATTAGAAAAGTTTTGGGGTGATAAATATATTTTTCAAAACTTCAAAAAAAAGCAGACAAAGGATAGATGAAATAGGAACATGTCGCCATAGGGAGTAACAGGTTGCTCTGTCACAGGCACCGTCGGCACATTATAGCGACCGGTCGCCTTGTTGATAGATTTCTTAAAAATGCATTTGTTCTTTTCTTCTTCACAAAACCCTTCCCCTCTTTTCAAAGCTCTTGTGTGCGAAATTTCTCCAAAAACTCAATCTCTCACAAAACTTCACCTAAACTCTTAATTGTTTTTGCTAATATCTTCCTTATTGTGAGAATTTCATATCCATGGTACCTCCAAAGAAATTTTTCCAGTTCAAATCCTCCCCAAAAGCGGAAAAGTGCCGGAGAGGGTTCTTCTTCAAACTGCTAATTCGCGGTGGAACAATGCAAAATTCGTGCCACTCAACGAGAAGCGGCACAAAACAGTTCTCAAAAATGAAAACCCCAACTTTCTTGAGCTCAAATCGACGAACTCCGAAGTACAATTACAAAGTACAATGTCAAATGGGTAAAGAAAACAAAATCTCTACTTTCTCAAGCTCCCAAAGAGTGCAAATTACTTGTTGTTTATTCATAAATTTGCTGATTCAATTATTTATCTTTTAGGATGTGTTAAAAGCTTGTGGACCACCTACATTTTATTTTATTTTTAAGTGATAGAATTTTGTTCTCTCAATTATATAACTGAATTGACTTGACTTATTTCATGTAGTTTAATGGTTCGGAGATGACTCACTAGTCACTATGACCTTGCAAATATTTTAAAAGGAAATTAAACGAGTCAGGGGGGAATATAAACTTTCTAAACCTACTATGGTGTCCTTTTAGGTAAACAAAAGTTATGGCCTTTCAAAGCGGCTCATTCATAAGGAAAAGGAGTTTCTAGTCTAAGAATTTCAGTTTTAGAACTTAATTTAAATTATATAATTTTTTTGTGTAATACCCCGTTGTGGGGTATGGGTTAGCAATGACCCCGACTGTGTATTAGAAGATATGGAGTATATACAAAAGTTCAGGGGGATTATTTAGCCCTCTTAATCATGAATACACATATGTGGAATAACACCGGAAAAAAATGAAGATTACATTTTTTTCCTAACTATTCAAAAGCGGGTAGTCCTATTTTATCCACTCTAGTAGCACCACATATTGTAGGTGGAAGATTCTCTCCATCAAGACGCGTAGATCGAGTGTTGACATTCCATATTGGCAAGGAGATCTGAACCCTTATTTCCTTCCCTATGTATATGGGAGATGGTGTAGTTGATGTTAGAAAGGATGTTGTGAATCCTCGTAGCATGTGTCTTATGGACCAATGGCCCGTCGCCTTCTTGTAAATGGTAGAGACTAGAATATCTCGAGTCGATTCGATCCATAAGGATTGAAAGTTGTGCATGGCAAGATTCTATAGAGCAATGTTTAATGCCGCACATTCGCAAAACAAACTATTAGAGCAATGTTCTAATGGGCCACGAAAAGCCCATAGAACTTTCCTCTTGACTTGATCTCGAGCAATCCCCCAACCCCAGCCCAAGTGCAAGGATGGTTTGTAAGCCCCATCAATATTCAATTTAATGGTACCAAAACAGGGTTTAGCCCATAAACCGGTAAGTGATAAGTAAGTAAGTGGGACCTAAGAAAAACCAAACTGAGTAGCCAGATTTTCAAAACCCCTCCGGTGTTGTGCTAGAACAAATGACATTTGTGAAGTAAATGGATGTGAGAGAGAGTATTAGCTATAATTCTTTCATAATCAAATGCAACATCCTCATGTTTGCAGCTATTTCTAGCTTTCCAAATGAACCATAAAACCAAGCAGGGTATGATAAAAGTAACATGTGCAGTGTGTGCAAATGGGGTTTGATTTCTCAGGTTAGAAAGGAAAAGGAGAGTGTGCTCTGTGTGTGGGAGTGTGATGTTCATCCACCCTGCAAAATGATTCCAAACCTTTTGGACTTGGTTGTTGGAGAAAAATAAATGAGGAATAGTTTCAAGTTGATGAGTATAGGTGGGGGGGGTACAACACCAAAGATTTCGAAAGGCTAAAGAAATACCTCTTGTGTATAGCAAATTGTCCACGGCAACCTGTTGTGAACCAATCTCCAGAGAAAGATAGACATTGAGGGGGTGAAGAAATGATTCCACAGTTGATTATATAGGGAATTTTGAGGAAGGTGATCTTTGACAGTGAGCCAGGCAGATGTAAGAGAGAACTTGCCATTTGGAGAAGGTTTCCATCTTGCCACATCCATACCGGTATGAGAAATTGGAGTTTGACTCTCCTTACAAGCTCGGTATGTCCAAACGAAGAGTAAACTGTCTCTATCCCAGCCAAGGTGATTCCAAAAGTAAGAAACAGAGACATTATCAGTCCCCTCAATAAGAGGAGTGATGACATGGATCAAAGGAGAGTCCTCAAACCAAATATCAAACCAGAAACTAATACAACCTTGACCAAGGCTCCAAATAATATTATGTTACATAAGATCTCTAGCCTTACAAAGTCTTTTCCAAACAAGGCTATCACTAGGAGATATAGGAGCAATTTGGCGGGCATATGACCAACATATTTATTGGTCATGAACCGAGCCCACAGGGAGGTGTTCTCTCTAAATTGCCACCAAAGTTTGAGAGAGAAAGCAGATACTAGGTCAGAAATACTTCTAATCCCTAGCCCTCCCTCAGAGATGGGGTGACAGATTCTATGCCAAGCAATCCAGTGGATTCTTTTCATACTATCATTAGAACCCCAAGAAAACCTGGCCATGATTTGTTCAAGTTGATGAACAACATATTTAGGGGGTTTAATGACTTGGATGAGATGAAGAAATATGGAACTCAAGGTACTTTTGATCAGCATGAGCCTACCTCCAAAGGAAAGGAATTTCCATTCCCAGCCTTTGATTTTTTGCTGCATTTTGTTGATGATAGAATCAAAAAGCAGCCCTTTTTTATGACCCTTATACAGGGGTGCACCCAGGTAGGTAATAGGCAACTCTTGATGGCAAACCGAGTAAGAGAGGCAACTCGTGAACTTGAGCAGAGAGGTGTTAGTGCCCATAATGAAAGCACTTTTGGATTTATTAATAGCCGACCGGATATAGAGCAAGAACGATCCAAAAAATTGTTGAGTAACAAAGAGAGGATTGAGCATTATCATTAGTGAAGATGATAATGTCATCAAGATAAAGCCAGTGGGAGAGGGGATGCCACCATTAGAATTGTAATACATGAAAGGATTTTTTTAAAAGATCATTAAGACCTCTAGACAAATACTCTGACAGCCAAGATAAACAAGGTCTCATTATATAAATTTGATGACGAGCAATGCATGATGTTTGCGGCAAGAAGGAGAAGAGATAATGATCCAAATTCATACCCAAATTTAAGTATGACATTAGGGACCTCTATAAATTAATCTCGGGCAGGCTTTTTGTTAGACCATCTCACGGATTTAGATCCGTGAGACATAACCTCACGTGGTCCCCCCTTTCTCTTTCCTCACTCATGTCCTCCTCCTCTCTCTCTCTTCACTCATAAGGTTAGGGATGACAATGAGCGGGGGCGTGGCTGGTATTGGATATACAATCCTCATCCCAAATATCATCCATGTACCATTCCCCCGCTTTGTGAATCTGGGACCCGGATGGAGAATTCACGTTCAGGAATGGGGTCCCCACGGGTCGGGTTCCCATTATAAAAATCTTTAAAATAAATTATTTAAAATAACTAATAATTAAATAAAAATATAACATAATTTTCTAATTTCAAAAATAAAGAATGGGAACAAATAAAATTATAAAGAATTAAGAGTTTCGTTTTAATAATTAATAAAATAAAATATTATAAATAGAATCAATATTAATAATATATAAATATGATATATATTCGGGGAATGGGGATAGGGACGGAGATCCCCATTTTATCTAAATGTGGTTAGGAATGTGGACGGGGAGGATATAAATATCATCCCAACTTCTAGAGAATTGGAAAATCCACATCCCGTCTCATCCTCGAATTATTTGGGTACATGAAGATGGTTCCGCGAGGGGGACTCACTCACGTTCTCATCTCTCTCTCTCTCTCTCTCTCTCTCTCTCTCTCTCTCTCTCTCTCTCTCTCTCTCTCTCTCCCGCATGATTTTACATAAAACAATTCTCATAAAAATGTAATACTTTTTATTTATAATTGTAATACTTTCAGGTAAATAATATCAATTTTGTTATTTTAAAAATGTATACTTTTCATAATTGATACTTTTTTAATAAAAAAGTTATACTTTTTTAATAAGAAGTGATATTTGCTTTAATACTGAAATGATATTTTTTAATAAGAAATGATACTTGTTTAATAAAAGTAATACTTTTTTAATAAGGTAATATCGTTTTCCATAATAAGTGATATTTTGTTTAAATAAAAGTGATATTCTTTAATAAAAAATTAATTTTTTCATAAGAAGTGATACTTTTTAAATAAGAAATAATATTTTTTAACAAAAAGTGATTTATTTTAAAATAAAAGTAATATTTATTTTAATAAGAAGTGATACTTTTACCATAAGAAGTAATACTTTGTTTTAACTAAAAAGCGATATTTATTTAAAAAAATGATACTTTTGTTTTTAAAATTAGAAGTGACGATGCTTTTTCCATAAAAGTTGATTTTTTTAAATAAATATTTTTATTTTTCGTAAGAAGTGAGAGTTTTTTTCCTAAGAAGTAATATTTTATTTTAATAAAAGTGATATTTTTCATAAGTAGTGATACTTTATTTTTTTCATCTTTTTCTTTTGTTTCATGCGTGTAGAGAGAGTGAGGGACGTGGAGAGAGAGAGAGAGAGAGAGAGAGAGAGAGAGAGAGAGGAGGTCAGGAGGAGTGAGATGTGAGGGTAAATGGGGACCATCGGTGAATTGGGCAAGAGCGGTGATGAGAGAGCGGGAGACCGATGAGAGGAGAGAGAGCATGGGAACAAGGAGAGAGAAAGAGAAAGGAACCACGTGAGGCTCCGTCTCATGGATTTAGCTCGTGAGACGATCGCATACAATTTTTCGTCATTGATATGCGACATTTAGCGTGATCTCGGTCTTTATATGCCAAGAATATTTTAATATTTTATTAGAGGGTAAACCATGAATATCTAATTATGAAACGCAAAAACTTCAATAGGTGTAACGTAATGTGAAAACTCTTAGGTAGGTTCTCAAATTAAAACGGACAACATTGAAGGTGGTTTGTGTAATTTTTAATAAGAAGGTGCAATGTTTAAGTCCTTGTAATTTTTGAAGTTTGATCTTTCTTTATGAAAGGTTCTCGGTAGTCTCCCATTGCTCATTCGTAAGGAACTTCACAAGGAGACAGAAAGAAGTCACAAGCTAAAAATTGTTACTCGTTTTTGTCTCCAAGTTAAAGATAAATGACTAATTTAGCCTGAAATCATTGCTTCCAAGACTTTATAGAAATTTTTTTTTTGAGCAAAAGACTTTATAGAATTAAATTAGAGCAAATTGTGGAAAATACCCACTTGGAATAAGACAAAGACTTTTCTTACATGTGAGAAAAAACTAAGGGCGCGATTGGATGTGAGTAAAATTCTATTTTCGTTTATTTGAAGAATGTTTTTGACCAAACTGTTGGAAAAAACAAAAAGCAATAAAATAAAGAACACTCTCGGAAGAATATGAAAACAAGCCATTAAAGTCTACTGTTATTTCCTTGAATGGTAAATACAAATACATAGCACCTAATCTATATATAAAGCATTAGCCAATAGTGGGAAACCAACAAACTTTTACTAGTGGAGCAAAATCAGGAAAAGTGGAGCAAAAGCAGGAAAAGAGATAAATGGCATTAACATGTTTTTATAAAAAGAAGAGATGTTTTATCTGAGGAAATTATATTATTTAACATCCCCCCTCAATTCGAACGCGGCTGAGGAAGTAACATGAAGATAATTGCGAAGACGAGTGAAGAATTGATTGCTCAACGGTTTGGTAAAAATATCCGCAACTTGAGCAATAGAAGGAACATGTTGAACTCGTAAAGCTTGAGCTGAAACTTTTTCTCTTACAAAATGAAGATCCAACTCAATGTGCTTGGTTCGGGCATGTAAGACAGGATTAGAGGCAATGGCAATTGTACTGAGATTATCTACCCATATTATAGGAACATGATTCCGAAATAACTGCAATTCCCCTAAAAGACTTTGAATCCAGGTAGTTTCAGATGTGGCGTTAGCTAAGCTTCTATACTCTGCTTCAGTACTGGACCGGGAGACAGAAGATTGTTTCTTGGAACTCCAAGAAACCAAGTTTCCACCAAGAAATACTGCATATCCAGTGATTGATCTGCGATCATCTATGTCACTCCCCAAATCGGAATCGAAAATGCTTGTAAGTTAAGGTCAACACTTTTGTCAAATCAGTAATCCAAAAGCGGTACTTTCGGCTAAATATCTCAAAATTCGTTTTGACTTTCCAATGAGAATCAAAGGAGAAGCCATAAATTGATCTGACCTTATCACCGAGAATGCAATTTCTGGTCTTGTAATAGTCACATATTGTAGTGCGCCAACAACACTTCGATAAAGAGTAGCATTAACAGTCGGATGACCATCCATTTTTGAAAGTTGTACATTAGTAATCATGGGAGTAGGAAGACTCTTAGCATTAGACATTTGAACTTTTTCCAACAAGGATTTGATGTATTTTTCCTGAGATAAATGAAGGCCTTGGTCTGTCTTTTTCACCTCTATACCAAGAAAGTAATGCAAATCTCCCAAATCTTTTAAAGCAAAAAATTTGCTAAGAAGCTGAATTGTCTCATCAATTTTGATATTATTCTTGCCGTGACAAGAATATCATCAACTTATATTAAGAGATAAATGTGAACACCATCCTGTACTTTATAGAAGAGAGAGTGATCTGCCTTTGAGCCTTTAAAACCAAGAGTATGAAGAACAGATTTAACTTTCAGAAACCAGGCCCTTGATGCTTGTTTTAGACCATAGAGAGCCTTGTCGAGTTTGCAAACCGATTACTATTACCTTGTTCAAAACCCGTAGGTTGTCTCATATAAATTTCTTCTTGAAGATCACCGTTTAAGAAAGCATTATCCACATCTATGTGTTTAACCTTCCAGAAACACTACTACAAAAAAGCCGATAGACACCGGTTTTAAACGGTGTCTATTAGTAAACCAACCGTGTTAAAGCCACTTTGGTGTTAAAAGTTCGAACTTTTTGACACGGTTTAAAACCGTGTCTTTTCCATCAACCACACCGGTTTTAAACCGGTGTCTATTAGTAAAAACAACCGGTGTTAAAGCCCTTTGGTGTTAAAAGTCTCGAACTTTTTGACACCGGTTTAAAACCGTGTCTTTTCGTTCACCGACATCGGTTTTAAACCGGTGTCTATTAGTAAAACAACCGGTGTTAAAGCCACTAGTGTTAAAAGTCAGAACTTTTAACGCCGGTTTAAACCGGTGTCATTTCCTTTAAAGACACTGTTTTAAACGGTGTCGTAGAGATAAAATATTCGCTTTCTAAGGCCTTGATGTTAAAAATTTATGAATTTGACACGGTTTAGAACCGCTTTCTTTAAAAGAATGCACATCGGTTTTACACACCAATTTTAAACCGGTGTCTTTGGTATGGAATAAAATTTATAAGCTCTATATATAATACAAATTAAAGCTGCAAAAAATCCATATTAATAAGCAATTCATCATGAAATTCAATTCCACCAATCAACAAAAAATGTATTAATACTAAAATCACAAAGATCCATAATCCAACAAAAAGTAGCGAAGTTTCCTTTCAATAAAGCAACTACAAATTCATATTCCCAATTATATCGGCCAACAAAAAGGCTATATATATTCAACTAAAGGCATGATCAATATTGGTCATGTCATTCCAGCTCCTATCATTACACAAGAATAAGAAACAATAATTATACCCTTTAGATCCTGTACTTGATTATAAATCCTACGATTTTCCAACTGCCCCAAGCATCGTACATGCCATTTCCAACAACTTCCCTGCACAATATTACATATAACAATCAAAAAGGGTAACAAAAATGCCCTTCGTATTTTATAATTTTATATTAGATCTATTCTAAAACACACACACACATAAATAATAAAAGAAGCAACTTACTTTCAAGTGTGAACCAAATTGAACTACACCATGAAGAAGAACGGGAATAACTGTAACCGTCAGATCAAGAACAAAAAAAAATTATTATAGTTAGTTAAATTACTAAATTTGGTGACGTAAAAGACTTTGGTAGGCATAGCATGCACCATGAAATCGAGGTATCACTAACTAGAAAATAGCTATAAGTTTAATTCTAGACCACAACGGTATCCTGTCAAAACAAACGAACACATAATCCATCGCCTAACGGAAAAAAATGTTTTATTTTTTGTCTAATCCACATAGAAATGATAATTCCCTCCACATCGAACAAAAATAATAATTCCAAAGAAGGAAATAATAGAAAGGATCGAGATACTTACTTAACAATCAAATGCAAGACTTACCACTCAATGATTTCACAAAAACAAATTCAAACAGAGAAACTATAGAAAAAATGGTCCAATATATGACCGCCTTCTTCAAGTGATATTTTGAGCGTCTCGATTGCTCGATTGAGGCAAACCTGTAAAATTATATTATAATAAGCACAAATTTGTTTGAAATTAGCCCAAACCTGAGGGGGATTTTTGTAATTATCCCCAAAAACAAAGCTCATATTCCTACATAGCAATTATTATCTTTTCATTTAGCAGAGCTAAAACCTTTTCAGTTTGTAATATACTCATATTATACATCATAGATGCACCGAGTTTTGATGAAATGAACATTACACGTATTGTTTGAATATTAAAAGGCTAAAACAATTGCACAAGAGAAAGATAATTTAATGGGTAGATATTTAGATATCAGTTGCACTAAATAATTATAAATATTTGATATTTTGGAGAAAGAACTATAGACATCAAAGCATAAATTATTTTGTAATAATTGAGCAATAGAAGATACTTCCATACAATTATTTACTTTGTACATTCTTAAATCAAAATTATCTAAATTTGTCATCAGACAGATCTATGGCAAAGAACCACGTCTCACGCAAAGCCTCCAAAGCTCTTGTATAATGCCTTATACACAACAATGCTATAAAATGTCGAATTCGGTCAATGCATAACTCAACATATACAAAGAATGGAAGAAAAAAGAAAGGCGATTTAGAGTAAAGCTCGAGCGAGCTATTCGTGCGAGGAATGCTATTTGATTGAACAACTTTCAAACAAATCAACGATTTGAGCTCATTGTGAACAAACAAGTAAACATATCAACACCCCGATAAAAATATGAAACATTAATCGAAATTAACTTACAATGTATGCAAAGTATACTATAACCAATCGACGAGTTTACTCGATCTCCATATAAAATAGAGCTGTACTTTACCGATTTCCAAAGGGTCCAAGACACCAAAATTTTCATATAGCACCAAAAAATCCGTATAGACCCACCGACAAGTAAGAAATTCAATAAGAGAAAAAGAAACTCAAGAGCTAAAGACGATTACTATGAGTTAACTTAGCTCGTTCACAAAGTTAGGTATAAGAGATGCTTACCTCTATTTATCGGCTGTACATAACCGACCGCAAGGTCGGGTTTATTATTGTCTACAACAGCACACAAGGCCTCCAAACTGTTTCTTTCCCCACATCCATTAAAGCAATTCCCTTGGCAAAGCAAGATCACTTCGATTTGATCACTTCTCGAGAACTCTTTGTTTTTTTCTCGCTAACATTCTTTCTTCAATCGAACGTAAAACCTCGTCTTCGGTTAAATCGCCCTCTTTAAAGCTTTTTTCTTTCGGTTGTTGCAAAACACATGCAAAGAAAGTGTCCAATATTACAAATTAGGGATAATTACAAAAAGATACCCTTGAGATCATCAATTATCTTTCAAATTACAAATACCTCTTGATATTCATTTCTATTTTACAAGTTGCACCCTCAAGAGGGGATATTTGTTAAGAAATACCAACCTCAAGGCAAATTAAATGGTACCTCAACATAATTACAAGCGACTCTGTTTGATTGAACCGAAGGCGGTGCGGAGTCCGGATCCGGATAGCAACTTGTTCCTGAAACTTCAAATTTCCGACACTGGTAAGTGTCCTCTTTGCAAAAGCCAAAGAAACTTGTTTTGATACCTTAGCTATTCCATGTTAATTTAGAAGCAAAGCTTCCTCGAGTTACTGTATAATTATTCCAAGAAAATGTTTCCACTTTTGAAATCAAGGTAGCTTTGAAATTTAACATCAAGCATAAGAATCGGTCAAAGAAGTCTACATGATAATGTACTTCAAACACAAATTTGAAATACATAAATGATTATTTAACTTGTGGTCCATCAAACAACTACGT
Organism: Rehmannia glutinosa; assembly: GCA_016081115.2. Lineage (NCBI taxonomy): Eukaryota > Viridiplantae > Streptophyta > Magnoliopsida > Lamiales > Orobanchaceae > Rehmannia > Rehmannia glutinosa. The sequence goes on from CM071930.1 coordinate 55,579,798, forward strand.
AATAAACATGTGTTAAAGCCCGTTTCCAGGCTAGAACACCTGTCGTCACCACCGAACCAGCCCCAAAGACATGTTGGCCCACAAATTGAAGCAAAACACTCCAACAGAGTGCATATGGGATCGACATTGGGAGTAAAGCAAGCAAAGTGACCGAGGCATTTTATCAAGCGATTAATAGGCATTCTTTGTCAAGGCATTTCAAAGAAATTTCGTTATAAGAAATCCTCTAATCTAAACCAATCCTATATAACGAAGATTATAAACCCGTATTTCAAAGTAAAAAACCAACCAATTTACATTTCAAGCTATGAGTAAAACATCGAAAAGTGAAAACGACTTAAACATAACTTGATTAAAACCAAGCAAGATTACTAGTCGCATAATCAAAAAGGAAATTTAAGAAGCAAGGCAAAAATTGTCAAACAAAGCAAGTTAATGGTAAAAAAATGAAAGAAAACTGAGAGAACTAAAATTACCTTGCGATAGGTAGTACCATCGGGCTCAACCGCCCCAACCTCCTCGCAGAGGGCCTTGAGCACCTCATTGTTGTCATAGTGCTTTGGTAGCTTGTAATTGCAAAGAGGCGAGTCCGGCGAATATCTTGGCGGCGATGGCCCTCCGACGCCGCTCGCGACGCTTATTGTTCTCTCTCTCCTTCCACGTCGGCGTCCGCGAACCCCCTGTCATCTTGGTTACTCTGGCCCGGCCCACAGGACTGAACGAGAAATTAAGAGAATGTTTTACTCCGCCATGATTGTACGGCCGTGTTATGTGAAAGATCCACCGAAGAATGTAATGGAAAAAAAGGAATTTAAAAAAAAATCAGGGATTTGAGGTATATTGGAATAGGAAAATGCAGAATTAAATGTGATAAAAAGAGGCAAAATAATGTTTTACTCCAAATGCACCCCAAATGCTACATGAACTTCAACTAAAAACAAAATAATTTCATCGTACAATAACTCGCGGCTTCGATAGAGAGGTTGGCGGCCCGGGAGAGGTGAGAGAGAGAGAGAGGCGAGGGGGTGGTGAGAGGCGAGAGGGTGGTGTTTTTCTTTTTTGATGATAATAGCCCTAATTACTAAAGGTCCTTATACAAAAAAAAAAAAAAAAAAAAAAAAAAAAACTAAGGGTCCTACACTCCTAACCACACCGGTTGTAAAACGGTGTTAAATATTCTGGTGTTAAAAAATAACGACACCGGTTCTATAACCGGTGTCGAAAGATATGGTGTCAAATCTAAAATAATTTTTATATATAGACAGGTTTGCTTTCAAGTGCAAAACCGTGTCTATTTTGGAATGTTTTTTAGAATAGACACCAGGTTTAGAAACCGGTGTTGTTTATCAAACAACAACACTAATACGACACGGTTTCTTACAAAACCGGTGTTAAAAAGGAAAAGACACCGAGAAAGTCATAAAACCGGTGTCTTTTTGGTGGTGTCTATCGCCAGCTTTTCTTGTAGTGAAAAATGAACGACTACACTTAATACAATTTCGATAGTAGTGTGTTTAACCAGGACTAAAAGTCTCGAAAATTGAAAACTGAGTTTGAGAAAAACTCGAGCTACTAGTCTAGCTTTATACCTTGATACAACACCATTAGGATGCCTTTTCACCTTATAAACCCATCATGAGCCAACCAGATTTTTTTTCTCGGAGGAAGAGGAACCAAGGTCTAAGTTTTATTTCTCATTAAGGCATCATATTCGGTTTTCATGGCAGAGAACCAATTTTTATCATCAAGGCTTCATGGATCGAGGTTGGTTCTCTTTGCAAAGGGTAACATTAAAGATTTTAGGCTTATAAATTCCGGCCTTAGCCCTTGTTATCATATGATGCCTCGGGTGAGTTGGTTGCTCAACTTCAATATGAGTAACGGAGGTGATGAATTCTCAATGGTTGGTAATTCTACTAGCGGTGGTATGGTGGAGTAACTTTGTTCGGGCTCGGAAGGAGGATGAAGGTGAGATGAACTTGATGAATCTTCATTGTTAAAACGGTTTGAGGTCTTTGAGTAGATTCACCGGATACTGAGGTAAGACTCTTTCAAGTAGGAGTTGAATGAGTGACAAGGGGTGGATTGGAAAGGCAAGTTGATTCGAGAAAATGACTTGGTTTGATAGTTGCGGATGAAACAAAAGGAAAATTTGATTCATCAAAAGGACATCCCTTGAGATAACAACTTTATTGTTAGGCAAAAGGACCTTATACCCTTTATATTGAGAATCGTAGCCAAGAAAAGTTCAGCGATGGACCTAAATTGAAGTTTATACTTATTGTAAGGCCTTGTAAAGGGATAACATAAACACCCAAAAACTTTGAGTCTTTTATAATCGGGTTTATGGTTATATAACTTCCAAAGGACTCTTATAAGCAAGGCTTTTGACAGAATTCTGTTTATAAGATAGCATGATGTGGTAAAAGCATCATCCTAAACAAGTAGGAACTTTAGAATGAGCTAAAAGAGATAATCCCATTTCAACAAGATGCCTAAGTTTTCTCTCGGCTATGCCATTCTCATTGAGGGTATATGGGAAAGAAATTCTATGATTAATACCATTGGTTTGGAAAAAGTTGGACAATGCTTTGTATTCTCCACCACCATCGATCGCATTGTTTTTATTTTTGATTTAATTGATTTTCAACCATTCTTTTGAAATGAATAAAGACATGTTGGACCTCAAACTTGTTTTTAAGAGATATATCCAAGTGTATTTAGTAAAATGATCAATAAAGTGACATAGTATAGATATCCATTGTTAGATTTAAGCGGGGATGGTCCCCATAAATCGAATGAATTAATTCAGAGGTGAAGAACTTTTGTGTCGAATTGGAAAATGGCATTTTGTGATGCTTTGCAAGAACACAAGATGAACATAGGGCGTAATTGTTTTTCATTTCAAAAGATAAGTTCTGACTTCTTAAGGCTCTTTCAACAATGGGATAGGCGGTATGCCCCATTCTTTGATGCCATAACTCAATGCTAGATGGACTAACAAACCGGTTTCGAAAAAGAAGAAGGACTAGAAAAGCGAGAACAATCTTGATGTAAAAGATGAGGCTGATTCTTTGAAGACTTGAGAGTGATAAGATGAAATTGATATAAGCCTGCGCTTAAGAGTTCCTTGAGAAGCACCCCTTGGTATCCCGGTCAAAGACAAGAGAAAGGGTGAAACTCAAAAATACATTATTATCCTTGGGAAACCGGGAGACACTTAGAAGATTTTTAGTAACAAAGTGGGAACATGTAAGAGATTTTTTAATATAAAGGTCTAGAATGCTTAGAGGAATTCAAAAGAGAATTACCAATATGAGAAATCTTCTCACCGCTCCATTGCCCATTTGAAGTTTGTTGCTACCGTGGTACTCGGTGAGGAAAACTCATTGTTTAACTCATTTGAGACATGGTTACTAGCCCTTAATCGGATACCAAACATTTTCAAAACTTGATTCAGATGGAGATGGCATATGAGGATATTGAGCCATGTTTAGAGTTGGATTTCTAATAAATACTGCTTGATTTTGAGATGAATTGCCCCGCCAATTTTGGCCATGAGACCGATTTCCTCGAGAAAAATTTTGATCAAATCTAGACCAACACCTATCTCTTTGTGTGGCCCGTGATGTGGCATATTTGGCGAGATAGATCTATTGGCTTCGAATCAACCTCCTCTCCCTCTATAGTTGCCTCTTCTTCCGATCCGCCACCTCTAAAACCTTGATTGTTATTGTATTGATAAGATCTTCCCTCTTTGGGATTGTGTCCATTTCTATTAATATTACTCACGAGTGGCCATATTTAAAGAAGGTTGTGAACCATCCGAATTTGGGAGAGAAGAATTAATGACTTCCAATCTTGACTCATAACTTAATGTAAGAAGAGCATGGACATCAATGAGGGACCATTTTTCTTTTCTAGCATGACAACAACCATTCTTCGCATCATACTCATTTCCCAGAGCAGATACAATATGGAGAATTTGATCTTGCTCGAAATTATTTCTCGGTAAGCCAATGCATCAAAACATCCTTTCATTTTGTTTAAAAATTCCTTCATACTCAAACTCCCTTTTTTAAGGTTTGTAAAAGCAATTTATATTGCATGACTTTGGCTTGAGATTGATTTGCAAAATATGTCTCTAGAGCAGACCATATTTCCTTAGAAGAGTTGAAACCAACCATTAATACTAGGATGCTCTCTAAAAGGGAGGAAAGTATCCATGAGGCCAATAATTGGTCATGTCTTTGCCATAAAGACAAAATCGGGATTGGCAACCTGTTTTGTGCCTTGATTCGATGAATCGTGAAGGTGGTTCACATTTTTCATTAATATAATTTTCAAGGCCATAGCCTCGAATAGCTATTAGAACATGTTGTCTCCAAACTAGAAAATTATTGTCATCTAGCTTGGTAGAGATGAACTAGTTCGAGGATGAATTAATTGATGTGAAATAGTAGATAATCCAGTTGGACTTTTCGATACTAGATTCTTTCTCGGACATTTTGCTTGAAAGGAAATAAAAGAAAAGAATAAAAATAAAGGGTAAGGTAATCAGCAGATCAACTCCGCTTCCGATACCATGTTGGAAAAAGAACAAAGCAATAAAATAAAGAACACTCTCGGAAGAATATGAAAACAAGCCATTAAAGTCTCTTGTTATTTTCTTGAAATGGTGAATACAAATACATAGCACCTAATCTATATATAAAGCATCACCAACAAGGTGGGAAACCAACAAACTTTTACTAGTGGAGCAAAATCGGGAAAAGTGGAGCAAAGCAGAAAAGAGATAAATGGCATTAACATGTTTTTATAAAAAGAAGAGATGTTTTATATGAGGAAATTATATTATTTAACACAAACATGTGATTGTTTATGAAACTTTTTAAAAATATATTATTCTCTCATTTTCACTTTTTCTCATTTTTTTCTTATTAATCACATCTACACATTTTTTTCTCAAAAACTAATCATTATTACACATTCTCCCACAAATTTCACTATTCACCCACTCACACAACTCTAACTACCAATCATATTCAAACACTATTTTACTATTTTTAAATCAAATCAACTTTCATCATTTCTTTTTCATTTCACATCCAATCACACTATCAAAATTCATCTTTTTCTTCCAAAAATTTTTTTCACCACCATTGATACTTGAATACAAAAGCAAAAAGTAGGTGGGGTCATATTTCTCTCTCACATAAATATACTTTCTTTATTTTGGATCTTTTACCCAATTATCGTGTTTTTTATATTTTAATATTTAGAATTTAAAATAATTTTGTGGATTTTTTAACGTTTTTTAATAAATTGCAAATACTTTTAAATTTTATTGAAATAATTTTTAAAATTAATAGATAATTTTTAGATTTTTCAAATAATTGTTTTATGTTGTTTTTTAATTAGTTTTTTGGATAAATGCATTTTGGAACCAAAAATGCAATTTCTTTTGTGTATATGTATTCTTGTATTCTTCTTTGTATATGTATATGTACGTAGGGTTTGCATGATATGACACGATATGGGCACAATTGGGGCACGATATGTATATATATATATATATATATATATATGTACATAGGGGATGTGCATGATATGACATGATATGACACGATATGGGCACGATATGGGTACACGATTTTGTACATAGGGGTGTGTGTATTTGGGGGAGTGTACACGATTTTCAAGGAAAACATTAATTACATCGATTTCAAAATTCAAAATCCTCAAATTAAAGGAGGAATATTTTTGTCAAATTGGGTAGAAAAGAGTTTTCTTATGTTGATGGGTAGAAAAGAAAGTACACTCCACTATCCATAGTGGGTACTTAAAAAGTTTTCCCATTAAATTACTCCAAGTGACTAAATAATATCTACATACCTCAATAAGAAAGGGTTCATTGTTCATATATGTTATTTCAGTTTCTTATTTTCTCAGTATTGAATGAATGACACGTATAAAAGATGATAAATTAAAGTACCCCAAGTGACAAAATAATATCTACATACCTAAACATGATGGATTCAACGTTCGGATATGTTGTTCAAACATTCCTATTCTACCCATGAATTGGATGAATGCTCATTCAAAATGATGTCATCTTGTAGCGTGTTATTCACCAATACCGTGGAACATAAAGTGGAATAGGAATGCCCAATAAGAAATCTCAATCCAAAAAGATAAAGCCCTAATTTACTTTAACTATGTGTTTTATCATGATTTCGTGCTTCTTAGGAAACACTGTACGTATCATCTTAGGATTGTTGACTTACTTCATCTCATTTCACGTCACTTAGTACTTAAATAGTGTTTAATTATATTTATGAATTATTTTAACTATATATTACAAAATTATCATTTTGCTTCGTAATATAATTATTAAGTGTCTCTATCTAAATAAGTAATGTGAAACTTCCAAAACATTCCTCTGAACCCCTCCCCCACTCCCCAAACCCCAAGAAAAGATAAAATATTATTCAGTAGAAAAATAAAGCCAGAGTCACTTTCAAAAAAAAAAAAATTCACTACTATTCTCTAAAGTAAAATAAAAATTTTCAAAATGGAAACATATCCAATCACACTCAATCACTTTCAACAAAACTTTGTCTTCTTTCCAGAGAAACTTCCTCCAATTTTTTTCTCCAAGATTTGTGCCTATAAAAGTCGCATAACATAAACTAGGAAAATCAGCATATATAAACTACTGCATTGAAAAAACTCAACCAAGCTCTTTATATCACTTCTTCACACTTAAGTTGACAATATTCTTTCAAGAAAATACATTAACAAAAAAAAGAAAACGAAAAAGAAACTCATGATGTATTCAAAGATATCATCAGCTGGGCTCATCAGCATAGGTAACAAAGCCTCAAATATTGTCTCATTCATTTCTTTCATCTTATGGTGCATTTTTTTAGCTTGATAATCACATTCCAAGACTTCTACTCTTGTTTTCGACGCGTATTTCAATTTTTCTCCTATCTCCTCCTCGACTCGTGCAAAAATTGGTGTCGTTTTTCCAGCAAGATCAATGTTGAGCGCGACGTCTCAACCTCAATACCATGTACGACTATATTTAGAGACGACGTCGTACTAGTTATGGAGAAATTGGGACTCCATCGCGACACGAAAGGGCAAATCGGGAAAGAAGAGCCAATATTGGAGGATTCAATTGAGATTGCAAATATGTTTGATGTGAAAGAGCCTTGTTTGGATGAATTGGGAGAAGCATTTGGAGTATTTGATGAGAACAAGGACGGTTTTATAGATGCAGAGGAGTTGAACAAAGTGATGAAATCAATAGGTTTGATTGGATTTTGTGAACAAGAATGCCAGAGAATGATAATGGTTTTTGATGATAATTGTGATGGAAAGATTGACTTTGGAGAATTTGTGAAGCTCATGGAGGAATGTTGTATTTAGCCTTCAAGTCTGATTTGCTCATGTCCATTAAGATACTTAGAAATGTGAGAATCAAGTTTTTAGCCCATGTTTAATTCATGTTTTCAATTTGTTTCCAGTTTCTAGAATGGTACTGTTATGTAATGTAATTAGCCTTTCAATTTTGAGTAATCGGCACTATTCACAATACTGTTAATCACAGTAGTTGAAAAAATATTATGATGATTACAATTGACAAAAAGTGTTTCAAATGAATATTTAATTTTCTTAAAAAATGCCATTAAAATAAATTTAATAATAAATGTAAGTTAGGAGGGAAAAATGCTTTAAGTTATTTTATTAATTGAAGTGGCACAAGATTGAGTTGGTATTAAATGTCATTTATCAAAATAGAAACAAACAGTTTCACAGCTTTAGATGTTATTACTTTGGTTGTAACGGAACTTGGAGATTATCGAAACCGAATCGATACTCGGATTAAGGAATATCTCGAACCGAAAATATTCGTTGAATTTCGACTTTCCCAGTGGACCATCCAAAAAATTTTTGGCACGGTTCCGGGAGATTTTACAAATACCCATCTTGAACCATACCGAACCGAGGATCCGAACCTAGAATCGATTTTGGATATCTTTTTATTTATACGAGATATGCTATTTCTATTTTATTTATATTTTGATATTGAATTGACTACACATATTATTTGAAATTAAATTGAATATAAAACATATCTATAAAACAATATATCGCAACTATTATAGATTTTTAAAAACTATAATATTAGTAGATGGTCGCGAAAATCTTTTCACTATACCGCAAGTGTACGGCGTAGTTTATAGAATAATAGCAACCAATGTCGTATTCTAAGGGATTGAATGCGAAACAATTAGCTATAATAACATTGTATTCCAATTTTATTGAAGCGACCGAAAATTAGAAAACTATTATCTAATTTAAACAAGTAAAAATAAAAGATGTAAATTTATAAAAACCCGAACTCCACAAGTCTTTTCAAACAAATACGAAAACAACCCTAGGCACATAATCTTAACATGCTTCTTCAATATTAAATCCAATTAAAGTTTATCAAAACCAATTCATGTGTTTCTATTGGTTCATTCCTAAGTTAGTTTATTCTCCTCCCGGGTGGCGCATAAACAGTTGATTAATACCAATTGTAGATCTCCCTATACATTACAACTATTATTAACTCCTAAAGATCTTTGAATTGAAGTACTCCCCACAAACATTTGTAGGTCTTCCGACACGTTACACCCGTTTATGTCGGAACTCGATTTTTGTTTGTTAGAACTCACCACCCGGATTATGAACTAATAAATATGGCATGCCAATTATTGATCATATAATCTACAAGAATTAAACATTCGAATTCATATAATAGAACACATAAACCAATTAAGAAAACAATCAATATAGATTTAACATGAATCCACGATTTTGATTATGACTAGGATCGAGAAAAGATTAGCCCAACATATTTGATAACAAATTCATAGACAAAGATGAAATTAAATAGTTTGACATGGTTTAAGTACAAACAAGAGATCTAAACTAACAAAGAAAAATCCTTCTTGTCGGGATGGATCCTCCTTCCAAGCCTTCGAACTCTTGTGCTTCCGTAGATGCGAAGCGGTCTTGTGGTGATCTTCGTAGATGTGCCCTCCTCTCTCGAGGAAGATTATTGATTTGTGTAATCCTAATGTATTGTTATGTATTTTTAGATGTAATGACTTGATAATTCGTGCAAAGCCTTGGTCCCTTTATATAGATGATTTGAGAGATCACTTGTAGAGTTCTCGAGGGGAAAAGGAAACAAAAGTCGCCAAAAAGACGATTCACACGGCCGTGTGAAGATCACACGGTCCGGTCGTGTAATATGTTTTGGTCTCTATTTTTGCTCCGAACAAACCACACGGTCATGTGCAAATTACACGGTCCGCTCATGCGATGTGTCTCGAAATTCTACCTCAAACAAATCGCACGAACGTGTAAAAACACACGGAAACTTGACTCACACGGCCGTGTGAGATTCACACTGCCTGGTCATGTGATTTGTTTTTCTCCGTCTTCTTCGTGTATTCGATATTCTCTTTGCATTCTTCAATCTTATCCGGCCTTCTAACCGATATCTTTCCATTTAAGCTCCATTTCTCGTAAAAAGTTAAAAAGAATATGCGAGATCATGCCCTTCTAAGGAAACCAAGTAAAATACACAAAATATGCTTGCAAATGCATCAATTATATATCATTTTAAGCCCTTAAATGCAAGTATATTTTACACGTATCCAAATCCCCAAACTTAAACCATTGCTCCTTCTCGAGAAAATATAGAAAGATAATCTCAAGGGTACAAGAACACTACAAACATTTAATCTCATTCAACTCCATATCTAAGTAAACCATGCAATTCATTATCAAGAAACCATCAATCACAAGTTCGGCATAATTAATACTCTTTCGGTACTTAACATCGCGAATCGCAAGTAATAGTGTATCACTCATCTCTCAAAATAATTAGGACTCAGTATACGCTTAAATCAATTCAATGAATGTAGAACTATCATAGGCTTGGAAATCATCTAACATCTCTATCACTTTTGTGTGCACAACTTAAGAATCAAAAAGGACTTTTCATTTGGTTGTAATAGCTCTTTGTAAGAGTAGGAAAAATTTTGGATCAAGTGACTCGACTTGAACAAATAGAATTTAAGTACACAAACTTTCAATTCAATGACCCCAATTTCATCTCAAAACTCATATTTTCAAGTTATTTTCTTTTTTTCAACTCAACTCCACATTTTTCTCCTTTTTCATTATTAGGCTTTTGCCTTCTTTTCTTTGCCTTAAGCTTTCAAATTATTCAAAATTTTCGGATTTTTTTTTCTTGCTCGATCTTTTTGTTCTTTTTCAGAATTTTTCTTTTTTTTTGAGCTTCATTTTTTCCCTCCTATTCACTTTGCTAATCCCTCATTCTTTTGCCATCATTCCTTCTCACTATTTCGCCATATCTCCCCAAACTATTCATCTTCTATAAGCTCAAGGTTTAGGGATAAAATTATTTTTCAATTTTAAAGATCAAAATACGGCTAACAATAAAATATTTAGGCTCAAAGTGGCTAACTAGGGAATCATGAGTTCATAGGTAGGCTTTTAGGCTAAGTAAACTAAAACAAAGATGGCCTTAAATCATTTTCAAAAATTGTAGACACACATGGCTTAAATGAAGATTCCAAAGCGAGTTCTAGAGTTCTAACATCATGAATGACACACTCAAGAAAAAAAAGATAAGAATGCACAATATAAAGCGAGTTTAAGGCACAAAAGCTCACAGCATATTTTTCGCAACATGCTCAAATACCCAATTTTCTTAACTAATGCCAAACAAGCAAAAGATATCTTCTCAACAATTCATTACATTATTCACCAAAATACTTCATCTCATAAAATCAAATGCTCATAGTAAAATTATGTGAAGCTTTTTTTGTACTTTTTTGAATTTATGATCCCAAATCACACAAAATCAATTAAACGTGCCAAAGCGATAAACGTGCGAAAATAGAAAAACAAAAAAATGATTTTTTTAAATTATTATGCAAATTTTATGCTTCTACATGAAGTCCTAAATGCAATGCAAAAATGAAACAATACTTATTTACGCATTCTTGACAACCCCTCCCTCAAACTTAAAATATGCTTCGTCCGAACATATGAGGAAATTATCAAAAGAAAGAGGATGCGAAAAGTACTTACAAACTCACTTGAGGAGGTAGAGGCGGAGGGTAAGTGGCCCTGTGAGATGTGTTATTCTTGGTCCATACAAGACATCATCTCGTACATCTGCTGGCTTTGCTAAGTGATAGCGTCAAATCGCTGCAATTACTCAAGATGATACTTATCAACTATCGCCGATAATCGATAAGTATCATCCATTATTGTGCCCATGTTGACTTCCACCTTTTCAAGCCTATCACTAAATTCCATTGCCGACTACCCCTTGTCTAGAGGATTTGGCATATCTGCCCCCGCTAGGCTCATCTTGCTCTTCTTGAGCAGCGATCCCTTGATCTCCCTTCATCAACCAATTACTCCTATTTCTAATTGAAGTAGCATCCGGGTTTGGGAGTCGAATTTTGGTTCTATCCGCATGAACCAACCAATGATCACGCCCATTATATTGAATCATCTTCATTGCGGATAAAACTTTCATATCAATTTGTTTCCCCCATCGGCTAGTGCATACCCCTCAAAACTCACATTAAAATACTCGGCTATAGGAGTAATTAGCCCAACAATGCAAATCCTCCCCCTTCCCCATTTTCTTGCTTCCTCGCTTTATCAATTTGTCTAGCTATAAACGCCCGGCGTTAGGTACCACCTCCGTCCTCGAAGCCATACACCAAAGTATAAATAATTCATAACCCGAATGGCCCCTTTATTATCTTCCGGGGTGAACACTGTTTCCACTAATGTACATTGCACATAGCGAAAAATAGGATTTCGAATGCTAGACGCCTTAGAGTTACCCTGCGTATATATTCTTTTTCCAATAATCTCCTTCCAAAATTTGAGCATATCAAAATCATCATGCTCTTCAACCCCATAAGCGGAGTACTATAATTGCATTCAAATCATCAATAGATAGCTAGTCTAAACCGAATGCCCACCAAATTTCTTTCTGGACTACCAATTCAAAAGCGCTCAAGAATTCAAGCGTACACACTACATAGGTAGTCCAATTCCCATTCAACAAATTATGCCAATCAATACGCCCACACAAAGCTCGAAAATCATCCAACATACCCAAACTAGTGAGTAGGTTCATCGGGGTACCCTATTGAAATCATATTTCGGAAAAAGAGTATCTCCCACCTAGCCCAAGTGTGTTTCATCCGTGAGAACGATATTATAGTATTCGGTCGTTCACCTCATTCTCGGGTTCGGGAGTTGGTTCCCTTCTCATCTTTGTGTTCCTCCTAGTTCCTCTTTCTCCTCCTCTAGAAGCCATACATATAGAGTTTCAAGTTTTTAAAATCTGAAATTTGAAGATTGAAAACCCCCAAACTTGAAGGAGAACTTGGACAAGTTGAGAAATTAGAAGAATTTTGTGATGGGTTCCTTGAAAGGATGAAGAATTTATGTTCTTGTTTGAAGATTTGAAGATGAATTTGAAGAAATTTGAAGATGGGTTGAAGTATTTGGGAGAGAATTTTCGGTTGTTAGGGTTTGGAAGGGAGAAAGTGGGATAAATTTGGAGTGTTTTGATTTAAAAGGAGTTGGAATTTGACCAGCCCATTTCGCACGGCCCGTGTGAGTTCGCACGTAGGTCATGCAACCCCGCGTATGCACCTCTTTGTCTGTTTGATCTTGTTCACACGGCCTATGTTGATCATTTTGCATGGCCATGTGAAATTTCACACGATCGTGTGTTTTGATTTTTCGAACTTTTTTTGTAAAACCCGAGTTTGTCGTGACGCCTCCTACACAACAACTCACGAAAATAAACAAAACTAAAAATTACATTAATACTAATAGAACCGAATTAAACGAAGGCGCTAAAAAACAAAATAAGAAAAATAAAAGAAATAAAAATAACTTGGGTTGCCTCCCACAAAGCACTAAGTTTTACGTCTTCCGAGATGTTATATTTCTAGATTCTTGTTGAAGCGTGTCGGTTGAAATCTTTGAGCCCTCATATTCGTACCATCCATCGGATGAATGGTGTTGCACTTTTCTCTCGGATTAAGTTGATGATCGGTTGAGAATTTGCCTTTTGATGTTGGCCTCCCACTATAGTAGCGATTTGAGCTACTTGTGTTTCTAAAGACTTGATCTTGCATTCACGTTCATGTTCAAATTGGCTAAGTAACATGTTCCTCAATCTTGTATATCTTTGCTTCAACCTTATTGATCCTAGCTCTAGTTTCTCCGATAAATGAGGATAACATCTCTTCCCGGATATTTTCTTATCTTGGACTCCGCTCTACCTTGATTACCCATATTAAAACCCAGAGGTGGATGCAAAACATTTTTGTTATTAGCATATGAAAGCGTTCGTGGTTTCGCAACCACGGATGATAATAATTGGGTGTCCGGTTATTTCTATAGTTGTTGTTGAAGTTCCTTTGATGTCCCACAAAATTAGTCTCTTCTTTAACAATTGCGGGATCTCTAGAGTCGCTCTTTGATCGCATCATTTATATTAAGCATGAATACTTGTTCCGTGAGCATGGCAACTTTCTCATCTCGACCTCCGCCACATGTCGGACATTGGATCTCTCAGTGGCCACCGATAACTATAGTTCGCCATCTACTCTAACAATTTTAGTGTCTCATCCGGATATTTCCCTAGCGGCGCACCCCAGATGCAAAGATCTATAATAGTTCTCGTGTTGCCTCTTAGACCATTAAAAAAATATTGTACTGTTGGTAGTGGGATATCCGTATTGAGGGCACTTCCTCAACAATTCTCTAAATCTATCTCATGTTTCATATAGTGGCTCTGCATCTAATTGCCTAAACTAAGTGATCTCACTTTTCAATCTGCAGTACGCCTTTACTAGGGGAATATTTGGCTAGAAACCGCCGACTTAGTTCAACCCAATCTATGCGGGTGGTGATAAAGAGTATAAACATCCCTTAGCCTTATCGCATAAAGAGAATGCGAAAAGGTGTATCAAATGATATTCTCATAAACACCATTCATCTTAACTTGAAGATCGTGAGATTTCTAAGAATTGCACGGATGTGCGTTTGGATCCTCAATGGCTCTACCCCCAAATTGGTTTTGTGAAACCATCGGGATCAATGCAGTTTTAGTTCAAAGTTATTTGCATAGTTCAAAGTTATTTGCATTGATGGCGGACGGGCCATACCCCATATGTTCGACTAACTTCCTACCGGGAAGTAGTCCCCTAACTACCCTCCTCGCGGGCCTTTCCTCTATCGGTCCTATCCGTCCGCCCCGGTGGGCATTCCTTATTATGTTTGTTATTCACAACATTTTGATTAGTCCTATCCGCTATCGCTTTAGATCTTTTTCTTAACGGTTTCGTTGTTTTCTCAATTTCTAAATCAATGGTTATTCGATAGGCGGATCTGGAACGTGTTATCATGCACTATTTGCACTCAACAAAAGCAATGTTAGAACAAAAGCAATGTTAGAACAAAAGCAATAAATTTTATTTACAAAAGAAAAAATCGAAAAAAGTAAAAAATTATGTATGAAAATCGGAAAAAAATATTTACAAAGAATTTGCTTCAATTAAGATATTTAAAAGTCTTGATTGGCACTTGGGGCATCTTGGGCCTTGAAGAAAAGTTAATATATTAGTCTAAATTTTTACTCAATAATATTTTTGAATTTATTTTATAAATTCGAAATTTCAAATTGAACAGATGTGATTTTTCAATAAAACATGTCTATTAGAAATAAGGGACATGATGTTGAATGGGATATGTCTATTGGAAATACCATTTCAACTTTTATAAATAAGTTATGAAAATTGATAAATTGTACTTGAATTTTTCTACACCACTCTCATATAATTTTTCTAATCTTTGTTGTATCTTGTAAGCTTGTTTCCTTCATTTGTATATAGAGAAAATATTGCTTTTAGGAAAGTGGCAATATCACGCCTCAAGGAGTTTTGTTTTAATTCAATTCTTTTTCCGAATTCATTTTTTTCTAACAATCTAAAAGCAATATTCCTACGGAATCGAATTAAGTTCAAGTGTGAAGTTTCAATTCAAGAGAATGAATCCATCAAACTGGATCGATTCGATGGAACCAACTATCCCCGCTAGCAAGACGAGAATGTCCTCGGCTCCTCATATCACTAGATCTGTTTTATCTCCGTATCCAAAATTGCGGCCAATTCTTAACCAAAACAGGATGATTTGAAAACGATTAAAAGGCAAAATTGGTTGCGAGACAAATCAAAGCGTGAGACAGATGAAATGTTATGTAAAGGCCATATTCTCAATTCTCTTACAACCAGGTTGTACGATGTTTATCGTAATTACAAGACGCCTAAAGAGGTATGGGATGCACTCAAATCTATATACAAACATCGAAGAAAGGTGCGGACAGATTCTGGCATTGAAGTATTTTGAGTTTAAATTTTATGATAATTTACCTATCATGGACCAAGGTAGAGAATTGGAGGTTCTTGTTTCCCAAATGAATGAATTGCAAATTACAATCCCCGATGCAATTCAAGTGGGGGCAATTTTATCAAAATTTCCTTCTACTTGGAATGATTATAGAAGGAAATTTTGCATTCGGTGGAAACTTATACTATAAAACATTTCACTACACACATGTAGATTGAGTGTGAAAATCGAACAAGAGATGAACTATTTATGGGTTCTAGAGTGAACAATGTTACTAGTGCCCCTAATTCGGGTAATGCAAGTTCTGAAACATACGTAACAATCTTTAGATGAAGAAAAAGAGTTTTAAACTTAATAGCGAAAGAACGGTGTCAAGAAACGCCGTCCTTGTTTTCATTGCGGAAAGACAGGACATTATATTAAAGAATGCGAATCTGAAACAACAAGCTTGTAGGTTCTTCAAATTTTGGGAAGAATAAGGCCAATATGGTGGAGACAGAAAAGAAACTTGTTGCAATGATTTCAAAGACTTCAAATAGGCATGGTCAGAACTTCACATGGCATCCGTGGTTATGACTAAAGATTGGTGCCTTGATTCTCGTGCTACCATTCATGTGTGCAACAACAAGAATCTCTTCTAGGTCTACAATGAATTGAGGGAACCGGATGAAGTGTTGATGAGAAATCACGTTCAGCAAAGGTCATGGGCAAAGGGAGTGTGGAAATAAATTTCACGTCCAAAAGAAACTTACTTTCGTTAATGTTTTCCATGTACCGATCTTAAGAAGAATTTGATTTGTTAATCTTTTAAGTAAGAATGGTTTTAAGATTGTGTTGGAAGTGGAAAAGTCGGTGTATCTAAGAAACGGCATATTTGTCGGAAAAGGATACTCATGCGATGGTATGTTCAAACTATCAACTAATGAAATAAGTCTTATTGTCTATGTTGTTGATTCTTCTTTATTATGGCATGCTAAATTAGGACATTTAAATTATGCCCATTTAAATTATATGTCAAAAACATAATTATAACTCTTATAAAGATAATCACAAAGTGGAAAAAGTGAGATTGGTGTTCAAGCAAAAATGACAAAGAAACCTTTTTCATAGAGTTGAAAGAAGCACCATTTGAATTATTAGAACTTGTGCATTCATACATATGTGAATTGAATGGTAAATTAACAAGAGGGGGAAAGAGATATTTTGTCACTTTTATTGATGAATCATTCAAGATATACATATGTACATTTAATGAAAACCAAGGATGAAGCATTTAACATATTCAAAGAATTTAAATATGTTGTTGAAAGTCAAATAGATAGAAAGATTAAAATGCGTCGTAGTGATAGAGGAGGAGAATACTTTCTTGATTCTTTTAATAAATTTTGTCAAGAACATGGAATTATTCACCAAAATATCTGCACCTTACACTCCTCAACGAGAATGGAGATGCGAGAGAGGAAAAATAGATCCTTGGTTGACATAATTAATTCAATGCTAATGAATGCCAAGTTGCCTTTTTCATTGTATGGTGAAGCCTTGTTGACGGCATGTCATATTTATAAGGGATAAATACCTTTAACCCCCAAACTATTCGAACTTTTACACTTTGCCATACGAACTTTAAAACGTTACACTTAACCCCCTCAACTTCGCGAAATTTTACACTTTGCCTAAAATTCCGAATTTACCCCTAGTTTCATGATAGTTGGTTTTCAGTTTACCCTCTAAACTTTAAAGTTGTTGCACTTTACCACCTAGACTATAAATTTTATTGCAATTTCTATTTTTACTCCTCATAGTCTTGCGATCCTTGAAAATGGTATCGAGCCTAGGTTTATTAAGAACTTTTATTTATATTTATTATATTTATGTAATTAACAATTGGTGAGAGAATTATCTCCGAGATTATGGATCCGGACCGATGTCCGAGATGTACCCCTTACAGGACATATCGTCAAATATTGACGTTGTATGCACAAGAACACCTTGACCAGGTTTCATATTGGGAATACCAACATGAAGAAAAAGAAGGAGGAGAGCCGCGGGAAACCTTAAAAGGCAATGCAAAATGCGAGCGAGAATATTATAAGCGATTCGGATGCTTAACGGACACTTTATATGTTCACTTGATGAACCTTCAAGAAACGGTTCATGAAAATTCCCATCGAATAATGATTCTGACGATGGAATACCCGAGTGGAACGAGATACTTCCAGACAAATCTAAGTTCCCGAAGATCTTAGAGAAGTCGGAAGACGGTGCGTAATTATGGCAACCGCCATATTCATCTACAAAGACAAGTTCATCGAGATCGAACGGATGGAGACGATGGTGAAATATCGAAGGAAACTCTTGAACTCCTTCATGATATTGAAACGAGTCAAGAACCTGGAGGACGGGCCGAGTTCATCCGGAGGAAGAAAACGTATTGATTTTGGGGACGATACCCTATTTACACCAAAAAGGGAAACCAACAGAAGTTATACGAAAGATGACAGATGAGGAAAAGCTCATTGCTCTAATCAAAGGAAAATCCATCAAAAATTAAAAAGATGGATATTGAAAAGATGAATCTTAAAGATCTACATGACTGTGAGAATCCTTGGCGGGATTAGGTATTGTAGATTTAAAGATGAACGCGCGGTGAGAATCGCTTTGGTTACCTATGACCCACAAGGTAGACCAATTCCACCACCACCGCCACCGATTAATCCTAACATCGAAGAAAGTACGGGTTCGCATCATGGAGCTCGGGATGAGAGGATGCCACATCTTTGGGGATTTCACGACCGGGAGTGATCCACTTTCGTGAACAGGAGGTCGAAACCCTCTTTGCGGAGAACTAGACAACCTCTTTGGAAGGCCGAATGTTTATCGACGCCTTATGGAAGATCGCATCTCGACCCAATACATCCATATGGGTTGATGTTAAAACGGACATCACTGATTTTAAAAATAGAGAAGTTCTTATTGATGAATGGGCTTCACTATGAGAATTTCAAAGGAACCCTCGATCTTACAAAGGATTCATTCATTTTACTACTTGAGATGAGTCTTGAAGGATCGGTGAAGATTGCTCAGGATATGACTGATGCTAGTACGAAAAGTTCGGTCACATCGGGAATCACTTAAAGGAATTGTCGATGGTATGGCAAAACTATTCAAAATCCAGTTCATCGAGACAAAGTTATTTCGAGGGATTAGAGGATGAAAAAGAAAGAGATACAAACAACCCTCTATAGCCTTAAGTTATGGATATTTGTCATATTGACGAATATATCAAGTTGTTCACCGAATAGGTGGAAATCCAAGATTGAGGAAAAAGAAGTGCGCATGACTATTCTTTGCCAAGATTCCGAGTCCCACGGAGAGAAATGCTTATCGGGAATACAAGGAGAGTCAAGAGAAAGCGTGGCCAAAAAAATGTCTTTCCTAAAGGCCAAGTTATCCGAATGGTGTTACCAAGAAGCTCTATACAAGAATTACAAAAGATTAAGAGGAATTAACAAAACAGTTCCTCTATGTTGCGTGGATAATGATATCCCAACGATTGTGGGAGGTCAACCAAGGCGCACAAGAAGAAAGAAGGATAGAAGCCATCCATACCGCCGAGGAAGAAGAAGAAAAGAAGCGGTCTTCATGGAGACCTAGAAGGTTCGGGTCAAAACAAAAAGCCCGGAGTTATAAATCGGGGCAAAGACCAAAGACCAAGCGAGGTAGTAGAGCCTCATCATCGAGGTTCTAATCAAGCAAGTACCAGAGAATCCAGGGAGAAGAACTTTCAGCGTGCTCACACGAGCAAATGAAAGCTTCAAAGATCTGTAATTGTTGGACATGCGGAGCAAGAGGGCATATCTCAGCGGATTGCCCGGATAATAAAAACGAGGAGTCGATAGTTCGAGGCCACACCAGAAATCGAGGAAGCTATTTGTTGTAAGTCCAAGCGGCTACGATAATCAGAGGGGTGAATAGATTGTCTCCATCTTTTCGATTTCGCCCTCTTTTTCAAACCGAATGCTCAAAGACAATAATAAAGGTGCGGAATGTAAACAACACACGCCGATTTAAAGAGGTTCAACCCACCTAGGGCCTAATCCTCTACCACCCCAAAGATATCCAGGGATGGATTTCAAAAATAAAAGAATTTTATTAATTACCAAAATTAATACAAATTCAACTTACAACACCTTGAAGAGCACCACACTCTTCTTCAACACCACCTATGGAGATTACCACAATCTCCTTTGAAGATTACCACAATCTTCCTTCAACGGCACCTTATGAAGATTACCACAATCTTCAACCTTGAAGAATACCAAATTCTTCAACACCTCAATAAGAAGATCACCACAATCTTCTTACACCTAACACCTAGTTCACCCAAGTGTGTTCTTACCACAAGAACACTCACAAAGGATATCTTGTGTTTGAATGACAACCACAAATTCAAGATTACAACTCGATAATTGATAATACAATAAAGTGCAATCGTAATCAAGAATAGCCTAGACCTCAAGAATGTGAAAGTGAAATAGCTAGGTAAATTTTACAACAAGAAATAATAACAATGAAGAACAAATGTTTGCTTGAAGTGTATCTTGTTGTGTTGTATCTCAATTGTTGTGTAGGTTGCTCCAAAACTTCCTCTATTTATAGGAGATGATTGATCAAGCATAGGCTCCTCTTGGAGATTGAAAATCTACTGAGAAAAATACAATTAAAATCAAGAATATAGCTGTTAGAAATCAATCCCACAATTTAAGGAAATGTGTCTTTGTCAAACGGTCATATTTTTTTTCAAAGCACTGAAGGCGATCGGTCGCACGTAAATAAAATTTTGAAACGTAACACAAAGTAGAATTACAGGCGGCCACGGCCGACATAAGGCCCGACCGGTCGACCCTGTCTCAACCGGTCCACCTTAATGAAAAACCAAAGAAGATTTGTTCTGTTTCAAAACGAAACATGCAGTAGTCGGCCGACCCTGGGCAACCGGCCGGTCGACCGTCGGCGATCGACGCCAGGGCGACCGGCCGACCGCGACATTTTTCATCCGTCTCCTTTTCTGTTTCAAAAATCATCTTGGTATGGTTTGCCCTATAGGCGACGTGCCGACACGAGCAATAATGTTGTCCAATATTTGTCGAAAATAAAACTCAAGAAATACTCCGAAAATTTAGTAAAAACATTTTGAACCAATCGGAAGTATTTAGACAACATTTAGGAACCTTGTTTAGAAGTAAAAACCCATTGATATAAAATCATTAAAAGTGTTGTCCAACATTGTCGAAAATACTTGAGGAAATACTCAGGAAAATATTAAAACCATTTTAAATCATTTAGGAGTATTTGGACAACCTTTAAAAACATTGTTTTGGTGACAAAATAAAATCATCAAAATTAAGATAAAAACATGTGTCAAACAATCTCCCTTTTTGATGATTACAAACCAAAACAATTTTTACACAAACTAAGAGAGCAATTTTAGAAATGATTTTTCCGGTAGAAACATTTGACTGTTTGGAAGCAACCAAAATTTCCAAAACTATAAAAGCAACCAAGTAGGGAGTAAATATATTCAATAGTAAGCACAAGCTCCCCTATCAACAAGCATATCAAGAATAATGTAAAAGCAATTATCCAAGCTAAAAGCTTTAGCTTTTACAATTTGTTCAAGAGCTTATAAGCTCCCCTGTCACAAAACATCATTAAACAATTGTATAAGTCCATCAAGCAACAATTGGACTAAAAATGAATCACAACTTATGGCTTTTATGAGCCATAGCTTATAGCTTTTATAACAAGCTTTTATTAGCTTCTTTGAGCTAATGAGCCAATTTCTGTTTCTCCCCTTTGGAATCATCAAAAAGAATGTTAGGATGATAAAAACATCATTCAAGTATATCAAAGTGCGCCAACAATTCATTTTATCAACCATGAAATAATTAAGCTTAGAATCCAAGGAAAATTAGAGAAATATATCATAAGAAATCCAAAAGCTCATTAGTTAGTCAAAAACATGATCTCAAAAAGGTTTTAAGACATAGAGTATAAGAGATTCATGCATGTGATGAGATTTTCATTGAAGATATATATAGTCATGTATGATCTCAAAAAATTGAAAAAGATATATATAGCCCTTGTAAATGAAATCAAGACAAGTTGTTCATATCATCACCAAAAGCAATTTTCAACATGTATCCAACAAATAATAGGCATAAACAAAGTAAATTCTCAAGGGTTCAACCCAAATGAGATAATCAATGCATTACCAATGCCATCAAGCAAAAATAAAGAGCCATTAAGAGATACATGTCAAACATCAAACAATGCATTTTAGACATTACAAATGTCCCAAAATATCCATCTAAGCAAAATAATTAAAGCATCTCAAATGCATTTAAGCAAAAATTAGAAAGAAGCACTTTTACCATCAAGTACTTCACACCAACATCAAACAATGCTAAATTAGAGTATTTTTACCATCAAATACTCCATCAATACCATGATCATCCACAAGTCATTAACAACTCGCAATTTTAATCCTTTCAAGAAAACAAGCAAATATCATTAGTGCAAAAGAGTTTTACAAAGGTTCATAAGAATACAAAGCAACATGAATGAAAATGCTAGAAAGTAAAGGGGTGGGGACATCATTCCTCATCCGAGGAGAAGCAAGATCCAGGAATAAAGTCCTTGATGAATTTCTTCAACTTGCCGATAGACTTTTACATTTTGGAGGTCTTTTGCTCCAAAGCCTCATACCTCGTTTCATGAAAAGCCCTCATCTCATCAAATTCGGCTAGGGTATACCTTCTAGGCGGTTGAGCACCGGTATTACCCTCCGGATTGCTCGGTTCACCTTTCTCCGCCAATCTTGTGGCCTCAGCGTCATCAAAGTAGTCATTAGGATCAGGGGAATCTTGACCTCTTCCTCTAGCCATTTTAGTTGGTCGGATGTCCATATTCTTGCGCATCTTGACTATTTGGGAGATGTTATCAATGTCAAAGTCATTTTGAAATACCTCCGAGTTACACTCCGACGAGGGTAGTCCCGATTGAATAAGAAGTTTACAAATCTAATTTCCCATAACCAACTTCTTATTACCTTGAGTGATGGACTCAATTAGACATTGAATAAGTGTGGCGCCAAAGTTAAGTGGTTCCCTCCTAGCAATCTTATAAGTCAAAAGTAATCCATGTTGCTAGGCATCTTTCCCGACTTACCACAAATGCAATATGCGACAATGACCGATAAAATACGATGCTCAAGTGTCATTGCCAACAAAGAATACTTTGGCCATACTCCCAAATACGTCTTAACTTCTTTCATCGACACCCCCAACATTTCATCATTCCAAGTCCCACAAGAGAAATAATCCCAACCACCTTCTCTAACATGTAAAAAGCGGCAAATATCATTGGGAGTCCATCTAAAATGATGACCCCTTATAAGCGAATTTACGGCTATCGGCTTCCTTTCAACATTATATTCCACCCACATATTAGCATAAAAGAGTTGGATAATATCATCATCATACAAAACATACGCATGCTCCCATAAATACATCCAACCTTGCTCCTCAAAGAATCCTCTAATGGTAGGATATTCATTGGTAAATGAACTAAAACGACACATTTTAGTTCGAGCAATAGATTTTCCTCCCATCCCCGAATCCTCATAGTACCATTTCGCATACTTATTGATGAAATTAAGAACATTGTGGGAATTAGGAGCTTGAGTAACAAAAGATTTTTTACCTTTCGCCCAACGGCAATTTTGGAGCGAAATTGTTCGCGAGCTCGGTAATTTGGGCCCAGAGAGAGAATGGGATTTTGAACATCATCACCTTCTTGAGCCACGTTTCTCTGGGCAGCTCGGATATCCCTTTGTTCGGCTTCTTCTTGCCGATTTCTCGACGAACCCTCTCCGCCCCTTCTACGCTTGGAGATGGGATTTCGACCGTAGAGAATTCTTTGGGGGAGCCATATATGTGAGATTCTAGTGAAAATAAGAAGATTAGCTACAAGAATCGTGAAAAATGATGAGGAATTGAAGATTATAGGAGAAGGGGAAGAAAATGTTATAGGGTTTTGAAGAAAATTCTCGTCTGTTTTGAAACGAAGAACAGAAACATTTTATCCTCAAATTTTTTGCAAGGCGGCGAGGTCGGCCGAGGTGCGGGCGACCGTCGCCCCTGCTATGACCGCCCCAGTGCTTTTTTCATTCTCCAGGTTTTCAAAAATTCGATTTTTTACCTCAAAAGTTTTAAAACTTTGCAAAAAGTTAATTTTGGATCAAGTCCAACAAATACGGGTTTCGGGAAAACATATATTCGAGAAAAACGAGACATAACGAGTAGTGCCCTTTTTTAAAAAAAAAAAATTGCAAAATCATTTAGGGGCACTAAAGGGGTTGAAATGAAATATCTTGAAAGATATGTGCATAAGCATAATATCAAGTCTTAAGAAAAATATGAGTGAGCATACCTCGATAGTTTAAGAAGCTTGATGACGAATTAACCAATGAATGTGAGATATATATATATATATATATCCTACACAATTCTTAAGCAAAATTTGCACAAAAACACAAGTGTAGGCAAGTGATAGGAGATAAAAACAAAATGAGCTTATGCTATAAGATTTCATAAGAGATAATAAACCACATAAATGCACAAGAGTTTTAGAAATATCATGCAAGGTCTTCTTTTAAAAATTTTGAAACTCACAACTAGATTAAAGACCTTAATTAAAAATAAATACTTGAAAACTCATTTTGCAATTAAGACACGAATAAAAACATGCATAGAATTAAAATAAAATGCATATATAAATGGGGAGATACGGTTTGCCAATTACGCTGTTTCCATGGGTTGTGTCTTTCCCATTGTTGATGATATCTTCCCCTTGAGAAGTCACTTTGTTGATGATGACTTCTTTGATTACTCCATTTCAAGGTTTGTTACCTTCTCATTGTAGATAGTCTCTTCTTCTTTGAAAATCATATTGATGATGATGTCTTAGCGCTTTTCAAGGATTATGTTCTTCCCATTTGTATCCTCTTCTTGAAATTTGCTTTGTTGAGAATAGTTTCTCCTTCATTGATCAAATGAAATGGTCATTTGATGTTTTCTTGGCGGTAATAATTTCCTTCGATTATTATTCCACGGGTACCTAATACAACATTATTTTGTGGTATCCTCAAGTGCTTGGGTCCTTTAGGATTAGATTTGAGACTTTTAGGTCTCCAACAATAATTAGAGCTATTTCTAGCCCGACAAGTATTTACCGTATGACCCTTTTTACCGCAATAAAAGCATGTAATAATTCTAGGAGCATAATGACCAACGTGCATAGTGACTTGATCTTTTTTATATGATTAACAACTTTAGGCTTATGATCAAGTCCTTTATCATAATTATGAACATCAACAATATTGGACATTTTATTGGTACTCAAGTTTGATTTTAATAAATCCTTTTTCATGCAATCAATATTCTCAACAAGAGTACTATTTTCTTTCTCAAGATTTCTCACCTTATCAAGTGTGGTGGTGTGAGCACATGATAGTGATTCATAGGAAGTAAATAAACCATCCTTATCATTTTTCAAAACGATGAATTCTTTTTCAAATTTTTGTATTTAACAAGTAAGTCTTGAATTCATTTTGTAATTCATCAAAATCATTTTGTAAATCATTATAATCATTTTGAATGACAATATCATAGGAAGTAGAGGGTTTTAGACATACCTCATTTTCTTCTCCGATGCCCATAAAACAATATTCAACTTCTTCATAGTTAGAAGTTGTAAGAGGCTTGTTCCTTAGATTTGAGCTTGTATTCCTTTGAGAAGTAGATGCTTTTGTTTGACTCCTTTCATTTGCAAATACTCCATAGATGGCTTCTAATTTTGCCATGCTTCATGTGCCGATCGAATTCCTACAAAATGTTCATATTCCAAATTAGTAAATGAACAATACAAGATATTTAGAGCTTACCGCTTAAGGAGATGATTCTCTTTTCTTCATCATTGAGCTCTTTGAAGCCTTTAGAGGTGTGTGGTGTATTCTTCGTTGGAATGGATTCTCCATTGATGACGGTGTTCCAAATATCGAACCCGCAACTTTGTAAATAGCATTCCATTCTTTCTTTCCAAAATATAAAATTTTTGGAATCAAATAGAGGTGGCTTGGTGGTGGAGGTGCGGATAGATGAGCTTCGTTCGAGTCGACGATCGTTTCTCTTCACTCGCGATGTGAAACGAGCTTGCCAAAGAGTTTGGCTCGATACCACTTGTAAGTCCAAGCGGCTACGATAATCTAGAGGGGGTGAATAGATTGTCTCTATCTTTTCGATTTCGCCCTCTTTTTCAAACCGAATGCTCAAAGACAATAATAAAGGTGCGAAATGTAAACAACACATGTCGATTTAAAGAGGTTCAACCCACCTAGGGCCTAATCCTCTACCACCCCAAAAGATATCCAGGGATGGATTTCAAAAAGAAAAAGAATTTTATTAATTACCAAAATTAATACAAATTCAACTTACAACACCTTGAAGAGCACCACACTCTTCTTCAACACCACCTATGGAGATTACACCTAACACCTAGTTCACCCAAGTGTGTTCTTACCACAAGAACACTCACAAGGATATCTTGTGTTTGAATGACAACCACAAATTCAAGATTACAACTCGATAATTGATAATACAATAAAGTGCAAGTGTAATCAAGAATAGCCTAGACCTCAAGAATGTGAAAGTGAAATAGCTAGGCAAATTTTACAACAAGAAATAATAACAATGAAGAACAAATGTTTGCTTGAAGTGTATCTTGTTGTGTTGTATCTCAATTGTTGTGTAGGTTGCTCCAAAACTTCCTCTATTTATAGGAGATGATTGATCAAGCATAGGCTCCTCTTGGAGATTGAAAATCTACAGAAAAATACAATTAAAATCAAGAATATAGTTGTTAGAAATCAATCCCACAATTTAAGGAAATGTGTCTCATTGTCAAACGGTCATATTTTTGTTGCCAAACAGGCGACGGTCGCATTTAAATAAAAGTTTGAAACGTAACACAAGAGAATTACAGGCGGCCGGCCGACATAGGCCGACCGGTCGACCGCCTCAACCGTCCCACCTTAATGAAAAACCAAAGAAGATTTGTCTGTTTCAAAAACGAAACATGCAGTACTCGACGACCCTGGCGACGGCCGACCGACGATCGACGCGTCGAGCGGCACGGTCGACTGCGACATTTTTCGTCGCGTCTCGATTTTTTGTTTCAAAAATCATCTTCGTGCACGGGTTGCCTATAAAGGCGGCCGTCGACCACAGAAATGTAAATGTTGTCCAATTTTGTCGAAAATAAAACTCAAGAAATACTACGAAAATTTAGTAAAAACATTTTGAACCAATCGGAAGTATTTAGACAACATTTAGGAACCTTGTTTAGAAGTAAAAACCCATTGATATAAAATCATTAAAAGTGTTGTCCAATATTGTCGAAAATAAACTTGAGGAAATACTCCGGAAAATATTAAAACCATTTTAAATCATTTAGGAGTATTTGGACATCCTTTAAAAACATTGTTTTGGTGACAAAATAAAATCATCAAAATTAAGATAAAAACATGTGTCAAACAAGCTATCTATTATCGGATCTTATACAGGTGTATCAATTTGAGGATATACCCTCGAGATGAAAGCATCTATGAAGAAGAGATCTATTCGGACGATGGAAGTAACTCCATTTCGAGAATCGCAGTGAAGAAGAAATTCTTCAAGCAGAAACAAATGGGGAGGATATGTCAGGATTCTCTCTCACATGACGGTTTCTCATAAAACTCTTATGAGAATCATGAAGGAAGATCCAAAGCTTCAAGTCTATGATGGATTTACAATCGGAGCTATGAAAAAGCATTGGATAAGATTGGGTTTTCGTAATGAAAACACCAAATTATTCACGGGGTAACAACCGGAGAATTTGCCATTCGATGGAGTTTACCTAAGCAGAACTCCGATCGAGATGCGTTGGTCCCTATTAGAGAAATACAGAGATCAAAAGCGAGTTAAAAGAGAAGTTGCAAATACACTCTCATGGATTCACATTGGAGCCATAAGAGTCATTATTAAGGCAACATTCAAGGAAGGAATAGATTCACCACTCAATCTTGCTATTTTTAACAAAGCGAATCTCACATCTCAAGGATTCATGCCTTGGAGCGGTCACAGAAATTTGTATGCGGGGAAAATTAGCATTCAATGTCTATCCAAGAATTGCATACAATTTGAGAGATCGAGATTTTAATAGAGTCCTAACTCTTCATCAAGATTTCAAAAGAGTCGATTTGATGAAAGAAGGAAATAGCCTTACTCAATCACATACAAGATTTCTATGCTCTCTCGAATACCCATCATTCAAGTATTCTTGAGAAAGGAATTTATTGAAGTCCCAAGAATCTTTGAGGACTTTGCAGGGTGGTTCTACCGAGAAATCATTGAATCTCCAACTATAAAGGAGATTGATATGATAATTCAAGATCAACAGATCTTCAACAAAAGTCAAAGTCTCGGACTTTGAGCCCGTAGAAGGATGTCTTTCAGCAGATGAATGGTGAGTAAGCGGCCATTTGGAAGAAAGGAGACCATATGCGATTCAGCGCATCCTCGATGTTTTCAAAACAAAACAGGAGAGCCGAAATGTCCGAGATGATGGCGAGAGGTTGAAGTAATATTCGACATCACTCAAAAGGATAATATTTTTCCTTGTGATGTTCTCGTATTATCTCCAACAACCTATAGTGGGAAGGTATCAAGGAAGCCGAAGATAGGGGAAATTGAGTGACTATCTCAGAGTAGCGGGAAAAATCCCGAACAATTAATACCGGGAATTGAATTTCTTGAGGATCATAAACTTTGGGAAAGATTACAAGAATGAATGGAGTTCACAGTGGCCGATAAAAGATACTGAGAATCGATGACCACTAGTCCATTCTCCATATACATTTCAATTGGAATGTTATATGTTGAATACAAGGCCAGTATTTCGCCGCCTATATTGATTCAGAGCCGGAATATATCACGCAGTTTAGGATGTTTTTCCTAAAGAAATTGGAGAAGATTTACCAGCTATTGCAGGAAGAGATTTCTCTAAAAGAATTCTTATTCTTAATAGAGGAATTAAACAAGCAAGAAATCATGATCGGAGGTGCGGCGGTACCCCATGGTACAAAGTGAAAACGCCACCAATCTATTTCCATGATACAGGTGCAGATGTTTTGCTAGGAAACAATTTCCTACAAACATTCAAGCGATTCACACAGGAGAATGAGACAAGAAGACTTATTTTCACAAAGAAAAATGCCTATTACTTTTCGCAGCAAGCGTGGTGATGAAGCCAAACTTCGCAATCCAAAAATGGCGGATCGAAGGAAATTTGGTGAAGCTTTATTATCCTATAGACAATTTGGTTCCATTCAAAAGGATCAGAAGATATGGGATAATAACTTGTACTCATTCGTAGTACAAGGAGAAGAGCGAGTAACTCCAGGAAGCCATTGCGGAATTATGGATGAGTCTAATGGAGAGTTCGCAGAGTGACGTGACCCGGAGGAACAAATATCACTCGAGGACATCAAGAAGAAGATCCAAAGGAATTACAATGAAGATCCTTTGGCATGGTGGGATAAGAATAAGCTCAAAGCATCCTTAAAGGTTAAACCTGGAAAGGAGTACGAGTTCATAAGATTCAAACCAATCCTTATGAATCGGGAGGATCGTAAGGATATGCGAAAAATACTTAAGGAACATCTTGACCTTAAGTTAATTTCACCAGAGTTTCTCCATATAGCGATCCAGGATTCTTAGTCGAAACCATGGAGAAATCAAAAGAGGAAAGCCAGGACTTGTTATTAACTACAAGGGGATTAATAACATTTTGGAGTTCGACGGATACTATATCCCAAGTAGAGAACATCCGGTTAATCAGACGAGGTGCCAAGATATTCTCAAAGTTCGATTGCAAGTCCGGATTCTACCGATTAAGATGGAGGAAGAAAGTAAGAAGTTTGACTTTCTCTACACCACGGGGACACTATATTTGGAACGTTATGCCTATGGGATTGGCTAGCGCACCCCAAATATATCAAAGGAAGATGGATAATCTTTTCAAGGATTATTTTAGCTTCATGTTCGTATACACTGATGATATTCTTATCGCTTCAAAGAACATGAAGGAGCATCTCAAACATTTGAAAATATTTTGGATGTTTGTCACAAAGAAGGATTAGTGCTTTCGGGAAAGAAGGCGTAATTGCAACAAGACATTGAATTCCTCGAAATTGAAATCGATGAATCGGAATTATTCTCTTAATCATATTGTGGAAAAGATACAGGGATTTCGGATACACCGAAAGACAAGAAAGCTTCGAGAGTTTTCTTGGAGTTGTTAATTTAATTTGGGATGTTCATTAACAACGGCATATTACGGGAAGGTATTTAGCCCATTGCTTAAAAAAGATGCAAGATTCAAATGGGAAGATGAACATCAAGAAGGAATTAAGCAACTTAAAGAAGTTTGTAAAAAGCTTCCAAAGCTTGCGATTCCCAAGACGAGGATGAACTCAGTTCTTTACACGGATGATGAGTGATGATTGGTGGGCGGGCGTTAGTTCTTACGAAAGTCACACCAAACGAGGAAGTGCCATGCAGATATTGCGGTTTATTCACCCCTAGTGAAGCAACTCGGTGGCATATTAACGAGAAAGAATTATTTGCAAAATGAAAGGCTTTTAAAAAATGGCCTCTATTTTTCTTGGCTAAAAAGTTTACTTTAAAAATGATAATTCAAGTGTCAAGGCTTTTCGAAAAACAAAATTGACTCAAGACCGAGAAGAGGCTCGATTACTTAGATGGCAAGTTGAATGTCAATATTATGATTATAATATTGTCATTATAAAATCTCATGAAAATATTCTTGCAGATTTCTTGACACGAGATGGAAGGACACATTTCGATTTGTGTCCTTAAACGAGTAAGACATCTCGGGAAAACCTGGAGAGTCTAGAACGAGATTTTGGGACGTTATGTCTCAATGCAAAAGTTTGCCGGACGACTTCAACAGGCGACCGTAAACGTTTCTAGTCAAATACGAGCATGCGGTTCGCTCAAGGACAATTGTTCTTAGCGCCGCAAGTGGCCTCTCTTCCAGCCGCATCTCCTACGGTGCAAAAAGGGTCCGAGAGAGTGGGGCTCTAACCGGAGGTTATGGATTCAAGTACCATAATCACAAGTGTTGCGGTGATGCATCCCCGAAGGTGTACAAATCGAACTAATGTTGAAGCTCCGGTGTCACAACCCGAGTCTTCAAGTCAACCCAAAGACCTGCGGGGTAAAAGAGGAGAGTTGAATCTTAGGCCACAGACGCAGTGCAAATCGAAGGTTCAAACCGACGAGATTAAGATTTCTCCTATGCAGGTATATCAACGGCAATGGGAGAAACTAGTTACAAGACAAGGTATTAACCCGAGAAAAAAAGTGGTTGATATCTCGGCAAGTATCCCGAGTTTGGATGAAACCAGAAGTCATCCAAATGAAGTACTGAGAATGGTATACTTTTGGAGCTTTAGCTTCAATTTATCTTTGTGTCACCAGGATTCCCGTAAATTTCAAATTACCGAAATGGATTGGGGAAGCGATTTTAGATTTGGGCCAATAATCCACACTTGGCCAGAGGAGATATTTTGAGGCGTATTTTATCGGTGCGGCTCGAACGAGCGAAGAAATGCTTTAATGAAGCTTTTCATTTCATCAAGCTAAGAATAGGATGGAAATACTTTAAAATACATTAAGACGACTTTCCTTTGGAAGAAGGACCAAAGTGTTAGTAGGAGCATTTTTTCAAGACGAAGCTTCTACTAGACGAGTATGGGGTCTTTGGGTTTGTCTAACGAGAAATGGACAAAGTCAAATATCCGTTTAAGTTTTTAATTCAGCAAGAAACGGATCTTTCTTATCAATTCAATGATCGGATCAACAACAGGATTTGCAGAGGAACTTTTCAAACGAAGAGAAGAATTCTGGGAAAACAAGATTCGTGCAAGCAAAGAAACTTACCGAAATTCGTAATATGGCGCATGTGGGCCGTTGGATCGACCGGATCGCCAAGCATGCCCCGAATAGAAGGAACCCGAGTTTGGGAAAGGTTTTCGACCCAAACCCGACCGACAAGATCATGCAAACTAGAAAGGATAAGGGCCCACTCATAAGACGTGTTATCCTCGGGGACCACGTAAACCAAATTTTTAAAAGATTCCCCGACAAACATCACATGGGTTGAGTCACGCGGACGAAAAAGAAAAACCGGTGGTGAGGATAATACGCAGGATATGACGTAAGCGTGACGTCATAAGTATCGCAAGATTTGGAGTCCGCCTTTCAAGTCCGGACTTACATCTATAAAATGCGAGATTTGAAGGAAGCGAGGACATCGAACATTTTCCTTAGTTTTTTTACAATAAAAACTGAGTGAAAAATTTGTAATATTTTGAGTGTTTTAGTTTTAAGTTTTATGTATTTTCGAGTGCAAGCCTCGTATACGAGAGGCTAAACAAGTATTCTCCTCCCAAAAGGAGATTACTAATGTAATAAATATTTCAATAAGTTCTTAATAAAAAGAGGCTTTCTGCTTCAACATGTGTTCATAATGTTCTATTAATTTATCCCGTTTAAGAATTACTTGTACGCTGGAAGTAGGAAACGAATCTATGATGTGTTGAAGCAGTTGCTAAAGGAGTCGGATAACTTGCAAATCATCTTCCCTAAGGGTGAGGTTGACAGTGAGGAGCCGTTTGTCAAACGATCTAGGGCAATAATTTTTTCCGATCGGGTGGTGTTGCGAGCCATCTCACCCGGTCTTTGTTTTGGTCAAAGAAGGTATGAATTTTAAGGGATTTATTAATTTTACGGAAGCATGTTGGGTCTGATATGGTCGTAATGGACTAGGTTCATTTTCAGTCTATAGACCTAATTTGTATACGGATTTAAACTTGAAATGAGAATTTTGATCGAAGTATGTCCTGTTGAGTTTATAGTGGGAAACCCGACATGATCCTTTTAAAACCTCTGAATAGAGACTGGATCTAAGTAGGTGTAACAACGCCACGAACAAAACAAGTGACAGAAAATAAGAATTCTCGTTTCTCGAAAAATCCGAAAAACAAATTAATTACGGAGTAAAATTTTCATGTTTAATGATTAATGCAATAAATTTATTATTATGTAGTAGATTGCCACAAAATAGAGTTTAAAGGGATAACTTGGACTATTGTTTTAAAAATAAAACCTAAGGGCAAAATTGTCCATATATGGTAAAGTGTAACGATTTTCATAGTTCAGGGGGCAAAGTGTCACGAATTAAAGTTTGGAGGGTAAAGTGTAAAAATCAAGTATAGTTCGGATGGGTAAGTGTATTTATCTCTATTTATAATAGAATTCCTTTTAAGAAATTTAAAGCTTCACCATATGAGCTTTGGAATAAAGCGTAAAACCTAACTTGAACTATTTTAAGGTGTGGGGATGTGTTGTTTTTTTATAAAACACGGATCCTCATAGAACAAAGTTGAGACCAAGAGGCATTAAAAGTGTATTTATTAGTTATGCACAAAATTGAAAAGCGTATAGACTATTGGATTTAAATTCAAATATTATTATTGAATCCATCCACGTCGAAGTTTTTGAAGATAAATTTCTTCATGATGCATTTCTATTTGACGGAAAAAGTCAAGTTTTCACCAAATAGAACAAATGTGGAGATTGGCGTGAAAAGAAAAGAAATTGATGAATCAAGTGAACCAAAAAGAAGTCAAAGAATTCGAAAAGAAAAATTCTTGGAATCGACTTCATCTCACCGGATTCAATTATATTTCTTGTTGAGGCTACTAGAACCAAAGTTTTGTATAAAACACCAATTATTTTTAATTTAGAAAATGAACCTAAGACTTATAGTGAAGCAATAACTTCAAGAGATGCAAATTTTTCGGAAGGAAACTATAAATGATTAAATGGACTCTATAATGTCCAAAGAAGATTGGGTTTTGGAGGATTTACCACCTGGTTCTAAGGCAATCGGGGTGTTTCAAGAAAGTATAGAACATATGGTACAATACAAAATTATAAGGCTAGATTAGTAGCAAAAGGGTTCACGCAAAAGAAGGCATTGATTATTTTGACACATATGCACCAAAAGAGCTAGAATAGAATCTATTAGAATATTATTTGCTGGCATCAATTTATGAATTATGTGTTCATCAAATGGATGTTAATACAACCTTCTTGAATGGTGACTTGATGAAGAAGTATATATGGAGCAACTTGAAGGCTTTGTGCTTCCAGGAAATGAAACTAAGGTTTGCAAGTTAGTCAAGTCATTATATGGATTAAAACAATCTCCAAAGAAATGGCATAAGAAATTCGATAGTCTAATTTTATCAAATGGGTTCGAGACATAATAATGCAGATAAATGCATTTATTGTAAAAGCACGCAAGAGTACTTTGTGGTTTTATGCCTTTATGTTAATGATATGCTAATTTTTTCAACAAATATGAAAGGCATTCAAGAAACTAAAGGGTATTTAACTTCAATATTTTAGATGAAAGATCTTGAGAAAGTAGATATCATCTTAGGTATTAAAGTCAAGAGTCATGCTAAAGGATATTCCTTAAATCAAACTCATTATATTGATAAGATGCTTGATAAATTCAAGCATCTTGGTATAAAGGAAGCCAATACTCCATTTGACCCGAGTATAAAATTATCCGAAAATAAAGAAAGAGCTATTGCACAATTGGAATATGCTAGTGTTATTGGTAGTCTTATGTATGCAATGCTTAGCACAAGACCCGATATAGCATATGCGAGAAATATCTTTGTCAAGGTTCACAAGTAAGCCCAACACGGCTCATTGGAAAGTTCAAGGTAGAGTATTCGGATACTTAAAGAAAACAAGAGATTTCGCTCTTGTATACAATGATTATCCGGCCGTGTTAGAAGGATTTTGTGATGCAAGTTGGTTAACAAACAATAATGAAAGTAAAGCCACTTCAGGATGGAGATTTACTTGAGGTTGTGGGGCTATAAGTTGGGCATATAAAAACAAACTTGCATAGCACATTCAATAATAGAACCAAATTTATACCCTAGCAAAGAAGAGGAAAAGAATCATATTGGTTGCAAGAGATTCTATTGAATATTAACTTGTGGCCACAACCTATAGCGACCATTTATTTATGATGTGATAGTCAAGCAACAATCTCCGTGCATACAAAGTGAGGTATATAATGGAAAGTATAGACATATAGGCATGAGACATGCATATGTAAGAGAATTAATACAAAATGGAGTGATCAATATGGTATATGTTAAGTCACCTAATAATATAGTCGATCCTCTCATTAAACTACCAACGAGAGAATTAGTAAGGAGTATGGCTAAGGAAGTGGGACTTAAAGTCTTAGATTTAAGCACCAATGATGATAACCCAACTTGAAATCAGTAAAATTATGATTTTAAAGTTCAATGGGTAAAAAAAAGTTATTGCTATGTGCTTGAAGAGCACTAAAAATTGTTAGTGCTAGTAGTTGCGAAATAAATACGGATGAGCTATGCTCTTAATGAAGTTTAATTATTTGTGTCTTTAACAACTAAGACAAATGTAGAAACTTCACCTATGTGAACACAAAAGTGGTGCCGCTTTAATAACGAAATTGTGATTACGTTATAAATGATTACTAGTTCCGGATTAACACATGGCCGTATATAATAGTGATAAGGTTGTTGAAGGTAAACTATGAGATAACAGAATGAATGTTACGTGTGTTATATCGGGGTGCTAACATATAGAAGTCGAGGTTCAATCTATGGACACCTACAACTTTGTTAGAACTTTAAGATATTTACATTAATTGGAGGTTCAAATGGAAAGATACCTACTTGTATTCGTGACATTTCATTAGGCGTAAATTATTGTTCACAAACTAGTGGAAAATTGTTGTGTAGTTGTTCACAATAATCAATCCCACATCTACTGTAAAAGGAAGTTTGGACTAATATATAAGATAGTCTTTTATATATAATTAAATTGGCTACATGAATGTTTGGGTCCAAATAGAATGGGCTTGTAGTAATATTATTACAAGTCTTGATTGGGCACTTGGGGCATCTTGGGCCTTGAAAAAAAGTTAATATATTAGTCTAAATTTTTACTCAATAATATTTTCGAATTTATTTTATAAATTGAAATTTCAAATTGAAGCAGTGTGATTTTTCAAGAAACATGTCTATTAGAAATAAGGGACATGTCTATTGAAATACCATTTCAACTTTTATAAATAAGTTGTGAAAATCGATAAATTGTACTTGAATTTTTTCGCACCACTCTCATATACTTTTTCTAATCCTTGTTGCATCTTGGAAGCTTATTTCCTTCATATGTATAGAGAGGAAATATTGCTTTAAGGAAAGTGACAATATCACACCTCAAGGAGTTTTGTTTTAATTCAATTCTATTCCCGAATTCATTTTTTCTAACAGGAGCTCGGGAATATTAATAATTTGGACTAGGAATGGTGTCAAATGGGTTCAAAATATAGCCTACTTGAACAAAAGAATGGTTTAACAAATCGTCTAAATAGCCTTGTGTTTGTGATGAACCTCAATGATGTCTTTTTAAGCGCAGAGATTACTCCAAGTCAACGGTGTTGATAAAATCTTTCTTTCCAAATGGAAAGTTTTTAAGTCTTCTTCTCGAAAGTTGGAGATCCTTTGATTAGGAACTTGCCTCGCACACCTACACAAATGTTAGGGGTCCCCTGGGGGTTGCTCAAGGAGGCCCTCCGACGCTCAAGTCAGCTTGGTGATTGAGAGAATAATTAAGATATTAATTGAATATTGAATTAAATGTGTAGGTGAGTTATCAGAATGTGAGAATGTACTTATAAATGAATATGAGGGACCTTTTTATACTTGGTAGATAGGCCATGTGGGCCGTGTAGGAGAATTCGGCCTATGGGTCAGTCCGTGTAAGAGAAATCGACCTATGTGCCAGTCCCGGACTCCTTTAGGCTGGGTTATTTTATTAAGAGCCCATTGGGCAATTAAATTAATATATAAACTGAATTATATATTAAATAATTAAATATGATTTTTGCCCCCAACAGAAGCCTCCCAACTCCGATGTTGCGGAGGGATGAAGCAGTGCGGGAGCTAAACTGGTACCATGTTTGACTTGTCTTGTTGTATATTTTTTCTTACCTTTGGAGAATCTTTGACCATGTCTTCCAAAGGTAACATTTATCTCTCTACTCTTTAACTTTGATTTTTTTTGCTTTGTAGAAGACTTAGAAAAATTTCTTGACAGTTGAGGTGAGAATTGAGGTAAGAGTTGAGAGTTCGAATGGTGATAAGGGATTGCTCCAGGGCGCCTCCCCGGAGTGGGCAAGGACGGCCCCATGCGCCCTCCGAGGGGTGGCCCAAGCCCCGGTCCTTCATTTCTTGTATTTTCTTCGTCTTTTCTCGTAGTTTTTCCCTATTTTGAGCCAAATTTTGGATTTTGGTCTTTATTTATTTTCGCGTTCCCCGTCTTCTTCGGGGTTTAGCTTCCGATTCCTTGTCCATGGGGACTTGTTCATATTTTGTAGAGATGAACCTTTCCTTGAAGGAAGCTTTAATTCTTCCGGAGTGGCCGGAGATACTTGTGTTTGATTTATCCTCCTGAGCTTGGAAGGAGCACCCTTTTGGAGCTTGGAGGAGCACTTTCTCAAGCTCAAAGGAGCACCCTTCTCAAGCTTTCTCCAAGTTCTTGCTTTATCATATTGATCTTTCCCCACATGTGTTAGCATTTTTGCCTTCTTTCTTTTTTTGCACATTTTTTGTGGAGAAGAATTTACGGGAACCTTGTGAAGAGGCTTCTTCCCTCCGGGTCTTAGCCGAAAGAGATAAATTTACGATGATTCTCCCGTGGTGGGGCCTCTCCCCTCCGGAGCGTAAAGCTTCTCTAAGGGACTTTATTTACCTCACGGAGCAAAAAGCTTCTCGGAGGATCTTATTTGCCTCATGGAGCGGAAAGCTTCTCTAGAGGATTTTATTTACCTCATGGAATGGAAAGCTTCTCTAGAGGACTTTGTCCGACTCATGAAGTTGAAAGCTTTAAGGATCTTATTTGCCTCACGGAGCGAAAAGCTTTCTAGGACTTTGTCTCGCCTTACTTGAGCCGAAAGCTTCTCAGACGACTTTGTTTACCTCATGGAGCGGAAAGCTTCTCGAGGGTACTTTGTCTACCTCATAGAGCTAAATGATTCTCAGAGGATCTTACTTTCCTCATGGGG
This sequence comes from Rehmannia glutinosa, assembly GCA_016081115.2. Taxonomy (NCBI): domain Eukaryota; kingdom Viridiplantae; phylum Streptophyta; class Magnoliopsida; order Lamiales; family Orobanchaceae; genus Rehmannia; species Rehmannia glutinosa. The sequence goes on from CM071930.1 coordinate 55,617,742, forward strand.
GAAAGCTTCTCTAAAGGACTTTGTGTACCTCATGGAGTGGAAAGCTTCTCTAGAGGATCTTATTTGTCTCACGGAGCGGAAAGCTTCTCTAGAGGACTTTGTTTGCCTCATGGAGCAAAAAACGTCTTTAGAGGGTCTTATTTGGCTTACTGAGTGAAAGCTTCTCTAGAGGACTTTGTTTTCCTCATGGAGCGGAAAGCTTTCTCTAGAGGATTTTATTTACCTCACAGAGCGGAAAGCTTCTCAGAGGATCTTATTTACCTCACAAAGCGTAAAACCTTTCTAGAGGATTTTTTTATCTCACGGAGCGGAAAGCTTCTCTAGAGGATTTTATTTACCTCGGACGGAGCAGTAAAGTTTTTCTAGAGGATTTTATTTTTCCCCGTGAGCATCGAGGAGTTTCTTGTCCAAATGAGGATGTTGGCGAAAACACTCAATGGCAACCCCGTTCTTCAACGAGTGCGAGGGTAATCGATGTTTGGCCGCTTTTGCTTTGTATGCAATGGGTTCTTGGGGTGATTCCTTCATGGTTCAACTTTCTTCATCTTTGGAGTCTTTGTCTTCTCCATTGAGTTGAGCATTTCTTTCTCTTTCGTGTTGGGGTGTACCTCTCCAATGAATGGAGATTTTACTTGAGCTTCCTCCGGTGAGGATGGTTCATCGATAGGTTGTCCTGGGAGTTCTATCTTTCTCAGAAAGGGTTGCTTATTCCAGAGATAGTTTGACTTGTCTAGATGGCTCTTGGATTCTCAACCCGAGCCAAAGGGAGTTTGTGTCTACCCTTTTCGGACTTCAATGTTTGTTTGTCCTCCATCAATGTGATGGCTTCTTTCAAATGTCTGGTTGATTTCTTGTTCATTGTTACTCTCTTCCATTCTAATGAAAGTGAGGGTCATTCTTCATGCTGCTGCGCCGCGCCGCCTACAACGGTAGGGTGCCCTTACGAGGGATCTTTATGCAGCTGGCGGAGTTGGGGATATCCTCGCGCAGCTCTGGGAGCATTGATATCCTAGAACATTTCAGGTAGCCTCATTGAGCTGGAGAGCTTCCCAGGTCTAGCGGACTTATCCGTGTGAGCAAGAGCCCTTCGGGAGGAGGAGATTGCAGAAGGGCGCCCCTGCCGTGCAAGGGTGTCCCTTGAGTAGGCAAGAGCGCCACCTTCACCGGGCAAGGGCGCTCCTTCGGCCCTCTCTCGAGTCGTTGAAAGGTTCCCATCTAGAAGGAGGGGTCTATACTCATGTCTTCTCAACGGTCTGCCGTATTGCTTGGTTTTCACTTCATGAAATCTTGCAGTAACTCTCCTTCTGGTTGTTTTACTTGAAAAATATGAGACATGTCTCTGAATATTTTTCCTCGATGGAGAATCGTTGTGCGAAGACAAGAGTGCGCTTACATCCCGGTGATTGATCTAATCGGGAGTTAATCAACCAAGTCGGTGGCGCTTGGTCGTGTTGCCCGGAACTTTACAATAGGAAACGCCCATCCATTGTCTTTGTAGAGATCCGCCTTTGCATGGAGTTTGTCTAAGTGCTCCTAGTGGACCTCCGGTCTCATCATACTCCGAGAGGTTGGAGATCTTGATTCCCGAGGGTGATGGCTTGGCCAGGATGGTCGGGCTGAACTTCCTCCCTATAGCGATGGCCCGCAAGTTGGCTTGGCCGATGTTTAGCGTCTGCGACTCTTCTCGCGGGCTTGTGAGTGTGGACTGGGAGGTTAGGCTCCATTTCCTCGCTTCTCATCCAATGGGAGCATCTTGGTCTCCTTGATTTTTCCCGTGTCCTTTATTTCTTTTATCTTTTTCCCCTGGTGGGGTCTTCAATATCCGGTAGAGATTGAAGGAGGTCTTCCCGCAACTTCCGCGCAAAGATGATTCCTTGAAGTAGCTCGGGCGAGCTTCTTCTTCGAAAGGTAGCTGCGTTAAGAGAACTTCTTCATCGGGAGGAGCCTTTCCCCAGGAGGAAGAGGTGGCGCCTTCTTGGTCACGGGCGGAGGCGGCCCTCCCGGGAGGAGAGGGGTTGGCCTCTCATCTTCAATGTGACAGCTTCTTCTTGTTGATTCCTGGCTCCACACCAAAGAATCCTGGGATTCTTCAAACTAGTGGTGACTCTTCATGATTCTTGTCGCATTATTCTTTTCTTCTTCCTCGACCTTCCAGTCGAGGTCTTGATGGTGGGCGGAACCCGGGCGATCTCCTGCGGCTCTATCCAAAGCTTGATGCTTCAAATCATTCCGGAAGCTTCGCCCACAGAGCTTGGAAGGCTTCCCGTGTCGTGAACTTTTGGCGGGTAGAACTCCTTTTCCGCGCAGCAGATGGTCGCAACGTTCTTCCCTGTGAGGAGGGCAAGTAAATTTCGTCAACGGGCGAGTCTCTCCCGGATGGAGGTGGCATTGTCCTTTCTTTTCGGGGGGCGGCGCCCTTCCTAGGTGGAGAGGTAGTTGGTCTCCGCCTTTTTGATGGCCTTTTCCATCGGTCTCTCGGTCCCAGTGGCCTCGCAGCCTTAGATCCGGCTCCACGCGCTTGAGGTCGGACCGCTTCCTCGTGTGCTTTTGTTGTTCCCCACGACGCCGCCAAAATGATCCGCTTTTTAAGGCAAATCACTCCATGTCAACACCGTTGATAAAATCCTTCATCCGAGGGGACGTCTTCAAGTCTTCTTCTCCTAAAGTTGAAGATAATTCGATTGGGAACTTGCTTATACACGTATGCAAACATTAGGGGTCCCTGGGGTTGCTCGGGAGGCTCTGCGATGCTCAAGTCACTGGGATTGAGAGAATAATTAAAGCAAGAATTGAATACTCGAATTAAATGCATAGGAGAGTTATCGAATATGAGAATGTGTATACAAATGAATATGATGGACTTTTTTATGCCTGGGAGATGCTATGTGGGCCATGTAGGAGAATTTGGCCAATGGATCGATTCGTGTAGGAGAAATCACCTGATGGGCTCCGGACTCCTTTTAGGTCGGATTATTTTATTAAGACACTACAAGAAAACAATTAAATTCCAACGGAATAATTCCAACGAAATAAAAAACTGTTGGAATTTTAGAAATTCCAACGAAAATTCCAACACCACCATAAATCGTTGGAAAATTCCAACAAGAATTCCAACGGTAAATAAAACCATTGGAATAAACTATTGGAATGTCCACCGGAATTAAAATTCCAACGGAAATTCCAACCCCAAAATAAATCGTTGGAAAATTCCAACAAGAATTCCAATGGTAAGCAAAATAGTTGGAATAAACCGTTGGAAATTCTATTGGAATTTTTACAATTTCAATGGAGATTCAAACGTCATAAAGATACCATTTGGAAAATTCCAACATAAATTCCAATAGTAGACAAGACATAGTGGAATAAATGGTTGGATTTTTTGTTGGGAAATTTGCAACACTAATTTAATAATAAATAAGATCATTGAATAAACTCATGGAAATACTAAGAATTCCAATGAAAATTCTAATATTCCAATAAAAAGAAAATAAAAAGAAAATAACAAAATTGTTGAACTTCATTAGGGTTTTATACAATATACCATTAAGAGAACTTAAAAAAATAGTTAAAATAAAATAGAATAGAATTTCCAAAAAGTTCCTAAAAAGAAAAATGGCCCATCTCTTTTGTCGAAAACTTTTCTTTCACTTCTGCCAAAATCCCTAAATATTCCCGTCGTCGCCCGTAACTCCGTCCATCGCCGCCCGGCTTTGGAGAGGCCCTGATCCCATAGCTTTAATTCTGGATCGTCGTTCGACAGGTAGAATCTCGCCGGTATTAATTCAATCAAGTGGTCGAAGAATTTACTGTGGGAATTGATCATTGACATGAGGTCACCGTTAAAATCCGCGGCGGGGAAGCGACATCGTTGTCGGCGGCAGGTATGGAGCTGGCTCGCTTTTGTTTTTTCTTCATACTCGCAGTGGCTATGGAGAAATTTTGTGAGTTAGGTTTAGAAATAGGAATTTATAAGGAAAACTCTGCTTCTTTGTTATAGCCTGAACTTTTATTTTTCTGTTGTCAAACAGAAACAGGATCTTTGTTAACTTGTCTTCAGTGTTATATCTTTTGGGAAGAAAAAAACATATGTGGTGTTTTTTTTTTCCATAATACATATTTTGGTTCGACGTAATTAACAGGTTATTTGGATTACTGGAGCCAGCCGTGGTATTGGTATGAGCTTTACAGAATTAGTTTCTCTGAATTATTAGTTACAATTTGTGATTCTTAAAACTTATAATGTTTCTTTAATTTTGTTATTCTTGCACTGTAACGGATTGAGGATCAGAAATTTTATGTGTTGTAATTATGAGAATCAAAATTTGCTTGAGTTTCCTACTAAGGCATGCAAAACCTCACATTGGATTCATAATCTCTTAAATTTGTTGATAATTGATTTTGGGTTCATTTTTATGATATGGTATAACATCAACTGATATGATCCTTTTCCTGATCCGTTTGACTCGGGGAAGAATATCTGGAAGAGGCGGTACATAAAGAAGACTCACTTTTTGATGGTGCTGGTGTGGATTACGTGTTCCATATTGCAGCATATGAGCGCCCTGCAAGTGAATGCATGTTGTTGCACGCAACTTACTGGACAACAATTCAATAAAAACTGCCTGTACGAATCGAACTATATTAAATTTTTGGTAGATGGTGGTGTGTTAGTCAAAAATTGGCAAATAGTCCTCCACATCCAGAGGGATATATATTCTAGACTAAAGAAAAGTTAAATACCCCCAACTTTTCTCAAGCATATAGTAGTGACTATATCCAAAGAAGATTAAAAATAGCTGCAAGGTTTTGTAGGCTATTTTTCGGTTTCTCCTTGAAGACTAAATAAAAGAAGGGTAGTTGTGGCCTGAACGAAACATTGTCATGCTTCCTTTCCATGTTTCTCTTTTACTCATGAATGAAATCTGAACTTTTGATACCTCTCCCAGTCGAATCAATTAAAAGTTTATATTAATGAAGATTTGCTTTGAGCTGGTTGTTTGACTTTGTTCATATTGCAGAAATCAATGGCTTTAGATGTGACAGAAGAAAATCTCAAGGTATCATATGCCAGTGCATAGTCATTGACATCTGTTATGCATGTATGTTTATTTCAATTTCTGTGTTCAGGTTGATTGACTAAGTCTACTTTATGTTCTGATTGAAAACCTAGAAACTGATCCCAGAATATGGTGCTTGATAAAAAAATCTGTTAAAACGCATCTTAGAACATGTGAAATTGGAAGTGTGGAGAATAATTATACATTTATTTTATGACCATCTTCTTCACATATGGTTTGGAAGATTGATATAAAATATTGTGGAACCCTCTTTTGCCTTCCATAACTTTTTTGATCAACATTGAATGATAACAATAATGTTGCTAAATTATACTTGACTATGTCGTAGTAAAAGGTGATCATCATCCTTTGATATATAGCTTTATGCCTGCTTTTTAATGCTTGATAATTGTATGTGTAACTCTAATATTACATAGAAAATATGCTAACTGTTATTTTGAGTATTTGTAAGTTATTTTGTCAGTTATTTTGAGAACATCTATTAGAGCATCGTGCTATGAATTGTCTTATTTATACCTTATGACTGAAACTTGTCTTTTTTTCTCCTATTTTTCAGCATTTCCAAAGGGACATTGTTCTGTGGTGTTGAAGGTTATATAGTTACAGGGAAGCAAGTCGAGATAAGTTATTCACCGAATATTAAAAGCGCTATTGTTTTTCTATAACAAATCTGTGAAATGTAAAGATTTTGATTCCTTTGTACACACTTCTTCCTTTAGGAACTAAATTGTCAGAAGATCGCAGGAAATATGGTGTGAAAATACATGTATCGGTGGCAGTACATTATAAAAAAAGCTGCATCAATTTTGCACACGCTCGTGCTCTAGTGGAGAAGAACGTGAAAATCTGTTGTAAGCCTTTGGCACACAGGTTATAATTGTGATTTCGAACTTTTACAAAATCTTGATTGATCTCTAGGTGTGTCATGACCAAACAATTCTATTTTTGTGAAAGGTTGGAACCATTTATACTTAATGAATCTTCAGAGTTGGCTAAAAGAGATCATGCTGTTTTTATTCATTAATCATAGAACTTATATTGGGCCTATGTGCGTCTGGCTAGTTATGTGATGGTTGTACGTGAAGCGCAAACATGGTGAATATTGCTTGTAGTAGATATTCGACGGACAGAGCCTTTTCTTTCGATAATCTGAAGCTTAATTTGCATGTACTTATCACTCTTCTTGTGTTTTACAGGGAACATAATTTTTGTTCTTATGTTTCTTTCTCCGGGGCAAGTATTGTGTATGTTTATTTACTTAGAATTATTTTAAGAATTTATTATGAAGTTAAATCTGATCAAAATTAGTAGGTTAAAATAATTTCTTGGCAGTTTTTGGAGGCTTTCATGGCTGTTTCTACACAAGGAGGGGCAAACAGAAAGGTTAAAATAGCCATGAATGTTTTCTTTTTCTGTTTTTTTATTTATTTTTAAAAAATAGCAATGAATTTTAGAAGGACATAGTTTATGATTGGAGTATATGAGATTGTTTTATGTTTTCATAATACTATTCTGCTACAATTGGTACAAGCTAAACATAGGGAGTGTTTGCAAACTCTAAAAAAAAGTGCTTCTCAGCTTCTAGACACGAAAAACAACTATTTTTCCTATCCAGAATCTTAGAGTCAATTTTTTTAAGAATTTGCAAACACTCGCATAGTATTCTCGTAATATATATCACGTTGTCCGATTGGATTCGACACGACCGACTCATTTTTGGCTTCAATGAACAGAAAAGAAGGAACCAGGGGTCCAACATGCTGTTCATGATGAAAATTTTGGGAATGGTATGCTTGATGCTAATGCGGATTTTGGGGTTGATGAAGATGTGGGGAACGACGATGATTATGGAGACTGTTGATTTACTTGTGTTGACTTTATTTTTTGTTGAAGGATTTGGGGGTCATTGATGATATTATTACTTTAGGATTGTCGATTTGTTTGTTTTGTGTTGGACAAATTATATTGTACATTTGGAAATATTTGATATCGGCTTTTTTTACGATATTATATTTGCACGTTGTCATTATTAGATTAACTGTTTTAGAGGATAAAGAATATTTATAGAAACATTCCAATGGTTGGAATGTTTTTAATTCCAACGGAAAAAATCATTGGAATTGTTGTTGAAATGTTTTCCAACAAAAAAACGTTGGAATTTTTTCTCAAATTCCAGTGAAATATACTTGTTGGAATTGTCGTTGGAATTAATTCCAACGATATATGCCGTTGGACATAACATTGGAATAGTCGTTGGAGTTTATTCCAATGATTATATATTCCAACGGATTAATACCATTGGAATTACCGTTGGACTAAATTCCAACGGTATAACTCTATTGGAATTACCGTTGGAATATTTGTTGGATTTTTTCCAACAATTGGATATTCCAACGGATAAATACCGTTGGAACTACCGTTGGAATATTTTTTCATTGGAATTCCCGTTGGAATTTTGGCATTCCAACGCCATTTTACCAACGGTTCATTTTTCATTTGGAATTTCCGTTGGAATCGATAATTTCAACGGGAATTGGTCAAATTTCAACGAATTTTTTCCGTTGGAATTTCACTGTTTTCTTGTAGTGAGAGTCCATTGGGCAATTAATATTTAATTAATATATAAACCGAATTATATATTAAATAATTAAATGATTAATTTGATATATTGTACGTTAAAAACGGATCAAAAACAAAAAAATTGTTAAAATTTAAAAAAAAAAAAAAAAAAGAAGATAAACACAATAATTAAAGTTGACTACCAAAATCTAACATTTGAATAATGATCAATCTTTTATTTATTGCATTTATAAATTTTAATTATTTTTTATAGTATTTGAAAATGAGCGGGGAATTTTCAAACTACTATTTTGAAAGACTTTTCTTTTTCTATCTCAGATACGAAAGCGTAAATAAACAGTAAGAATATGAAGAAAAACAAGAGAGGGAGAGATGTTGTAACACAAATTCTAAAGTTGTCTGAATGAAAGATTGCTCGTTCTCCTAAAGTTGTTTATTGACACAGTATAATGACTGCTGCCAATAATCTATTTGGGACTACACATGAATGATAAAATGCCACTTCAATTTCCCTGTACATAAAAAGGTCCCCTTGTTTACAGATACAGCTCAAATCTCATTCCAAAAACATCAACTCCATATTACATGAGAAAACCATTATCTTTCATTCCATCTTCAATAGTATGCAAATTATTTGAATGTCTGAATAATTGTGTTGTGCCATGGGTCAGAAAGGTGCTGCAACAGGTTGTCAAATGGCCCCTTTCCAGTCACATTGTGCTGAATAACAAATCCCAAGAATGCCAACATTGCTAGTCTTCCTGTAAAAAAAAGGTATTGGTTATGCCACAAATCAATACTCCTAAATTTTCCTTGCTCAAAAAAAAAAAATACTCCTAAATTTTCAAGGTGATTTCAGATCTAGATGTGTATCTCTATTATTTAAAACCCGAACTATACCGAATAATTAGAAAATACTTTTGATTGTAATACGCATTGAAGAATTGCAATACTCCGTATTTTTTAATTAAAATTTTTAATGCACGTATTATAATTACTCATATAATACTTGACAAATAGAACTTTATTAAATTATATTTTTATACTATTTAATTTAATCTAAAAAGTACTCAAATGTTATCTATAAGTTATAAATAATTAGAATTATATAAGTAACAAAATAAGAATGCCAATAAATTTTAAACACGTTACTAATTATTTTATAAATTAAATAATATGAAATATTTAAATTAAATTATATATCAAATTACACAAAAGTATAAACACAATTCATACAAAACAATTGTCAAAATAAGCCGAATATTTACTTTCAGATAAGTCTTTCATATTCATATTTTTCTCGTACGTCTACTAATCCGTATATTAATTATTTCCATATTTTTTGTCGATTTCTTACTATAACTCTTTAGTAAATATTAAATATTAATATCCTTGTACGTATTATTTAAATATCGATTTTTTTCTTGTGCAACACACAATATATGAAATCAAATGTTAGTTTTAGGACAATAATGTCCTCTTACCGTTGGCGATCTCTTTCTCCTTGGCCTCCAAAGTAGGAGCAAAATTGAGGGGATTAAAGATGCCACCAGGGTAACCAACCTCATTGGGAGGTAAACTATAGTTCTTGAAGATGGGATCTTGGTTAACACTTCCAGGGTTCTTAATATCTTGCCACCTTCTGATCTCGACGTAGTGGAAAAGAATGAATTCGATAACGAAAAGGGTCGATGAGGACGCGAAGTATTCGGATTTTCCAGCGTCGTACCATTTGGGAACATTGATAATTCCAATTGATGTGAAGACTTCAGGCAATAACATCCCAGCAACACCCAACATTGCCCACCTGCCGTTGACAAGTTCAGCCTGGACAAACCATTTAAGGTTTTCCGGGTCCTCGGCTAGTCCCAATGGGTCAAATCCATTGTCTCCTGGAAGACTGATCAAGAAATGTAGGTATTATGACTTTAGTTGTCTGAAAAATTGTTGAATTTTGAAGACAGAAATTAAAAAAACAAAGATATAACATGGTTCTGCCATTTGGCCTATGTCCTACAGATAAAATGCCCAAAGTTATAAGTGTGTTATTTCACTCTGTTATTCACTATTATAATATCATATGTATATGTAAGTGTAATAGACATGTATGAAATACATAAATGATAAGAAATCACCTATATCAATTTACATGAACTAAAGGGTTAATTACAAAAAGATCCAATTTTTAATTTAACAAAATAACATGTTGTACCTATTGCGGGTGATATTTGTAAGACAAGAACAAGATTTACGGGGTATTTGTTATGCTTCAAAGGGGTATTTATAATTTTAAAAGATAAGTAGATTTTTTTGTAATTATACTAAATTTAATAACATTTTTGTAATGTACGTACTTTCTGTTACCTCAAACAAATCCATCCATTCTGATTCCCAACAAAAATTGGTTCAAATAAGATAACGTGGGCTTTGACTAGACACAATAACATAACTCTGGCTCGTGTTTAGTTCAATTAAAGCTTTATTCACAACTAACCTGCCATCAAGATAGGTGGGAGATGCCAATCCTGGTAGCCATTCACCTTTCTTAGCTTCAACCTTAAATGAGTTGTAAGAAGAAACCGCCTGTCTAACAGATACTTCCCTGTTCAATTTTCCAGATGATCCTGTCAAGAATCGGGTTTTCGACGCGCACGGCCGGAAAACGGCGACGGATGCTTGTGTAGTGACCGTTGCCATTGTTGAGAATTGGTACTGGAAAATTGTAGGAGAATTATTTTATTTTTTGTTCTGGGCTAAAAATGAATCTTTTGTGTCTGCATTTGTATTTCCTTTCAATGGTGCATTTGTGGCGCTGGTTCAAGGTTGAATTCTGGCGGTTGATTTGCAAGATTTGGGGATTTGATGGCTGTGATTTGATTGTGAGTTTTGGCATAGCCAATAGGAATCCATGGCTCTTATCCTTATCCTTGTTGGCATATCCATAAATCTATTTCTTTGCTGCTGTTGGCCTTTTAAGATCACGTGGGACCCTTTTTCTGTTTCCAACTTTCCATGTGACTTAAAGATTTGATATAACACAAAAATCTTGCCTATGTGGAATATAGATTTGACCAATAGGTTCTTGACACTTGTTAAATTTGAAGCTTATGTGGATGATTTGATCAATCTTTTTAGGTCGGTGGTTCTTGAAGCTTTAAATTTGATTAATTAGAAGTTTTTGTATAGTTGTTCAATAGAAGTAGGTCGAATGTCGAATTATAATAACAATTTTGAATTCATTATCAGTTGAGTTATAGGTAAATAGCTAATAGGATAGTTGATGGCTAAATTACAAAATTAGTCACGCGACAAAAGTCCTGCAAAATGGTCAGATGACTAAATATTCTTGTAATTATTTACGATTTTATAAAATAGTCATGCAAAATGCACGATTTGCAAAATAGTATTGTAACTCATACTTAAATTTCAATTTTGGTCTTAATTTCACCAAAAAATGGAAATATGGAATTACATGTGCCGCTCACGTGATTGAAATAGGGTGAGATTCCAAATTTTCGGTAAAATTATGACCAAAATCGAGACTCAAGTATAAGTTATAGAATTATTTTGCAAACCATATATTTTGCACGATTATTCTGCAAAATCGTGCATAAACTACATGATGTTTTGCAAATTGTGCATTTTATAGGATCCTTTTGCCATTTTGCGACCGCCTTTTAATTACAGGACTATTCTTGTAATTTTGTCCATAGTTCATCGGCAACGAAACGTGTATTCATGATGGTATTATTATATTAAAAATCTTAGCATTACGTATGGAAATAACAATCACATACAAATCAAAAACTCTCTAATTATTCCCCTCAAAAAAAAAACTCTCTACTTATTTTCCCTTCTTGGCTAAATTGCCATCTGAGCCAAATTGTTTCTTCAGTTGATCATGTTTTCCCTTTGATTGAAACATCCTTACACATATATGGTATGGTCAATTCAATAATTTTTAGTGTTACTTTTGCCTTCCTCAATAATCAAAATATATATATATATATAGGAATAGGATCAAATGAGTCCAGAGTCCCCAGGTAAGAAGGGCAAGAACGAGTTCGATATCCCTACTGTTGATCTATTATTTAGATCGTTAAGATTTTTCTTCCTTTTTTTCATTTAGGCGTTTTTTTGGACAAATTTAGAGGGTATTGGAGTAATTTTACATATAATTAGATTTAAGCAAATATTTGTTTTAGGTAATATTTCTAATTTTTAGGAATAAATATATCTATCACATATCTATTCTCTAAAACCATTCCCCCACACCCCACAGTCCCTAATTCTCTCTTTACAGAATTAAAAGAACCCATCTCAACATGGTTCTTTCTTCTTCACAATCTCAACGCACGGTCCTTTCTTCTTCCCAAAATCATCTTCTCTTCACAGAAACAATCCTTGCAACTGATTTTTGAGAGGTATTTTTTTTTCTTTAATTTGTTTTCGATTTTAACCTAGGGTTTTTGTAAATTTTGTTTTAATTTATTTTTGAGATTGTGGGTTGTCTTGAAATGAATCTTTGAATCAAAAAGAATCTTGAATCGAGCAAAAACTTGGTTATGGTTTTTTGTTTTTTACAACAACCAAACATAAAAATTATAATCTCCAAATTTCTTCACATAATTATTTTGTCGTGCCGCCGCTTTTCTTTTTCTCCGGCAGAGGATTTGATGAAGTGGTGTCCTATTGATCAGCCCACAATCCACCGTCCATTTCTTATTCTGATTTTTCTCTTGATTAAAAACTTGGTTATGGTATTTTGGTAGAGACCCTAATTTGAATGCAGTTTCATTCTCCGAAGGACTCTTTGTGTGTTGTACTCTCTTAATTTATTTTTTCTTATAAGTTAGTTCTCTATGGGCGAAAAATTGGTAAGTAGTTTTTTAGTGTTAATGAAATATATTGAAGATATTTGACTGCAATTTGACTGTGGATTTATGCTTTAGATGTGATGAGTCATCTTAATGTCTACGAAGTTGGGATTGCTTACTTATAGATAATTCATGCTTTTATAACACATTGTTTTTGCTTTCATAGTACATAGTTCATGTGTTTGCTTATTTGGAATAGTATTGCTTCAGTGGTTCTGTTTTTATGCTTCAGTAGTTATAACTTGTTTAGTATTGTTTTGGTGTATAACTTGTTTTGATAATTTTTGGAATAGTTATTGCTTCAGTAGTACTGTTTTTTTGCTTCGATAGTTCATCTTTGTTGCTTATTATACAGAAGAGTTGTTTTTAATTGTTCATGTTTCGTGCTTTTAATGGTTCCATAATTGATCATGTTTTGATAATATTTGCAAACTGCCACAATCAGAATAATTTGCATTATCACATTGTAAAAATCTGAAATTAGATTTTGGATTATATCATAATGGAAAAATTATGCATGATCTGGATGTCTGCTGTGTATAAAATGGTTTGCTTTCTTAATATTTTTGTATGCTTCGATAGGACATGTTTATTGTTTTCATTGTGTATTATTTGATGTTAGGTTTTCTCAATTTTATATGAGGTTGCTTATATGAATTTTACATTGCATTCTTAGCAATTGGATTTATGCTCTGATAGTACATGGTTTTGCTTTCATGGTATATTTTGATGTTGTGCGTATTTGAACTTTTTTTCTAGTTTTTGGTGTTTTTGAAAGTGTTAATTGGAATGGCGAAAGGTAGTCGGAAAAGGAATGTTGTATCCAGAGGAGGAATACGAGGGGGGGATCATATTGATGTTGGGAGGGGGGAAGGTGTTTTTATTGTACACAAATATTGGCCCTTTAATAGTATATGAAGTTGTGACTACTTTCTTGTTAATAAATTTATGCTTTTATAGTACTTTTTTTTTTCTTTCATGGTACATAGTATATGTTTTGCTTTTTTGGAATAGTTAAAATTAGTTAGCAATTATAAATTATCAATGAAGCAAAAAACCATACTAACGAAGCAAAAAATCATTATTATCGTTGCAATAATTTATAAAGTTGCAATGAATTATAAAGTTGCAATGAATTAAATCAAAGATAGATGAAGCAAAAATAATAATAGTAATGAAGCACAAAATTATTACTATCGTTGCAAAAAATCAATATTGAGGAAGCAGAAAATCATTACTATCGTTTTGGATGAAGAACCGTGAATGGCTAGAGGCGAGAGAAATCACAAATCTTTTCCATATCCAAAATTATAACCGTCCACAAATAACATCAGCATTTTTTTTTGTTTTGACTTTTATAACCTTAATGAATCACTAACGAAGCAGGAAATTATTACTATCGTTGCAAAAAATCTATACTAAGGAAGCAGAAAATCATTACTCTGTGAATGCCTAGAGGCGAGAGAAATCACAAATCTTTTCCATATCTAAAATTGTAACCGTCCATAAATAATATCAGGGTTTTTTTGGTTTGACTATTATACCCTTAATGAATAATATTTATGGGAAAAATAGAGTAAAAAATGATTTAATATCAACCATAGATTGAAAGAGTCCAATGGATAGGATGTCCTACGTTCTTACCTGGAGACCCTGGATTCATATAACCCTCTCCCTATATATATATATATATTATATGGGGTTAGGATCAAATGTGGCAGGGGGCTTACCGTGTGGCAGTGTGGATTTATCCAATCCATCCACACATTTTATTCAATGGTCCAGATTGCTATTAAAAATAACTTATTTATCAATTAATTAATAGGTGGAAAGGGCATAATAGTAACTAGCAAAATTCCATAAATCACGCCCCTATAATCAATGGATTGATTAATACCACGTTTCTATAACTGAATTGTGCACAATTTTAATAGTTGAACTGTACACCATTTAATAATTGACTGTACATCATTTTATATCTAACAGTGCATCATTGTATAACTAATTGTACACCATTCAATCCCAGCGATTTTTATGGGATTTGATTTTATGATTGTTCCCGTTTTTCATTCAATTTTGGTTTACTCACAATGATGTACAATTAGTTATACAATGATGCACTGTTAGATATAAAATAGTGCAACAGTCAGTTATTAAATGGTGCACAGTTCAGCTATTAGAATGGTGCATAATTCAGTTATGGAAACGTGATCTTTATTACATCCATGATTGTAGGGCGTCATTATGGGAAGGTGGTTACACCATTTTGTCTTTATAGGGTTTTTAGATGATGTACAATTAGTTATACAATGACGCACTGTTAGATATAAAATGGTCTACAGTTAAGTTATTAAATGGAAAGATAGTTACACCATATTCTCTTTATAGTTCCTTTAAATGATGTACAATTAGCTACACAATGATGCATTGTTAGATATGAAATGGTGTACAGTCAGTTATTGAATGGTGTACAGTTCAGCTTTTAAAATGGTGCATAATTTGATTATGGAAACGTGATATTAATCAATCCTTGATTGTAGGGCGTGATTTATGGCATCTTGCTAGTTCTTATTATGCCCTTTCCACCTATTAATTAATTGATAAATCGATTATTTTTAATAGCAATTGGACCATTGAATAAAAGGTGTGGATGGATGGGATCAATCCACAATGCCTTGATGAAGAGAC
The DNA here is from genome assembly GCA_016081115.2 of Rehmannia glutinosa. Lineage (NCBI taxonomy): Eukaryota > Viridiplantae > Streptophyta > Magnoliopsida > Lamiales > Orobanchaceae > Rehmannia > Rehmannia glutinosa. The sequence goes on from CM071930.1 coordinate 55,632,965, forward strand.
TCGCCACACAAGATCTCATCCTTTATATATATATATATATATATATATATATGGGGAGGGTTATATAGGACCCAAGCATTATATGAGTACATAGGACCAAATCTAGACCATAGATCTACCTATTTCAATGGCTAGCATTAAAATCTGTTTAATGTTTATAAAATATTTAATAAAACCGATATGGCGCAAATTAGTCCATGTAAAAAAATAGGGGGGTTGACTAAATCTAGTAAATCCCATGAAAATAGGAGCAGTTACCCATAATTGGTTCTATCTTTACCTTACGGATCATGATATTAATCTTGATAAATCAATTAAATCTCATGAAAATTTGAGCAATTACCCACAATAGGAGCAATTACCCGTGATTGTTAGAATGTTGCTTAGTTGTGCATAAACAATTGCTTGTGAATATGGAAAATGTTGCTTATGTATTTACTGTATTTTGCGTTCTCACATTAAATATAGTTTGCTGAAGAGAAACTGTGATGTTATGCAAAAAAAAACAATATGCTTATATAATATACTCATAATGCTTGTCTATTGAGTAATTGTTGCATATGGACTACAACACATCACTAATGTGTGTCTGTGTTTAAGATAGAGCAATTTGGGGTGCTGTTTATTGACGTATTAAGTACTGCTTATGTATGCTTGTTTTATTGCTTTTTTAGAAAATTGTTCAGGAACCAAACAATTGTTTATTTAGTCCATATGTTTTCCTGCTTATTGACGCATTAGGTACTGCTTATGTAAGCTTGCTTTGCTGCTGTTTGAGCAAATTGTTCATGAACCAAACAAATTGCTTATTTAGTCCATATTGTTAGAAAAATATTTTTATCATTGATGATTTTGTTTAAATGAGTTTTTATACCAAAATAATGTTTATAAATATTGTCCAAATACTCCTATATGATTTAAAATGTTTTTACTAATTTTTGGAGTATTTCTTAGAGTTTATTATTCGATAAAAAATTGGACAATACTTTTGATGATTTTGTGTTAATTGGTTTTTACACCAGCACAATGTTTTAAATGTTGTCCAAATACTCCCAATTGATTTAAAATGTTTTTACTAATTTTTTGGAGTATTTCTTGAAGTTTATTTTTGACAAAAATCGGACAAACCTACATTTTGGTCAACCGGTCGCCCTAGAGGGCAACCCATACGAAAGTCGAAACAAACAGAAAACAAAATTAGGGATGAAAATGGCGGTCGGCCAGGTCGTTTGTCGATTCAGGGTGTCGACAGGTGTGGTCGGCCGGTGCTACAAGTTTGCTAAACTTCAACTCGTTTACGTATTGGATTTTTGAGAGGGCAACAGGTCAGCGTAGGGGGAAGCGACGGTCGGACCCCGTCGACGACCGATCCCCTGTGTAACATAGTGCGATCTAAATTTAAATTTCTATCTCCACGCGACCGTTCGACTATGTTCTTTGTCAAAGAAAATTCAAACCATTGGACAACCATTATCGCAAGATTTGCTTTATCATTTTTGTACTATATTTCTAATTCTTGTGATCTTCTATTTGTAGACAAAAGTGAAGATGGAGGAGCTTATGTTGGAGATCCAATCTTGAAGACTCTCCTATAAATAGAGGAAGATTTGAAGCAAACAATACACAACACATAAAAGCAAACACACAACAAGAAATCTACAAATTCTCAAAGCTTTCATTTTTACACTCTTGTTGTAATAGCCTAGTTTTTGCACTTGCACAATCTTGAGGTCTAGGCTTTTCATTCTTGATTACACTTGAACTCAAAGTTTGTATACTTCTTTTATTGTGTTGTAATCTTGAATTTTTCTATCATCCAAAACAAGATATCCTTGTTAGTGTTCTTGTGGTAAGAACACATTTGGGTGATCTTAGGTGTTGAAGAGTGTGGTACTCTTCATAGGTGTTGAAGGAAGATTGTGGTAATCTCCTTGAAGGTGTTGTAAAAAGATTGTGGTAATCTTCAAAGGTGGTGTTGTAACAATTGTGGTAATTGTTAATAAAATCTTTTTCTTTTTGAAATCCACTTCGGATATACCGGGGTGGTAGAGCACGTAGTCCTTAGGTGGGATGAAGCTCTATAAATCATCGAGTGTTGTTTAATTTCCGCATTTACATTCTTGTCATTTACTTGTTAATTTAAAAAAGAGGGCGATTTGTGAAAAATCGGCATAATCTATTCACCCCCCCTCTAGATTATCATAGCCACTTGGACTAACAAGTGGTATCAAAGCCAAACTCTTTGGCTAGCTCGTTTCGAGTAAAGAGGAAAGATCCATGGCTACGAACGAAAGCTACCTCACCACCAGGTGCCTCCACCAACAAGCCACCACTATTCGACGCCAACAACTACGCATTTTGGAAAGACCGTAGTATGGAGTGCTTTCTACAAAGTGCGGATTTGATATTTGGAATGTGGTCATTGAAGGAGTTGATCAACCAACCAAGAAATTGGAGGACGGCACCTCGGCTCCTAAACCATTCAAGGAGTTCGATAAAAATGACAAGAAGGCTTTCTCTTTAAACGGTAAGGCCTTAAATATTTTACATTGCTCTCTTACCGCCACCGAGTATAATCGTATAAGAGGCATAAGGTCGGCACATGAAGTTTGGGAAAAATTAGAAACCATCTATGAGGGCACAAAGAAAGTGAAGCAAGAGGAAGAAAAACAATGCTTGTGAAAGACTTTGAAAATTTCAATATGCACGATGGTGAAAGCATATAAAAATGGTGGAAAAGCTTGACAACATTGTCAATCCTCTTGTGGCTCTTGGAAAGGTCATCTCGAAGAAGACAAGGTAACCAAGGTATTGAACGCTCTTCCGGCTCATGGTCCGAAAAAGGTGACGGCTATCATGGAAGCACAAAATCTCGAGACACTCAAATTCGATGAGCTCATCGGGAATCTCCTTATCTACGAAGTCTATCTCAAGGAGAGGAAAAATTCCAAACCATCCATCAATCAATCGGGTATGCAAAATATTCCTAAAGGTCTTGCATCTTCTTCTAATAATGCATATTATAATATTGATGAGCGATGATGAGGAAACGGCCGCGACTTGTTCGTAAATTTGCAAAATTTGTGAATAAAAATAAAGCGAGAAAATCGAGAGACAACTCGTTTTTAAATGCGGAAAATCCGGGCACTTCATAGCCGATTGCCCAAAACTCGAGGAGGAGGAACAAAAGAAGAAGAAGCTTTTTAGAAAAAGAAGGCTCTAAATGCGGAAGTCAAAACTTGGGATGAGCTACTTGAAACAACCGACGAAGAAGGAGAATCCGAACATGGTCTTATGGCCATAGACGACGAAAACAACGAGGTACGCTCTAATGCTTCATCTTCTTCCTTAGTTGATGATTTACAATGTGATTTTGATGAATTACAAAATGAGTTTCAAAATTTGATTGTTAAATACAAGACTTTAAAAAATGAGCATAAAGAGCTTAAATTAGAAAATGATAAATTGTTTACTTCTTATGAATCTCTTGATAAAGCTCATGCTATTGCTCTTACTAAAGTTCATACTCTTGAAACCGAAAAACAAACGCTCACAAATGATCTTGAATGTTTGAAAAAGGATGTGCACCGTTTTAACTTAAGTACGGATAAAGTTACAAAAAATTTAGATGCACAAAGAGGTGAGCATTCTAAATTAGGACTTGGCTATAAACCTTTTCAACCTCTTTCAAAGAAAAAAGACCAAGGTCCGACTTTTGTACGTGCTAGTAGTGCCCATAATCTTATTTGTTTTTATTGTGGTAAAGTTGGTCACTATGTTAGTCATTGTAAATTTAAGAATAATTTTAGCTTTGTTTGGAGACCCAAAGATCTCAAGGCTAACCCCCATGGACCCCAAAACTATAGGGTACCTAAAAATAATTCTTTTGTAGGTCATAGGGGCTATAACAACTATGGAGGATTCAAAATGGCTCGTGGACAGCGGATGTTCACGCCATATGACCGGAAAGAGAGAACTTTTTACCAACATCAAGCTCCAAGAAGAGGGTATGGTCATGTTCGGCAATGGCAAAGGAAAAATTCTTGGAAATGGAGAAATTGGTAACTCTTCTTTCTCTCTTAGTAATGTTCTTTTAGTAGAAGGGCTTAAGTTTAATTTGATAAGTGTTAGCCAACTTTGTGATTCAAATTATAATGTTGTTTTTAATAAAGAAAAATACCTTATTTCCAAAAATGATAAAATTATTTGTGAAGCAATTAGAAAAGGCAATCTTTACAAAATTTGTACAAGTGATTTGGTTAGTCAAAATGTTTCTTGTCTTGTCGCCAATAATGATTTAACTAGTTTATGGCATAGGCGACTTGGACATGTTGGATATAAAAATTTGCAAACTATTTACAAAAACCAACATGTAAAAGGACTACCCAAATTGAATTTTGAAAATCTTGGCTTATGTGACACTTGTCAAAAAGAACAAATTAGTTAAGAGTAGTTTTAAGCCCAAAAATGAAATTTCCACAACCAAGCCTCTACAACTTCTTCATCTAGATTTGTATGGGGATATTGGTACGGCAAGTCTAAGTGGAAAACATTACACTTTTGTTATAGTTGATGATTTTTCAGATATACTTGGGCTCTATTTCTTACAAATAAAAGCGATGCGTTAATGAGTTTGTTAAGTTGTGTAGACTTATTGAGAATGAAAAGGAAGATACTATTAAGTCTATTCAAGTGATCGAGGTGGAGAATTTAGAGTCTTTTGTGAAACCAAGGGATATAGTCACAATTTTTCGGCTCAAGGACACCTTAACAAAATGGAGTAGCGAAAGGAAGAATCGACACTTCAAGAAATGAGTCGGTCCATGCTCAATGAATTTTCACTTCCAAAATATTTTGGGCCAAAGCGTAAGTACCACTTGCTATGTCATTAATCGAGTTTATATTCATCCTAAAATGAATAAAACTCCATATGAGTTTTGGAAAGGAAGAACTCCAAATATTAGTTATTTCAAAATATTTGGATGTAAGTGTTTTATTTTGAATACTAAGGATCAATTGGACAAACTTGATCCTAAGACCGATGAAGGAATATTTATGGGGTATTCAACCAAGAGCAAAGCATATCGGGTTTACAATAAGACTAGTGGGGTTGTTCAAGAATCCATCCATGTCAAATTCAATGAAGCTTCGGGAGTTGAAAGGATACCCAATGATGAAAGTGATGAAGGCGATATTGTTGAACCCATTGTTCAAGATGATGCTCAAAATGATCAACCTTCAAGCTCAAATGTTCCTCAAGACAAAGGTGATACTCGGATCTTCCGTAGCATTGAAATTTAAGGAGATCACCCAACAGATCTTATTATTGGTGATCCCCTTGATAAAATAATGACTCGAGGAAAATTTGCCGAGAAAGCTCGTATATCTCAAAAAAGAGCCTAAAAATGCTAAGGAAGCTATTGAAGATGAGGATTGGTTTTTAGAAATACAAGAGGAGTTGAATCAATTTGAAAGGAATGATGTATGGGAACTAGTACCTTGTCCTCCTTCTCAAACAATTATTAGCGAAAATGGGTATTTCGGAACAAGCTCGATGATCAAGGCAATATTGATCAAACAAAGCAAGGTTAGTAGCTCAAGGTTATTGTCAAGAAGAATGTATTGATTATGATGAAACATTTGCACCGTAGCATGTTTAGAAGCTATTCGTATTTTACTTGCCTATTCTTGCTTTAAAAATTTCAAGATTTACCAAATGGATGTAAAATCCGCATTTTTAAATGGTCTTATTCAAGAAGAAGTCTATGTAAAACAACCTCCAGGGGTTTGAAAATTTTTCTAGGCCTAATGATGTTTATAAACTTAAAAAGGCCTTGTATGGTTTGAAACAAGCACCCCCGTGCATGGTATGATAGACTTAGCTCTTTTCTTTTGCAAAATGGTTTTATAAGAGGTAAAGTTGATACTACTCTCTTTGTTTTTGAAAAAGGGTAAGATTGCTTATTAGTGCAAATTTATGTTGATGATATTATTTTTGGTGCTACTAATGAATCCTTGTGCAAGACATTTTTAAGTTAATGCAAGGTGAATTTGAAATGAGCATGATGGGGAGCTCAACTTCTTCCTTGGACTTCAAATTAAGCAATGCCAAGAAGGAATCTATATTTCACAATCAAAATATACAAAAAGAGCTTTTGAAGAAGTTCGGTATTGAAGAAGGAAGAATGTCTCTACCCTAATGGCAACAAACGTCAAGATTGACAAAGATGAAAAAGGCAAGCCGGTTGATGAATCAAATATCGAGGTATGATTGGTAGTTTACTTTATTTAACCGCAAGTAGACCGGATATTCTTCATGCCGTATGCCTATGTGCTCGTTTTCAAAGCAATCCCAAAGAATCTCATATGAGTGCCGTTAAAAGGATTTTTCGATATTTTAAAGACACTATTCAATATGGTTTATTTTATCCAAAGAATGAAAAAATTTCTCTTAAAGGTTATAGTGATTCGGATTATGTGGGAAATATTGATGATCGTAAAAGTACTTCTGGATCATGTCAATTTCTAGGTGATTGCCTAGTTTCTTGGTTTTCAAAGAAACAAAATTGTGTTTCACTTTCAACGGCCGGCGAATATATTTCTGCGGCTTTTTGTTGTACTCAATTGCTTTGGATGAAACAAACTTTAGCGGATTATAAATGTTCTTTTGAAAGTGTTCCTATTTTTGTGATAACTTAACCGCTATAAATATTGCTCAAAACCCAGTTCATCATAACCGTACTAAACATATTGAGATTAGACATCATTTTCTAAGGGATTGTGTTTCAAAACGAAAAATTGAGATATCTTTTGTTCCATCTCAAGATCAATTGGCGGATATCTTTACAAAACCGCTATCTTCCGAGACTTTTGCCTCTATACGAGCTCGGTTAGGCATAATGCATATTGAATGAGTTTTACATTTGCATTTTGCACATTTTTAGAACTTAGGGGCGAAAAATCGGATTTTTGGTTGAAAATTCAGATTTTGGAAAACATATTGAGACATTGGGCTGACTGGGGTGAGGGCAACCGCTCGGACCTTACCTCGACCGGTCGCCCACTGCCTATTTTTGGTTAAAAACGGTTCTGTCTTCATACTTAGCCAGTTTAACTCTTTTTGGTCATTTTTCGTCCCCTTCGCCAATTGCACACAAATTTCACTTCAAATTTATTTTCTTGCATACATTTCATATCTTGGACTTAATTAGGCTCGATTATCATCATCATTGCTCATATTTACCGATTGAATCGTAAGAACTCTACTTCCTTTGCTCAATTGGGTTAAACCCTTGAGATTGTGACTTATTTGTTATATGTTTTATTGAAGTTTCATATGATTGTGATGAGATTATTATTTATGATGTATTGAATTGTGTTTGAACTGATTAGGTGATGAAATGTTTTGGCTTAAACGAATTACAAAGGCGTTATATATCTCTTGTTTTATTCGACGCACGCCAAGTGTTCGACAAAATGTTTCTATGAAAAATTCATCACCTACATGATTCTCTTGATTTGAAAAGTCTTATAAGTTTATAGAGATCATGTTTTAACATTCAAATGAGCTTTTGCAAATCAAATGAGCACCTTTCCCCTTTTACATGGAATTTTAGCTTAAATTTTCAAAACGCTCGATAAATCGATTAAATTGCGCACTTTGATATGAATATATGATGTTTTTATCGTGCTAACATTATTTTTGATGATTCCAAGGGGAGAAAGCAGGAAAAACGCTCATATGCTCAAAGAAGCGAAAATAAGCTTGCAAGAAAGGCTATAAGCTAAGGCTCATAAAAGCAAAAGTTTGAATGATACTTAGTCCATTTGATGAATTATGGACTTTTATGATTGACTAATGATGTCTTGTGACAGGGGAGCTTATAAGCTCATGAAATTCAAGCTTAAGTTGTAAAAGCTAAGCTTTTAGCTTTTAATTATTTGCTTCTATACTTGTTCTTAATGTGCATTTTGATAGGGGGAGCTTGTGCAAAATGTTTTTTGAAAAATCTTTGCTCCTACTCTTGTGTGGTCCACTTATGATAAATGTTGCTTGTAATGGATTGTTGTTTTAAACCGGAAAATGTGTTTTGTTTTAAAATGATCTCCTAAAATTGTTTTGGTTTGTAATTATCAAAAAGGGGGAGATTGTTAGAAAAATGTTTTTATCAAGATTTTGATGATTTTGTTTAAATGAGTTTTTATACCAAAATAATGTTTATAAATATTGTCCAAATACTCCTAAATGATTTAAAATATTTTTACTAATTTTTGGAGTATTTCTTAGAGTTTATTATTCGATAAAAAATTGGACAATACTTTTGATGATTTTGTGTTAATTGGTTTTTACACCAAAACAATGTTTTAAATGTTGTCCAAATACTCCCAATTGATTTAAAATATTTTTACTGATTTTTTGGAGTATTTCGTGAAGTTTATTTTTGACAAAAATCGGACAAACCTTCTATTTTGAGGTCAACCGGTTGCCCTAGAGGGCAACCCGTGCCTGAAAGTCGAAACCTGAAACAGAAAACAAAACTGGGGATGAAAAAGGCAGGTCGACCGGTGCCTACAAGTTTGCCAAACTTCAACTCGTTTCTGTATTGGATTTTTTGAGAGGGCAACCGGTCAACGTAGGGGGCGACCGGTCGGACCCCCCGTCGACCGGTCCCCCTGTGTAACATAGTGCGATCTAAATTTAAATTTCTATCTCTACGCGACCGTTCGACCTATGTTCTTTGTCAGCAAAATTCAAACCGTTGGACAACCATTATCAGCAAGATTTGCTTTATCATTTTTGTACTATATTTCTAATTCTTGTGATCTTCTTTTTGTAGACAAAAGTGAAGATGGAGGAGCCTATGTTGGAGATCCAATCTTGAAGACTCTCCTATAAATAGAGGAAGATTTGAAGCAAACAATACACAACACATACAAGCAAACACACAACAAGAAATCTGCAAATTCTCAAAGCTTTCATTTTTACACTCTTGTTGTAATAGCCTAGTTTTTGCACTTGCACAATCTTGAGGTCTAGGCTTTTCATTCTTGATTACACTTGCACTCAAAGTTTGTATACTTCTTTTTAGTTGTAATATTGAATTTTTCTATCATCCAACAAGATATCCTTGTTAGTGTTCTTGTGGTAAGAACACATTTGGGTGATCTTAGGTGTTGAAGAGTGTGGTACTATTCATAGGTGTTGAAGGAAGATTGTGGTAATCTTCAAAGGTGGTGTTGTAACAATTGTGGTAATTGTTAATAAAATCTTTTTTTCTTTTTGAAATCCACTTCGGATATACCGGGGTGGTAGAGCACGTAGTCCCTAGGTGGGGTGAAGCTCTGTAAATCATCGAGTGTTGTTTAATTTTCGCATTTACATTCTTGTCATTTACTTGTTAATTCGAAAAAGAGGGCGATTTGTGAAAAATCAGCATAATCTATTCACCCCCCCTCTAGATTATCGTAGCCACTTGGAATAACACATATGTTTTACTGCTTATTGACATATTAAGTACTGCTTATGTGTACTTGTTTTATTGTTTTTTGAGCAAATTGTTCAGGAACCAAACAAACTGCTTATTTAGTCCATATGTTTTACTACTTACTGACGTATTAAGTACTGCTTATGTATGCTTGTTTTACTGATTTTTGACCAAATTGTTTATGATGCCAAAAAAAATAAAATAAAAATAATTTGTCCATGTACTCAACTATGAATAACACAGCGTATGTTATACAAAAAAACTGAACATTCATCAAAAAAAATACGCAACTAACTCAAAATATCCCTATAGCAAACTACGCATGTACGTCAACTAGTCAAAACCAACCATAAACTTAAATTCAAACAATACTACAATATTCAATCATTTGATCAAAAATAAAAAATATAATCATTTTGTTATGATCCTATGTCATTCCAGCAAACTTCTTCGCCTCTCACAAATTCAATTCCCTATGCTCATTCATATCATCCAAACAAATTGCAGTTGCATATTTCCTTGCGACCTTCCTTTTCCTACTATCTTTTGCCATTTTCAAACCAAAATCTATCAAAAACAAGTACCAGTGAACTATATGAAAAATAAGCGGAATATAAAGCATACATGAGAATTAAACAAGCATATATATGCATAATTAAAAGCATCAATGAGCAGTCAAAATCATGTTTAAAATATAAAAAAAGAGCAACCCAAATTTAACCATATTTCACCAATTAAATATGAGCAGAATATAAAGCATACGTAAGCAGCAAAACAACCATATATAAGCAGTGAATATAAGAGAAAGAGCAATCCTATTTAACCCATGTTTCACCTACTATTTTAAGCAGAATATATAGCATACGTAAGCAATTAAACAAACTTGAATAAGCATTTCTAAAAATCTCAATAAGCAGTTTCTAATGCATAAAAAACGTAGCAATCCTAATTAACCCCTATTTCCCCACTTTTTTTTTCAATTAAAACAGAACACTCCTAATTAATCCCTATTTCCCCACTTTGTTTTTCAAGTAAAAACCTTATTTACTTAAAAACAGTAAACAGAGCCTACCTAAGCAGTGAAAAAAACATAGATAAGCAATATTCAGAAAATCAATAAGCATTTGCCACATACTTGGAACAAAAACAGAGCAATTCTTAAACCCTATTTCCCTAAATTTTCTTCTACATTCAAAACAATTTACCAAAACTCCAAACTAAAATAAAAAAACATAGCAACATCTTCAAAAATTCGTGAAAAACACAAGAAAAAATACTCTAAACAATACACCCTAAAATTCCAACAAAAAAAAAATAGAAATGCACAATAATTCTAGGGTTTGAAAACTGCAGCAAACACAAAAAATTTATAAAAAATCAGAAATATTATACATAATCATATGCTTATAAAAAAAGACTAAAATCAAAAATTCTCAAAATAAATACCGAAAACATGAAGAAAAAATAAACCCTTGTTCCAAGACTCGGAGAAGACAATGTTGCCGTCAACTCGGAGAAGACGATATTGCCGTCCAGTGACTCGGAGAAGACGATATGGACGTCGAGAGGGCGCTGTCCAGTCGGAGATGGTATTGGCCGCCTCGAAGAAGTGCCATCGAGAGAGAGAGAGAGATAATGAGAGGGAGTGACAATGTGTTTTCGAGAGGGAGAGAAGAAGCGTGTTTCACGAGAAAAGAAGACTTGGAATGAAGATATCATAATGAAACGATCACCAAATGAGATCCCATAATTCTAGGAACGTGAATAGGCACAACAAAAAGTAAGCTGTTAGGAAATTTATTGTTTAGATTTTGATGAATGCCATGTAAAACTTAGAATAGAAAGTTGGCACCCCAATTCTTGTTGTAAAATGCATTGTAATAAATAGAGTGGCCGAGTTAAGTCACTACGCCCTAACGTGCAAGAAGACAATCAAGACTAGAAGGAAGACTCATTGCGAGGCAGTGAGTATGGCAAAGAAGAGTAGACGGAAACTCTATGAAGAAGCGGTGAGATGCGGTGAGTGGAGTATCGTCAAGTCAACTCGAGAAAAGTCAAGTCTCAAGTTGAAAGTGGAAGAGTTACCCAATGATTGGAAGGTGACTCCAAGTCACGGGGAAAGCAAGGAAATGCGGTCAAGTCGAGATAAGCGAAAAGATCCGTTTGCGAGAAATCAAGAGAATTACTTAAACAAGTAATATCTCCATACCACCTTTCTCGGAGTGCTCGGTCCCGAAGCGTGCAAATGGAATGAACCAATGGGAAGCACTACACCGTGTCGAACTACGAAAAGGTGAAAGAACAATTCATACGAGGAAATGGCAATTCAAGGATCGCAACAAGACAAGCCAACGATTGCAAGTGACTTTCAAAAATAAGCATATCTCTTCAACGGGCAAATTTTTGAAAGATCACTATAAAAGGTGAGGAGTTTAAATTGAGAAAAGAGACACAAGAGACACAAAAGACACAAGTGACACAAGAGAGAGATCTGAACAAAAACGTTCAAGCAATTATTAGAAAATCGAAATATTCTCAATCCTCAAGCCTACACTACGAAGGACATCAATCCAACACTCACATGTGAAGGAAAGATAACTTCAATCAGTTGAAGAGGAAAATCTTTGAAAATCAAGGGTCTACATTCCACGAAGGATTGTAGGAAGGTTCAAGGTCGAACCAAGTCTTAAGCTTTTGGAGGGCTTCGTGATCAAATCCAAAAGAGCTTGAGCAAGTGAGTTTGTAGTAGCAAGGCGGCTGCCCTGTGAAGAAGGCCGAGTCGTCGAAAGCTTGGTGAGTGATCAAGGCGTCTCAGGCCGAGTCCCAAAGGATCAAGTAAGTTGTGTGATCAAGACTTGTATCGGACTGTTACCACTTTGTATACTAATCATTACCTAGTGGATTCCTCCGGGAGTTGGAGAAGAGAGGAGTAGAATAATTACCCCATCTTGAACCTCTATAAAAACTTCATTGTGTCATTTATATTTCAAACACTTTAAATCTGCATTTTTAAGCGCTTATATCTCTTGATAAATTTGCTATCCACTTGATAATTTATAAGTACTAAACCAAGCACTAAATTCTTGCTTAATCAAACTTAAGGGTGTAAGTCTTCGCTGAAAATAAAACCACGATTGAGTTAATTTAGAGTCAGCAGTGAGTTATTCCATCAACGGCTCGAGTTGAGTGCGTTGAAGACTAACTCTTGATTGACTAAATTGACCAATCCATCAAGACTGTGTGTAGTATCAACTCTGTATATTTAATAGGACTAAATCGAAAATTTGGTAAGGTTTATTCAACCCCCCCTTCTAAACCTTACACCTACACCCCTTAGGACCTACAAGTGGTATCGGAGCGGTTGGTTCATTGAACCCTCCGCAGTTCTTGAACTAGATCTCCAAACTTTTCAAAGTCGCTTTAGTACTTAAACTTTCAAAACTATTTTTATCATTAAAAATTATTGAAGAATTTGATGATTGGAAAATTCGTATGCGGGCTCATCTATCAAAGCATTACATGATGAGATGTGGATAGTAATAGAAAGATGGCCTTTACGCAAATCTTAAAGGTGAACACATTTGTAAGAAGAGCTGCGTTGAAGAGAAGGAGAAGAGGATGTTGCTCCCGGACGGTCATGGTTGAAAAACCAAGAAGCGAGTGGACAAATGATGACGAGGAAAAGATACAACCTGGACAATGTAGCCAAGGACATCCTTTACAAAACCTTGGACAAAGCCATGTTCAATAAAGTCAAATCTTGCAAAACGGCTAAAGAAATGGGACAAGCTAACATTAATTTGTGAAGGCTCAGAGCAAATCAAAAGAAAACAAATTATCGGTGGCGGTCTGAAATTTGAGAACTTCAAAATGATTTCGAGGAGAAAACCTGGATCAACTGGATGCTCGGTTCACGAGAAATCACAAATGAGTATCCTGCACTTGGAAAGGAATATACACAAAAGGAAATGTGTATGAAGATCTAAAAAGTCTTCGGTGAATGGGAAATGAAGGTCATGGCACCGAGACATTCCATGGACCTATCAAAGATATCCAACCATGAATTATTCTCGGACCTCAAAGCCTACGAGTTTGGTGAGAAGGAAAGACCGAGGAAGAGGCAGTTGTACCCAAAAGCAATTTGCTCTAATTGTTAAAGATGGGAAGAGAGCTGAGGTCAAAAAGTCATTGATCCGGAAGAAATAGCCACGATGGTCAAAAGATTCAACAAGTTCTTCAATAAGAACTACAAGAGAGAAAGGGTGAATCTTCCAGGAAGACACTCGGCTCCTCCAAATCAAGGAAGATAGGCCAACTAAGAGAACAGATCATCAAAAAGTTGAGTATCAAAGTGACAATCCAAGAATGGAAAGAGTCGATCAAAAATTTGAATATCTATGTTGGGCGTAGACAACCAGGTCACTATGCCATTGATTGCCCATATCCTGTAGTCAACAAATACGGGAATGAAAGAAGAAAGAAAGGTCTTGAGAGAAAGAAGACAAGAAAAGAAAAAGGCAATGATGGTAGAGACTCTTTGAGACTAAGTCAAGAGGCAGTGATTCGAGGAGCGGTGAAGGCGACTACTCAAGTGACTACGAAGAAGAAGCCCGATCCGCTTGATGGCCAAAGAACAAGATCAACGACCAAGAAGATGAGGTACACTCTAACTCATCAAACTCGGACTCGATGATAGTATTTGTGACACACACACTTCATCACCCACTGATCTTTATGATTCATTAAGCAAAATGATGAAAGATTTTGAACACATTAAATCCTCACACACACTATTGAATGAGGAAAACAGCCTACTCAAGAGTCAAAACTCAAAGTGACTAAGGAGGAGCCGAGTACTCTAAGTCAAATAGTGATGAAAATGAAAGTTTAAAAAGTGCAAATGCTAAATTAATAGCGAGAAATTGCTTGCTATAGAGAGAGAAGAGGAGAATGACCTCAAAAATGTTATTGCCTCATTCACTAAGGCATCTAAATCATTGGATGATCTTATTTTGAGTCAAAGAGAATGTGGAGACAAGACATGCTTAGGATTTAATTCCTCTGTGCCATGTCAAACCTCAAAAGTAATTTTGGAAAAAGGATCTTCAAGTCATGAAGAGTCCGAAAAATCCGAAACTCTAAATGTTGCACACACATTCACTCCAAAACACAATAACAAGCAAAGCGGCCTTGGTTATAAAGGAAAAGGAAAATGACCGGTTGAGTCTATTTGAAAGGACAGTGAGAAGAAATTGTAGAGTTCTCAAAGCAAACTCCAAACAAAAAATACTCTGTAAAGAAGAAGCGAGCTACCAAAAACCCCAGAAAATCTATAAGAGAAATACATATGATGGGAATGGTAGAAAATATCCAAGCCAAGTGATTGGAATAATGTGAACTATCGGCATAGACTTATGGAATATAAGCCCAAATGGCAAAGGCACAGAACTCAAAGACAAAGGCCATTCCAAAAGTACAAGAGCTTTCATCAAGCACACATATGCACCTAGACACTACACTCAAAGACACCACAATTACCCAAGAAAGGCAATTGCTAAAACACATATGCGGGCATACGGACAAAAGAGGCAATTTGTATGAACCTAAAATCCCCAAGCAATTTGCGGGATTAATTATAATTATGGGCGATAGATGGCAACCCCTTAGAGTCAAATCATTTGGCTATATGTTGGTTGGATCATCTTACAATTCTAACCCCTCGGGACCCGAGACAAGTATGGGTACCTAAAACTTAATTTCTTTGATTGGGTTCAAGGAACAAGCGAGTGCCAAGGAACCTGGTACATGGATAGTGGTCACATTCCGGACATATGACGGGAAATAAGAAAAATCTGTCAAAATTCAAAGGAAGTTAAAGGAGCAAAAGTCATATTTGGAGGAAATGAAGCTCTGGTGAAATAAGAAGCATTGGATCCATCAAGAGGAATGGATTAGAAATCACGGATGTTGCATATGTTGAAGGACTCAACTTCAACTTGCGAGCATCGATCAACTCTGTGACAAGGGTTACAATGTTGGATTCAACATGGGTGTATGCCAAATCAAGGATATTGAATCAAATGAAGTTGTCTTTGCAAGGATGTAGACGAGAAGAATATGTATGTCGTGGATTGGTCAATTGCAACACCCGGCCAAGACTTTGTCTACTAGCAAAAACAGCAATTTGAATCAAGTTGTTTGTGGCACTGGTCGAGTCACCTAAATTTCAAAACGATTAACAAGCTTGCAAGAAGTAATCTTGTGGAAGGACTTCCGGACTCAAGATATACAAGAAGGAAAGTATATGTGATGCATGTCGGGAAGGGTAAACAAATCAAATCTTCATTCAAAGAAAAGACATGTTCATCTTCAACAAGAATATTGCATACGCTTCATATGGATCTATTTGCCCAGTGGAACCGGCCGGCATAAGTGGAAAGAAATACACCTTGGTGGTAGTAGATGACTACTCAAGATATACATGGACAATATTCATGTGCAAGAAGAAAAAGAAACTCTACAAAAACTACCACGGTGATGAAGAGGATTCAAAACGAGAAAGAGTCAAACCATTATCAAAATAAGATCAGATAGAGGAACCGAGTTTGTCAATGGAATAATAACTCGATTGTATTGAAAATGGTATTGGTCATGAACTATCGGACAAGAACTCCACAATGAGAATGGAGTTGCGAAAGAAGGAAGCAGAACCCTCAAAGAAGCGACAAAGGACCATGTTAGGTGAAGCAGGGGTTACCAAAAAGATTTTGGTCAAGCAATCAACACAACTTGCTACACTCAAAGCAGGATGTATGATAAGCAGACGGTGACAAAGACTCCTATGAGATTTGGAATTTGGAAGAAAACCAAATGTTGCATATTTGAGAATATTTGGATGTAAATGCTTCATCCACAACAATGGCAAGGACAATCTAAAGGCTTTTGATGCTAAAGCGATGAAGGTATCTTCTTAGGATACTCGGTGAAAGCAAAGCCTCTGAGTACTCAATAAAAGGACTATGGTTGCGAAGAATCTATTCATGTGGTATTCGATGAGCAAATGTAAATGGAGAAGACATTGAAGAGTCGGTGATAAGTGAATCATCCAACCATCTGAGAAGAGTCCCTATCTTTGAAGTGGAATTTGGAATTATCAATTGAAGAAGATGAGATAGCTGAATCTCAAAAGCAATTTGGAAAATTTACGGCTAAGTGATTACGAGAGAGCGACCACGGCAACATTTTTGCAAGTCGATGAATCCAGCTAACTTACTCCAACCCAATGTAAGATGGTGAGAGATCATCCACGAGAACTTGTCATTGGAGATATAAGATAAGGTGTCAAAACAAGATCGAACTCAACAAGAAGCCATGTTCACATGCTTCATCTCCATAAATAGAGCCCAAAGACGTGTCACAAGCTTTGGGCGACACACATTGGATTCAAGCTATGCAAGAAGAGTGAATCGGTTTGAAAGAAATAAAGTATGGGGATTAGTGCAAAGACCCATACATCAAAATGTTATTGGCACCAAATGGGTGTTCGAAATAAGATGAGCGAGGAAGGTTACGTGGTAAGAAACAAAGCAAGACTAGTAGCCAAAGGATATTGCCAAGAAGAAGGGATAGATTTTGATGAAACATTTGCCCATGTAGCAAGATTGGAAGCTATAAGGATGTTTCTTGCCTATGCGACTCACAAGGATTTCATTGTATATCGGATGGATGTAAAAAGTGCATTCCTAAATGGTTTATTGGAAGAAGAAGTGTATGTTGAACAACCTCCAGGATTTGAGCGGAAGACTCTTGGAGA
Organism: Rehmannia glutinosa; assembly: GCA_016081115.2. Lineage (NCBI taxonomy): Eukaryota > Viridiplantae > Streptophyta > Magnoliopsida > Lamiales > Orobanchaceae > Rehmannia > Rehmannia glutinosa. The sequence goes on from CM071930.1 coordinate 55,650,263, forward strand.
TAAGGTATACAAACTCAAAAAAGCTCTATATGGATTGAAACGGCACCCGTGAGCATGGTATGATACTTTGTCACAATTTCTAACCGAAAATGGATTCACAAAAGGAAAAGTAGATAGAACACTTTTCAGAATTCAAGACAAAAAAGTAGTATCTTGCTTGTTCAAATATATGTGGATGACATCATTTTTGGATCCACAAACAAAGAGTTTGTGTGAAAAGTTTTCAAACCTCATGCAAAGTAAATTTGAAATGAGCATGATGGGAGAGCTGACATTCTTCCTTGGACTCCAAGTGAAACAGTGAAGGATGGAACCTTCATAAGTCAAACAAAATACACCGAGAGATTTAATGAAGAAGTTTGGTATGGAGGAGAAGTCTTACGTAAAAATACCAATGAATACATCGGTCAAAATGGACATGGATGCGGATGGCAAGCTGTAGATCAAACAAGATACATAGCACTTATTGGATCATTGCTCTATCTCACAGCAAGCGGGCGGACACCACATTTCTTTGTAGGTGTATGTGCAAGATTTCAATCTGCTCCAAAAAGAGAGCCATATGACAAAGCATCTAAGAGAATATTGAGATACTTGAAAGGAAGCCAAGAAGTAGGCCTATGGTATCTAAAGGAAGGTGGATTCAAGCTAATTGGCTATTGATTCCCGACTATCTTTGGATGCGAGTGGACAGGAGAAGAGCACTTCGAGGCACATGTCAAATGCTAGGAAACAGGTGATTTCTGGTTTAGCAAGAAGCTAAATTCAATAGCCACCTCTGGTGAGGCGAGAATACATAGGCTGCAGGCGGCTGTTGTGCCCAAGTCTATGGATGAGGCAGTGAGAGACTATGAAGTTGAGGAAAAAGAAATTCCAATCATGTGTGATAACACAAGTGCAATTGCCATTACTCAAAATCTGTGTTGCACTCAAGAACAAAGCATATCGATGTCGGATATCACTTCATAAGAGATCACGTTGAAAAGAAGGACATCATCTTGGAATATATCTCAACCGATAAACAATCTGGCCGACATCTTCACAAAACCATTATGTGAATCAAGATTTGAAGAACTCAAGCATGAGTTGGGGTTAATTGAGCTAAGTTAACATTGAGAAGACTCAAAAGAAAAGAAATGGAGCAGAAAAGGTGGTGAAAAAGAGTGAACACTAAAATCGGCTCGATAAATCACCATTATGTCGGAAGAAAACTACTACCAAAGTCAATTTGTTATTTGAGTCACTAAAGAAGCTGTGAGAAGAAGAGTTAAATCGGCTAAGGGATAAATTTGAGTCACTTATGAGCAAAGTGACAAAAACGCGATCGTTTTGACTAAGCGGGAATGTTTTAAGGAATACGTCAAAGCATAATGATGATGTGTCGGACATAAAGCGCACACCAAGCTTATGATTGGATATAAATCTTTGCCGCATTAAATACAAGAAATTAAATGTTAAATAGGCGTGCAAAATCTAAGCCGTTGATTTCGATCACATTTCAAAAACCACCCGCACGTCCTTTCATAAACCATATTTAAACCATTTTAATCCAGTTTCTCTCTCACACTACCAAAAGCTGTTCATCTCTTTCTCTCATAAGCAAAGGCAAAAATTCTCTCGAAACCCTATCTATCTTCAAATCAATCTCGAGTTTTTCTTTGATAAAATCTGAAAAATGGCACCAACCTATGATTTTACCAAGTTAGGAAAGCAAATCCACACCGGGTCTCTTTGTGGATTTCGGCGGAATGGTGAAGCAGAGGGTCGACGACACCCTAGTGAAGAAAATCATTTGAAAAATTGGAAACGTAGAAGTGAAGCCGTTTCTAACGTTAGAATATCCGATGACCTATGTAGAGGAGGTCGCACAATTCTACGTGAATGCTGAGATTCACGATGAAGGAATAAAGTCATCTGTTCACGGGAAAGCGGTGACTATCTCTGCGAGATTTGGTGAACATTGCTCACTACGTGAAGGAGCATCGAGATTAACGGAAGGTGATGTAAACTGGTGATGCTTGGAAAGAAATAGCCAAGCCGATTGTCTTTGATAAAATAGTGTACCAAACAAACAAAGGAAGCTGGCTGAAGGAGGATTATCATAAGTTGTTGGACATAGTTGCCAAATGTATCGACATCAAATTTGGCGGCTTTGACCAATCATCAAAAAGCAAAAAGCGATTGTAATGGCTGCAATCATCGCGAAAAAGAAGATAAACAAGGGGCTGAGTTTGTCTGGGGACTCTGCGAGCGTGGGAACAAATCCTTCAAGGAACATGGCACATTTGGAGGATCCCTAGGATATGGCCTAGTGATTGGCCGATGGAGGTGAAAGGAGTCCTCTTAGACATGGGAAAGCATTCCATGTTAACAAGAGGATGTTGAGCAAACCTCTCAGGCGCCTGAGAAGAGAGCCTACGCCAAGAGAGGCGACACAAGTGAGGGGAATCGGTGACCACGAAGATCTGTTGTTTTCTCTCCACCCAAGAAGAAAAGCTGCCCCTGTAGTGCTAAGAAGAAGCTCTTTGCCCCTTGCAAAGAAAGAAAGCAAACATGCTCCTGCCCCTGCAGTGAGTCACTGCCCTGCGGCCGTGTCTCCTGCCCCTGCAGCGTGTCGAGAAGGACTCACAAATACCTTCTCCGATCGTCGAAAAAAAGGAGGAGAAGCGATAAGCAAGACGGCCGCTCCTCAAAAAAAGACACCGGCCGGCCCCCGCCGCCTAGACTCGAAGAAACCGTCTCGAACCGAGAAATTCCTCGGTACAAACTAGGAGACGAAGAAGAATCATCAAGCACTCCGAGCTTGAGAAACCAGGTTGAGTCGACCACTCGGTTGGGCAGATCTCAGGAGGCTGCTGGAGAAGTAGAGTCTCGGATGTAATTGATGAAAGCTAACTAAGTCTGCTGAAGCGTCGCAGAGGCAACCGGAAGAAAACAGTTTGTAGTCCACACGGTGAAACACAAGAGAAGGTGATAAAGCGGATAGTGATGTGATGATCCTATCTCCACCTTACCCGGACATCCAAAATCGTCTGCGTGAGTGGAGAAATGGAAGTTGAGTAAATCGAGGGAGCAGTTCCAACGGCTTTGAGTTTATAGAAGAAGAAGAGGAAGCTGTTAAACTTCCTTGGATTAACCGGCTGTGCTCAAAGCCTTTGGATGAAGACAAGCTGCACGGACATCTGCCAGATCTACAAGGACAAGGAGAAAAGAAAAGCAAGCGAGAGGAAGGCGAGGCACGTGAGAAGGCCAAGCATCGCCCTATCTCGGCACCCACAGAACACACACATCCTCTCCTTGATGTCTTCTCTGATGATGAGGATCAGGAGAATCTTCGCCCGGAGAAGAGTTGCAAACGCGGCAAGCATTGCCGCGAATCGAGAATCCTTCACGAGCAAAAAGGCGATGGAGGGACGGAGAGTCCTCGAACACGGTGAAATTGATCAATGGGAGTGGTTCAAAGCAAATCGCCCCGATGTTCTTGCCACCACTTCCCGACTCACTCGGAAGAAGCGATAAGGGACTTGGCGATGGCGGGATGGTGGGGACCCGATCGAGTCAACCCCTATTGAAGGTGTTTTACCACCGCCTCAGCGGTGACCATTCAATCGAAGCAGTAGGGAGCTTGGAGACGAGTGACCCCATTCAATTCACTCGGTGGTGCGCCCGAGTGGGAAACTCCCCTCCACTGCGGCAAGGTCGGAGAATCTGAGATGACTCCACAGCGAATCAAGGAGGCGAAGTAGAGAAAATACAAACACAAGAAGAAACGACAAGTTGCCATCAACGAAGCTCAGGCGATTGAGGACTGTCTGGTGAGGTGACAAGCGCTCTGAAGGCTAATGTGGCTGCGATGCGTCGAGGCACGAGGAAGGAAACCACAGGAGTTAACACTGCAGGCGATGAAAGTGCAATCCATGGGGTTGAGACTCCAATGGATGCCACCAGAAGACCCTAAGACAGTGAAATCTTTGTCGAAAGGGAGGACAAGGCCTCATTGCGGTAGAGATTGTTGGAGGTAATGAAGGCCCCCGGGAGGTTGAGAATTCCGGGGTAAAGAAAGTGAAGTAGAGAACATCCCTCCTGCTATCATCGACTCATCCCGAGAAGGAGATAAGCGCACTTCATGATTCCCAGGATAATCTGATGTAACCTTGCAGGATCGGAAAGCGAAGAAGAAAGCGAGTCATCCCCGTGTGAGATCAAAAGACTCGGTGCGGATGTTCCAAGCACGAGCAAGTCGATCCCCAAGACTACTCGTCAAACATTTAATTTTGATGATGAGCCACCAATGGAAATCTCATCATCGTCGGTAACACGACGATAAGGCCGAGGACGGTCTACTCAATTGGAAAAATCATTTGAGACCAACGAAGGCTGTTGAGAGGCATTGAGGCTCAACAAGTGGGTCCACTTCACAACAAAACCCGGTGAACGAGAGTCGGCTGCGAGGCTCCTCAAGCTAAGCGAGCAGGTCGATTCTAAAAGAACTTCACGCGCACCGCTCATCATCGAACAAATCCCGGTTGGCGGTGATGAATCCTTTATAGAATCTTTTCCTTTTTCCCTGGAAGTACCCGACCTCCATGAAGAAGTCGAGAAAAATGAAGCGCCGCACGCTACTACAGACCGGCTCCGTTTTCCATCAGGCACCATTGTTCGGTGATTATGATTTTGGCGTTGCATGGCCATCGGTCAGCGGAAGAATCGGTGAAGTCATGAAGTGTTCAAGGCATTATTCGGAGAGATTGAGCGGATGGAGAGGCATCGAGGCCTCCATGGACATGCGGATGGACAACAGAGATGCCAATCTCACTGGCGATTTAAGAGGCATAACGATCAGGATCGGGAATGGTGGCAAATGACAAACAATGCGTGTGGAACAAGTTAGATACTTGAGGACATTGTTCAACAAGGCTGGCTTTGGTATGGAGAGTGAAAATGCGATGCAAAAACGAAGTGAGAGAGCATATTGAGCACATGCATGAAGCTCACATTGCGAGATAACGGCTAGCTGCGTGAGCAAAACAAGAGTGATCTCGACGTTTGGAAGAAACCATGAATACAAAATTCGGCCTTCTCATGGGTGAGATGAAGCGATTTTGAGAGTCCAACGCTACTCGATCCGAATTTCGTCTTGCATACTCTGCGGCGGACTCGAGACAAAACTCAACTATCGTGAGCTCGACTTCCCGCTTGCAAGTCTGTTTCAGTGTCCCTCTCTCTTTTGATGATGCCAAAAAGGGGAAGAGGAATACCTAAAGCGCGCATGAGGGATCGAAGTTGAGAAGGAAGAAGCATTTGCGAAGGAAAGTCGGTGAGGAAATGTTGAAACAAAAGAAAGGAAAGCTTGTTGAGGGGAAGGATCGACGGATGTGACCTTGATGATTGCACAAACCCCCAACAAGGTCACATCACGGTGACATTATCAAGCAAACTCCCTGTGACTCTGCCACTCCAACACTCTGCTATATCTATGGTGAAAAGAGAAAAACAATTGAAGCGAGGGATGAAGGAAGTGGAAGGAAGAATGGATGCCAGGTTATGAACATCTTGAAAGAACATGGAGGCATTCGGAGACGAGACACTTATGCCATTTCGGATGTCGGAGACAGAGCCACGATCGATTGATGAATTTAAGACGCTCGCATCCGAAGGATACTTTGCAAAAATGTCTATGGCTCAAGCTTAGGACTTATCTTTGGGAAAAGGGTCTCACGTTATGTGAAGAAGGCTGACGAGGCGACAGACTACCGGCAGATCGCTCTGCTTTGGTCACTCATTTGGTCACTTCAATTTGGAAAGAAGAAGACCCGTCTACAATACACGCCCCAAGAGGTAGAGGAAAAAGTAGTGGTGGAGGAAGAGGTTTGGACTAGGCCTCGCCCAAAAATATTGAATCACGTAGATCCGGGAAAGAAAGGAGGGATCTATTGGGTGGAGCTTGACCAAGTAGCAAATTTGCAAGTGGCTAAAACCAACGCGAGTATGCAAAAAGAATAGAAGAAGAAAACAAGAGACAAACTCAGCTATGGGAGGAAAAGAGGGAAAGAATAACAAGAGATGAAGGTGCCCGGGGAAGGCATATGAAAAGAAAAAAAGAAGCGGTGACGACGAGAAAAAGAGAAGAAAGAAGAAGATCTTGAACAAGATGAAAGAAGGAGACAAGCGAAGAAGATGAAGTGTTGTTGTCCAACCCTTCATGTATTTTATTATGTAAATACATACAATGTAAGTCTTACGTAATAAAGCTACAAATTCTTTATTTTTTGTAGACAAATATGTGCTCGATACACCTTGTAAACAGATTGTGTAAAAGAACAAGAATGTTATGATCAATAAAAGGATTGATTCTGCGCATACATTCTATGTCAATACACTATATCGTATGTATCTTTGCTATTTGCATTTTGAATGATTTAAGTTTTGGCATCATCAAAAAGGGGAAATTGTTAGGAAATTTATTGTTTAGATTTTGATGAATGCCATGTAAAACTTAGAATAGAAAGTTGGCACCCCAATTCTTGTTGTAAAATGCATTGTAATAAATAGAGTGGCCAAGGCGAGTTAAGTCGGCTACGCCCTAACGTGCAAGAAGACAATCGAAGACTAGAAGGAAGACTCCTGCGAGGCAGTGAGTATGGCAAAGAAGAGTATACGGAAACTCTACTAAAAAGCGGTGAGATGCGGTGAGTGGAGTATCGGTCAAGTCAACTCGAGAAAAGCCAAGTCTCAAGTTGAGTGTGACGGAAGAGTTACGATGATTGGAAGTGACTCCAAGTCACCTGGGGAAAGCAAGGAAATGCGGTCAAGTCGAGATAAGCGTAAAAGATCCGTTATTTAAATCAAGAGAATTACTTAAACAAGTAATATCTCCATACCACCTTTCTCGGAGTGCTCGGTCCCGAAGCGTGCAAATGGAATGAACAATGGGAAGCACTACACCGTGTCGAGAACTCGAAAAGGTGAAAGAACAATTCATACGAGGAAATGGCAATTCCAAGGATCGCAACAAGACAAGCCAACATATGCAAGTGACTTTCAAAAATAAGACTATCTCTTCAACGGGCAAATTTTTGAAAGATCACTATAAAAGGCTGAGGAGTTTAAATTGAGAAAAGAGACACAAGAGACACAAAAGACACAAGTGACACAAGAGAGAGATCGAACCAAAAACGTTCAAGCAATTATTAGAAAATCTGAAATATTCTCAATCCTCAAGCCTACACTACGAAGGACATCAATCCAACACTCACTGTGAAGGAAAGATAACTTCAATCGGTTGAAGAGGAAAATTTGAAAATCAAGGGGTCTACATTCCACGAAGGATTGTAGGAAGGTTCAAGAGTCAAACCAAGTCTTAAGCTTTTGGAGGCTTCGTGATCAAATCAAAGAGCTTGAGCAAGTGATTTTGTAGTAGCAAAGGTGCCCCCTGTGAAGAAGGTGAGTCGTCGAAGCTTGGTGAGTGATCAAGGCGTCTCAGGAGTCCCAAAGGATCAAGTGTTTGTGTGATCAAGACTTGTATCCGGACTGCTACCATTACCACTTTGTATCGATCATTACCTAGTGGATTCCTCCAGGAGTTGGAGAAGAGAGGAGTAGAAGAATTACCCCATCTTGAACCTCTATAAAAACTTCATTGTGTCATTTACATTTCAAAGCACTTTAATTCTGCATTTTTAATCGCTTATATCTGTTGATAAATTTGCTATCCACTTGATAATTTATAAGTACTAAACCAAGCACTAAATTCTTGCTTAATCAAACTTAAGGGTGTTAAGTCTTCATTTGAAAACAAAACCACGGTTGAGTTAATTTAGAGTCAATGGTGAGTTATTCCATCAACGGCTCGGTTGAGTCATTTGAGAGACTAACTCTCTTGATTGACTAAATTGACAAATCCATCAAGGACACTGGCTGTGTAGTATCAACTCTGTATATTTAATAGGACTAAATCGAAAATTTGGTAAGGTTTATTCAACCCCCTTCTAAACCTTACACCTACCCCTTGGGACCTCTGATAACTCCCCTCTATTAAATGATATTAAGTTGGAATGACCAAAAGTCCTTTTCTTCAATAAATTGACCATAAACCATAAAAAAACCAAAAGGTGATTAATCTAGACCGTTTAAAAAACAACTCAATGCTCGATTTGGTCTCACGTACTTACACAACTTATACGGACTCACGAGATCCAAATCACATACATAAATAAATATATATATATATATATATATATATGGAGAGGGTTATATGAGACCACCTCATAGGGTGAGTCCATAGGGACCAATCCTAGCCATATATCTAATTTTTTCAAAGGCTGCGATTTAATAGGTGAAATTACAAATTACAAGCTAGTTAGTTAAACAAAGGGGTAAATTAGTCATCCTCCAAAATGGCCCATTTTAACAGGATTCAGCAATATTCATGGGATTCACGCAATCCTTCCAAATCTCAAAGCAAAAATCAATGTGAACAATCCTCCTCCTTCTTCTTCAATGCACTACTGTGAGAAATCCTTCTCCTTTTTTCTTCTTCTTCAACGCATTACCATCGGCAGAAAAAAGTTACAGACAATTCGCCATAGTTGCTAGAACTCGACTACAGTTCGAAGGTTGCTTATGAAGATGTAATTTGTTGCTTGTTTAGATGTGTCGTGGTGCTTTTAGATATATTAACTACATAATCAAGTCATAAGCGACAAACTCATACTACATAAGCAACAAACCTATACTACATAAGCAATGAATATACACTACGCATGCACCACGGATATATTAACTACATAAGTAAGTTATAAGCAACAAATTCATATTACATAAGCAACAAGCTTATATTACATAATCAACGAATATACACTACGTATGTATCACAGTTACATTAACTATATAAGCAAGTCATAAGCAATAAACCCATACTACATAAGCAACAAGCCTATACTACATAAGCAACGAATATACACTATGTATGCACCACAGATACATTAACTACATAAGCAAGTCATAAACAACAACCCCATACTACATAAGCAACGAATATACACTACATATGCAACACAAATACATTAACTACATGAGCAAGTAATAAGCAACAACCCTATACTACATAAGCAACAAATATACACTACATATGCAACACAAATATGATTAAATTACTCATACAATATGGTTATACTACACATGCAATATAATTATATTACATAAGCAGTTGACAACAGAATACGCTGGAGAAAAAAAGGTGAATATGAGGGATATGGGTTACTCAAAAACTGAAAGCACGTGTCGCGTGAAAGGGGGAATAAAATTGAATGTGATTGAGATCTCATCAAATCTCAATAATTGATTCTATATTGTAAAATGACCACCCTACCCTTCTTAGTTGTTGAAACAAAAAAAAGTATAAACCCTAAAAAAATCGGACCACCCAAAAATGTTAATCTATGGTTAGGATTGGGTCCTATGGACTCATCCTAAATGGGAGAACCCATTGGATCCAAATTCTATATATATATATATATATATATATATATATATATATAGGGGGTGATCCAATGAGACCACATATTATAGTGAGATAATATGGACTCATCTCAACCCTCTTTTATCTATATCAATAGCTAAGATAAATAGGGGTTAAAATTACATTAAACATTTAATTAAGGCAAAATAAGGGTATAATTGTCAAAACAAACATGTGGGGGACCATCCAAATATAGAATCAGTTATTAGGAGAGAGAAAATCACGTGGGGAGAGAGAAAATCGAGAGAAAATCGCGTTGGAGAGAGAAAATCACGCATGTATTCTGCCATGCAGTATGTTATACACTTATCATATATGTATATTTAACACTATTTTACTGTATGTTTAACATAATTTTACTACATATTAAAATGGTCAAACAAAAACATGTGGGGACTGTGAATCAAAGAATCAGTTATAGAGAGAGAGAATCACGCTCATTAACATGTGGGGATCGTGGATTAAGTAAAATCAGTTATAGAGAGAGAGAAAATTGTGCTCATTATTGTACTGTATATTTAACATATATTTACTGTATATTTAACACTATTATATTGTATATTTAACATATTTGTACTGCATATTACAATTGTCAAACAAAAATATAAGTATACAACAAAACACATATAAGTTTACAGCAAAACACATATAAGTATACAACAAAAAACATAAGTATACAACAACATAAATACATACATCAAAAATTAACTACTTATACAACAAAACACATCTAAGTATACATCGAAAAACATATAAGTATACAGTAACCTACTAAAATGTAAGTATACATCAAACATATAAACATGTATTCTTCACCTAGAAAAAAATCTAGAACCTCAATTAACAAAAGCTTAACCACCATCACCGAAAAAATACATGAAAGACACAAACTCGCTTCATCATCCTCGATTTCTTCGTTGTCAACATCAGAAGGTTCATCGATTTCATCATCATCGCTCGCATCACCAATCAAGTCTTCATCATCTTCATTAGCAATCTTATCCAAGTCGTCATAATCATAATCACCGTCTGCTTCTAAGGACGAAGGGTTGACCGAGTCCAACATATTATCAATCTCTTCGTCTTCACTTCCGTCCTCATCACCCTCAACGGCGTATAATTCTTCGGCAGCCTCATCCTCGGCTGTTTTCTTCTTTTTCTTTTTTGGTTTCTTGGATGAATTATGGAAGAGATATAATTACTCAATTTGACATATTTTGATTTGGTGTAATTATACCATTACAATATTGTCTTTTGCAGATTTAAAATAAATTAAAAAAGGCTATTAAATTGGGTAAATCTCAACCATCTAAAATTACAAATTTGTAGACAGGATTAGTCCACATTGTCTCACTCTAATTATGTGGTCTCATTTGATCCAATCGCTATATATATATATATATATATATATATATCAAGGTTTAATTTATTATCACAATTCACAACTATACAGGAGAAACAATATTATTTTTCTTATTTTTTTAATATAGTTATTTCTCTCTCTCTTTTTTCGGTAGTTATTGAGTCTCTTCCATGGGAGTCCATGCGCCTTAACAAGTGGAGTTTCTTCTTCTTAATAAGGGGTACTGTTTTGTCTTTGTTCATGAGATTTTGTAGTTGTGACACTTCTTAATTTCACATTATGGGCATTTTGTGCAAAAGATCGCATGACCTATTATTGAAAGCTTGTCTAACTAGATCCATTAGATCAGTATAGAGTTAATTCTATGTATAAGATCTGTATAGGTTTATAATTTTGTATGCCTTACAATTTTGATCTTTGTTATCAGTTATAAGCTATTTCTGTTAATTAAATGAAACTGAATGATTCTTAAAAAAATGGCATTAGGATGAATTTGTGGTTGAACCAATTTTATACTCCTTTTTCGACAAATTTTGAAAATAAAAAAAAATTATGAGTTTGAAGATGGTCTCGATTTTTTGTTTTTACCTGCCTTGCTTCAAATTTATCCCAAATAATACTCCACGAAAAGTAAATAATAAGTATAATATAATGTACTAAAATACCCTTGTAAACCATGGTGTAACCTCCACTTCTTAACCAATTCGCATTACGGCCTAATTTTGATGGTGTAAATCTTGGGAGGGAATGGAGATAAGTGAGAATGAATCCAAACACATGCTTGAATTTTACAAATATCTTACAATTAGACTATTAAGAGATTCCCTTATCCTTGTCTTTTGGTACCTACTAAAACATACCAATGAAGGTTACATTAGTTTTTCTTTTAAGAAAAATGCAATAAATAAATAAATAATAAATAAATAATAAATAAATAAATAAAAGTGAGAATAACATGAGTTCAATATCATTATTCATTAGGACTCTCCGGAACTTATCGACTAGGGAGTTGAATAATTTTTTCAATGGAATGGTAATATATTGACAATATTGCATAAAAACTTGTGGTTTGAATGATTGTTAAATAAACCATGAGTATGACCTATTTTTCAATGACTTAATCTTGAGAATTGATTGTAGCTCAGTTGGTTTGAACATTTGTAAACCAGACTATTGACTTGAAATTAAATCTCACCCGTTCCACCCCTATCAGGACTTTGTAATTGTACTCAAAAAAAAAATGACTGAATCTTCATGTCTCATTAACCTAAAAAAAAGTTAATTTACTGGTTGAATTGTTGTGGACGTATTAACCATTTAATTTTGTTATGCAAATATGCAATGCATTCGTATAATAAAAATCAGTCATATCAAAACTTGTACATAATAAATTATGGCAATACTCATAAAAAAATATCAAAGTCGCAATATAATTCATAATTACAAATATTTAACTTTCGGTGGTTTTTGCGTTACGGACTCAGATTTCAAAATAATTACAATTATTTGCTATATAAATAATTAATTTATACGTGATGTATTTGGGCTTGGGCCAGGTTGGTGGAATTTACATCACAAACGAACCGCCACGGGTCATTCTCCACCCATTGCCCCCAAAAGGGCCAAAACACGTGGAAAGTATCAAATATGGCGGGCAACCCGGTTTACATACAATTTGGGCCTCTTTGGCCCATTTGACTATTGACCTATTTTAAAAAATAAAAAAAAAAAACAGATTTTCATAAATCTATTTTGCCCATTCCATCTTCTTCTTTTCTAATGTTTCACGTCTGTCTTCACTTCCGCCTCCTTTCTTTTTTTTTCTTCTCCTTCTTCTTCTTCTTTTTTTTTTTGTGCCACAAACCTTAATCAAAGTGAAGCCTTCTTGATTAAGCCCCGTTCCACGCCGTTTTGCTTGATGAAACCCTATTTCGAGGTAATGTTGTATTAATTAAGCTTTTCTTTTATCTGAAGGCGAGAAACAAACCCTATTATTTAGGATTTTTTTTTTAAATGGGTATATTTTGATTGTTTAGTCGGTGTTTTTACTTTGAAGTGGGAGTTATGAAAATTTATTTTTTGAAACACATATTAATTGCTATTGGTAATCTTCAAAAAAAAAAAAAAAAAAGCGAGAGATTTTCTTTGTTTTTTTGGTATTATACAAATGTTAGATTAATTAGCGGTAATTTCTTGACATTATTGACGTAACTATGGGAGTGTTTGGATTTGTTTTGGGTGTTCTAGATGTATTGTTATTAGACACGAGAGGTGATGTATTAGAAGGAAAATGTATTAGAGAATACTATATTGGTTCTCTTATTTTGGTCTTTGGGAATATGAATTGAGAATGAAAATGTTTTGAGGAAATGATCAAATGAAAAAAAAAAAAAATGACTATCTATACTAATGTTTCGCTTTTTTGATACTGAATGTAGCAACTATGTTCCTATGTCTTGATTTTTTTCTTGAACTTTGGTTTTAATTCCTTTTATTTGGTTATGGTATGTAATTTGCTTTATTTATGATTAGAGGGGAAACTATTGCAATTGCTTATGGGTGTCTATTTGAGGCGATATATTGTATAAGTGACTTCCTTGTATTTCTTGTAATTCATTTGAGAATATATTTGTCTAGTGGGTTTGGAAATTCAATAATTGTGAAACTATTGATAACTTCTTGTGTAATTGCGAGAATGACATACGCTATTGATCCCGAGTTTTGGTGTGATGCAAGAGTATCGATTCGATGTAACTTGAAAAGTTTTGGGAAAGTGTATAATATATTAAGCGATGAATATAAAGATAGGTTGTTAAGTTCTTGTTTTGCAAATTTTCATTATATGAGTAAAAAAATTAAATTTTCGGGCAAGCTCTTTCAATTCTTTAATGCTTCGGAGGATCACCAATAAAGGTGTAGTTGGGATAGTAGATGATGATGAGATTTGGTTCTCTTTTGGTGGTTCATCCAAAGCTTGTTTCTCATTGAGAGAGTTCACTCTTATTCGGATTGAAACCCAGGGAATGAGGAGGAGTATAGGGACAAATTTCCCGTGAGAATAGGTTAGAAAGAAAATATTTTAATGCATGTAATATTGTGCAGTGGAAGAATTAGAATCGACAATTTTGGAGAGGGTAGAGGACGAAGAAGATAAATACAAGTTGGGGTTAGTACTCATTTATGAGAGTATCTTGAGAGCGAAAGAGAAATCTACATCGATTGAAATGGACGTTTTAGATTTAGTTGACAATCTTGGTACATTCAACTCATATCCTTGGGGTAGGAAATGTTTTGATCATACAAAAGTTAGATTCGTGAGAAAGTTTAAGAGTCTTCCGCCAAAACATACACTTTATATGGATTTCCATTGGCTATACGAGGTAAAAATAAATTGTTGAATTTATTATTTAGTTAGTTGATATATTTTCTCAAGTTGATTAGTAACTTGTTACTTATATTGTTTATTTTTTCAAGGTATGGGCATATGAGTCTATTAAAGTATCGCCAACTTATTTCAAGCATCTATGACTAAGGACAAAATTCAAGGATGCGGAAATGGAAATCAAGTTTGACACTTGGGCAAAATTATATTTCTAATATCTTGGATTAAGCCAAATGTGAGTACTCTAATTGTTTCAAAAATTAAAATCAGTTTTTAATTTTGAATAAAGTCGTTTATAGTCGAGTTGGATTGTTTTTCGTTAAAATAGCCATACAAAGGTTTATAAATGACTTTAGTCGAAATTAAACGACCATAGTCATTTATTCATGTCGAAGTAATATTTTATTTATATTTTGAAATTATTTCATTTAAAAATCATCGTTAAAGTGTATGCGCATTTGACTCCTTCACCCGAGGAGAAATTATTGGAATATATACGATTTTTTGGTGATGAGCGTCTCGAAAACACCCAACCAAACAAGGGAGAGAGGGTGTCATCTCGGGATGTTTTGGGTGACACGGAGGATCATGCCAACCAAATGAAGTAAGCATATTTAAAATTTTGTATCGCACTTTTAAATTCGTTAATGTAATATAGTTACTTGAGTTATGATTTATGTTTTGTTTTATAGGATGGCGCCCCCCTTCCGCGTCTTCCACTCATCGTCGACCTCGCTCCTATCACGGGAAGACATATTTTAGATGCCATTTTGGCATTGACCGAGAAAAAGTCAATGCATTAGATCGAAAAGTGGAGAGCATCTTAGAGATGAGGCATCAAGCTCTTTCTCCTCATATGCATAACGATGATGTGCGTCAAAATGTTTTTCTCCTTTATGCATAATGAGGATGTGCATCAAAATTTTTTCTCCTCTGCCTATGCATAATGAGAATGTGCATTGAACTCTTTCTCCTCCGCTTTATGCATGATGAGGAAATTGATATGAGCTTGATTAATGGGACGATTGATGTAGCATCAAATGTGACTAAGGAGAAGGTTTGAGAACAAGTGGTTGAAGTATTGGTGGGGATGTGGCTAAGAAGGTGGGTCTTTGAAGAGGAGGGTGAGCGTGAACAGCAAAATATTGATGTGGTGCGAGATACAAAAGAAAACTAGGACTATAAGAAAGACGTATAAAAAGAGGATCAAAGACACAAAGCGAAGATGCTCCCATAGAGGCAAGTAAAAGAGTTAGAATGCCTTCACGGTTTGTATCATCTCCATATACGAACGAATTGAAGCCAAGAAAGTTTATGGACAACTCGATTCCTATCCTAATTCAAAAGGTTGACGCGGCAAAGTTAAAGGAGTTAAACGACTTGTACAATTGTGTGCATTTTCACGTCTCTCAAAGAACCATTTTTGTAGCTTATTACCTATACTCTCAATTGCGGGAGAATTGGACCTTGTCGCTCCTTCTTGAACAAGGAATTGAGCGACTCCGCATTGTTCGATGTCATAATATTATAACGGTTCCCCTGAAAGTGTGACCTTGCCCGTATGTCGAAAACTGCACCATTAAGATATCTCAACTTTGTCTCATCGGGTACTTCTAGTCGACCCATGAAGATTCCAAATTCCTCAACAAGATATAAGCCTCAATTTGCTTTCATAAAAAGTGAGGTAGTATTGGTATTTGAGTCACGGTCCTCAAGTTTCCTTTTATGTGATATATGCAATGACCATGCCGAGCATTACGATAGACATCTCGCCTTTGCATTGATGAGACTTCTATGGCGGTCGGATATAACAACAAGATCTTCCCTATCACCTGTTATTTCTTTCAATTTTGAAAAAAACCAATGCCATGAAGCATCATTCGAGAATCAACAATGCCCCATGCAAGAGGATATATCTCGCATATTTGCATCGACATGTAGCAACAATCAACGTACTCTCTATACTTGCGATCAAGAATGTGCCATCTACGATAACAACCGGTCGAATTCGACGAGTGAAATCCATGAATGCAAGGCCCAAATGCCAAAAAAAAAAAAGTACTTGAAAGCGTTGTCGTCATCAATCTCTAAATAATACACGGTATTAGGATTAGCAATGGCTAAGTTGTGGGCATATGCGGGCAAATTGGCATAACTATCCTCGGGGAACCTCGTAGGAGTTCCAAAGCGGCCTTCTCTACACCTCCTTGCCTTTTGATAACTCATTTGTATACCGAAATCATGATGAACGCCGCTCATGAGATTTCTTTGCTCTATACGTGGTGTTGGGATTCTTCAACTTATTCATGATATGTTTTCCAATGATCTGCGTTGTTGCTTGCCTATGATCATTGCGAGTCATACTTATAGAGCAAGTATGTTCATGCATATATTTTGAATCTCAAAAACTCACTCTCATGGAACTTTATTGCACGCAAACGCCATTTGCGAGTTTCGTCAACACATACAAGCGTGTATACCTCTTTATTCGATTTTTAACCTTGAATTCAAAATTATGCTTAGTAGCGAGAAAATGTATGGCTTCCTGAAGTTCTTTTTGTCATGCGAATACTCGGCCATACCGCAAATCACCATCAGCTATCACATGCGATGTACTACTAACCGAAGAAGTAATAAGATGCTCACTCGTGAATGCGTTTTCTTCTCTATAGCGTTGTGCACTCGGCTCTTGATTATAGCATCATTACGAGTCGGTTTCTCGAATAATCGCAACTCATTCAATTAACAAGTTGGTTGTTATCATTTTCTTCTTGTTGCATGTCGAAAACAATTAGATTGTCCCCTATTGGTTGTTGGTAATTGTTTGATTCATAATCATTTGCTTGCCCAATCGGATCCTTTCTCACAAGTGTTACATAAATTGGAGAAAGGCGACTTGTGTATTGACACCTAAAAACCACTTCAAACGTCTATCACAATTAATATGAACTGGAACTTTATCACAGCCCGCCGGGGCAAGAAATCTCATCTCAATATCATGCAATGATGAATCAACATTGCAAAGGTTCTGAAATTGAGAATATAATTCTTCATATGACATATCTGAGTAATTTGGAAGACCTTCTACCCCACCACTCTCATTATTGTTGCTCTTCCACACCCATTTGTCATCTTCGTTGACAAGCTCACCAAAATAAAATACGATTACCCAAAAAAGGTGAAGTCATATCGCAATTCAAATCAAAGAAAGAAATTAAGAATACGATCGTATCAATAAACAACACAATTCAACATGTAACAAAAAAAAATCAAAAAACGACCACAATTAAACACATAACATCTCAAAGAACACACTTAAAACACATAAAATCAAAAACAATACAATTCAACAAATAAAATAAAAATGACCCAAGTTCGAGTAAATTCGTTTATTGTCAAAACGACCAAATTCGATCAGTAAGCGACTATAGTCGTTTATTGGAGAAATTTTATTAAGCAATTATGTGTTTGGTTTTTCTTCGTAGTGAAAATCAAAGTACCACTTCAACACATAAAATCAACAAACAATACAATTCAACAAATAAAAAAATGACCCAAGTTCGACTAAAGTCGTTTATTGTCAAACGACCAAATTGATCGATGCTTATTTTGTAGTCGTTTATCGCGAATTTTTTTTCCAGCAACTCTGAGTTCAACTTTTCTTCATAGGGGAAAACCAAAATATCTAACCAATATGGTAATGTGTAACAAATAGATGTTTTACTCCAAATATCAACAATATACTTTGGGAGAAACCCAAAAAAGAACACCTTAGCTTGAAGCTTGAAGAAGAAGAATAATGGAGGAAATGGGTGGAATGAGGTTTAGGTCAATTTCAGTAAAAAAAGAATGAGGGCAATTTTGTACTTTTAAGATATAAAAAAAAGGGTATTTAAGACATTTTATATTAAAAAGGCCATAATTGTATATCTTCTATAAGTTGGACTAAATTTGTTTTTGACCACTTAAAAGGCCATCCACGGCTTTCCCCCAACAAAACACAGAACCTCTACTCTGCCCATCCACCCACCCCCGCCCCCGCCCCCAACTCCCCGTCCGCTGGCCGCCCCGATTTCCGACGCCGGTGGTTTATCTCTGTTTTCATTGTCATTTTATTTCGTGTTTTTCCATTCACTCACTCAGCCGTTCCGTTTCTGAATTTGGGACATTTTATTTCAAAGTTTCAGCTTTATAATCCACTGGCGATGACTGTAGAACGGAGCTTTGACAATCATGGTAACTGCTTCTCCGGATTTTCTTTTGGATTTTTTTCAATTGGTTCCCTATATTGGTTGTATGTCGTCGGTTGCAACTTTTTTCTTTTTTTTTTTTTGGGTTGTTTTGCTTTTAATTTCAGTTGAGTTTATTTTTGGCTCGTTGGATAATTGTTCTTGCTTGTTAAGTTATTGAATTTTAAGTATTTCATCTCTGGAAATCATTTTGTATTTCATTTGAGTTGGGTTGGTGGCTTTTGAACATAGACGGATATTTTCACTAGTTTAAGCTTGGTGCACTTGTGTGTCTCCAAGTTTTATGGCTGGCTATTCACTTTTCCATCTAGAAGCTGAGAATCACTTTTTTTAGAGTTTGCAAACATTCACTAAGTCTATAGTCTAAGTTACAATTTGAAAATCAACGTTGAATGGTGCACATAGCGTTATATGTGCTCATGCGCATTGAGCTGTACATAGTAGCATATTGGTAATTGGATGACTTTATTCGGATAGGAAGCAGTCCATGCTAAGGTCTATATGAAAGTTTGATATATTGGGGTTGTTTAGACTTTAGACTTCATATAAAATAACTTGATGTTGGTCTAATTTGATTTAGTGTATGTACTGTTTGGCCTGGAATTTTTCTTTTGTAGCATATAGACCGAGATGAAATCCGAATTTACTTTTAGGTTTCAGTGATAACAATGAGTTGAATTACTCGCACAATTTTCCCATACTTCATCTTTAAAAGATGTGTTTCGATTCTACTCATCTCTAGTTTGACTTGTAAAACTTGTGTTTTCTCTAATGAGGATATGAACTCGATGTTCCTTATTTCATCTAAATATCCACGATCTCTAAACCAATGCATGTTAGTAAATAGAATTTTGGTACTCATTTCTAGATACTGACAAGAGTATATAAGAGTTTCGAAGGTTTCATTGATATGGACAAAGAACCTTGTTAATCTAATTCATTTTACAGAAGTAGTGCAATTCTTCAACATCAAATGTCAGTAGAATAATCCATTTTGACTTTCTGTTTTTGTGATTTGATTTGGAACATTAGGTCTAAGCTATGAAGTACTGTTATGGGTATTTGAAACGTATACGAGAATACGCCATGTTTAGAAATTTTGAGGATACGTGTACGGCATATATATAATTATATATTTTTATATTATTGTAAATATAGCCATACTAAGTACAATTAAAAAAAATCAATACTGCAATAATAAAAAAACTAAATTTTCATAAATACTCAAATATAAAATGTGATAAGTCTGAAAGCTATCAAATTGTAACAAATTTCATAATCTAAAATTCAAATAATACCAAAAAATTAAATAAAGTCACTCCAGTCATAATCAAATAGGATCTGTATTGATCTCATCTCCACCATTTCCATCATTAGTAAAAAGTAGAGCTTCAATCTCTGGTTCATCAAGTGATATGCTTGCAACCTTAAGAACTCCAACACTCTCTATGGATCTCATTCATCTCCCCCATTATCTCACATCTTGGTCTCTCCCAAATTATAAATGTCACTTTTATTGATAATAGGCGAAGATTTGTATGTACATATACTAAATATTCCCACCTTTTGGGATTGGTTTTATTCTTTCTGATAAAATGAATAAAAAAATAAGTATCAATTATGTTCTGAACAAGATGAAGAACAAGGTTGGCCGAAAAGCTTCAAAGCTAAGAATCTTGCAAATTCTAAATTAACATTGGTCTTGTCTTCGCGATTTGGAAAGTATCTCCTAAAACCATAGTTGTTAAAGGCGCGCCTGAGCCGGACGTGCAGGGCGAGATGCCCATCGCCTTTGGACACCAAAGGCGGGTGACGTGCTGGAGGCGCGCGCCTGGGGGCGCCTTTTCGAGGCGTTTGAGGCGCGCCTCATGTACTCCTGTCTTTTTTTTTTTTTTAGACTTTTTATAGAGTTGCTACTTATTTTTTTGACACTTTTTTAAGTTAGGATGAATATTAATTTATTTAGCACTTTAAAAAGAAAGAGACAAAACCAAAAATGAACGTTAACTAGGCACAAGTATGAGTTCTGCCTCACATCCAACACAACCTCTGCCCCCCTTCGATCTTTGCGTCGCCGGAGCTGCGCCACCCTAGCCGGAGATGTGCCACCACCATCTTAGCGTCACCCACTTACGTTTTCCTTTTCTTTTCTATTATTCTTTAATTTGCTGAATGTTTTTACTGTAAAATTAGGTTATAAAACTAGGGTTTCTTGTTTTTAATTCTTCTATTATTTACTAATTAGTGGATACTCTCTTTTATTAATATTGTTTTTACTTTTCGTTTTTCTTTTTTATTATTTCAGCATATTTCTTGATAATTTTTATTGTCTTTATATTTTTAGCATATTATTTCAACATATTGCTTGATATTTTTTATTATTTTGCTTATGATGAACTTTATAAACATTTGTGTTGATGGTTGTTTGGCTCGTATGAGTTGTCATGAATATAAAATTATGTGTTTTATGAAATATTTGCTTGTTGTAGTCTAAGAACAATATTTATAATTTTTTAAATGTTAATTTTTGCGCCTCATGTACAAAAGGGCGCGCCTGCAAGCGCTAGAGATGTTAAGCGGTCGCGGCCGGACCGTTCATAGAAAAAAAAAGAGTTGGGGCGAATTATTTTGGCCCGTTTAAATCCAGCCTTTTTGGCGGACCGTTTAAACCGGCCCGTTAGGGTTAGGTTCCAATATGCCCGACCCGTTTAACACCGCCCGTTTGCCTGAAGCCCGCTAGTATTTTATATAGGAGGCGACCGCTTAACATCTCTACCTTGCGCTTTGCTTGCCCCTTTCGCCTTTAACAACTATGCCTAAAACACTTGTTCCTTTCATCAAAAATTTCAGTATCCCTTTGCGGAGCAAGCAGATTTGTGCCTCTTCTAGCCATTCTTTATCGTAATACCTATATAATTTACAAAATGAATTAAAAACCTTATAAACATAAGCAATTATGATATAACATTACCTTGGGTTGAGAGAATGAGCCATGCAATTCTTTGTCCATATATCATTGAGGATTGAATGCACAACATCATAGAATGACAAATCTTGATGTTCATCTTTTCTTGCATTCTTTAATATTGCTATTCTCACTTGCTCAATCATTGTATCCCACATGTCATATACCAAATGAAGAGTGTGTTGATATGTGTTGCACTTTTGAAGTATTTCATAGATGTGCTTTGTAAAGTGTAAACTCAAGAATGTAATCAAATTTATTCCACCACAAATCATTTAGAATGCGCTCTTTCATTGTAGCTGCTTTTCCCACATTATCCTCTTTGTAAGAACTCCATCGTTCACTAATTACCAAATTTTTAAGACCACGTTTTTATGAGTTTGATTTTTTTCGACATCATTATGATTTATGGCAGAAGCAAACTTTGTATTTGTAACCGCTAACAACTTCAAATGGACAAACTCATTGAACATAGCTAATCTCATTGAATCATTCATGATAAAGTTTCTAATGAACGAAGCATCATCTGCAGTGTCAGTGATCCAACGACACGCAAAATAAAAAACCTCATTCCTTTCAGTATTTCTAGCCACACAAATATTCTTCAACGCAAGGTTCAACATATGCACTACACATGGAGTCTAAAAAAATATGAAGGAATCAATCTCAACAAGCATACAACTTCCTTGTAGACAGGAACATTATCAGGTTATTGGACCACATTTTGTGGCCCGACCTCTGAAATTGTATTACCGAGCCACTCAGCTATATAATGTTTATCTTCATACTCGTTTGACCCATCAACAACCTTTAGAAAAATTGGACCACCTTTAGAAGTAGCCATAAAATTAATTAGAGGCTTTTATTTGTCTATCAGCCCATCCATCAGTAACAATGCTCACAACCTTTTTCGTGCAACGTCCGTTTAATTGGTGGGAGTAATCTCTCAGTATGTGTTGCTCTCTCTTTTTGCAAGCGAGTGGTTCTCAAAGCATTATATCCCAGGGGAGAAATCCAAAAATCTAATTATTTGCTGCGTATTTATATGAACTTATACAGTAGGGATTCCTAGCAACGTGAAATGGCAAACCAACACAATTAAACATGTGTTCGCCGTTTAAAGATATTACAAAGATGTTTTATTATGTTGGTTTGCCATTTCACTTTACTAGGAGTCCATATTATTATTTTCATATACAAATGTAGCAAATAATCAGATCTTTGTGTTTCTTCCCTGAGATATAATGATTTGAGAACTAGTCTTTTGCAAAAGGAGAGAGCACATATTGAGAGATTGCTCCAACCAATTAAAGAGACGTGGTATGAAAAGGGTGCGAGCATTGTTACCGATGGATGGATCGATCCACAAAGAAAGACCTCTAATTAATTTTATGCTAATGGCTGCTGATGGGTTAAATGAGTACAAAGATAAATATTATATAGTTGAGTTGCTCAGTAATACAATTTCGGAGGTTGGGCAACAAAATGTGGTCCAAGTTATTACTAATAATGCTCATGTCTGTTTGTAAGGCTATTGGTATGCTTGTTGAGATTGATTCCCTCATATTTTTTAGGGATAATTACAAAAACACCCCCAAGGTTTGGCCTAATTACAAAAAAATTTAGAGATGTTTCAAAATTACAAAAAGCCCCCTCATGTTTGATTTTGTCTTAAGTTTAAGGGGTTAATTGTAATATTTCATAAATATCAAGGTGATTTTTGAAATATTATTTGCTTATGAAGGGGAAAGATCTAAGTGGAATCAAACCTTAAGGGTTTTTTTGTATTTTTCAAAAATCTCTGGGGGTTTTTGTAATTAGCCCAAACCTCAGGGGGTTTTATGTAATTATCCCTATTTTTTAGGTTCCATGTGTAGTGCATATGTTGAACATTGCGTTGAAGAATATTTGTGCGGCTAGAAATACTGAAAGAATGAGGTTGTTTATTCTAAGTATTGTTGGATAACTAAAACTATAGATGACACTTCGTTCATTAGAAACTTTATCATGAATCATTTAATGAGTTTAGCTATTTGTTCATTTGAAGTTGCTCGCTGTTGCAGATACAAGATTTGCTTCTGTCATTGTGATGTTCAAAAGATACAAACTCATAAAACGTAGTCTTCAGAATTTGGTAGTTAGTGAACAAAGGTCTTACACAGAGGAGGATGTGGAAAAAGCAGTGAAAAATCGAATTCAAAATTATTGGGACAAAAGTGATAACATTCTTGAGTTTACAAAGCCTATCCATGAAATGCTTTGGAAGTGCGACACAGATCAACACACTCTTCATGCAATAATTGAGCAAGTGAGGATAACAATATATATGCATGAAAAGAAAGACGAACATCATGATATGTCATTTTTATGATGTCATGTATTCAATACTCTTTTTTTTTATCGGTAAATGTAAACATATATAGATCAAAAGAATGTACAAGAACACCGGGCAAACCAACAAAAGTTCATGGGTAAAGGAACCACAAGTCAACTCCTCAATCCTAAATCGAAACGAAACATCACAATCTAATAAAGGGGTAGCCACATGTCGGCTCCTCACTCACATCAAAATCGAATACAATAAGGGAATGCTAGATACAAAGAACTAAATATCGCCTATTGCTAGTTTTTCAAAATGAATCAAAACATTTGGGTACAAAGAAAACATAACTTTATATACATGTGTTTTGATTTTATGGATCACGAGGTCAACATGAGATACCTCGCCTTCAAAACTTAGTCAGTTCCGTCAATTCCAAAGTTGATAGACCGTTGATGCGAATGCCACTTTCTTCCCTCTTGACTGCCACGACGTCCCTTTAGCTTCTCTTTTGAGCCATTTTAAAGCACAACGTAGAGTAGTCATTTGACGAATGATGCTATCTAACCCCTAATTTCGGTGCAAACTGCCCTGGTGAATAATGCACATTCAAAGTAAAGATGCTGACAAGTTTCTGGCTTTGCCGCACAAAATACGCATAATCTGTCGACGTCCATCCATTTTAGTCTGTCCCTGGTTCGAATTCTGGACAGTGTGCATAGACAAAGATGAAAAGAGTGCTTTGGCGTGATGCAACCTGTCCAGACGACGTTTGCCCACGGTACAACAGTTTCCTGCGCCTAAAGAAATTGTATGGATTATTCGGTCCCTTAATTTGGTGGTTCGCGTTCAAAGATGAAAGTAGTTGTGCTGCTTTCTGCTGTGACCCACATTTTTGCACAATGATATCCCGAGGTCACATTTTTGCACAATGATATCCCAAATACTGTGCAAATTTTTAAACAGCGGTGAGTCCCCTCTTGCAAGTTCCCAGTCCCAAATGTTTCTGCCCCGCAAGTAGACGTGGTGTATCCATTTGTCCCAAAGTGTATCCTTGTTGCTTTGTATATTCCACAATGATTTTGCAAGTAAGGCATGATTCTAGGACTGAAAGTCTCTAAGCCCAAGTCCTCCTTTTGATTTTGGAAGGCAAAGTGATGACCAAGCAACAGTCGGGTTCCCCAAAGAAATGACCGACAAACGCGAAGAATTTGAGAACAAACCATTGCCGGTATGGGGAGAATAGGCAACCAAAAGCATTTGACTCCTTGTAAAACAGACGAGCTCTGTTCTACCGGCATTAGACAAAGTGTTTGAGCTCCAACCGCCCGCATATGTACGAATCTTCCCAACAAGCTCCTCAAAGTGAACGACTTTGAGTCTTTCCGCTGCGAGGGGAATGCCAAGGTATCGAAATGGCATGGTTCCCCGAGCGAGATAGGAAAATTCCAGAATTTCCTTAGTGTCCGATCCACAAATGCCCGCCATAAATATGTTGGATTTCAACACGTTCATGCTCATATCCGACATGCTCCATCATCCAAACAATCCATAAGGATTCAAATGGAATTAGGGTTCCTCCGAGATAACAACATAAGATCATCGGCATAAATCAAGTGAATAATCTTCAAGAAGCCACATTTGGGATGAAAGTTAAAATTTGTGTCCGTCGTTTTCATCTTAAGAAGTCGAGATAAATACTCCATACAAAGAACGAAATGGTAAGGGAAAAGGGGGTCCCCTTGCCTAATACCTTTTTCGCCTTTGAATAAACCATGAAGTCCCCCATTGATCGAAATCGAATATGAAGTAGTGGTGACACATTCCATAATCCAACCAACAAAAATGGGGGGAAAATCGAGCCCAATGAGCATTTCCTTAAGGAAGCTCCATGAAACCGAATCAAATGCCTTGTGCAAATCAACTTTGATTGTGCATCTCGGAGATATTCGCTTGCGATTATATTGCCTCAATAGTTCTTGCAACAAATGAATATTATCAATCATACTTCTCTCTCTAACAAATGCCGCTTGTGCACCATCAATGAGTGAATCCAATACCCATGAAAGTCTTGATGTAAGAATTTTAGATATGATTTTATAAATGATATTTCAACAACAGATAGGCCGAAAATCACTAACCTATGGGGAATGTTTAGTCTTTGGGATCAAGGCTATTGCTGCGTGATTCATTTGTTTAAGAAGTGATCCGGATGAGAAAAATTCATAAACTGCATCAAGAACGCCGTCTCCAATTATCGGCCAAGCTTTCTTGTAAAATTTTGAGGAATACCCATTAGGACCAGGTGGCCTTTCATCTTCAATTCCACGAAGTGCTGTGCGAATTTCATCTTCAGTAACAAAATTGAGCAAGCTGTTCCCTTGCTCGCTGCTCAAAATCGGCCATTTCTTATAATAACAAAGTCTGCTGGGGCAGTTTCATGAGGTGTGCCCAACTGTCCTTTGAAATAAGAGATAAGAACCCCGTACACCTGCTTCAACGAAGAAGTTTTGCTACCGTCGTCCCAAGTCAATGATGCTATGAAATTCCGTTTAGCATTCCTCTTGACAATACCATGAATGAAACTCATGCATTTGCCACTTTGAATCAGGAAATTGCACTTGGCCTTTTGTTTGAAAAAATTGTTTTTCTGCGTTGGCTAGGAAAACAACCTGTTCTCTTAACACAGGTAATTTCAGACTTATCTCCAGATTATTGGGGGAATCATGGAGACTGTTTTGTGCTTCCTTGAGAGCTTTCCTAGCATCTGCTGCTCTCCGAGAGATGTGAGAAAAGTGCTTGATGTTAAAATTCTTCAAAATCTGCTTTAGACCCTTGAGCTTTCGGCACAAGTGGAACTGATATGTGCCATACGTATTCAATACTCTTTGGTTTATGACATGTGGGATACAATGATTGAGCAAGTGAGGATAGCAATATCAAGCATTCAAGAAAAGAGAAACATCAGAATTCATTATGTTATGATGTTGTGTATTCGATAATACTCATTGATAGATGTACAACGAATTGCATTGCTCATTCTCTCAACCCAAGGTAATGCTATGCTTATTAAGTATTTTAATTTATTTTTTTCTCGTTTTCCTTATTATATAGGTAATTCAGGAAAGAATGGCTTGAAGGGGTACAAATCGACTTGCTCCACATAGAGATACTGAAATTCTAATGAAAGGAGCAAGTGTTTTAGGAGATATTTTCCAAATAGTGAAGAAAGGACCAATGCTAATTAGGAATTTGCAAGATGCTTAAGTGTATTTGGTTTATTGCATGAGAGGGAGAATTTATGATGATGATGATTTATGAGAAGGAATAAAATCAAAATCCCAAAAGAGCAGAAGTTTTAATATATGTATATATAGATCTTGGCCTGTTATCAAAGAAAAGTGAGATTTACAAATTGGGAGAGACCAAAATGTGGGATATTGAGGGAGAGAATCCATTTGAGGGTGCTGGAGATCTTGAGGTTGCAAGCTTATTACTTGATGAAATGGAGATTTAAGCTTTACTTTTTACTGATGATGGTGATGGTGGAGATTAGATCAATACATTTCCCATTTGATTATGACTGGGGTTACTTTATTTAGTTTTTTGGTGTCATTTGAAAAATTAGATTATGAAACTTCTTATTATTTTGATAGCTTTGAGATTTGAGTTTTTTTTATTTTTTTGTTTTTTGGGTTGAAGCACTGATTTTTTAATTTGTACTTAGTACGTCTATATTTCCAATAATATAAAAACATGCCATATTTTCGTATCGTACCCCTGTTCCATGCCCGTATCTATGTTTCATAGGTTACTGTTACTCTCTATACACATAGAGAAACGTAGGTCAGAGTAAGAAAAGAAATGCTTTATTGTTCTGTACATGATAAAATAGTTGAATTCAAAAATAATTTATTACTCAGACTTTTTATTTTGAATGTTCAGAAGGAAAGTGACTGTAGGAAGGTAATAGGTTGAAGGGCCTGGGCTCATTGCCATCAAGATCAGTTATCCTTTTTTATTTGTTTAGGAATCTCTACGAAGGTGGACATGATGGGTGATGAACTTGGTGCTTAGTTATAACAGAATGCTGTGTTTTCTTGGTTTATAGTCTTGTGTGCCATTCAATTAAGGTGTGAACAACTAATATTACGAAAGATTTTACAGATTAAAGATGCAATTCCATAAATACATATCAAGATTCAAATGCTCGAGTATCAACCTGGACGCTACCTCATTCTCTGTATCACTATTAGGCATCTTTCTTCAGCGTCAAAGCTTCTATTCTGCGGCAGCAACTGAATGGAGGACAGGACCAAGTGCAATATCGGGTAATCATCTAGATCTGGTCAATGACTTCACCAAGTACTGCTATCAGAGGGATCTTCCCAAGGCAATGAAAGCCTTGGACTCTATGCAAAAACACAAACTCTGGGCTGATTCAATCACTTATGGAGAGCTGATTAAGTGCTGCATAGCCCATGGTGCTATCAAACATGGCAAACGAGTTCACCAGCATGTTTTCTCCAACGGCTATGAGCCGAAAACTTTCCTTGTAAACACACTTTTGAACATGTATGTAAAATTTAATTTGTTGGATGATGCACAAGCCTTGTTTGATCAAATGCCCGAGAGAAATGTAGTTTCTTGGACAACTATGATTGCTGCTTACTCTAATTTGGAGCATAATTATAAGGCTCTGGAGATGTTGATTATGATGCTTAGAGATGGTGTTAGACCGAACATGTACACATATTCGTCAGTTCTGAGAGCATGTGAGGGTTTTTTCAACCTCAAACAACTGCACTGCTCCATAATCAAGGTTGGTTTGGAGTCCGATGTTTTTGTCAGAAGTGCTTTAATTGATATTTATTCCAAATGGGCTGAATTGAACGCAGCACTTAACATATTCGACGAGATGGTAACTTCAGATTTGGTGGTTTGGAACTCCGTTATTGGTGGGTTTGCTCAGAACAGTGATGGTGATGAAGCCCTTAATCTCTTTATAAGAATGAAGAGATCTGGTTTCTGGGCTGATCAGTCGACTCTAACAAGTGTTTTGCGAGCTTGCACTAGTTTAGCACTATTGGAACTGGGGAGACAAGTCCATGTTCATGTCATCAAGTTTAATCGGGACTTGGTCCTTAACAATGCACTTCTAGACATGTATTGTAAGTGCGGTAGTTTGAAAGATGCTAACAGCATATTCACTCGGATGGTTGTAAAGGATGTTATTTCCTGGAGCACCATGATAATAGGCTTTGCCCAGAATGGTTACAGCCGAAAAGCTCTAACTTTATTTGAGACGATGAAAACTTCAGGGATCAAGCCAAATTACATCACACTTTTGGGAGTTCTTTTTGCTTGCAGCCATGCCGGGTTGGTGCAAGACGGGCAGTATTACTTCGAATCGATGAAAATGCTTTTCGGCATTGAACCTGGAAGGGAGCATTATGGCTGCATGGTTGATCTTCTCGGACGAGCAGGAAAACTTGAAGAAGCTATAAAACTAGTTCATGAAATGAAATGTGAACCAGATGCTGTAACATGGAGAACTTTACTTGGTGCGTGTAGAGTTCATCGTAAAATGGATTTAGCCGAATATGCTGCCAAAAAGGTTTTGAGCTTGGACCCTCACGATGCAGGAACTTATATACTGCTGTCTAATATTTATGCTAATACTCAGAGATGGGAAGATGTTGAAAGCTTGAGGAGGTCCATGAGGGACGGTGGAATTAAGAAAGAACCCGGATGTAGTTGGATAGAGATAAATAAACAGGTTCATGCTTTCATATTGGGGGATAAAGCCCACCCTCAGGTAAATGCTATTTACCGAGATTTGAATCAGGTTATTTGGAGATTAAAGGAAGAGGGTTATGTGCCAGATACGAATTTTGTGTTGCAAGATGTTGAAGGAGAACAGATGGAAAACTCGCTTGCACACCACAGTGAGAAACTGGCTATTGTGTTTGGTATGATGAGCTTGCGAAACAGAAGACAATAAGGATTAGAAAAATCTCAGGATATGTGGTGACTGTCATGTTTTTGCGAAACTGTTGGCGATAATGGAGAATCGAAGTATTGTCATTAGGGATCCTATTCGTTACCATCATTTTCAGGGTGGAGCTTGCTCTTGTGGTGATTACTGGTAGCGTTAAGTGAATGCAGTCACAACACAAGCTGGTATGTACATGAACGACAAGTTTACAGTCAAGTATGCAATATCTTGATCGATTAATGCATATATCTTGCAAATGAGGAAATATAAGTTAAATGTTCCTCCATTATGCACTTCTGCTTGTGTGGTTTTCCCTATTGAAACTCGTAAAATCTAACTTGATATGCTTGTCTCTTCCAGGTATAAGAGGACATGTTAATGCACATACTGCATGAAGGCATTTGCTCTTAAGCTATGTTGCCTTGCTCAGTCCAATGGTGGACCCTTGAGAATGGATGACTTGCAGGTGAGAATGTCTTAATGTTAACTGCTCAAATATTTGTGTGGACTGAAAAAAGTTGAACTCTTTCATTATGCTTTTTTCGAGTTAAAAGTATCAAAGTTTAAAGAGAGCCACAGATACACGGGTAACAAAACTCTCTAGCATCAGCAAAACACGCTAAAAAATTTCATATTCAGTCAACAAATGTGAAATCACCAGATACATCGTGTCTCTGGAAGCTCTTTTGTCTTTCATTGGGCCATAATTGTTGTGGCAGTGATCGGAAAACAAATCGACCTCTCCATAATGTTAGGGAATATCCTTAAAATTATAAAGCTTACAGAAGACATCACACGTCTCTGTTATAACCCTTATTTATATTTTCATTTTTCTTAATCTTCTTACTCCCTATAAGCACACCTACTCATTATGGCGCGGACCTAAACCAAAAACTGCAGCAATGCACACCAGTTCGCCTTTTCCTTTTTCTTTTTTTTGTTTAAAGCTCAAGGTTGAAGATACGTTTGTTTTCTTTATTCCTTGAGCTTAAAGAAAGAGATAAAAGTATATTAGCAACCTGATTGTATGAGAATGTTACTATGATAGCCTTTGCTGCACTCATGCCGACCAAAATTAAAGTTTAGATGTATTGTATGGGAGATGGAACCTCTACTTATCTTCAATGCTTTGTATGAGTCATGTCCTCCAAATCTATAGCTATGCCTAGTCTGTTCTGCTTTTTTATTTTATCTGGTCTGAAAATTTCTTCCTCTTTTGTACCATATATGCATGTTGGTGTTCTCAATCTGTAAATGACCTCAGAATTTGATACTATACTTCTGTGGGCATTCTCACCTATACCAATGATTCATCTGTGTGCACATTTATCACCACTATCAATGATTCCTCTATATGCGCTTTTGTTCCATTTCACATCTTAAAGATTTCCTGGTTTTACAGTGGCGCAATTAAGGGATAATTACAAAAGACCCCTGAGGTTTGGCCTTTGGGCTAGTTACAGAAAAACCAGAAATGTTTCAAAATTACAAAAAAGCCCCCTCAGATTTGATTTTGTCTTAAATCTAAGGGTGTGATTGTAATATTTTTAGAAATATCATGAGGTTTTTGAAATATTGTTCTGCTTATGAAGGCGGAAAATGTAACGGAATCAAACCGATGGGGTTATTTGCAATTTTAAAAAATCTCTTGGTTTTTTTTTTTCTGTAATTAGACCGAACCTCAAGGTTTTTGTTTGTAATTTTCCAAACTTAATTATATCTGTAGGTCAATGTAATTTCATTGTACATCTTGTTCGTTTGATGAGGACACATGAGCTAAAAAGCTTTATTTCTATGTAGGTAATCCTGTGACTACCAGCTGTTGGCGCAAATTCGCATGTGCCCCATTCGTCCAAGATTTAGGAATTTCAACTCCATAAAGTTGTCAAATTCCGTGCTGTCGCTCTCTGATTTTGTTCGCATGTCGTCGCTGCCATAAGCTGCTTAAGGTTCGACACCGGCCATTGATGCCAGTCATCAAATTGCCTGTAAGATATGAATGGCTCTCTATATGAGATGATTTTGCTATGCCATTGTGATTGTCCATATGTTCAATTGTTATTTGTTATTAGACCATAAGATGTTCGAATTGGTAGAGTGCTTGCAGTATGCTAAATTTACAATCCGTTGCTTAGATGAGAAAATGGGATCATTATTGTTAATCAAGAGGAGAAAAGATTAAGGGTGTGATTGGTTGACTTTTCAATCCACCCCTTACTATTTCTGGAGAGAATAGTGGGAAAATAATTGTTTGGAAAAATGAGAATGAATTTTGAGAGTGTAATTGGATATAGGATAAAAATATGATTATGATAGTTGATGTGTTAAAAATTAAAATAGTGATAAGATGTGATTGGTGATTGGAAAATTAAGAGAGTGAATAGTGTAGGGATCAACCTTGTGCTCTAGTGGTTGAGACATATGTTGTAAGGGTGAATGACCCGGGTTCGATCTCATACGAGTGCGTGTGTCCCCTCCCCAAGTTCCCCCCATTGTACTCAAAAAGAGAGTGAATAGTGTAGCTGTAAATTGTGATATTTTTGTGTAATAGTGATAGTTGGTGTGATTTTTTTTTTTTGAGAGGAATTTTTATTAAATGTGATTGATGACTGGAAAAGTGAGAATGAGTGATGTTTTTTGAAAATTTTCACGGACAATTGCATGTTGGGGTAGAAAATTTTTTTGAATGAAATTTCTGCAAAAGTTGTAACAACCAAACACAGCTAACTCACCCTAGCCAAACTTATATTAAGATCTTCTATTCGGGATCAGAATTCCTGTTCTACTTTCTTATTCCACTTTCTTATTTCATTTTTTGTATACGTGGCATTACAAGCCATTTTCATAGAACAACCCACATGAGCCTCTATATCCTGGTCTCCATTTCACCATATAACAACAGGGTCATTATTTCTTGCTCATTTATTCTTCTTTTAATTCGGATCAATGGTTTATCTGTCTCTGTCATTCTAATTTCTGTTTGTCTTATTTCTCAGGAGAAATAATCTTTAATTTGAAGTCAAGGTGTTAAAATTTCGAATTCACGTTGAAGGGCGAAATCAAATTTCGAGGAGATCAAGTTGTAAAATCGGAGGTGATCAAGTCATCAACTCTACATTCAAAATTGCAAATCACAAAAGGCTCTAAATGTTTTTGAAGAGAAGAACGAAATTGCTGACAGATTGTACTCGTTTAAATATTTTGCTTCAGTAAAATTTTAATTTTTTTTATTTATCTTGTTTGTTATTTGTGGACAATATTACATGAGCAGCATCAATTGCAAAAATATATTTATTTTCTGAAAGAGTTTCAAACTTGAAGGCTAATATTTTTCGTTGAATTCAATTAATCAAGATAATTTTTATACTCAGCATTTCCTTGTACTTGTTATGCTCATTTGTTATTAAAGTATTTTTAAGATTTGAATTACTTTTTAATAATAATATATAATTTAAATAGTTCTTTAATTCATAACGAATCTAAATTCAACATTAAAATAGTAAATATTTGAAATATGTTAAAAACTATTGTTATTAACGGCAATTTTGTCTAAAATTTAAATTCAAATTTAATTTAAGTGGATAAGTATTAGTGTATTACATTGGCAGTGGGTAAAATGTAAATGAGATATAAGGCTACTTGAGGGGTGGTGTTGTATTTTGCCCAAAAATATATGTCAGTGCAACTATCATTTATATCTAGTTTTATACCCGTGTGATGCCTGGGTTTGGTAACCGATTAGAATTGAATGGTGAATCCCTGGTTAATTCGGTGGGGATTCTCTGCTCTCTAGAATCGGGGATGGAATATGGACGGTATTTACATCACCTTCCCCATTCCTAGTCCGATTACATAAAACGGGGATTCTCCATTCCCATCATCATTCTCTGAATATGTATATTATATTTATCTATTATTAATAATAATTTTATTTAAAATATTTTTATTTTATTAATTGTAAAAAATAAACCCAAGAATCTTTATATTTTTATTTGTTCTTATTCTTTATTTTACAAATTATGGATTTATCTATATTTTTTAAAAAACAATTAGTGATTGCAAAAAGTTTAAAATTTCAAAAAATAATTTAAATATAAAGATAATAATTTGATTATAAATCATACGATTAAATAATAAAAATAAATTATTATAAACTATAAAAATCTCTTTATATACAAAATATTTGATTGTTTATAGAACTTGTTTCTCTATAAGACAGTAAAAGTTTTAAAAACGTTTTTAATTGCCCAATGTTGAACTATTTTACTACCCAAAGTTGAATATTTAATAAATCGTATTTTCAATATATTTAGCAATAAAGTCATTCAGATCCCAATATTTTTTTCAGGTTTAGGAAACTGAACATTTATCAAACTTATTAAAGGAATTAAAAAAAACATACTTTATATTTAGCAAATTTCAAGTGAAAATGAAAATTTCAAAAATAAAAACTATTATATATATACATATATTAAAATATTACCAAATGACAAATTCATATCTAATTCCAAAATGTAGAGATTTGAAATTGGGATATAAAAATACATTGATAAATACAAAAAATAATGTCTATTAATATGAAAATTTAGTTAATGTATAAAAATAATTTTCTATATATAA
This sequence comes from Rehmannia glutinosa, assembly GCA_016081115.2. Taxonomy (NCBI): domain Eukaryota; kingdom Viridiplantae; phylum Streptophyta; class Magnoliopsida; order Lamiales; family Orobanchaceae; genus Rehmannia; species Rehmannia glutinosa. Next base: position 55,684,681 of record CM071930.1, read on the forward strand.
AATACTATATGAGAATAATTTCATATTAAATATATCTTAATTTTCTTCTTACACGAATATATATATATATATATATAATGCTATGTATGGATATATGTGATATATAAAATTTGATTCATATTTTGAGATATTTTCTTCAATTAAAATAAATATTTTTAATGGATTTAATCAATTTAAATATAACTCTATTTAATTATTTAGAAATGGGCTAAGCTCAAATAACAACTATACATATATCACAAATGGCCAAAACACATGAATATATAAATTGATGCCCAATAGCCCAAATACATAATTTTTAAAGCCTATTATAAATTACAAAATAATGAGTAAATATTTCTTATATTTTTGTTATTTATATATGCAATATGGTTGTCAAATGAAGATCATAAAAAATGATTAATTTGATATATTATACGTCTAAAATGGATCAAAAATGAAAACATTATTAAATTTATTTATTTTTTAAAAAATAAATATAATAATTAAATGCATACATAAACACAGACTTGGGAAGCTAATTTTACATAATTCTATTTTTTATATTATTTTAAAACAGATTATTAAGAGAAAGTTGGTATCAAAAATAATAAAATACCAAATATTTATCATTTCTTATTTTCATACATATTTTTATTGATTTTTATAGTAGCTACAACAGACGGAAAATTTCAACATACTATTTCCAGCGACTTCTCTTTATATATATAGATTCCTAATCTATCCATAATGGTGCCATAATTTTGGGACGAAAAATGTATTTGCTTACAGCTTTACTACATAGTTATCAATTGATTATCACTCAAATGAGAAAGAGAATACCATAATATATATTTTGGTAAATCTCATTTTGTCCCATTGTACTTTTCTTGTGTATCACTTTGCTCCATGTACTCTCAATTGTATTATTTTACCCCCTCATATTCTCAATTATTATCATTTTACCCCATTGTACTTTTAATATTATTTTACACTCATACTAAGAAAATGATCATCTTATCCTTACCTATTAATTTTAATAAAATAACAAAATTATTTTAAAAATATTTAATACTAATAAACTTATACTTACACAAATGAAATTTCACAACTTGATTAATTATTGCTTAATATTAAATTTATTTAAAATTTAATTGTGTTTTACATTTAGTTGCTAAATATTTAACTTTAATGTAGTCTCTATTATATAGTAATTTAATATGATATTTCCTTTATTATTCATCAAAAACTTAAAATTATATAATATATTATTTAATAGAAAAAAAAAAACCTACATTATAGTTATTTAATATGAACTATGTTAAATTTAATAAATTGCAAATATTTAAAAAATTATGAAATTAAATTAATTTAAAAGTAATAGTCGGGACAATTAGGTCTTTTAATAAAGAAATATGAAGATAAAATAAACTTTTAATAGTATAAAGGGGTAAATTGATACTAATTGAAAGTATGAGGGGGTAAAGTGATACAGTTGAAAGTACAATGAGGTAAAGTAATAATATATGGGGGTAAAGTGAGATTTATCCTATATTTTAAAGAGGAAAATATTTTTTGCCCTCCGAATTATTCGGTTTTTTCGACTTTGCCACCTAAATTTTTTTTTGAGACACTTTACCTCCTGAAGTTCAAGGGTTTTGCACATAACCTCCTGGGTCTCGGCGGCGGCAGAATATTCCACCGAAATCTTGTCACGTGCTATGCACGTGGGGGTAAAATTGTCATTTGACTCAAATTATACTAATGTTATTGCACTTTGCCATTTAAACTTTGTGTGATTGTTACTTTGCTATATGAACTTTGAGCAATTTACGTTTTACCTCCCCAATTTAAAAAAAAAAATCAAAAATTTATTTGTATGCATTTATTTTATATATTTTTTAATTTTTTTAAAAAAAAAGAAAATTAACAAATATTCACTTCAATAAAATATATTATCAATACAATTATTTTACATTATCTTCCTTTTTAGCTTATTTAATATAATGTTTTACATCAAAATTTGAAAAAAAACTAATTTTATGAACTTTGAAGTGAAAAAAATTATAAATATACATCAATGTCAATTTTATAATAATATAATACAATTTAAAAATTATTTCTATAAATTCAAGTAAATTTCAGAATGTAAAAGTATTGCAACTTTAATGAAATGCATTATTTCTACTTTTTAAAATATAGTATAGGATTTTTAACATATGGTTCAAACTTATTACTACCTACTATATTTTCTTTATGAAAATTTATTCTAATATATTAGAATTTTTATTTGCCTACATGTATTATTTTATTTACTTCAAAATGGATAAATAATTATATATACTTTTTTATTTGTAATTTGATAAATTAGATTAACATTAGTTTCATACTTTTTATTCACTAATAGAGTAAATCAAGGAAGTAAATTTTAATTCTACAATTCTACAAAAAAGTGAAAAAAGAAAAGAATATAAATAATCTTATTGATAATATATTTTATTGAAGTGAATACTAGTTCAGTTTATTTAATTTTTATCAAGAAATTTTAAAATATGTAAAATAAATGTATATACATAATTTTTTTTTGTTTAAACTGAGGTGGCAAAGTGTAAATCGTTCAAAGTTCATATGACAAAGTAACAATCACGCAAAGTTTAGATGGCAAAGTGCAATAAAGTTATTATGATTTGACCAAATGACAATTTGGCCCCCACGTGCATGGCACGTGACAAGATTCCGGTGGAACATTCCACCGCCGACGAGACCTAGGAGGCTATGTGCAACACTCTTGAACTTGAGGAGGTAAAGTGTCTTAAAAAGTTTAGGTGTGTAATGCCCGAAATTTTGAACTATAAAATGTGTGCAAATATTCATTTTACCGTATTTTTTCATAAGAAACATGAGAAAGACAACTCGTTATAGCGAGCCATTTAATTTTCAAAAGAACAATAATTACAGTAGAAATAATCGCATAAAATAATTTGAATAAAATTTGACATCTACATATAATTTAAACAGACCATTTGACAGTGAAAGACTTTGAAAAGAAAATCACGTACATACATTTATTTATAAGAGAAAATAGGCGTGTAAGTGTATTTCATTTAAAATTCAATAGCAACAGCGGAAGCAAATTATAAAGTGTAGAAAAATTCATATATTCATTTATTTCTAAGAAATTTGTACATTTACTAATTTATATAAAAGAAATATCCCTTTTTGTCTGTTTACATAAATAAACTTAGAAAATCATATTAATTCATCATTTATTATCTCAATTCGAAAATTTCCTAGAAACTGAACATTTGTTCTCAACACAAATCAATTATCACACGTAGTCAAAGATCGTAGGTAAATACTTTGAAAATAATAATTTGTTTAACAATTTCTTATTCAATTGAAACTTAACATTTAGATAAAGACATCACTCTAGAGTTGCATAGGAAAATTATAATTCATTAATAATTTCTTACTCAATTGGAAACGACATTTAAAAATAAAAAGACATACTTGATAGTTTCATAGGCCACCCATTATCCACCGCCAATAACCATCGCCGACTCCTTAACCTAAAAATTTGATTATATATGTGGGGTGAGCGACGACATTTCAAATGGAGTATAAATTGTACAAGCTAAATACACACGGGTATCTCACATGACATGCAAATACAATCCAATAGGACATATCATAGATCTTTTGAAAAACCGTAGACATAGACATGGGTGCACTTGGCTGCAGAGGTTCCACCGAGGGATACATCGACCGGACCTCTTGAGTCCCCTCGGCTCAATAGTGCCTAAACAATCGTACTACACATTCATGCAAAATAATCTAAGCATTTAACAAGACAATAAAGTTTAGAAAACAAACCCCACCTCGAAACTTTGCTTGAAAAATAGTAGAATGATTTGATGCAATATCCCTATTGAACTTCAGAGCTCGTCGTCCTCGTCGCCTAACATAGATATATATACATCTTAGTTCATAGAAGTCAAAACTTAAGTATTAACCTCAATATCGGAAGCACTAAAATAACATTCTTGGAAGCTCGCGGTATTTTCCTAAGGTTTAGGGTTCAACTTGATAGGTTTGAACAATACTAAATCTCTGTGCAGTTGGGATTTTAACTACGTATAATGATCTGAAATTTTAACTACGTATAATGCACGTACCATAGTATAACATATTCAAAAATCATAATACATTAAATTCTTTAACTTTAGGTTTTGAATTTTAAAACCTGAAACTTTTGTCATTGCTAAAACTGTAATATCTTGGAAACTAATTAATATTTAAATAAATATAAGTTATAATGATCTGATATTTTATCACACGGTATTAAACATTATAATACATAACATATTAAAATTTCACGAATTTTTAAGGTCTTTATACATGATTTCTAGAATTTATAAATCAGAAACAGAGTATATTCAATATTTGGAAAGCTTGAATGCGAATTTCATATAAAATATTTAACTGAATATTATAAACATATGATAACATAACATATTAAAATTTCACGAATTTTGGATATTTATAAGTAGGGTTTTGGAATTTCTAAAACGAAAACAGAGAATAACATAAATTCTGGCATCTTAGTTTGAAAATTCAATAACTACAAAAGTACTCATCGGATTAATATGAAATTTTAACAGTACAATAAGAACGTCATTATGAATAACATATTAAAATTTCATAAATTTATGAATAGCATAGATTGGGTTTAGAAATTTATAAGAAAATTACCTTAGGAGTTGAGAATGAAATAGAGAAGGCAATTGAGGGATCATGTAGACGATGGGGCTATGGTGGCGCAGAGAAATAGCTGGAACGTGTTTTTGGTTTGGTCCCCTCTAATGTGGTATAATAAAACCCTAATAACAAAAGAGTCCTAATATAATTACCCTAGCTAGTTTCCCAAACACCTTAGGATTCTTCATGGGCCAAGTAATTGGATAATAAACCCAATAATAATAATAATAATTCACTAATGGGCTATCTAACTAATTAAATACATTTTTTTTCCGGGTGTTATAAGGTGGCAGTGTCAAAAAACCCGAATAGTTCGGAGATCAAAAAATATTTTCCTCTATTTTAAAACAAAGTTTCCAGGGGTGGAAAAATATAAAAAACCAAGTAATTGCTGAAAAGTTAATTACACAATTCTATAGGGACATCTTTGCAAATATTTTTGTTCTAATTCTTAAACCCTAGCCACGAACTTCTAGAGTTTCGGACCTTCGGCCTCTATATATATGTACGCCCCCGTTTTGCAGCTGCCCAACTGATCTAAAAAATACGAGACATGAAACCCTAGTGTTGCAATGATGGTCGGATTAGCCTCATTTAACTACTCGGTAATGCTTTAATTTGCATAATACATCACATTTCTTTCACGTATCTTTTTTTTTGTCTGGTTTAATTTTGTTTTTCTTTCCATGGTTTTGTCATTTAATTAATTTTACGGTTTTTTTAGCTAGTATTGTTAAATTGATTGACGGAAAATACTTATTAATTTTCTGTTAGTTTAGTTGCTTTTTCGTGAGGAAATTGAAATATTCGATGGCTTTTGGATAATATAAATTCTAATGTTGTTTGGCTGGATTTGCTGCAGAAATTGTATGATCTCGATTAAAGTAGTGAATTTTGTTGGAATTTGCTACTGCCTATGATGGTGTTAAATATACTTTGAGTTGTTCACTATGAAAAGCATATTCATCTGAGGCTTAGAGGCAATTGATGTTTCCATTTGATTGTCGATTTTTTTCTTTCTAATTTTCTATTTATTCATAATTTTGTTAATTTCATGCCTGTTGTAATTGCTTTTAAGTTTTAGTGGAATCAGTGCAATGAAGTTTCTATTTGGCAAATGATGATAAAATAGACAGGGACATCAGAACTCCTTTTGGGGGAAGATGACTTAGTCTAATGGGAATCTCTCTGATGCTACTATATCAATATGTAACTATATTTAAGTTAAGTGAATGACTTAGTCCATTAATATCTATTTATAGTGCTGTAAGAAATTAAACATCATTTTGCAAATCTCTTCTTTCCGATGCAGTTTGAGTGTGTGCAATTGTAATTTTGTTGCTATGCTATTACTCCATATTAAACTTGCTATTGTGTTCTTGATGGGAATGTATTTCGGACAATGAATAATGCGACTACTCATTCTTCTGGAGTTCATTTGTTGGTGCCAAGGATGGTATTAAATATACTTTGAGTATTTATATACTATGAAAAGAATGAAAACTGAGGTGCCGCAATACGAGTTTTATTTCGTGGTTTAATTGGTGTATTTGATTATAGAATTTCTATTTTTCTGTTATTGTTTCAAGTTTCTGAAGGTCAAATGATATATGGTTATTGCAATGCTTTCACATTGCATGTTAACACTTCCTTGTGTTCCTTTATCCTTTTTTTAACAATGGGCCGTGATGCATACAACATGTTACTATGAGTTTTTTTCCCTTGATTATGCCTACCAAATTATGAACCATCGCAGCTGTGGCTCTAACACACTTCCATTCTTGTTCTCATTTCCCTAAAATCCATGGTCACTCTAGCTGAATACATTTTCACTGGTTTGGCATGAATGAGTGGCAGTAACCTGGATGAAATTGCTCAACTAAAAAGATAATTAGATTTATTTTATTTTTTGTTTTCCTGATGTTGGTCTCTGTTATTTCACTTTTGGGACAATTCCAGCACTGATTTGCCGGTGATGTATTATTGCACGTATTATCAGAAATAAACATGATGATTCGTGATTGTCACTACCTCTGAGGCAAAGTGGTGATGCTGGAAATTTTACATGATTTTGTGGAAACGTTTTTCTCTTTATACTATGCATTGATCAAGCAATAAGAAGTTATATTCAGTTTTGTTTAGCTACCGAACTATATTAATATCCTACATGTACATATTTCTTCAGTATCTGTGCTATTTCTTTTGAGCATGCGGTTACGGATGAATACGATGATTAATGATTGGCACTGTCTATGATGCATATCAAATTACTAGCAGTAAAATTCTTAATTGCATAGAACTTGGCCATTTTGATTTTTATTTTGGTGCTTATTCTGTGACCCGATGCCTGATGATTACTTCAAAAGAACGGAGATTTGAATGTTGCTCTTTGTTGAAGCCTGGTTATCACCGTGGCTCCAAAAAGCATGGATGTAATTAACAGTTTCATGTGTATATGAAGGCAGGGTGTTGCACTGATTATTCATTTTTGGCATGTCATTTGAAATAGCGCCAGTTATCTTCTTTTTAATGTCTTAGCTACTTGAATGTTGTGGGTTTTGATAGAGATTGAGTGATGCAAGGGCATAAATCATGGATAGTATATTCAAGAAGAAAGAATAATTATGGGAGTCAATGCTCCTTTGGAAAGCAGACTTTGTAGGCAATATTAATGGTGCAGATTTTGGGTCTTGACTGACATGATTCATGGATCCCTGATTTGCATAGTTATTGACTTAATTTACAATTATGCTCTTATTATAAATTACTACTACTCTTTGTTACGAGTCAAAGAAGAAAAAGAATCTGTCTTGTTTATGTTTGACAAGGAATTTAACAAGAACCAGGGAAGAATTTTCCCTCAACAAGATTAAGATCTTGTCCTCAGTTTTCACTGATTTGAAAAGAATTATTCACTGGCTATTCTCCAAACAACAGGAGCTCTTATTTATAATAAGAGCATAATTGTAAATTAAGTAAGTCAATAACTATGTAAATCAATGATCCACGAATCATGTCATGATGTCAGTCAAGACCTATAATCTGTACCATTAATATATGAATTCTCTTTTCCAAAGCTGATTGATAATTATTCTTTTTTCCGAATATACTATCCATGATTCATGCCCTTGCATCACTCAATCTCTATCAGGTTTCATTGTAGATTGTATAAAACTGGTGCAAAACGAGTATCGAAACATGGCAGGTGCTAATTACTAGTTTACTGTTTCTGTTGATGAGTAAGATGTACTGAGGTGGAGAAAGAAACTAGCATTGTAAGCCACTTGGACGCGCAACTGTACGATTTTGCTGTTTCAATTGACTATCATTTGAACCGTTATTTAAGTATTTGACAGGTCATTTGAAGGTTGAACTTGTTTATCAACGTGTATAACTTTTGGATTGGGTTGCATGTGTATTTGCTCTTACTGGTAAGTAACCTGATGACTGGTGTGTGAAATGATATTCTGCTTTTTCTTTTTTCCTTAATTTCTTATATCAATATAATTGAGAATATAAATTTCATTCATTCACTAGTAGGGCTGCAAATGAACCAAGCCGCTCGTGAGCTATTCGGAGCTCGATTCGATAAAAAGCTCGTTCGAGTTCGTTTAATGAGGCTCGTTAAAATAAACTAACCAAACTCAAACTTAGAGATATTCGGTTCGTTAGCTCGTGAACAAGCTCGTTAGTAAGTTCGTGAATAGGCTAGATAGTAAGCTCGTATAAATTGAACTAATAATTTAATTTTAATTTTAATTTTTCATATTTTTACTTAAGATAATATAAAAATATTTCAATAAAATTAATTTTTGAATAAAATTATAAGTTTTAATAAATATATTATGAATTTTAAATATAAATAATTTTATTTTTGTAATAAACTGAAGAATATTTTAATTTTTAATTAATATTTACTAAGCTCGTTTAGGCTCGATAAGGCTCGAAAAAGTTCGTGAGCCATCGGCAAAGATGTTCGATAAATTCAGCTCGAGTTCGACTCGATAATAAACGAGCCAAACTCAAACACTCAAAAGCTCGGTTCGGTTCGATTTCAGCCCTATTCACTAGTGAGCAGGGTAAATAAATTAAGTTGAATATGCGATGGCTAAAGGAATTGCTAAATAACTTAGTAAAATGGATATGATTGCTATCTATCTCTTAATAGATGGAAGAAGATTTTCTTTGAAAAGTAGTTTTGTACCATTTGCTAGAGCTTGAAGAATTCTTGAAGGCTCTAGATGGAAGAAGATTCTCTTTGAAAAGTAGTTTTGTACCATTTGCTAGAGCTTGAAGAATTCCCAAAGCCGGCGTATTCGGGTCCAATGTGTTTGTGTAGATATGTTTGAATGAAAAATTGTGTTTAAATTTATGTGAAGCATTAAGTATTATATTTGGATTGATTGTTAATCGAACGAGTTTAATCAAATAGTAAATGAATTGAGTTTGAGTAATTTTTTCTGTTTATATATATTTTATTATCTTTCACGTCAAGCTGAAGGTTTGTTATATTTAGCGTGTTCAGAGCTTTTGGTAGTTGAATTCACGTATTGAGTAATTTAATTTGTCGTTCAGTTCTGGTCAAGTGATATTTAAGAAATGTTTTAACAGAAGCAGGAATATATTATGAGAAAATATTGCTATTGATCACATTAAGGGGGTGCAATTATTGTTTTTCATAGAAAAACTGATGAATGCACTCAGGATAATAAGTCGCAAGATGCGAAAAGAATAAATGTTTATAGTTGGTTAAATGGATATGAGCTGAACTTTTAAGTTAAATAATTGTTGCCAAGAGTAATATAGCTCGTTATATGTTGCTTAACACCAAGTTTAGAGTAAATTTTGCACTAAAAAAATATTTCATAATGTCATTTTAGTGCATATTTTCAAACACTAAAATCGTTAATTTGAGGGGAAAAAATAAAAATTTTAAGGTAGCTATAGTATTGCACTATTTGTGGTGCAAAATTATTCACATCTTCAAAATGACGAAGGTTTTGGCGTAGTATTGGAACAAATTTTTGCTCCACATTGGAGATAGAATACTCTTTTGATCTTAGTGGAACAAGTGCAAGTGGTAATATCTCAATAAATTGTAGGGATGACAATGGGTAGAATTCGGGTAGGATTCTATATCGTTCATCCCCATCTCCATTTATTATATTCATACCCATCCCCATACCCATCGGGTACTCAGTTTTCATACCCATCCCTATACCCATCGGAGGACTGGATATTCATATCCTACCCATACCTTGTTACCACTTACAATTGTATTTTTCAAATTTAAGTTATTTCTTTTTTTAAAGAGAAATTTAAGTTATTTAAATAAAGATATAGATATTTACTAAAATTCTTAAGGAAACAATAAGGAAAAAAGAATAAAGATAAAATTAGCGAACTAAATATTATAAAAATATAGCAAAACATTAAAAAGGATTAAACAAGAGTGTTAGTGGGTTCGTAGATTCTGGTTTGGGGCTTGGGGAAAAAATCTTTTTTTTTAAATATAAATAAATAGAGTTGTATAAAAAAAAAATTAAAAGAGAAATTTGAGTTATTTAAATAAAGATATAGATATTTACTAAATTCTTAAGGAAACAATAAGGAAAAAGAATAAAGATAAAATTAGAGAACTAAATATTATAAAAATATAGCAAAACATTAAAAAGGATTAAACAGAGTGTTAGTGGGTTCGTAGATTTCGGTTGGGGCTTGGGGAAAAAATCTTTTTTTTTTTAAAATATAAATAAATAGAGTTGTATAAAAAAATATATATGTAAAATATTATAAATATATATATGTAGATATTATATATAATATTATTATTTAATCGTGTATCAGGTAGGGTATGGGTAGGATGTACCTAGACCCATCTCCATACCCATAACCGAAAATCCCCATACACACGTACCCATTTATTTAATCGGGTACAAAACTACCCTCTATATCCTTCTCCGTTAGGGTTGGGTATCGGATCCTCCGTCGGGTTCGGAGGAAATTGCCGTCCCTAATAAATTGTGAGAATTGGAGTGTTTTCATGAAAGATTTGAAGGTTTCAGGTATTTAAGGAATAAACGCATAGAGTAAAGTGTTGCTATAAGTGTCAGTAACACTTATACTAACTCGTAGTGGATCAATAAAATAACATCAGAGATAAAATTTATTTGCAAGTACAAATACTTGCAAACTACCAGCAGGGCGAAATCTTATAAATTTTAATGAATCCACCTATTTTCAATCTTGGTTCAATAAGGTAAAATTTGTTTTACATGGCCGGAGAGTTAAATGAAAATCTAGTGATCATTCTTTTTATTTTGAATTTTTTTTACTAGAGAATAGTGGTAAAAAAAATCGTAAGAAAAAAGACGAATTTTGATATTGTGATTGGATATGAGATGAAAAATTAATGATGAAAATTGATTTGATATAAAAAGAGTAAAATAATGATTTGGATATGATTGATAGATAGAAATCTGTCAGTAGAAATGTTAAAAGGGTCGGAGCCCGCCAGCCCAAACCGTTTAAACCGAAGAAAAAGAGGGTTAGAGCCAAATTATTTTGGCCCGTTAAAACTTAGGCCTTTTTTGGCCCGGTCCGTTTAGCCCGAGGCCCGTTAGGGCGGACCCATAGGTTAATCGGCTAACCCGCTAGCCCGCCATTTTTAGAAAATATATATAAATGTAGTTATAATATTCTATCTATTTTATATTATCTCTTACTAGTAATATTTTTCAAATTCACATGATGATTTTAGTTTTTATGGTGTGAGTATTATTTTTAATGAGCTTTTAATTCTTCATTTTACTCATTTTTTTAAAGATAAACAGCTTCTTATTAACAATTAGTTTTTGTTGTTTTATATATTTTAGATGAAGAAGAAATGAAATATAATACTTTGTCAAAGATAATATCAAAGTTGATTGAGGATAATACTTGATTAGTAGTTACTTAGTAGTATACTTGTGTCTTATTTTTTATGATCTTATTTATGAAGTTTAATTGAGTACTTGAACTTTAAGATATTGTACGTGCATTACAACTACAAACTATGTGGTGTTTATTATTATGGATCATTTAGTTTTATATATTTAGCTTGAATGTTAATGTTACGGATATTTTAATTTAAAATTTTAGATTTAAATATAAAATTATAAATCTTTTGGCTTGTAGCCCGATAGTGGTCCGTTCAGCTCGAAACCTGGTAGGATTAGGGTTAGATTCCCAACATGTTAGCCCGTTAGATAGTGGACCATTTAACCGGAACCCCATTTAGCCCTAAGCCCGTTTGGGCTGACGTGAAACCAATAGAGTCAGCCCATTTAAAACTCTATATGTGAGTGGATGAATAGTGAAATTTGTGAGAGGATTTGAGGATGTGAAAAATAATTGGTGATTTGATGGACGTTTTGAAAAATAGGTAGAAGTGATTTGTAAAAAAAATGAAAGTAAATGAATAGTATATTTTTAAAAAAATTCATAAGCATTTAAAATTTAGGGTAAAAAAATTTCTCCAACAGAAAAAAATAAAATATTTTGGTAAAGCAACGCTGCCTCAATCTCAGTTTCAACCGTTTGCGAAATCTATGTTCATATGTGACGAAAAAAATGTGTTTGTGTGCGTGCCCATTTGTTCCTTGCCTCTTCATTTGTTGACATGCGTGCAAGATAATTTTAATATTTTGAAAAAAAATTGGAGGATGTAAATCAAAATGCTAATTCTATTCATACTTCACCGCTTAAACCAATATATTTAATTTGGTGTTAATTAAGAAAAAATACGTATGTGGTTTGGGGTAATTGCACAAAAAAATAGCTAAGAAGGTGTTTAGCTAGCTTATATGCTCTTCAAAACATCTTATAAGATGTTTGAGAGCTTATAAGCTCTTTAAATTTGTTTGGTAAATGTTTTTAAAAAAGATCTTATAAGCTCCCAAAACAAGATGTTAGAAGCATATAAGCTATTTTTAAAAAGGGGATTTTTTAAAGTACCCACTATGGATAGTGAATATTATTTTCTATCCATAGACATAAGAAAACTCGTTTCTACCCAATTTGACAAAAATGCCCCTCCTTTAATTTGAAGATTATGAATTTTGAAACGGGTGCAATTAATATTTTCCTTGAAAATCGTGCACATTTCCTTCCAAATACACACACCTATATATAAAATCGTATACACATATCGTGCTCATATCGTGCCCATATCGTGCCAACCCCATGTACATATATATACATATCGTGCCCAAATTGTGTAATATCATGCATATCACACATATCGTGCCTATACATATCGTGCCTCATTTAATATTAGACACGATACGATATGCCCCATTTAAAGGAAAATGAGGCACGATATCGTGCCTATAAAATAAACGTGCCAGGGTGATGGATACCTTGTTAAATGTGCCCAAACCACACGCCTATTCCCCATTGCCTTTATTAGACTATTTTTTATTATTGAGATTGCCTTTAGCCCATAACCCCAACAAAAAAGCTGCATGTCAATTCTCTTTTTCTTTAACTTTTTGCTTTGAAATAGGAACCAAATATCGTGCCTCATTTCTTTAACTTTTTGTTTTGAAAAAGGAACCAAATATCGTGCTATTGGGAATATATATCGTTCCTCCACTTAAAGTAGGCACGATATCGTGCCTAAATTTAATTGAGGCACGATATCGTGCCTATATTTGGCACAAGCACGATATCGTTTTTAATTTTATTTGAGGCACGATAAGTTAAAATAAATCGTGCATTTTTTTATGTATATGTATATATTCTAAAAAATTGACTATTAATTTTGAAAATTATTTCAATAAAATTTAAAAATATTTGCATTTTATTAAAAAAATGTCAAAAATCCACAAAATCATTTTAAAATCTAAAAATATTAAAATCTATAATTTATTTTAGAAATAAAAAAAGAATCGAAAAAAAATCTATAATCTATAATTATTTTAAATATTAAAATTTATAATTTATTTTAAATATGAAAATTAAAAAATAAATACACTTTTTTTAAACATTTGCCATTATTTAAAATATGAAAATTTATTTAAAAGTCTCAAAAATTGTTCAACAACATGAAAAGTGGATTAAAAAATGAAAATTATTGAAGACTTTCGAAAAAAAATTACCAAAAAATCAGATTTGTTATAAAATCCAAAATGGAGTAGAGAGAGAAAAAAAAAAGAGATAATGCCCCATCTACTTTTGCATTTAAAATATAAGGGTATTTGGGTAAAAGAACCACAAAAATGGGTAGAAAACTTACTTTTTTATCTCTCATGTCAGAAAACTCTTTATCATATCTTAAGTGGGTATTTCCCACAATTTGCTCTTTTAAAAAAGTAGGAGAACCCCATCGTTTTTTTTTCAAAATAAGATCTTATTTCAACAAACTCCTTTAATTTTGACCATTTTAATTATAAAATTGTCATTACTGACATCTTAAAAGATCTACCATCTTATTTATCCAAACAATTCAACAACTTATTTTTAAAATAAGATCTAAGATCTTATAAGTTCTAAAAATATCTTATAAGATGTAGGGGCTTACAATAAGTATCCATGAAGTTTGAGGGACTAAGGTAAAATAAAAGGAATTTGAGTGAAGTCGATAGCGCCCCTAACAAATTCCAAAAAAATAAAAAAATTGAAGAAGTAAAAAAGAAATGAAAATACAAAGTTACCCCATCGAGTTCTGGAATATATTATGTAGTTTATGAAAAATCATACAGGTGGAAATTGTTTCTTTTCCGTAACTAAATGGGGCATTTCAAGATTCTGGTTAGGGTTGTTGTTATATAATTTGTGAAAATTGAAACAATTGTTAGTTATTTTTTATTATATTCAGATTTCATTTTTTCTTGTTTACTACTTGTAGATATGCTTTGTTAGTGATCATAGATAATTATGTGGAATGTTGTAGTTTATGTTGAAACTGAAAGACGTTTTTCTAAGAAAAGAAACTGAAAGATATTTTAGTAAATTATAATAGTTGACAGAATATATTATTTATTCATTTGTGAATAGTTAAGGGCGCATAAATTTTTGAAAACTTCTTTTTGCCATAATGTAGGTGTTTTTTTTTTTTTTTTAAGTTGCTAGAAAATATGAAAGCATAAATAAAACTGCTTATTGCATGGAAATCAATACAGATTTTTGTTTTTACTCAAAAACTTTGAATCAATATAACTTATTCGTAGCTTACCGTTTTACATACATAATTTATCAAATTAATCGTTTTTTCGAGACCTACAATTTGACAACAATTGCATGCATAAAAACAAAAAAATAAATTCAAGTTTTTTGAAATAAAATTAAATCACACGTACCAAATTCAAGTAAATCAAATAGGCGAGAACGAACCATAATAGCTCTGATACTGCTGTTAGCAAATATGAGTTAAAATACAAATCACATAATTGCACATATAGAGTGGATCGAGTATATCTATTTATAACGGAACTATAGATCCACATAGTCAGGATTAAGCCCATCTATAAGCCTTCTTTTGATGCACCACGAACAACAAATAAACCCCGTAGATTAATTGAACCACGAGCAAGATCACGAATCGTCTTTCTCGTTGGTGTAAATAATTTGAATGTGTACACATTAAACCCTTGGAGAACTTTGAACTTTGGTAATGCTCCAGGAAGAAAACCATAGAGAGAAATTTTAAGAGAGAAAATATTCTTTCTATGTGGGGACGATATTTTCAATTAGACTAATATTGTAGGGAGAAATATCAATATATATCTCAAAATTATATATCTCAAAGTCCTAATAGTAGAAGTTGGGAAAAATGCAAAAATGGTCCTGTAACTTTAGGTACTATGCAATTTTAGTCCTGTCCGTTTTTCAATTTGCGAAATTAGTCTTGTATCTTAAAATTTGTCACAATTTTGATCCTATTCTTATCGAAGTTCCAAATTCGCGCCAACTTACATGTGAATGGCACATGGCCCGTTTGGTTCTTTGAGGTGAACCCGTTTAATTACCACTCAAAAGGATTGGTCAAAATTTGAGCAAAAGGGGTCGTATAACTTTATTTGGCTTGTAAAAGGTAAGAAAATGCAAAAAGAAAAGAAAATAAAGATTTCTAAATATATTAAAACTATAAGTTTAAATAAATAATATAAATCTAAACAAATTAACAATTTATATAATTAATATATATCAAATATATCAATATTAAAATATTGTACTAATAATTTTTTTATATCTAAAAATTGTATAAAAAAATACAAAAGTTATAAAACATGTTAAAAATAATTTTTCTAAAAGAAAGTATATATTATTATACAACCCACCCCCCACCCCCCGGCCACCCCCTCTCCTCCCGAAAAAGAAGAAGGTGAAGTTTTTTTTCTTATTATTTTTAAAATTTTATTTATTCAGTAAAGAAAAGATTTGAAATTTCTTTAAATTATTCTCTTAGGTTATTTAATTTTGAATTTATATTTAAATATTATTTAAACTTAAATACACATGACTTTAATTTTTAAATGTGCATTTTTTATTTTAAATTAATATTATTTACTTTAATGAAATATATGTATTTTTGAAAACTAAGATACTTAAATAATCTTATATAGTTTGTCACACAAAGGTCACGTACAATGGGTACATATATTTAATAACAATAAAACAAAGATGTTGGAGTTCAAAAATAGAGAGATTGATGGATCGAAGTGAATAATTATTATCACTGTTTTGGAGAAAAAGTAAATATTATGTGAACTATTTTTTTATTTTATTCGTTATTATCGTTATACAAGAAAAATTCTCTAATATTATTATAATATTTTATGTATAACGCATTTATAAAGAAAACAATGTAGAAAATTTGCGCTATTAAATATTTTACAAATTATATAGAAGTTGTAAACTATTTTTGTTTCATTTATTATTGGCATCCACATCATAGTTATATATAGTCCAACACTAAATTAAATGTAAATTATTTTCTATTCTATCATTATATTGTATAATATATTCTCATTTTTGAAATATTTTTAACATGTTTTTATATTTTTGTATTTTTATATGATTTTTAGATATAAAGCTTTTAATTTAAAAAATTATAAAAATTATTAGTAAAATATTTTAATATTGTATATATTAGATAAGTTATTAATTTATTTAGATTTATATCATTTATCTAAACTTGTATTTGTAATATATTAATAAATCTTTCTTTTATTTTCTTTTTGCATTTTCTTAACTTTATTTGGCTTTTACTAGCCAAATAAAGTTACTGACCTATTTTGCTTGGATTTTGACCAAATATGTTGACTGGACGGGTCCACTTCAGCAACTAAGCGGGCCATGTGCCCTTCACATGGTAGTTGATTGCCGGATTTTAACTCCGGTGAGAATAGGACTAAAATGCGACAAATTTCAAGATATAGGACTAAATTCGCAAAATGAAAAACGGACAGGACTAAAATTACATAGTACCTAAAGTTAAGGATCATTTTTGCATTTTTCTCGTAGAAATTTCTATATAAACCTCATTTAAATAAAACTCTATATTATTTCAAATATGGATGCAATCTAATTGCATCCAATATAACTATATAAGCAATAGTCCACCAGTTTAAGTACACGTGACATGTTCTGTTGGCCTTGGAAAAACCTATGGTATTGATTCAAAGTAATCTTGTCTCTACCTTTGCGTGTTCTCTGAACTGCCAGGTGGTGTTTGTTTGATTTGTTCACTTGATTTGATTTAACAACAATTTTGTAAATCAAGGTTATTATCATTAGTCTACTTCTATTGTTCATTATTTCTTCCCTTCTCCAAAGGCTATGGGATCCACATAATACTTTGTAAATTGAGACAAAATTATGCAATCATTTAGCTGCCACGTAAAGAAGATGATAAGGGTATTCTTTTTGGCTTTGCTTCGATTAATAATTTAGGTAATGACAAGGCATGCTCCAATATAATTAAGGGTCTCAAAAGTAATAATATTTGTAATATCAATAAAAGAAGGCCTAATACTTTAATTTATTTATTTATTGACCTTAATGGGTTTGGTGATTAGTACATTATATAACGCAGTACAGCTATTAAGTAAACTTATAAATATTTATTTTGGTTACGTTGTATACTTGTATAGATACTCAAAATTCGTTATTATGTTAGTGCATTTCGATTACTCTATGCCTTCTCTAAGTATGATTGAGCTTCTTAGGATTTTCGTCCGGATAACTCGACAATTCATAAGATTTGTTGTGTTACATGTATGGTGTCCATTTGGGCCTGTTTGCTAGCCTTGATTGCATATGAATAATAGTGTTTTTTAGCCATTTGAAAAACTCATAATATTTAATCCGTCCAACATGTAATTAATCAATTTGCTTGACTGTGGATCTGACCACTTTGACTTATATGTAATCATTGGGTCACCAAGACAAAAACTTTATTGATATTTTTAACCTTTATCTTAAATACTCCTACTTAATATACATGGACAAAAATTCTTATTTTGTTATCAAATTACATAAAAACTTGCAAACAAATAGTGTATATTGAATATGATTGCCATCTAATATTTTGAATGTTTTCTAATATAATCTATCATATGCAATCACATAAATTGAAGGCAATGGGGAAGAATTGTGAATCAAGGTAATACAACATTAGGTAAAGAGATTCAAATAAATTGATGATAATGCCCACGTCAATTTAACCCGAGACAAATATCCATACATTTAGAAACGTTAACTTAGGACTTCAAACAACCACTCAGGGTTTTCAGAAAAAAAATAAAATTAGGACTTCAAACATTCACGTTAACTTTGTCTTTTATTTCAAATGTGAACAATCCATAATATTCTCATGGAAGAAAAATGTCTAATATTTGGGATGAATAACAAGTACAATACAAATTTGTTGAAGGAATAACGTAATTTTAATTACTATTTTTAAGTTTGAAAATATAAAAGATCAACTTTTATCAATAATTTGGTCCAAATCAAGTACAAATTAAACGTTATCAAATTCACAGATAATGAATATTGAAATAATTTTTCAGATAAAATGCTATTTTCTTGTTTTTTTATAAATCACAAAAATTCTCCTCAAGTTTAATCTAAGCGCAAAGAAATAAAAATATTATCACAAAAATTCTGTCGGACCGTCTAACTGGTCCGACCTGAGACCCGTGGCATTTCCGTAATATTAGCAAAGAGTGTTTTAGTAGTTTTCGGGACCACCAGTATTAATAAATCTTCCGAAAAGTATTAGTCGTCCTTCTAAAAAGTATTAGCAATTCTTCTGAAATGTATTAGTAGTTCCCTGAAGAGAATTTTAGTATTTCTCCTAAATATACTCTCGAAATGTATTAGCAGTCCCTCAAAAAAGTATTAGTAGTTCCTCGAAAAAGTATTAGTAGTTCCCTAGAAATTATTTTAGTAATTTCCCTGAATATATTAAATTTTTCTCCCGAAATGTATTAACAGTTCTTCTGAAAAGTATTAGCCGTCATTCTAAAAAGTATTAGCAGTTCTTCTGAAATGTATTAGTAGTTCCCTGAAGAGTTTTTTTAGTATTTCTCATGAATATACTCCCGAAATATATCAGCAGTCCCTAAAAAAAGTATTAGTAGTTCCTCGGAAAAGTATTAGTAGTTCCTTGGAGAGTATTTTAGTAATTTTTCTGAATATATTTCTCCCGAAATGTATTAACAGTCCTTCTGAAAAGTATTAGCCGTCCTTCTAAAATGTATTAGCTGATTGGTTTCAGCGCAAGCCCGGAAAATAAACAAAAACGTGTAATTATCCGGCAAAATTGTGTTGTTTGCCATCTGTTAGCAGAGCAAAAAGGCATTTTGTGGCCGATCCATATTTCTTGCCATTTTTTTTAGATAAACATGAAAAATGGGAATCAATAATTGAATTTCTTTTTTTCTTTTTCTTCCTTGGCTATGGAGGAGATGAGTGATTATATGGGATTTTGTACGTATATATAAGAGGAGGAGCATTATGTGCAGCGCTTGGGGGAAAAAAAGATGGGAAATGGGGTACAACTGAGATGCGAGATGGAAAAAGGGTTGCAAATTGCGCCGGAGACGATTAGATTGGATTGGATTTGCTTGAGCTGGGGTTTTTTCTTTTCTTTTCTATTTTTTTTGGGAATCCGGGTCAGGGTTGGGCAATGGGTAGGATATTTAGACCCATCTAACAGATCTATATCCGTTAGACGGTCTAACAGGAGACTAGCTCAAAAATTATTTATCAAAATTACAAATACACACATAAGGTATTACACATTTGCTTAAGGTTCGTGTTAAAATACTCCATCAATGTGTGCAATTTGTAAAATAAAAACAAATTCCAAACGAACATTTGTGATCAGGGGCAGAACCATTATGAGAAGCACCCTCCAAGTTTTTCATTTTTACTACTTATATATATATACTAGGACAACACCCGTGTGTTACACGAATTTGTCAAAATATAAAATTTATGTCGCAAACTCTGATAGTTATAAGAGATCTAAAATAATAATTAAAAATACTAAAAAAGAAATTCAAAATTTAGAAGAGTTCCATACAATCGTTCACTTCAAATTCTAAAAAGCTTCTTTTTAAACTACATTATTTGTTCTATTTGAAAGTGTAACATCCTCGTCGTCACAACAACGAATTTTCAAGCCGTATTAGTTTTAAAAGATTGAAAGAGTGCAATTTCAATCTTTGAATGTTTTCTAGAAAGGAAAAAAATCTCTATAAAATTGTTTATTTGTGCTAATTTCAAATACTTGGCCGTAGTTTGCTTTTGCACAAAAGCTAATAAATTAGTTATGGTAAAAATAATGAATCATTGACATGCTTAAAAAAGATATTTAATATAATTGTTATACTCCGATAAATAAATCTAAATCACAATTAAAAGTATAATAAGTATTATAAATAATAATTAAAATTATATCCTTGGTATCATAATAATATTTAAATCAATTAATTTGCAAACTCAAAAATAACTTCCTAATTTTATATCCTTGATTTTTGGCATTATTTAATTTCTTTGATTAAATGTTTGATTGAATTTTAATAGTTATATACGGAAATAGGAAATTTAATTATTAAGTTGATGATAAGTTGATAGTAAATTGATATAGTAAATTAATTTATAATTGGAAGAATAAGGTGGTGGCATGATGTGCCACGTGGCTAAATATGAAGGTGACACATGGATTTGGAAGAATAAGGTGTTGACACGTGTACCAAATTGCTCAGGTGAAGACATGTGGCAACTTATTTTTTCTTTTTAGTATATAGAGTTGATGTATATCTATATGTAATAGTTTAGTGTTAAAATTTATTGTGAACTACATAAGCCCATGACTATTGCCTTTTAAGTTTGAATAAACTATTGCGTTGGTCGTGATATATATATATATGTATATCTATATGTAACAGTTTAGTGTTTTTTCCCCAACCCAAATTGTTAATCAAAAAAATTTATTGTGAACCACATAAGCCTTTTAAGTTTGAATAAACTATTGCGTTGGTCGTGATATATATATATATATATATATATATATATATGGATTGGTTCAAATGAGACCAAGAATTTTAGGTAAGACTGTAGGGATATACCGTGGCAATTGATCTAAATGAATAACGGTCCGATTTTCCCTCTTATTTTTAGTAGGCGCGGGATTTATTGGGAGGATTAAGGGTAATTTGGTATTTTCGAAATTAATAAAATCTTACCATATCTCTCTCTCCCGCAATTTAAGATATCAGTTACATTTTCAAAACACATGCCTATTCAGTTTTCTTTCTTAATCCATTTCACGTCTCTATTCATATCTAAGTATACACAATAATAAATCTATATATGCAATATTCCTATTCTAAATGAGCATACTATTAAAATTTTAATGTAATACACTTTGTTCATACTAAATATGCAAATGTGGAACACTATATATGCAAAACATGAATATGCAGTATGCATGGTATAAATCATACGGACCAATGTCTAATGTATTTCAATATTTTCTTGTTTTGTTCTAAGTATACACAATAACAAACCTATATATGCAATATTCCTATTCTAAATAAGCACACGATTAAAATTTTAATTTAATACACTTTGTTCATACTAAATATGAAAATTTGGAACACTATATATGCAGAACATAAATATACAGTATGCAGGGTATAAATTATGCAATATGTTGAATTTTGGCGAGTTTGATCCAATGGAAGAATTTGCAGATTTGGAACATGATGATTTTGATCGCGATGCAGAGTGTTGTTGTGAAGAAGAAAAGCGGAGGGTTGATTGCGTGATTAAGGGAACGTGATCAATACGATTACGTCTCTAGTTTGTTGGAGACGGTTATTTTGGAGTTTCATCTATCCCTATTTTACCCCTGCAAGTGTATATTTTCCTTCTAATAACTGTATATATTTGGTGTATCCTGGCCATCGATTTTTTTTATGGTGTAGATCTGTCCCTACGGTCTCACCTAGGAGGGTGGTCTCACAGGATCTCCTCCATATATATAGGAATATGATCAAATGAGACCACATCATTAGAGTGAGACAGTGTGGACTAATCATGTCCACAAATTTCAAATGTTAGATGGTTGAGATTTACCCAATTTAATGACCTTTTTTATTTTTTTTAAATCAATAAAGGGTAAGATGGTAATTTTATTAATAACAATTTCATTCCCATTTGGTAATCGCCGGTCGATTCATGCCTCCCTAAATTGCGCGTCGGTTCAATTTGTCATCTTCTTCATCTCTAAACAAAGCAAAGAAGAGACTCCATGGTTGTTTTGTCGCTTTAGTTATCCAATCAACAATGAGAGGATTTGCAATATGTGAGAGGTTTTTAATACGTTTCTTTGCTTTAGTTATGGTAATTTTTCCTTCGAGTTCTTTTTTCCTCCTTTTTTTTTTGCTTCTTTCATTTTTTCTTAAATTTTAAATGGAAATTTCTTCGTTTTAAGAAATGGGAATCGATATTTTATTGCGTGTTGTTGTGTTCTAAGGAGACTGCGATTGCGAATTGAAATCTTTATCTAGGGTTTAATTTGTGTCTTTCATTTACTTTTCCGTGATGGTGGTTAAGCTTTTGTTAATGGAGGTTCTAGGTTTTGTGTATTTATTTTAGTATAGATTATCGTATACTTATATGTTTTCCGATGTATACTTATATGTGTTTTGATGTATAAGTAGTTAAATTTTGATGTATGTATTTATGTTGCTGAATACTTATGTGTTTTGCTATGTACTTATATGTGTTTTGTTGTATACTTATATGTGTTTTGATGTATACCTATATCTGTTGAAGAAGATGGTTTATGGTTTTTGAAAAAATTAGGAGATTTTTGTTGTATAAGTAGTTTATATGTGTTTTGATGCTTATTTAGTTAATTTTTACCGTATGTTTTTATATATTATGCCCTGACACTTTTTTTTTCTGTGCCAGGAATGGTGTTTTGTTAACCATGGCTAAAAGAGGTAGAAAAAGTGAACAGCGCGTCGAGGGCGATCGTATACATACCGATATTAGTGTATAGTTAGACATAGTTTACTGTATAGGTAGTCTGATTTTGTTGTATAGTTAGACATAATTTTCTTGTATAGGTAGTCGATTTTGTTGTACAGTTAGACATAGTTTACTGTATACATAACATGATTTTATTGTATAGTTAGACATAGTTTACTGTATAATAATTTAATTAATTGATTCGTGTCTATTAGTTGTTGATTTTTTAATTATTGTTATTTGATATACCGTAATTATTGGTCTGCCCTGAATAATCTTGTTAATTGATTCCTTAATTCACGGTCCCCACATGTTTTTGATTGCCAATTGTAATATGCAATACAATTATGTTAAATATACAAAGATAATAGTGTTAAATATATAGTAAATATATGTTAAATATAGACAATAATGAGCGTCTTTTTCTATCTCTATATAATTGATTTACATAATTCACTATCCTCACATCTTAATGAGCATGATTCTCTCATTCTCTATAACTCGATTCCTTAATTCACGGTCACATATTTTTGTTTTGACCATTTAATATGCAGAGAGTAAAATAGTGTTAAGTATACAAGGTAAATATATGATAAATGTACAACATCTTCGCATAACAGAGACCGAGCACATGCGTGATTTTCTCTCTCCCCACGTGATTCTCTCTATCCCAATAACTGATTCCATATTTGAACGGTCCCCACATATTTATTTTGTCAATTTTACCCTTTCTGAGATTTAATTAAATGGTTAATGTATTATTATCCCAAATTATTCCTAGTCTTTTGATGTAAATGGAGGAAAGTTGAGATTAGTCCACACTGTCTCACCATAAAATGTGGTCTCATTCGATCCTCCCATATATATATATATATATATATAATTTAAAATTATGGAGTATACATCTCGATGAGGATTTAGTGACATATTTTGAAATATTTAACAAATATAATATATTTAAATATAATTACCATATATACGTAAATGTTTGATAATTGCTCGTAATTGTTAGCGCTAGGTATATATTCCGAATTCTATGATATTAATTTGATTTGTCAATTAAGACAACCATCCCTATTTTTTTGGGCAGGCTTTAATATCCCGGGCCCAAAAAATATTGGTAGGACCAAAGACGCCCGTCACTTTTAGTGTATTTTTCATTTGTCGGCCTACTGGGCTCCCCGAATTGATGACTGGTTAGTTCTTGTTTGTCTAACCGACTCGATTTTTTCGAAAATCTCGGTGGCGGTCGATGGCCCTACCTACTGGCCCGGCAGGGGCTTTTGGCGACTCTAATATTAATATCGCTCGTACTCATCCCAAAACCCGATTAAGAAATTATACGTATTACTCATAATCGTCCCAAATCCATAAATACTACTCATATCGTCCTATTAGAATCCGAACATGTGTGGTACCTCCCGTCTATCCATTCCCATTCATCCGTAGTTGCCCCCATCAATTATAAATCCGGGTCCACCCCTGTTTGTGATTCTAAAATATAATTATCTTTTCAACTATCCAATATTTGTCATTTTTTTAAAAAGAAAATTAATTTGTGCCTTTGATGAGCCGACATGGTTCCTCAAAATACTTTTGTGAGATGTTTCTTTGTGGCATATTACAGCTAAGTTCTTTGAATATGAACACACACTCTCAATAAGGCCATATATATGTGTCACTTTATTAGTCTTTTGTATTTTTGTGTCTTATCCAAAAGTTTTCCATCAAACAAATTTTATGACCTAATACATTGCCACGTCTCACTCCATTCATCTCTTGATTTCACTTTTTTCGTTTCAATTTTTTTTAGAAAAATAAAAAATATTTAATTTGTGGAAAAGGACAAAAGATGAAATTGACATGGGAGATGGGAGAAAATGAAATTGTGCTCAACCACCTGCTCCATTTCTAACCATATAGACTTCCCCATCTCAAAACCTTGTAACAGAGAACATATGACTACAAAAAAAGATTTTATGTTTTATTTTTTATGTTGCCCTCCAAGAAACATAAATGATGTAATACCGAGTAAAAAACTGCAGATAAATAGTAAGTTTGTACTCCTTAAAATACTTAAAAATTTGGATTCAAAATCATATCGGTATGTTTTAAGTCTCATTAAATTATTTTTTAATAATTCATAAATTATTAATTTGTTATTTCTTGATACTATAATGTGAAGATGTCTAAGTCTAAACGTACTCATGAATTGTTAAGTTGGTGAGTTAAAATTTCGTTGTTAATAATATGGCTGTTTTGCACCTGTGATGGAGGAGTATCACTTTTTTTGTTAAGAGTCGCAGAACTGTGTTCTGCGTTTTCCTTCCCAACAGCGCTCCAGAAAAGGGTAAGGATTCGCGGTATGATAGATCTTGGTAGGATGATCCGTTTGACGGATCTCTAATCCGTGAGACGATCCTATAAGAGATGATTTGGGGAAAACATATTTAATTTAGTTGGCATAATTAATTTATTATTTTATTGGAAAAAAGTTAATATTTGTCAAAAATAATTTTTTTTGATATCAGTCAAACACAAATATAAAACCAAGAATGTACGGTTACTGGAAGTCTAGATTAACAGAAAAATTTGCAACTTTGAACTTGAACTCGAAGCAAACCTCTAAAAGGAATCCCTATAAAAATAGCTGGTCACTTGGAATAGATAAATGGATAAGATGAAACCTTTTTTTTTTTTTTTGGGATAAATGACACCTTAATCGTGCATATATTTTTCAAATATATTGCATAATGTACTAGATTATGATGAGATTTCTTATCCACTAATTTGATAATTCTATCATGAAGATTATGATAAGATCTTGTATCCAAATACAAATGATTATTTGGGAAAACTATAAATCATTGATTATTACATTGGTAACTTTGACTGCATATAAAAATTAATGTTAAATACATAATAACAAATTTGCTGAATTGGTTTGGATAATTTCATACTATAGTAGATTTGAGCTGATTTGGATAACTCATAATATAACAGATTTCAAATCATTATAGAAAGATTCATGCTCACAAATCCTGCTTTAAATTCAAATCCTTACAATCAATTATAACATCAGTTATCTTAATTAATTATTAATGAAAGTAGTAAAAAACAAATACAAAACCAAGAACTTACAGGGATTCTAGCTGAACTAAAAATCTTGCAAATTCAAACTTGCATGCACTAAGATAAATTTCAAAGTAAACCTTTGGAAGAATCCTTAAAGACTTTAATAAAAGGATATGAACCAAAAAACACAAGGGAAAAAAAAAAAAAGAAAAGGTAGATAATTTGCCAAATATTGCATTAATCTGCTGTATCTCCAAGAGACAAATGAGAACATATACATAAAGGTCATATTCATCTCTTCAGTGGAAATTTGAACAATGAACCAATTAACTGGTTCTCCAAATACACAGGGCCTATATCTAAAAAAACCCAGAGCCCTGCTCTTAAAAAAAAAGAAAGAAAAACAGAAATGGCATATTTACATCTCTCAAAAGAAGCCAATATATATGTATTTAAAAAAACTCCAAAAGAGAAAAATATTGACCCTTCTTCACATTTGGAATCTCTATCTTTAGGCTGTTACCATAGCATTGCCTTCTTTGAGTCCCATCTTATTTTCACCTTTGCTCAAAGCATTATTAGATTTAACACTTTCTTTAAGAACCAAATCTTCCATTTTCTCTTCTTCTGTTGAATTTGGTACTAAATCTAATGATATCTGACCAATTGAGGCCAATGCCAATAGCTCAGATTCATCTAACCCTTTGGCCGGGCCAAGACTACATCGTTCGGTCCCGTGTTTCGCCAATGCATCCTTAAATTTCTTGATCTGTATACAGAAAATTAAATCTCAGAAATCAGATAATTAAATACCAAAAAAACGATAAATTGTCCGATTTTTTTAGGCATTAAAAAGAATGAATCAAGATTGCTTACTGTTGCATTGGTGCAGCTAAAGCTACAAACTTTGCCCTGTGCACCCCTATAGAATCTGAAGAAGGGTAAAACATGAACATGAAGGGCATAGCACATGGCCTTATGTTGTTCATAATTAACCTTGAGAAAAATGGCATTTGGATTTTGTTCGGCAAGTTGGCAGATCTGTTAAACAAAGAAATAATCATTAATCCATGTCTCAAATCTCTTACCAATAGATAATAACACAAAATTAAAGAAATATAACACTTTTTTTTTTATCAATTAAAGAAATATAACACAATTAAGGGCTACAACACCCCCCCCACCCAAACCCCCAAAAAAAGGCAAAAAAGCAACAAAAAACAAAAAAACAAAAACAGAAAATAAATGAAAAAAAAATCCAAAAATGTACCTTAGGATGCAAAGCTTTGCAACCACCACAACCAGGGGAATAAAAGTCAACTATAACCAATCTATCACCAGAATTCAACAAATAATCCACAAGCTCTGGTGCTGAATTAATCTCAATCATGTTTGGCTGAAGGGATTTTTCCCACCATCTCAGAGCTTTGCCAAAGGAAACTGTTGCTTGTGCCTAAAATAAACCCACATAATTTAAAAAAAATTTTAGGACCAAAAAAAGGATTATATCTGAAAAAAAAAACACAAGAATGGAAAAAAAAAAGAAACTCACATAGATAGGGTCAATTTTTGGTGCCCTACTGCTCAAATTGCTAACACCTCTCTGATCTGAGACATCAAGGGTTTTGCCCCAATATTCTTTTGAATTTGATTCCTTAAATTGCAGAGTCCTATTTGAAGAACAAACCCTAAGAGACTCTTTGCCTCCATGGTTGATAATAATATTAGTGGACCCAGAAACAGAAAACCAGCCTTCAAACAACAAGACATGTCTTCAAGATTTTTACCAACTATTTTTCAACCAAATATCTTCAAAACCCACAAAATATACAGATCAAGAACCCTCCTTAATCAAGAAAAATAACGAAAAAACTTAATTTCTCAAGAAAAAAATAAAAATTGTTTCTTTTATGAGTTTTGGTATTTGAGAAAGAGTTGGAAGAAAAGGGTTTCTGGTTTCGTCTTCTTGAAGTTTTGAAAGAGGAGAAAGAGAAAACGTACAGAGAAGAAAAATTGTGGGCAATATTCTTAAAGAGAAAAGGGAAAGAGAAGAAGGTGGGGTCAAATTTTTTGCTTTTATCCAAATGTTTTTCTTTATTAATTTTTTCCGCCATTTTTTCATGCCTCACGTTATCTTTGCACGGATAAAAAAGATAAATTTGTAACTGTCAGTTTTAATGTTATCCAGATTAAATATATGGATAAAAGGAAAAAATAAAAACAACTGGCTTGAGTAGTTTGTTCCGAACCTAACCTAGTTAGTTAAATGGATAATATACATATACATGTACATGAATTTACGTATTTGTATAGAAAAATTAATTCATTACAATTATTACAATATAACCTCGATTAATTAATAACCTCATTTAAGTAATATTTTTGGTCCCAACTTGGGGCAACAAGCAAAATAATTTGCTAATTTATATCTCACTAAATTAATAATTATTAACAGTCCCAATGTTATTAATTTATAGAGATTTAATTGTAATATGTTAATATTGTTTTATATGTTGTAAAAAATTGTTCAAATTTTATATTTTTATGTGCTATATTATTTAATTGATAATTATAACATAATCTTGAGATATTAATGTGACAATAATTACTATTTATAAATTATTAGGTGTTTTGTTAATGCATGATATTAATTAATAACAATAAATTTGATATAATTTTTTGGATTTTAAATAAATATTAAGTAAGAAATTTCATCATTTGTTAAATATAAAATATGTAAGAATTTTGAAAGAAATTTTAAATATTATATGGATATGGATATTATATGAACACCAAGTAGAGAGAATCTAGTCATGTGTTCATACAATTTGAATTAAGAACTTTATCCGATATGCAAATATTATGCGAGTACCAAATAGTGAAATTATATCCGAATATAAGTTTTAGGGTAAATCTAAATGGTCATATTATGGATGGCCATAAAGGACATTTTAGTTATTTCCATTATTAATGAGGAAGGTGCTATAGGAAATTAATATTTTGTTTGACTATATTGCCCTTTCCTCCTTAGACCAAGTCACCCCTAATTCGAATTTGAAATTAAGTTTCACTTGCTTCAAGTTTTAAGATTTCACTCTCTTCCAATAATTAATCTTTTAACTTTTCCAAGAATATGGTTTCAGCAATAAATTAGTTAATTAATTATTCCAAGTAGTGTATATATGGTGTATTCATAATCATAAAATAATAATAGACGAATATATGCATATATATATGATTTTATTCTCTCTATTTAAAAAAGCATATATCAAACACTCAAAATATATATATATATATATATATATATATCAAGGTTCAGTAAATCGCTAGGCGCTAATGGTACGCTTAAACACCAAGTTTTTTTTTTTTTTTTTTTTTGTATTTTGGCCGATTTATTCCGACTAGACCGCATAGACCGATTTTTGCCCGAATTGATTTTTTTTGCCGATTTTAGAAAAATCGGACCGGCTAGGCGCCAGCGCTGACATAATTGATCGATATATATATTGATATATATATATATATTCTCATAAGTTATAATGTATGAAATCTGAATTATATAAAGCAATTAATACTCTTTATCTTAATCCAAGCTAGTCTTTTATATGTGCAATGCACGCGGGATGTATATTTGTAAGCCATTTGTTTTGTATTGTTACATGTATATCTTTTTAATAGTTATTGGATTCTATCACCTGCATTTAGGAATGACAACATCTCTGTGGGAAACCATCTCATAGAGATATACCTGGAAGATGGGCCCCGTGGGCCATGTAGGTGAATTTGGCCTATGGGCAAGTGCGCGTAGGAGAAAACGGGTGATTGGACCAAACCTGGACTATTTTGGGCTGGTTTAATTATTAAGAGTCCATTAGGCAATTAATATTAAATAAACATATATAAAATAAATTATATATTTAAATAATAAAATACTATTTTTGTCCCCAACTGTTTGAATTAAAGAAAATCCCGTAGCAGGTAACATTTACATGTTATAACATAGGGTTGTAATCGAACCGAACCGAACCGAGCTTTTGAGTGTTTGAGTTTGGCTCGTTTATTAACGAGTTGAACTCGAGCCTGAATTTATCGAACATATTGATGGCTCACGAACTTTTTCGAGCTTAATCGAGTCTAAACGAGCTTAGGAAATATTAATTAAAAATTAAATTATTCTTCAATTTATTACAAAAAATAAGATTATTTATATTTAAAATTCATAATATATTTATTAAAACTTATAATTTTATTCAAAAAAATAAGTTTATTGAAATATTTTATTTTATCTTAAGTAAGAAAATATGAAAAATTAAAATTAAAATCAAATTATTAATTTAATTTATACGAGTTTACTATCGAGCCTATTCACGAGCTTACTAACGAAGTCGTTCACGAGCTAACGAACCGAAAATCTTTAAGTTTGAGTTTGGTTCGTTTATTTTAACGAGCCTCACTAAACGAACTTGAATGAGCTTTTATCGAATCGAGCTCCGAATAACTCATGAGTGGCTTGGTTCATTTGCAACCCTATTATAATAGGTAACATGACTAAAAGTCCGAATTTCATCCATTTAAAGGATCAATTCAAAACCGAAAAAAGGACCAAATTTCCGAGAGGCTCAGTGAGGACTAAAAACAAAATTTCGTAAATATCCAAAAAAATGAATATATGAATTGGTGTCCAATAGGAGCCCGAATGCATTGTTAAAGCCCATTACAAATTACAAAATAATAACTAAATGTTTATTATATTTTTATTTATTATACTTTTCTTTATTTTATATTTGCACATGGGTGTCAAACGAAATCGTAAAAAATAGTTAATTTGATATATTATACTTCAAAAATGGATAAATAACAAAAAAAATTATTTTTTTGAAAAAGAAAAAATAAACACAATAATTAATTTGGAAAGTTGATTTTACATTTATATCATTTTAGAAAGTAATTATATAAAGAAAGTTGACTACAAAAAATAATAAAATATCAAATATTTATCACTTCTTATTTTTACATATATTGTTACGTATTCATTTTGAATACGTAACACGATTAAACTATTGCAAAATAATGTCATCGTTGTAAATAACAACGTGAGAATTCTAAATATCGAACGAATAATTTATTCAATATTATTAATCGTATAAAGATTACTACAAGAACAAAATACAAGGTATTACACAGTTTATCTTTAATTAGAATCTTAAAATTGCATAGAATTCTCAAATTTAAATAAAAATTTCTTTTAAGTATTAGATTGATACCAACATTATATAAATTGAAAATAATTATTAAGCAAACAACTTACACAAGTTTCCACTATTTTCCGTATAACTGTCTTTTTTAAGAAACTTTTAGCTACTAATTATTCATTATTCACATTTGCATTGGAAATAATAAAAATTTAGATTTGAGTGATAGTAGATAATCAATTTATAACTTTTGGCGCCATGTTGGAGCCCAAATGATTTAAGGACTAGAGAGTAAATTTACTTACATAAACATGATTAATTGTTAGCATAAATAATCCAACTACTTTTATGGCTGGCCATATTATGGCCATTTAGCACTTCCCTTTTAGGGTTTAGGGTTTTAATATGTTGTTGATTTTTATTTGGTAATAATTTATTCGAGTTCCGAATTGTAGATAAGAACCCAAAATTACCGAGATTGTAGTTTAGGTATTTGTGCCAGTTTATCTTTTTCCCCATGCGACGTCGTCCCACCGCGTGCCGACCTGGTCTAACGTGCACAAGAATGGGAGGAAAGATGCCCGGGGCATCAACTAGTAAAGGACTTGTTGGCACCCACGTGTGGTTGTTCAATTCTTCAGTAACGATTTATAGGGTGGGAGGAGAATTTCTTGTGTGGTGACTCGATTTTTGAAGGAGACGACTAGTGAAAAGATAACCCGCTCTTCACATCCTTCACGAAGCTACAGAAAGCGAGGGCGTGGGGAGCCTCGGGCATGGGGTTCATCCTTTAAGAATGGGAGGAAAGATCGATTAGTAAATTTTTATACGAAAAACAATGCTATTTATTTGGGTACCGT
Organism: Rehmannia glutinosa; assembly: GCA_016081115.2. Classification (NCBI taxonomy): domain Eukaryota; kingdom Viridiplantae; phylum Streptophyta; class Magnoliopsida; order Lamiales; family Orobanchaceae; genus Rehmannia; species Rehmannia glutinosa. The sequence goes on from CM071930.1 coordinate 55,717,079, forward strand.
TTTTTTTTTTTTTTAAACTACGGATAACTAGGGGTGGAAATAAGTCGATCGAGCTAGGCTTTTAAGGTATTCCCAGACGGCCTGGGCACGATTCACGTATGTTCGACCTAAGTCGACCTATTATAAACAATATGCCTTTTTTTTTTTAAATCCAAATATGGCCTATTTAATAAATAAGCGCCTGAGCCTATTAAAAGCCCGCAAACCATATATATTTTATTTTAATATATCTTTTTTAAAATTATTACAATAATTAAATAATTATATATATAGAAACAATTACAATATAAATAAATATCACAATATACATTATAATTAAATGTATATTATAAAATTACTATTTATTAATATTACTATTTTTATACAATTAATTGTATATTATATATTGGGATATTTATATTTATAGGCCATAAATAAAGCAGACCCATTAGGATTGAAAGACTTTTTTAAAAGCTCAAGCCTAACCTATTTACCTAAGTAAGCTTTAAAAGGCACACAGGCCTTTACCTATTTAATAAATAGGCCAGGCTAGGTCGAGGTCCAAAGTAGGTCCATATTTTAACCTGACCTATTTCTTTCCCTTCGGATAACTATTAGATAATGTAGCTAAAATAATTTTAGACAAATATTAACAAAAAGGTCAGATGAAATCCTCGATAATACAATCTCCCACGTAGAGATGTCATAAGGTCGGCCCGTCCCAACTCTCCCTAGCCTTAAAAGGCCCTAGTCCCAAGAGTTAGGGCTAAAAGCCCAGAAGGGCTTGAAAACATTTGGACTGACTTAGCACTTTATAGGGCTAAGGTCGGCCAAGTAAGGTTGGCCTTATATTTCTTTTTTTTGATGAAGTCATTCATTATAATATTCTTAAAAAAGTTTAATATTTATAACCAAATCAACTACTAATATATAAAATCTAATAAAAACCAGGTAACAATAAATGGGGTTCCTTTTTATGAATTTAATAAAAAACACACCAACAATCTAATATTTCGACAAAAGAATCATGGGTCACAATATTATTTAATCTTTTTTTGTAATGATTAACTTATTGAATAATCATTACCAATAACATACAAACTTTAATTTACTATTTACTAAATAAACTATTTACTAAGTTATTTAGTAAGAGTAAATTATAAATGAAAACCAAAGATCAAATTTAATAATTTGTTAATATTAAATAATAAATGAGACCAAATATTATAAGTATACATTTTAAATATAATATAATATAAACTATAAAATGTACGAAAACTTCAAAAAAAAAAAAGCCACAAGGACCCGACGACTCACAGCCTTTAGCCAACCCTAGACTAATTAGTACGGATTAAAAACCTCTCATGTTAAGTGGTCTATGAAGATAGGCTTAGCCCTCAAATTTGTAAAAGTCGAGGGCCTGTCTTTTATTGATATCTCGGCCAAGCCCATTTTCGATTGGCAAAACTCTAGTGGACTGGACCTGTGCCCAAAGGCTGGCACGCCCCAAGGCCCGGAGCCCGGGCCGGGCGCGCGCGTGACCCACTTGTGATCATCCACTTGTTTATAGTTTATGCAACAAATAACACATTCTAGTAAATAAACTAGGATAAACAATGATTTGTATTCCATGTGGGATAAAGTGCAAATGCCTTTCATCTCCATTTACATAATGCCCATTTTGTGGTTACATTCGTATTAATTTCTTGCTCACGAAATTCGGCTTTTGAGAAATAATTGAAAATACTACGAACATCTATAACGTAGATTAATAATATATAAGTTAATTCCTCCAAAATGAATATTTAGCCACCTAAAATTGGTCAAAGTCAGGCCGACACCCACTTTATCAAAACCAAAATTTCCAACAATCCCCACGAGTGGAAATTAATGTTTGTATGAATTCGAACACGCAAACCAGTCCCTCAAGAGACAATATTGCATTCGGAAGGTAGCTTATGGCTTTAACCTTCCATACAATACCATCGGGTACATCGCGCTTAGTGGACGCACGCTGAGCTATTCCTCCACGGTGTATACCGAGTCAACAGATATTAACACAATAAGGTCTCAACACCTTCTGCTCTCACGTTTGTGTCCGCTTCGCCCATGAACACCTCTTTCGATTCAGTGTTACTTTGAAGCGGCCCACACTTCTCACTTATATGTGATCTCCTATCCAAGTATCCTGCCATACTCAACCCTCAACGAGGTATAGGAATCATTAAAAGTCAAATGACTTATCCTCACCACAATTTTGTAGTTGTTTCAACACTTGGTATTGCTCTCAGGGATGGGTTATAACATTATCTCAAGTTGTTACAACATAACCTTCATAGTTTAGTTTTCCCATCAACCAAGTTCTTTGGGATCTCCAAATACCATCATGTTAGGGGTTACCACTATGATGGTTATTTTACTTTGTGGACTTTAAGCCCATTTTCTCTAGCAATTTACTCTATTGATCTCGATTAATTTTGTCAAAGGATCCGCCAAATTATCTTTTGACTTTATGTAGTCAATTGACATCACACCATTTGAGATCAATTGTTTAAAAAATGTGTCTCCAACGAATATGTCGAGATTTACAGTTATACATATTGCTCGTGCCCTTCCTATAACCGCTATCACAATGAATCATCACAAAAGTACGGGACTTCCTCCAACATGGAATATCTTAGAAAAGTTCAAGCCACTCTTTTCTTCACCAGCCTTGTCCAAAGCTATAAACTCGATTCCCGGCTATACAAGTTTGCTTTCGTGGACTTCCATGATACCGCATCACCTCCAATGGTGAATATGTATCCACTAGTGGAATAAGAATCTCCCGAATCCAAAATCCTACTCAAGCATCACTATACCCTTCAAGTACAACCGCATATCTCGAGTAGTATAACCCATACTCTAAGGTATACTTCAAGTATTTTAACACCCCGATTAACGCTTTCCAATGTTCATAACTCGATTGTTTGTGAACCTACTCAATATATTTACAAAGGTAGGCAAAGTCCGGACGTGTACAATTTGTGATGTACATCGATCGCCTATTATAAATGAGTATTCCATCTAAGCAACGGTTCTGTTTGACAAGAACCATGTTTACACTTAAATCCGGTGTCTTTGACGGTGAATCGTCAAAAGCATTGAATTTCTTACGCACTTTCTCCACATAGTGGGATTGTGATAAGATAATTCCATCGTGAGTCTGATTTTTATCCCAAGGATTACATCAGAGTCCCCATATCCTTCTTGTCAAAGTTCCTCTTTAATATTGTTTTTTAGTCTCCATGATAGTATCATGACTCACACGCCTATGATTAACAAATCGTCCACGATAGACAAATTATGACAAATACTTCCGATGTCCCTTTGACATATACGCATTTATCACATTTTGGTTGTTTTAAATCCGTTTGACAACATCGTATTGTCAAACTTAAGATGCTTTCCTCTTATTAATTTGCACACCTTCTTTTTCGACCGGTGCAAACAAACCCTTCGTTTTTCCATGCAGATTTCAAAGATCTATCTCTCCATTCAAAAATGTCGCCTCGACATCCATCCGATGAATCTCTAGATTGTGCAAAGGAGCAATCACGAGAAGCACCCAAATAGATGCAATCCTCACATCGAGAATATGTATCAAAGAAATCATATCCATCTTTCTACTTAAAGCCTTTGGCCACAAGTCGAGCTCTTTATATTTATCAATAGTTCCATCTCTTTATACTTATTCTTTAGGATCCATTTACATCCTAAAGGTTTATGACCACCAAGGAGATCAACCAACTCCCAAGATGGTTCTCCGTAACGGACTCGATTTCACTATTGATAGCTTCTTGCCGCAGTGAGCATCCGGACTACTTAGAGCTTTAATCGAGTTTGGCTCACCATCTAACATAAATGCTATGTGTCCCGTGCCCAAAAGACTTAGTCGTTTTAGACCTCATCGCGCTTCCTGCTTCTTCACTATTTGGTGTTGAACCACTTGCGATTTTGTGAGTTATTTTATTAGTACTCACTTCTAACTTTTCTCCACAAGGCAGACATCCTCAAAGAATACAACATTCCTTGATTCGATAATGGTACTTTTTGGTCATTTGGATTTTCTGGACTTATGTATCATAAACCTATATGCACTACTTTGGTATGCATATCCCACAAAGACACAATAAATGTCTTTGGTCCAATTTTTAACTTGTTTTGGTTCGTGTATTGCTACCTAAGCCAAACACCCCCACATTTTAAGTATTTTGTAATAAATGCTTATGATTTTTCCACAACTCGTATGTGTCTTATCTTTCCCTTTAAGTGGTATTTTATTCAATATGTGGTTGGTCGTTAAAACAACTTCCCCCCACATATTCAGGGTAATCCTAACTTATCAACATGACATTCATCATCTCTTTTAGAGTCCGATTTTATGCGTTCAAAGAACACCATTAGATCATGGGAATATGGTGCGATTGTTGATGAATTATGCCCGATTTGGGTACATAATTCTTCAAATGGTGCAACATATTCACTTATCACTTCGAATTATTTTAATCCGCCAAGTTGAATTTCAACTTCATTTTTATAATCTTAAAAGCTTCTTAATGCTTCATCTTTGCTTCTTAACAAGTATAAGTAGCAAAACCTTGTGCAATCATCAATAAATGTGATGAAATATTTTTACCACCTTTAGTTTGCAGAAATTTTAGATCACACACATCGAGTGTGTATTATCTCTAAAGGTGAAGTGCTCATTTCAACCGAATGAAACGGTAATTTAACCATTTTAGCTTCAACGCAAACTTCACATTTTCTTTGTGAGTTTACTTCAAGTTAATTAATTAATTCTAAATTTACAATCTTTTTTATAGCATTAGATTTACATGTCCTAATCTAATATGCCATAAATTAGAGCACTAAAGAATATAAACGAGAAGAAGATTCATTCTTATTCATATTCTCACCAAAAACGGCGTCTTGATCATTATATTCATTTTGAGAAGTCATTTGTCTAGATAACCCCTACCAAGGAACCTGGCCCAAATTTGCTAAGTACAAACTTTTCGCACTAAAAACTAGTCTTAAACCCATGGTCGGCGGTGAACCCAAAACCGATTTTTTTGTGGATGTCTCGGGACATGCAAAGATATCCTTGACTTCAACTCCTTTCTTTCCGAAGTAAGCTTTAGCACCACTGCTCCAACGCCAACAACATCGAAGTAGGCGTGATTCCCATATGGAGCTTCTTTCCGATCGATGTGATGTAAGAAGAATGCATCTTGATCAGAACAAACATGGTAAGTGTCACCCCAGATATCCACAAACCATTCTTTCAAGTTATCCACCTAATTGGCTTCAAACACCATTTGCCGCGATATCAATGTTTTGTCGGCTCTTTTCTTCAACCACATTGGCATGGATCGCGGGTTTGGTTTTCTTTTTCTTCGCCGTGCGCAGCCTCTTTGCTATACGGTTTGGTTTGCCACAATCCAGCAAGTTCTCCTCGAACTTTCATGGGCCGTTCTTGCGCTTTATCGTTAGGCCATTTCTTCGAATTACTTGATGACTGTGCTCCATCAAATTGTCTTTCGACTCCATAGGGACAAGCTTGGACTTAAGTCAATCCTCCCATTTGCCTTCCTCAACCTCAGTTTGACAATCGAGATCCTCCAAATACACCTCCACACCTCCTTTGAGATTATTCTTGAAATCCCTCCAACTTAGGGGCAAGTTCTCAATCAAAGCGGCCCACTGAATGCTTCCACAAAGCCATTCCTCTACAGAGATTTCATGTAGATCAAGCCCCGGAACTTCGAACTTGTTCCATCACGGTTTAGAATCAACCATCACAAAATCCAAGAACTTATCGATAATAAATTTCTTTGTGACGGCATCCCCTGGGGGTTTTGTATTTCTTCTCCAAAGATTCCCACAATTGTTTGGAGGATTTCACCGCAAAGTACACCTCAGACAACACATCACTAAGTCCGTTTAGGACATAGTTCCAAAGACAAGAAATCAGTAGGTATTTATCAAACGGAAACTTTTTCAACATCTGCCTCATTTTCAAAAGAATAGAGTCACGATATTTACAAACTCAGAAAGTTAAGTAAAACATCATTTTTTACATCTCTCAAGTCGAAACCCATGACTTTTTGCTCCTTGAAAGGTGAGGGATGATCGGGGAATTGGCTTGCCATATGAAGATCGTAGTAATTGTCTTCGAGATAATGTAGTGGTTACTCGGAAACCCTTCACAACGGCTCAATTACAAATTACTATTCTTTACAAACATTGCTTTAAACAGAACTTCGTGAATCTCGAAGACGGTTTGAGATAATATCTCTATCCAAAGATAAAATGGCTCAAATGTACTTCCAAAGATAAAATGGCTTCGCCTTCTCTAGTAGAACAACACTAACATAAGACCTTCAAACTAAAAAACGCCAAGACTGGATTTGCCGGACTTTGGAGTGCATAATGCAAAAATATGACTTGTGTATGAATTTTGTGCAGAAAACTACAATGCACAAAAATGAATATATAGCCATCAATTCCACCTACACGAAAAAAATGGGTAGTGGGCATTAATCATATGTAACCATAGGTGTTACATCCCACTACAACATAATAGTCGCAAGAGTGGGCCAACTTGTGTGATCACAACTGGGCAGAGTTACAACTCCAACACACGAACCGACACCTACAATGTCCCGAGTTCATTCGCTCCAACAATACCCAACAATGATCAATGGGCAAGCCCATTTTCGAGTGGCAAAAATTTTGGACCAGACCCGCCCAGGTGGTCGGGCAAACCCAACGACCATGCCCATGCCAAGTTGTAGACTGGGGCGGGAATGCGCAGGCGACGCGCGATGTGGCCCACTTGTGATCATCCACTTGTTTATAGTTTATACAACAAATAACACCTTCTTAAGAAATAAACCAGTGATAAACAATGATTTGTATTTATTGCTAGGATAAGGCGAATGCCTTTCATCTCCCTTTACATAATGTCCATTTGTGTACCTACATCTCGTGTATTAATTTCTGTTCACCGAAAGTCTGGCTTTGAGAAATAAAAATACTACGAATATCTACTCCCCGAACGTAGATTAATAATATAAGTTAATTCTCCAAAATCAATATTTAGCCGAAAAATTGGTCAAAGTCGGGTTACACCACTTTATCAAAACCAAAATTTCCAACAATAACATAAGTCATGACTAGTAAATTACTAAACTTAGGACTCTAAAAATAAAAACATAATCCATGGATGGTAAAATTCCATAATCAATCTTCGACTTTTCCGGGCATTTGTCTTTGTAATATACAAAACATATATTTTCAACTATTTTAATCGACAGGATTGTTTTGTTTTACAATAAAAATAATTTCATTAATAAATCAATTTAAAGAATACATCGATACATAAAAACAAATCAGTTAAAAATCATAAAAGATGAAACTATGAAAGTTCATAAAGATCTAAAGTTAATAACAAAACACTTCTTAAAGCCTACAGTTTTTGAAAATTCTATGATGTTTGCAATACCATGATTCCGATTCAAGGAGATCAACACCACAACTCGATTTATCTCTACTCTGACGAACACTTGCTTATGCGAATTGTTACAAAAAAAAAACACCGAACGAAGATCACATAAACCAAACGCCGCACCAGCTTGGGAAATCACAAAGAGAGAAAACAAATAACTAGGATCCGAATTGAGAAACCACTTATTTAGAAAATAAAATAAAAAGATGTAGATGAGATAATTCTAAAATGGCCAAAACCACTCCCTAACAATGAAAAACAAAAGAGAAGAAATGGAGAGTTTGAGAGAAGACAGAAATTTAGTATTATATCGATTGGTTTTTTATTGACATTAGTTTTGAGCTATTGATTATAATCATATTTTGTAAATTTCCATAAATAACTTCTTCTTATGTTGGACTTATATATTTGGGTATGCGATTTATTAATTTTTTTTTTAAATTTTTTATTTGCATTTATTGGTTTTGTTATCTTTGTACTTGCGTTTACTTTTACATATGTGTAAATGTATAAATATACTATATATATTTGAAATGCATGCATAGAGAAAAATAGACTATTATAACGATATATACATCACTAAAGAAATCCTTAATTCTTCATTCAAGTCTATTAATATATAGATCAATACATCACTAAAAGAGGGGTTAACAGAAAGAAATCCTTAATTCTTCATTCAAGACTAATATATAGATCAATTAGGTGAAACATATGAAAAAGTCATATTTCATACCCAACATATTATGTAAAAATCATGAAACTCTATGATGCGTTTTTCACGAATTATAGTTTCATATTTCATATATTTAATTAAAATGACTTACAATTACATCTCTAGTCCCATTGAACCCCAAAAAACAAGGAAAAAAAAGGGAACTCAAAAAGGGCACAGCCATAACATTTGGTAGATATTTTGTGGAAGACCTTAGTGCATGAACAGGCAATGCAGCAGAATGCACACCTGTTTGGATAAAAGATAAAAAGTTGGCCCATTTTCTCAGTCCAAACTTGTGACTCAAATTTTATTGAGCTGTGATTAATTGAAGGGGGACCAAATGTTTTGCAGTGATAGCCATCTTTTTCTTTTTCTTTTTCTTTTGAAATAAATTATGCCCATTGTTTTGATACACTTTTGTCGTCAATCAAGACCCATGGTATTGGAATTTTGATTTCATATATTAATTTATTTTCATTTTTTTATTTAGAGGTAAACTAATGAAATGATTTCTTCTAAATGTAAATATTTATTTATTTTGTGGGGTCTGGAAAATCTTGTTTTGTGGTTAAAATTTTGGTCTTTTTTTAAAATCCAAATTCTATACTGGACATGCAAACTTTTTGAAGAAATAAAGTATTAGATGGAGATGCTCATGTGCCCTCCTCTCCCTGGCAGTAATCCATTTATATGTATTCATTTTTATCTATATAGAATTTTAGGTGAAAGTTGAAAAGACAAAAAGTTTTTGTATATTTTGATTTTATTGTGGCTAAATGATGTCCCGGCAGTAGTGTGTCGTATTATTAGTTTAGGTGGAAATGTACTTTGAGGAAAATATATTTTTGGTAAAATTGGAAATAAGTTGGTCATCAGTGGAAAATTGGATATAAACCAAGCAATATGGAATTAGATTGGTCCTGGATTGATGCATGGATTCGCTCAACAACAAATAAATGCCTAAATGCTAGCTTTTGGAAATAATAAAACTAGCTGTAAAGTCTTTTTATTGAATAATCGAAACATAAATTATCTAGTTAAGCCTCTCGGTTTGATAGAGTTTGAACTTACAAATTTATACAAGGATTTTCTATTGTCATTTTCCTTATAAATGAGTTCCGTTTTATAATATTACATTTAATAGCCTCGACAATCATCACTACAAGAAAGTTGATTTATAATGAGCGGAAATTTTATCATTATATGTCCAAAACCCGTCACCAAAAGAGTTTTAGTGACGGAAATTTTCCGTCGCCCGCCACGTCATCGCCTTCCTAGATAAAAGTAAATAATAACATGAAACATGTCCGTCATTGTTGTTTTACTATATTTAATGATGATATTATACCGTCATTAAAAATTAATTTCAATGATGACAAATTTCATTATTAATGATATAATTTCCTTCATTAAATAACATTTTAATGAGAATTTTTTTTGAGGAATATTTTAATGAGAAAATACTTCTTCATTGTATAGTCAATTGCCCTCACTATATGTTATTTTATTGTTAGGTTTACCGTCATTATTAGTTATTAGTTTGTCATTAAGAATTATATCATCAATAAAATTACACATCATAAATCAATAGTTACCTCATTTAGTTTTTTAATTATGAAATTTAGAATCATTATACACATCATGACTAATAAAATATTGATATTTTTAAAAAATACAGAACATATAATTATTTTGAACAAATTTTAGAAAAACAATCGCATCCAAATTTATTCATATACTCAAAATATATACAATAATAATTTGTTCCAAAATATGAGTTTCATCTCTAAAATAATTTCTAATATACTATATATATGAAGTACACAAATATTTTTAACACCATAAAAGTGAATCACTTGGTTGCTTGAAATACGACCAAATTCCTTATTCATGCCTCAATTTTTACGTGTCAACCTTTAAGAAAATTTAAAAAAAATCTCAATAGAAAACATTAACATTCAAAAACTAAAAAAAAAGTTGAGAAATATTAAGAACAAAATATATATTCTACATTTACAATGGAGTGACCAAAATGACTGTACAACTGAATCTATCAAACACATAGTTGGAAATCCAGATAAAAAATAAGCAAACATTAACACCATAAGAATGCTGGATGATCACATATAGTTGGGGTATTTAAATAAATATTGCCATTTTAAAATCAATTTAACCAAATAAAAAAAAATTAAAATGGGTGAAACAAATGACGTCGATCATTGTTTTCCTGGGGTTTTTTTTTTTTAATTCTTTAGAAAATAGAGTTCCAACCCTCTGTTTTCTAATCAGCTTTTTAAATTTTAATATTGAAACAAGGATTTCCAACCCGTTTTCTAATCAACTTTTTTTTTTTTTTAAATTTTCGGATATTTTTTGTAAAATCATTAAAATGCATACACCATTTTTTCGGAATATAAAATAGCAAATTCATTATAACCGGGATTACATAACAAACCCTAAGCCGATTACACAATGTAAAACATAATTAAAATGACACATAATTTAAAAAAAAGCGAAAAATCACAAAATTTAAAATCGTACTAAATCGAATATTAAACATGGTATGGCGTGAAGAACTTCCTTGCTCAAAATGATCTCCAACCAGTTTTGGTGGCAAGTAGTGAGGTGAGCTTCTGAAATTGCTTGAGCATTGTGTCTCTGGCCTCCGATTTCTTGAAAAGTTTTTCAGGTTTGTCAAATAAAGGTTCTCCTCTAACATATAAGACCGAGTAACGATTTCATCAACTTTAGAAAACAAAAAATACTTAATTCGCTAAATTTACGTAGAACAAAGACTCAATATTATACGAGTAACATAAGAATATTTAATTTATGGCGTGCCCGCTAAACCTGGGCCTTTTGCCGTTGCGTGCACAAAATTCGCCTTTAGATCCGATATACACCATGTGCTCAACATTTTGGCAAACAAGGTGTGTTGAGCTTGAAGATGTTTCACTAAGCCGACTTACTTCGCGATACTTAAAGCTTGCAATCAAATGTTCTTTTTTAGAATAGCTCTAGCCGTCATTATAAACACTCGTTGTTTTTTCACTCAACAACCTGGGTTCTCAAGCTCATCTCGCTAAGAGAATCGGGCGAGGATGATGTGTGCATCGACAGGCGTCATTTTGTTTGTTTTTCATTATATAATGTCTAAATCGAGAGTTTGGTTTTCGTGAGGGCGGCAGAGGAGACCACTAATTCATCCATTTGAATATGTATATGATATGAATGTAAGAAAAATTTATGCGAATGTGGTAGATGAGAATAGTTTGCATAATGTATATTTTGTGGTAAGTTTGAGGCATGTATTTATAGACCATTTGTAACCGATAAAATAATTTTGACAAGACATATACACCAAATTGATAAGTTAAATCGGACAAGACTAGATTAAATCGCATAAAGCCGATACAGACAAATCGAAAGACTAAACAACTCGTATAAAGTCGACATTTGAAAGAGCTGATGACAAGACATATCACCGCAAACCTGGGATAAGACTATATCGGGAAAAACTAATAAAAATAAATTACTTAATTTCATACAACGCTTAATCATTGTCAAATATTTAATTAAATTATCTAATGTACAAACCCTTTGTTCTAATGAAAATAAGTATCATAATGTCCTCCAGTGCCACAAATCGTCTATTCCTCTCGCCGCAAAGTCTTCTACTCGGTGGTGGTGGAGTAACATTCTCCTCATCCTGAGTGTGAGTCCGAACGCCTATCATCATGCATAGATGAAATGATTTGGATTGGAATGGGTGATTATCATGACCGCCGATCTTGGCATGTCTGTATGCCTGGATATGGTATGGTGTACCGATGTCCCAAATCCAAACCAAGAAAACTGCGTGAATGATTGTGTAAATGGCACTCGAACTTACATCCTGGTGTAAACTGGATGAGTCCTTGTGTACGTGACTTGCCAGCTCGGGACATAATAACCACCGCTGTCATTGTCGATGCATGTAACAAACGGACCCGCACCGCCATGCACAATACCTGGAATAGCGACGTGCGTATGGGACGGACCCGTATCATCATGGTAGTGGGGAGCTATGAATCAAGAGCGTAAGGATGGACCGCATCATCACGCCGTAGTAATGCTTCGTGGAATCGACGTCGCGTAAGTAGATGGACCCATCAATCGACGCATCCACGCGATGTAACACGTGAACTCGGCTCTGCGCCCCTACATGTGTGCGAGACTGCTCACCGGGCGCACTTTGTGGATTAGAGACATTAGTTGCACTCCGCCTCGACACAAACGAGTGAGACCGCTAAAGTCGATGAACGAGAGATCACGAATTGCAAGAATGAATCATGATCATCACCAGACTCTCGGTCACTAAGCCTTAAGCTTTCTATTCGTATCGATTTGAAAATGAAATTATAGCTATATGAAGATAAAACAAAATACGAGATACGCACTATTATATGAAAAAATATTTACCATATAGTTAATAACAAATTTGTGTCGACTAGTGGTACCCCTCACTCCACTTGTAAGTGGCTCCTACGAGATCGGGAGGCGGCGGTAATATCATCAAACCATGCCATGTACCACGGACCGATCGTGTACGTCCACGATCATAGGAGCGGAAAAAATATAATGATGTCGCTCATCCCACGTACCGACATACTTGTTACCTGTTTGAGGGCCCAACTCTACTCCATGTCCTCCGTGGTCTATATCATGCAATTTTTCAGAATCATTTGGTAGGCGGGAATAAATCGAGTCATACCAAATCGCTCGACACCCTCTCCGACAATGCATCTCAACTACATCATAATTAATAAGTGGACATGATGATCTCCATGTAAAGGTGTGATACATACCCGTAGAGTCTTTGGGTAATCTCTTTGGCCAATTCATATCATATGGTCGCCAAATAAACTGAAAATGAAAAAACACAAAATTAAAATTATGAATGATGAAATAAAATTTAACTTGCATAAATACTAAATTACCCGATTCTCAATTAATCGTCAAACATATCACAGTCTTACCAATGACTCAAAGCCAGGTGTATGGTTATAATATTGGTCCATCTATAAAAATATATTGTGTGAATTATTTCTAAACATGAATTATTATATTCATTTATTAATGCCAAGTGGACATAATACCTCGGCGCCATATGTGGGAAGTGGATCAACATTTAAATCGATTTGACTAATCTACCGTGTCCCCCGCACTATACTTTTAATCCATGACCATGCCTATATCTATTAAATATAGAAATATTTTCAACATATTTGTACACATTTGAAAAAATTAAAATACATGACAATAGTTTACCCGTAATAACCGTGATCGTCCACCAATAATCTTGGCGTCTACCGTTTGTGATGACCGCATAACTCACGATATACCTAGCTAACCGCACTCCCCCAACAAAATGACGAAACCACATGAAGATCCTCAGTGCGCTCAAATATATAGTAAAGGGATCGCAACCCCATTAGACTCCTGGCATCATCACACCTCTATCAAGGTCAATGCGCGTGCGCGTGCATATCTCACAAAAAAATCTCCGTTTGTGTCATCATTCACCCTCATTATTAGCAAAAAACCTCCCAATTGCGATATTGACAACTTTTTCACTCGTGTGGCTAAGCCTAAAACCAAGTAATTGGTAACAATAATCTTGTAATTCTTCGCCAGTCGGGATCCAATCCTCAGAATAGGATATCCATCTATGGGAGACCCCATATGCATGCCACATCCCTTGTAATGTAATAGTTTCCCAAAATGGAAAATGGATTGTGTGTGTCTCGACGCCATCTCTCCACAAAAGGTCTTTTGTAATCAAATGGTTGTCAATCTTCATAGATGACAACTATAAACACCGTAGACCCGTCAAATGTAAATATACACTCGCCGAGTGGTGCAATCCTCTTGTCTGAACTAATTTCCAAAACGCAGCCGCACCATTCTTTTTGACAATGCCACGTCCACACGCCCCGCTAACACATCCTCCTAATGATGTGTAGACCGCTGAGTCAAAATATCTCTCCCGCGAAGATCGTAATGCATCGAGTAGTAGGATCCATCCACAGTACAAAAATACGATAATAATGGCATTACAAGGCATGAACAACAAGTAAAAAGTAAACATTTTAGATAACACACTAAGAAAAGCATACATAATATACATCAGCTTATAAAAATACCATTAAGAAAGTTTTAGATATAATGATACCATTGAAAGTTCTAGACTATTACATAACAATATACCATTAAGAAAGTTAAAGATATTACATAACAATACCATTAAGAAAGTTCTGTACAGCAATACGTAAACCGAATAAGTAATACTG